>OX359276.1:39878191-41098191 GCA_947179155.2 Hedera helix | reverse complement strand
CGTTTATTTGCGGATACCTTTAAACCGAATACGGATATATCCGTTTTTTTTCGAATGCGAATAATATCCGTTTTTTTCCGAATACGAATGCGGACGAATACGAATTTTTCGGTTACCATTTACAGCCCTAGTAAAAACTCGACTGTAACAAGGACTTCCTTACAACGTTGGCACATGCAAAGGCAAAGGCGGCACAAAACTTTTAACGGTGGCTATGGCTGAACACGACAAAGGCTTAATGGTGGCAATGATGAGTTTACTTTTCTTTTTGTTATTTTTTCCTTCTTCTCTAAATAGTGGTGGTTGTAAACTGCATATGTATTGGGTATTGTAATTATGATTATTTATTTGGAGGTATTTATTTATTTAGGTTCATAAGATGGGTGATTTAGGTTTGGGAAGGATCTGGGTTCGAGATTTAATTGGGTTTGAAGCTAATCGTTTTATGGGAATTGAAAAGATAAGAGAGTGCCGAATTTTTAAATGTTTTTAATATTAATGTTTGGTGTTTAATTAAATTAAATACTGTCTACACCTTTTTTATTTGTCTATAGGTATGTCAGGCCAAAAATTGAATAAATATTAACATGTGTCGATTTCAAGCGAGTAATTAGGTGAAATTCACTAAAATAAAGATAATTGTCTTTTTAGAACTTGAAGTTGAATAGGGTGTTAATTGTTGATTCATGTGGGTTCAAATTGAAAAAACTTGCCAAAATGAATAGTTTTGTCATTACCGTAAACGGATATACACTAATGTGTGTGCAACTTGATTTTTCTTTATTCAACTTAAAGTTACCTAGCTACTGCTCCCCGGATGGTGACCCGAATATATTGCTATATAATATGATCCACGATCAAACCTTGAACAATGTCACATGTACTACAAAACTAAAGCTAGCATCTTCATTAGTATCTCTTTGGTGCCCTTTCTTCTTTAATTCTAGCTTCTGTTACATTTATTTATATAGACAAGAGATGGCAGAAGCTGTGGTTAGTTTTACTTTGCAAAGGCTTGGAGATTTGTTGATCTCTGAGGCTAAATTATTGTCCGGGTTGAGCGATCAAATTGATGATATTAAAGCTGAGCTAAAAAAGATGCAATGTTACTTACAAGATGCAGAAGCAAAACAATACGAAAATCAGACCATACGCAATTCAGGGACGGAGCCAGGTTTTTACTCCAGGGGGTGCCAAAATTATTATTAAATTATAAATAATTTGGCGGGGGTTCGGGGGCAGCGCCCCCGAGCCAATTTTTTTTAATACTTTTGTACTCTCGGGTCACACATACATATATAATATATACTATATTACAATGACAATATAATAACTAATAATATATGGTATATATACACTATATTGACTCATAATAGATTTTTCTAATTACAACTGTTCATAAATAATTAATTCATTAATTATTTTGAAAAATAATATAAATTAGATTATTATTTAGTTTAAAAATATTACAAAAAGAAATATATATATTTAGGGTATATGAGTAATGTGATTAAAAGTTTAAAGTTTAATAAATAATGTGGGAGTCGAGCAAAACAAAATTAAGTAAAGTTTAAAGTTTTTTTTATTTTTATGTTTTTATAAAAGGTGTTAAAATTTAAATATATAAAACATATACTTAATTATATATATATATATATATATATATATATATATATATATATAGGAGGATGTTCAAAAGTCAGGGGGTGCCATGGCACCCCCCAGGTACTACATAGCTCCGCCCCGGGAATTGGGTGAGGGAGATTAGACAACTTTCTTATAAAACCGAAGATATTCTTGAAACTTTTGTTGTGGAAGTTGCATCAAAAAGAGAGGGAGGCATCAAACAAGCTATGAAAAGATTTTGTTGCTTCTTTCGTGAAGGTATGACCCTCCACAAGATTGGTTTGGAGATCGGTGCCATAAAAACTAAGATGGGTAAGCTGACTACAAGTTTACAAACTTGTAATGAAATAAAAGCTCTAACTGAAGGATCCGGACTCTCTTCTTCAAACTCCGCAACCGGGCCCCTGAGGATGATGAGTTATTCCCACTTAACTCAAATGGATTTTGATTTTGTTGGGATGGATGAGGAAATAAAGAAATTGGTCTCAATTATGAAAGACAAAGAGAAAGGCTGCCAAGTTGTTTCTCTATGGGGTATGGGGGGTCAAGGTAAAACCACTCTTGCCAGAAAGATTTACAATCTTGACGAGGTGGGCGGAGCTACATACTATCTTGGGGTGCCATGGCACCCCCTGAGTTTTGGACATCCTCTTTTATATATATATATATATATATATATATATATATATATATAATTAAATATATATTTTATAACCAAGCCCCTCATGACTCAATGGTAAAACAATTACTCATAAGGCTTTGGGTGCATGAGGTCTTGGGATCCAATCTTGGCAAAGTCAAGGTTGTTAAAATTCTGCTCAAATTACCAAAAAAAATATATATATATATATATATATATATATATATATATATATATATATATATATATTTTATATATTTAAATTTTAATACCTTTTATAAAAACATAAAAAAAAAAATTAAACTTTATTTAAGTAAAAAAGATTTTAAACTTAAGATTTTACTCGAACTCAATGGCGAAGCTAGGTGGACTAGAATGGGGTCAATTGACTCCATTGAAAAAAAAATTGTTTTATAATATAGGATAAATTTTAAAATATTATATATAAATTGACCCCACTCAAATTTTATAAAATTTTTATTACACGAGGTCAAATTGAAAATTTATAACTTTTTCAATCAAATTTTAATCACATGACTCATATACCCTAAATATATGTATCTCTTTCTATAATATTTTTAAACTAAATAATAATCTAATTTATATTATTTTTCAAAATAATTAATGAATTAATTATTTATGACCAGTTGTGATTAGAAAAATCTATTATGAGTCAATATAGTGTATATATACCATATATTATTAGTTATTATATTGTCATTGTAATATAGTATATATTATATATGTATGTGTGACCCGAAAGTACAAAAGTATTATATAAAAAAATTGGCTCGGGGACGCTGCCCCCGAACCCCCACCAAATTATTTATAATTTAATAATAATTTTGACTTCATTAAAATACATTTTTAGCTTCACCCTTGCTTGAACTGCTATGTATGTATATAAAATTTTTTGGCACCCCTAAAATTAAAAGCTGGCTCCGCCCGTTCGATCGAGTTTTCAAGCATTTGCATGGGTTTGTATAAGCCAAAAGCACCAGAAAAAGAAGGTTTTGAGAGACATCCTCGTCCAGCTTCTCCCGGATAAGAGGGGAGAGGTCAAGGCAATGGGAGACAGAGAATTGGTCCAAAGGCTCCACCAGACGCAACGACAGAACAATTGTCTCGTTATTATTGATGATATCTGGACAACACTTGCTTGGAAAAACCTAGAACCTGCTTTTCCCCTTGGAGATCAAGCATCTGGTAGTAAAATTATGCTTACAACTCGTCTAGAACAAGTGGCAAAAATGGGATGTCCATATAAAGTTCGGTCTTTAACCGAGGAGGAGGGCTGGCAGTTATTTATGAAGAAAGTATTTCCAGGAAAAAAGGGTAATATGCCAGGTCAGATTATTGTTATTTCATTTTATGTGCTAATATATAAGGATGGTCATTTATTTGATAAATAATATGGTATGGATATGTTGGACAATAGTCTCAAGTACAAATTCTAAAACTTCTTTGTCCACGATATATAATATGTTAGCAGTAAATAGCTAGTTTCAATTACGGTCTGACATATTATATGCTAGACGTGGACAAAAATGTCTATTCAACTTTGAAGAAATTGTTTGTCATGTTTCATATAATTAGACGGTTAAATTAGTTAAGTTAGTTTACTGATAAAATGTCTCTGATATAAGACTCCAGCCAATTGTTCCTAAGAAATTGCTACCAAAACAGAGTTTAAAGATTACATCTCACGGAGCGGAGGAAAAGGGTCAAGAGGAAGGGGAAGGGGAGTGGAGGTGTTGCAAGTGCTCACCCTTGGTTTTTAATTTTTTTTATTTATTATTCTGTAAGTATGGAGGGTGGGTTAATATAGCAAAATAGTGCCTATCCTAAAATAAAATAGAAAAAACTTAGGTCAAGGAATGATAATTAGGAATTTTTAATATTCTCTTTTAACTTCACATTTCAATTTTTATTTGCATGTGTCTATTTCATTTCTCCCAAATTTTAGAGTTGAAGTTAAATATCATTAAATTTTTCTCTAATTTTTTATTAATTGTCCATTACTGGTTAATTACTTCAGTTTGATTCTTATTTATTTTTATTCATTCTTGCTAATTATTACATACGTACATGCTATTTAACTTTACAATATATATTAAAAATTTTGGCATGTGTCATTTGATGTTGAATTTAAATCAATAAAGACAGAAATTGTGAATATATAATTTTGATTAAGAACTATAGTATAGGGTGTTTAGTTTGTTCATATTATTAAATTTATTTTACAGTTTTTTTTTTTTTTTTTTTGAATTTGATATCTTGAATCAAGATATATATAAAATAAAATTTTCAAGATTTTCAAGATATATATCAAGGAATTCAAATTGCTTAGGCTTTTGAGGCTCGAGAGATTTGACTTCAAGAATGTAAAGTTACTAGAGGGAATTGGTGAACTTACCTATTTGCGTTATTTGAGCTTCTGGGCCTGTACATTGGGCGAGTTGCCAGCATCTATTGGCAACTTGAGATACTTACAATCCCTCGACCTGCAGGTACATTGTCCAATTATTATACCTCACAATGTGCTACGCAAGATGAAGCAATTGACGCATCTATATCTTCCAGTCTTTATTCGTGTAAAAGAAGGTTCTGGAAGGAAATTAATATTTGATGGGCTGACTGAGCTGGGGTTAATATCTAAATTTAATGTGAGTACTTGTGACATAAATGATCTTGTGAAGTTAACCAATGTGCGAGTACTTCGGCAAATCACTGTAAACACTCTTCAGGACATTACGGAGACCATCGACTTCATCAGTTCGGAGATGCACAAAAAGAGGTATGTGTCCCTTTGGTGTGTAAACATCGCGAAATTCGGTTCAGAAGAGGGGCATTCTTGTTTGGTACGATTGCTAGAATGTGTCACTCTTAATCACTTGTTCATTGATGCGCATGTGGGCGTATTACCCAAGCACTATGATCACCGCCTTTTCTCAGACAGACTCTTCTCCATACATCTGTGGTACTGTTATTTTGAGGAAGACCCCATGAAATTATTGGAGAAGCTTCCCAACTTAAGAGTCCTTCGATTAAATCCCCATTCTTATGTTGGGAAATAAATGGTATGTTCTGCTATGGGTTTCCCACAGCTCACAACTCTAGAACTTAATCAATTAATCAACTTAGAGATGTGGAGAGTGGACAAAGGAGCAATGCCCAAGCTGTATGAACTAGAAATTTCGTGGTGTTCTCGATTGGAGATGCTTCCGGATGGATTGAGATTCGTCACCGCCCTTCAGGTATTGAACCTTGACTATATGCCTCTAGAATTTCAAGACAGGGTAAGAGTGATAGATGGTGTAGAAGGAGAAGATGTTTATAAAGTCCGTCACGTCCGTTCCATGAACCATATATATTGATGTTGTTGTCATCACTCTCTCAGGTACGTTAAAGTTGCAGCAACCTTATATTATCAACATTCAGTATTCATTTAATCACTACTTATGTATTCATATTATTATCCTGATTATTACAAAAAAAAAAAAAGAACTTTATCTATCAAAGTTGATTTCAGTGAGCACAAGGAGGAGCTGCAAGACTATCTCAAGGTGATTTTGTATGTTTCCCTTTGCTTCAGAGTAACAGCCTAGCAGGTACCTAGTGAATCTTTATGGCAGTTGACTTTTTGTCCTTCCAATTAGGCCTTGGAATATGTTTGGGGAATGTTGTTCATTTCAGTTTTTTCCATGTTCAATGTTGCAAGTAAACTTTAATCCGACATTTTCGAATTGTAATTTTTATTTCTCAGTGGTTGATTTATTTTGCCTTCAACATGTATGTTATTAAGCTATCGGCCCAAACATGTACACAATAAACCAATTTATTATAAAGGTATACAATTGGGTCCAACTCCATGTACAATGACCACTCCATTCATTAGTGGGAGGAGACTGCTAGCATAGCAGCCTAGCAGGACCAGCGGCTCAATGGTTTCGTCCTAACATAATGTCTCTTAACATAATGTGATAATGAAATTATCACATTATAAATAGATGTTACCTATTTTCTAACCTATGAACGTTCCCCCTTCCCTCCTCAAAATCCTATACTCTTTGTTACCTGACAGAAAATTTGTTATTTGGATAGAAATACGCTAAAGGGAACAAAAATAGTTTTCTACCGACTAAAAGTTAGGAGCAATGCTCAATTTCATATAATCAAATTATCATTAGTTCCCCTATTTTAAGGTTTAATACATGAATCGTAACAACTAGTAATCGGGTTATAAGGTTTCTTAAGAAATTTAAAAGACAGTCGAAGAAATTAATTTAAAAGACAGTTAAAGTCATACTCACATCTCCAGAGCTGATGGTTTATTATAGCAAATTAATTAAATGATTTGTCACGTTTAAGACTAATGATATATATTAGTTTCTATTGATCAACTTATTCATTTGACTGTTTCTCAGATAATGTCAGTATTTGACATTGTAGATGATGGCATGGAAGGAATTTTAAGACCAAAAACACTTATGTTGAATGTATCAATCTAGCCAAAGAAGACCAATAATTCAAAAAATCAACGCTTTAATATCATGAAATTGTCGACTCCAGTAATCTTAAATTATCATTAGCAGATTAAACATCGACCTAGCCAAAGAAGACCAATAATTCAAAAAATGTGTGATGATGTCCAAATTCTTTAAATAGAGGCTTCCCAAAAGTGTTGACACTGGCAACTCTTTTTCTATCTATCAATAACAAGAGAAATCAAAGCAGAAAGAGAGGAGGAGAGAAAAGTGAGATGGAAAGGCAAGGAAGGCAAAAACCTCGACGATTAGTTCTGGTACCATTTCCATTCCATGGTCATATCAAAAATATATTAAACTACTAGTGTTTGGCATCAACTAAGCACTCCACCAAAATTCCACGAAACTACTAAGCTTATTTTGTTAATAGTATTTTTTTTTTATAACTAAATTGTTATAGTATTGTATGAGCTATCATATATATAAATAGGTCGTGGGAGGTGAGGAACACCTCATGTTCTTGAGTGAGCTGCTCTTATAATAACAATATTTTAAAAAATTATAAAATATCTTTTTGTACATAATATGAGGCTGGAATATATTCAGTTACACAAAACAACGTCGTTTTAATATATATGATAGCTCATACAATTATATGCGATGTCCCTCATCTCTCGTTTTGTCTATAAATAAGTTTTCTAATTTTTTTTTCTTGTTTATCTTAAACTCAGAAACAAACATAGAGTTAATCAACTTTATACCCCTTTATTCTAAAATAAGAGATACCTTTTTTTTTTGTCTATTCTAAAATATAAGATATATGTAATTACTTTTATATTTGAGTTACATGTCCGCTCTTAATCTATTAGCCCTATACTTTGGGAACAAACTCAGTTGTTTTTTAAACACTTTTATTATCATCTCTGAATTAAATTTCAATTTAAATTTCATTAATAACGTTGTTGCATAATACATAGCTCTGGTATGAGGGAATGAATGGCAGGATTTCTGTTTTTGTCCACGATATTTAAAATTAATAAATGGGTATTGATATCTGCACACTACTCTTTGTTTATAGTTGCACACTTAAAATGAGCAGAGAGACAAGTTTACCCTTAATTATAGGATCCAATTAATCCACTCATTCCATATACCGAATTTGCCCTTCAATAATAATATAAATAAAAATATATATATAGATCAAACAATATGGACTCAATCAGATTAATACAAGTCAAATCTAAAAATCATAAGAGAGGGCTAATGTATGTTATCAAGAACTAGATAGTCTTGTATAAAAATGAATAGGAGTGTTGATTAAACCTCGGGCAGTGCCTAATCAACTCCCACCATTGGTAACTTCTGTTCATCTAAAACCAAACTTATTTCGTGGTAGTCAATGAAAGAAAAATACACACATTAAATATCGGTATTATTAAAACATTGTTTCTCTATAATACTTTGAGAACTAAAAGGGCAAAATGGGCACATAAAAAATTGGGACCTTTAAATTAAGGGTAAACTTGTCTGTTTACTAATTTTGAGTGTGCATCTATAAATAAAAAATGTACAAATATCACCACCCTTGATAAATTAATTACTTCTTTTTGGCACTAATTAACCTTTACCTCTTCTTAATTCATACTACATATTAGCGGTCAAAAATCGAGTCGTCGGATCCAACCCATTCTTAGGGGTCAGATAAAGTCTTGGTCAATTTAACATATACGAGTCCACTCTAATCAATAAATAACGTTGCCACAAACTAACAAATAGTAATCCAAAAAAAGATAAGGTTCTTTACATAAATATACAATAATTAAAAAATAATTACAAAAATAGTATACTAACAAACTAATTACAAAAAGAGTACAACAAGATAAATTTATTAAATCATTCAGTTTTCTACAAATAAGGAATTCCTTAAATCAAGGATAATTAACTGTCATATGCGGCAGTTACCAAAACAAAATTCACAATACAAAATAAAAATAAAAAACCATCATTCTGATAAGCAGCTCGCGAATGGAGAGGAGAAGAAATGGCAGAGGAAGAAGATCTGGAATGGTCATCTCTCACCGTCCACCACGAACTCGAATTCTTCTTCTTTTTTAGATTTATGCTTCTTTGTTGTTGATTTGTTTCCGTCATTGGAGAAAAGCTTGGTCATGTTCATCAATGGAGAAACAAAAAGGGAATAAAAAGGGAAAAGATATAATATTAGGGGATATACATGGATGTAGCTGCTCCGTGAGATGCCCAACAAATTGACAATTTTCAATCATTACACTTGTTGGTGGCTGAAAAATCTAACATAATAGATTTTTGCTCATAGTAATAAGGTAACCAAACCTTAATACAAAGGCAACCAACCTTTAATACAAAAGGTAATCAAACCTTAATACAAAAGGTAACCAACCTTAAATACAAACATAACCGGTAACCAACCTTTAATACAAAGGTAACCAAACTTTAATATAAAGGTAACCAACCCTTAATACAAAGGTAATCAAACATTAATACAGAGGTAACCAACCTTTAATACAAAGGTAACAAAAACTAGTTACTATACATTCAGGAATTGGTTATCTCTATACTAGTGTTTGGTTATCTCCATACTAGTGTTTGGTCACCTAGTTTACTGCACGAAAAAATAAATTACTGCACATTCAGGAATTGGTTACTTTCATACTAGTGTTTGGTTACCTCCATAACAGTATTTGGTTACCTAGATTTACTTGTGCAGTCTTTAATTGGTCACCAGGTTGCATTCAGGTACTGAGTCGTAGTTACTGCACATTCATAAATTGGTTACCGTTGTACTATTGTTTGGTTACCTATATTTACTTTTGTGGTTGTGGTCATGGCTGTTGCTCCTCCTTTTGTTGTTGCTGAAACGATGTTGGGCTTTGAATAGGGGGACCGTGATATGTGTCTCATCCATCCTCAAGAGGAACCGCAGCCACAAGCGGCGGTGGTGCCTAGGAGGCCGGGAATGAGGTGACCACGGAGGAGGTCGTGAAGGATGCTTTCGCGGAGGAGGTGGTCGTGGATGAGGCGACGTCAGCCATGGTCGTGAAGGAACCAGTGGCCATGGAAGAGATGGAAGCCACAAAGGAGATAAAAGAAGAATAAGATGCATACAGAGGAGGACGAGATGGAGGCCACAGTGGAGATAAAAGAAGAATAATCTTCCAACTTTTCTTTTTCTATTTCAGTTGAGTTATTTTCCTTCCCATCCAAAAACTAAAACACAAAATCACTTGTGAAGGTTTTTCACTTTTTCCTTCCTCCTCCCTCGCTCTCTGCGATATCCCAACTCCTGTGTCACTCACAGTCGCGGCATCGCCCGGATCTCCTTATTCCCCATTTTCGTGCATTTTTACTGGTAATGGCTTTCTATTTCTCTACCTTTTTGCATTACTCTGTTCACTTTTTATGGGTTTTGAAACTATTTGGGAAAACTAACTTAAAACAGATAAACCCTTTTTGGTTACTGAAAATTCCTTTCACCAATTTCTGGGATTTTTTTTTTGGATGCTTTAGATTTATTACTCCGAAGAGTCTCCGGCCATTGGACTTCTTCTGATGGAGCAACGCAACAGGTTCCTTGCTTTATATATATATATATATATCTTATCCAAGTTCTTGATCACAAAGAGGAAGCAATAGGTACGCAGAAACAAGCTTGCTAGATACTGATTAGTTTGCAATGGTTTTTGTTCTAGATATTGTTAAGTAATTTGAAATTTGAATTTTGAAATTACCCAACTAAATTAAAGGGATCATGCCACATCAACACTCCAATTAATTTAAACTAAAAACTAACTGCATTGATTATGTAATAAAAAATTAAAAATTTCCTCTTTTTGTAAATATGTTTTTAGTGCACTTTTATTGTAATTTTTTCATAAAAAATACTATAATATGTAATTAACCCAAAAAAATATCTAATTTCTTTTTGGTAGAAATATCAACCCAAGAATAGTACATCTGGGGGACCGGTCCTAGTCGTCGATGCTAGCGACCGCTCCAAATTTATTTATTTATTTATTTTTAAAAAAAATTTATACGATTTATTTTAATAAATTTTTTTTATAGAATTTAATAATTTAGATACAATTTAAATGCATATAAATAACAGTATTATACAGATTATTTAATATTGTTATTTACATATATTCAAATTATACCTAAATTAATAAATTATATAAATATTTTAAAAGTAAAAAAAAATTATAAATATTTTAAAAAAAAAAAAAATTAAAAAATAATAATAATATTTTTTAAACCGATAGTTAAGACTAATCCCCAAGACTTATCCACACAAGAAACATTGTCTACCTACCTACTCTTATAAATTATAATAAATTAACTTGACTCCTAACATTCTGACCGACTATTAATTGGAATAAAAATTTTTAGAGGATTGGAAGTTGTGATCGGTCTTAATTTTATTTTTTATTTTTTATTCTTAAAATATTTATAATATTTATTTTGATAATTTATTTTTATATAATATTATTATTTACATGTATCTAAATTGTATTTAAATTGTTGAATTTTGTTAAAAAAAATATCAAAAAAAATATTATAAATATTTTAAAAACCAAAAATAAATAAATAAAACCGTCCCCGTAGAAAAGCTCAATTGGAATTCATAGACATGCAAGAAAGTCTGCAAATAAAGCAATTTCCGGGAAACATCTAGGAAACATATAGTTCTTCCTTCTAAGTTGGGGCAAGGACCCAATAGCTTATCTTAATAAATGTAAGCTGATCACCATATATATATATGCCCAATTATTTAATGGTTAATTAATAATTGATGGCAAAGGAATATGATTATACTTTTTATCTCAACTTGTTAATTAACTAAAGTTTAAGTCAATTATGAAACATTAAACAAATTGCATATGATGTGAACGCTTATGCAACTTGTTAATTAACTTTGTCTCAACTTGTCTATTAACTAAAATTCATTGAAGTTACGAAGGACTAACATCATGCAAGACATTGATATATTTTATAATTACATACATTTGAATTTTTTGGTATTTGATTAATCTTCCAAAGCACTTATAAGGAGTGGAGATTTGGTCTTCAAATTACTTTTAGCTGGGAAAAAAAAAAAAAAAAAAAACTGTATGATTAACTAAAGCAGAAGCACTTTGACGTAGGAAGCATAAAATACAAGTTTATTCTTAAATTATTGAAAAAAAATATTCTAAATTCCACACACTAACCTATAAATTAACACTAATTTCTTAAAAGTCAATTTGTAATTATGTACCCGAACATTATTTTTACTTTGTCAAAAAAGTATATTTTTTTAATCAAAAATATATTAAGCTTACTAGTGTTTGGTATCAACGTACTAACCACTCCGCCAAATTTTCACAAAATCAGAGGCAAAGTTACATGCATTGTAGTGGGGTCAATTACTAGTGTTTGGTATCAACGTACTAGCCACTCCGCCAAATTTCCATGAAACTAGGGGCGAAACTACATATATTGTAGTGGGGTCAATTAACCCCATTGAAAAAAATATATATTTTACAAACTCAAATTTTATAAAATTTTTTATTATAGGGGTTCAAATTGAAAATTTATATCTTTATCAATCAAATTTTAATCACATATAACTCATATCCCCTTAATATATGTATCTCTCCTTATAATATTTTTAAATTAAATAATAATCTAATTTATATTATTTTTTAAAATAATTAATGAATTAATTATTTATGAACAATTGTGATTAAAAAATATATTATAAGTCAATATAGTATATATATATATATCATATATTATTAATTATTATATTGTCATTATAATATAGTATATATTTTATATATGTGTATGTATGTAATTCGAAAGTACAAAAGTATTATATAAAAAATTAGCTGAAACCAACTTATTGAAATGATTTCCAAGATTAATTTGTTTTTGTGAAATCTTTTCTTTCAATAAAGTATTCTAATAAAAAACAGTGCATGAATTAATTTTGACAAAAGAGGTATTGCGTGACGTGGTTTTATATAATTAAATATATATTTTTGCTCATATTATATATAAAAATATATTTTTATAATTTTTTAAAATATTATTATTATAAAATAATATCTCATGATAAAATAGTGCTCACCTCCTGTGCCCTTGTTAATTAAAATGATGTTGAAATGATAAGATTTGTCCAAATCCACCGTTTTTTGTACGAAACAACACATCAGGCAATTTACTATGAACAGGAATGTTAGGTAGGTATTTAATTATTCATAACAGAAATTTAATTGGTCATATTTTAATATTATTTTATCTTTGATAATATTATATAACTAGTTGATAGTGTTTACTATGAATTCAAAATTATTGAACATACTATTCTTAATATTTATGTTTTACTAAAATGTTCCTATACTAATTTGTGTTGTCAAATAATTCAAATAAAGGGTTCTTGCCCATTAACTGTAATTCAACACTCAAAATATTGCCTAACTAATTAATTGAGTTAAAAATCAAAACAATAAATTAAATTTAGAATAATAAACAACAAAACAAGATGAATAAGGACAAATAAACATATACATATATATCCAAATTATTAAAATAAGGAGGAGTGCATAGGGGTTTGGCTGGTAATTTTTTTTGTAATTATTTGATAAATTAAGAAAGAACATTTATATCCAAATTATTAAAATATGAGGAGTACTTTTATTTGGGAATCAACAATTAATATACTATTCAATGTTTAAAAGATAATTATACCTCATTTCATAGTACTTGAGTGATAATACTCACTTTATAGTATGTGACTTCAAAATAAATTGAGTATTGAATTTATTTTTTTATGTAAAATTCTAAATTTTATAAAATATAAAATTTAATTCTTCTTCATATATATATTTTTGAAACAGTAAGTAATTAAATTAACAAAGTTAAAAGTTAAGGATATTATGTGTAAATTTTATTTTGTCGGATAATATTCGTTTTATCGGGGAATATTCAGGTTGTACGACGGCGCCGAAATAATCAATCATTGGTGAACCCCACAACGGAATATTGTCGAATATAGAAAAGGACAGAAGTAACCTTTTTAAATAAAAATAGTCAACGGTGTTATCACTTTTAACTATTAGAATACCCGGTGATAAAAGAATAGTAATGTACGGTATTTTATGATATTTTACTGTAGCATACGGTATTCTACAGTAGTGCACGATATTACATAATAACACAGGGTATTACACAGTATCTCATATTATTGATCTGATAACGTCGTTATTGCACAGTATTTATCAATAATTGTTGTTACACAGTATTTTGTATTATTGATTCAATAATTGTCATTACATTGTATTTTATATCATTGAACGGTTTGAACCAATAATTATTATTGCACTGTATTTTAAAATTATTAAACCTAATAATTGTCACAGTAACAAATATACAGTAATTTATATTATTAAATTAATAATGATCTATAACGTGTTTCTTATATTATTCTTAAATTATTGTTGTAACATTATTTTATTATATATGTATGACCCACAGGAAGAAAAATAAATAAATAAAAATATTAAAAAATAATAATATAAAAAAAACTTATTATTATTTTTTTGAATAGTAAACATGTGGGCCCTCTGTAAGGACCACATGAGAAATGGGCATGGAAATGGTTGCTAGAGTTGGTGAAGAAAAAAACAGTCAGGCTGCTAGCTGCTGCCTTGAATTCTCAGCACCGGCGTGCCGCACGCCACCCGCCTACCGCGCACAGTGACTTCTTTTCTCCTATAAATAGCTTGTTAGCTGAATAGAAAAATCACACCTAAAACATAAAAATTTTCTACAAGTATTTTATAAATTTTCTATAAGAATAATAAGGTTATCTTGGTTGTTTGTAAACCAAAAGGAATGCAAAAAAAATTCAAGTAAGTATTTTATTAAAAAGTAGTAATTGCACAAATACCTATTTCACACGGTATTCACAAATCTTTCGTTAGAAAACTCTTATTTGAGAAAATTTATTTTTAAAAACTTTCTTTAAAAAATTTATTTTGAAATATTATTTCAAAAATTATTTTTGAAATTATTATTTTACACTACAAAAATTTATATTATATAAATAATTTTGATAATTCATAATATATGAGTTATCATACACCTTGTAATTTATATGTGGTAATTACTAATTATATTATAAATATATAGGTTGATCAACCTCATTTTTATCAATATCCAGTCACGTGATAAAGTAAGGAATATCATCTTCTTTCATCTTCTATTATTTAAACTTACTACGGTAAGAAATATCATCTTCTTTTATCTTCTATTATTTAAACTTACTGCGATAAATGATACTATCTTTTTCAGCTTCCATTATTCAAACTTACTATGGTAAGGGATATCATTTCTTTTATACTCTTAAACTTACTATGATAAGTATTGTTCGGTAAAACTTCTGAAATGATTATATATTCTTTAATAGTTTGTGTTTCATCTAATATCATTTTAATTGAAATTTTCTATTTTTCTGAACTTTTCTTTTGAATTGTGTATCTTGAATATCATTTTGAATTTCACTCCACATTATGTTGACAATTTGGACATTATTTGAATATTGTATTGTGATATGTTGTATTGTAATAGTTGTGTATTTTAACAATTCAAATTTGAATTGTGTGAGCCCAGATTTGGAGGTGTCACAATTTATATATAAAAAAAATACGTTTATGACATTAAAATAAATCAAAAAAATTAGAAGATTAAATAAAAAGATTAAAATAGAAATTAAATAGATTAAAATCGTATTTTAGAACATAAACCACAATAACAAGAAGGAAAAAAAATTTATCAAAAGAACAAGTAATGTAACTTCAAACCCAATTCTTCGACACAAAGATTAGATGCCTAGAAAATCAAATTCAATCAAGATCTTTAATAAACCCATAACAAAATCAAACTACCAACCCATTATCAACGCCAATCACTGGTACCAAACAAGATCTAACAATGCGGATGTAATCGAAGAATCATCCCGATAGTTCGCTCAAATCTAGAGAAGAGACAAAAAATATTATACCTTGACGACAGCGTCGAAACTCGACTGTAACAAGTACTTCCTTACAGCGTTGGCACATGGAAAGGCAGTGGCGGCACAAAACGTTTCACGGTGGCTATGGTTTAACTCGACGAAGGCCTAATGGTGGCAATGATGAGTTTATTTTTGTTTTTGCTATTTTTTCCTTCTCTAAATAGTGGTGGTTGTAAACTGCAAGTATTGTAATTATGATTATTTATTTGGAGGAATTTATTTATTTATTTAGGTTCATAAGATGGGTGATTTAGGTTCGGGAAGAATCTTAGTTTGAGATTTATTTGGGTTTGAAGCTAATCGTTTTTATGGGGATTGAAAAGATAAGAGAGTACTGAATTTGTGTTTAATTAAATTAATTACTGTCTGCACATTTTTTTATTTGTCTATATGTATGTTTGGCCAAAAATTGAACAAAATATTTACATGTGTCTAGTTCAAGCAAGCGAGTAATGAGCTGGAATCGACTAAAGTCAAGATAATTGTCTTTTTAAAACTCAAGTCTAAGATAATTGTCTTTTTAAAACTTGAAGTTGAATGGGGTGTTAATTGTTGATTCTCAAATATGTGAGTTCAAATTTTAAAAACTTGCCAAAATGAATAGTTTTGTCATTACGGATATACGCTAATGTGAGTGCAACTTGATTTTTCTTCATTCAACTTAAAGTTACCTAGCTACTGCTTCCCGGATGGTGACCTGAATATATTGCTATATAATATACTCCATGATCAAACCTTGCACAATGTCACATGTACTACAAAACTAAAGCTAGCATCTTCATTAGTATCTCTTTGGTGCCCTTTCTTCTTTAATTCTAGCTTCTGTTACATTTATTTATATAGACAAGAGATGGCAGAGGCTGTGGTTAGTTTTACTTTGCAAAGGCTTGGAGATTTGTTGATCTCTGAGGCTAAATTATTGTCCGGGTTGAGCGATCAAATTGATGATATTAAAGCTGAGCTAAAAAAGATGCAATGTTACTTACAAGATGCAGAAACAAAACAATACGAAAATCAAACCATACGCAATTGGGTGAGGGAGATTAGACAACTTTCTTATAAAACCGAAGATATTCTTGAAACTTTTGTTTTTGAAGTTGCATCAAAAAAAGAGGGAGCCATCAAACAAACTGTGAAAAGATTTTGTTGCTTCTTTCGTGAAGGTATGACCCTCCACAAGATTGGTTTGGAGATCGGTGCCATAAAAGCTAAGATGGGTAAGCTGACTACAAGTTTACAAACTTGTAATGAAATAAAAGCTCTAACTGAAGGATCCGGACGCTCTACCGGGCGCCTGAGGATGATGAGTGATTCCCACTTAACTCAAATGGATTTTGATTTTGTTGGGATGGATGAGGAAATAAAGAAATTGGTCTCAATTATGAAAGACAAAGAGAAAGGCTGCCAAGTTGTTTCTCTATGGGGTATGGGGGGTCAAGGTAAAACCACTCTTGCCAGAAAGATTTACAATCATGACGAGGTTCGATCGAGTTTTCAAGCATTTGCATGGGTTTGTATAAGCCAAAAGCACCAGAAAAAGAAGGTTTTGAGAGACATCCTCGTCCAGCTTCTCCCGGATAAGAGGGAAGAGGTCAAGGCATTGGGAGACAGAGAATTGGTCCAAAGGCTCCACCAGACGCAACGACAGAACAATTGTCTCGTTATTATTGATGATATCTGGACAACATCTGCTTGGAAAAACCTAGAACCTGCTTTTCCCCTTGGAGATCAAGCATCTGGTAGTAAAATTATGCTTACAACTCGTCTAGAACAAGTGGCAAAAATGGGATGTCCATATAAAGTTCGGTCTTTAACCGAGGAGGAGGGCTGGCAGTTATTTATGAAGAAAGTATTTCCAGGAAAAAAGGGTAATATGCCAGGTCAGATTATTGTTATTTCATTTTATGTGCTAATATATAAGGATGGTCATTTATTTGATAAATAATACGGTATGGATATGTAGGACAATAGTCTCAAGTACAAATTCTAAAACTTCTTTGTCCACGATATATAATATGTTGGCTGTAAATAGCTTGCTTCAATTACGGTCTGACATATTATATGCTTAGACGTGGGCAAAAATGTCTATTCAACTTTGAAGAAATTGTTTGTCATGTTTCATATAATTAGACGGTTAAATTAGTTTACTGATAAAATGTGTCTGATCTTGAAATGAGTTGGCTAGTTAAGACTCCAGCCAACGCATTTGATAAAATGTGTCTGATCTTGAAATTGTTCCTTAAAAATTGCTATCAAAACAGAGTTTAAAGATTACATCTCAGCGGCGGAGGAAAAGGGTCAAGTGGAAGGGGAAGGGGTGAGGAGGTGTTGCAAGTGCTCACCCTTGGTTTTTAATTTTTTTTTTTATTATTATTCTGTAAGTATGGAGGGTGGGTTAATATGGCTAAATAGTGCCCATCCTAAAATAAAATAGAAAAAACTTAGGTCAAGGCATGATAATTAGGAATTTTTAATATTCTCTTTTAACTTCACATTTCAATTTTTATTTGCATGTGTCTATTTGATTTCTCCCAAATTTTTGAGTTAAAGTTAAATATCAATAAATTTTTCTCTAATTTTTTATTAATTTTCCATAAGTGGTTAATTGCTTAAGTTTGATTCTTATTTATTTTTATTCATTCTTACTAATTAGTACATACATACATGCTATTTAACTTTACAATATATATTGAAATTTTTGACATATGTGTCATTTGATGTTGAATTTAAATCAATAAAGGCATAAATTGTGAATATATAATTTTGATTAAGAACTATAGTATAGGGTGTTTAGTTTGTTCATATTATTAAATTTATTTAATAGTTTGTTTTTTTTATTATTTTGTGAATTTGAATTTGATATCTTGAATAAAGATATATATATATAAGAAATTTTTCAAGATCTAGCACTACTCAACGTCCTCGATTCAAATATTTTTCTGTTGAATCAACTCAAGAATCAATTAGTCGTGTCTCAATCTAAGAGTAACCTAATAAAACTATTTCTTCACAAAAAGATGTACTTGTAACCATTGAAAATGAGGTGATTATGAAACAATTTCAAGAAATAAAGTCTCGAAAAAGGATTTTCTAGTGAATTTTATGTGTTTCTAATTGAAATTTATATTAGGTGATTTTTATATTTTTTAAATTTAATTTTAAAGTGTTCCCCTTGCCGACAAAAATTCTGCGTCGCCCTAAATTTACATGTTGCCACTTTCGTTAACTAGAGGACTCATGCAGCATGTGTCATTTAAATTATAAAATTTTATGCTTTTGAAAATATATTTTAGCCATCACACCACAGATGAATGATGTATATATGCTTTGTTATGTGCAGGAAATGGAGTTGACGTTGAGGCAGAAAAAATAGGGCGGGAGATGGTTCAAAAATGTGAAGGACTCCCATTAGCGATCTGTACTTTGGGAGGAATTTTAAAAGATAAAACCAAGTTAGGGGATTGGCAAATGCTGAATAACGATGTTGCTTCATATATAAGTCGTGGCGCGGGAGATGAAAGCGAAGGTGGTGGTACAGTAAGACAAGTTTTAGCTTTAAGCTATGATAATTTAACTTATTATTTGAAGCATTTGTTCCTTTACTTCGGTAATTTTCCCGAGGATAATGAGATATGGGCTGTGAATGTGTACTTCACATGGATAGCAGAAGGTTTGATATTCCCAGATGACCAAGCAAAAGGAGAAATGATGTTGGACGTTGCAGAACGCTACTTGGGTGAACTAGCACAGAGGAGCCTGGTTCAAGTAGAACCAACTCTCGACGGAGAATCATGGTTACAGTTTCGGATTTGCCGCGTGCACGACCTTATTCGAGACTTGTGCTTATTAAAAGGAAAGGAGGAAGATTTTATCAATATCATTGATCCTCGAGATGATCACAACATGACACTACGTTCCAAATCCTTTGCACAAAATAACATGGCTCATTGTCGTAGGCTTGCTGTTAATTTGTATGATGGTTTGGACAGCAACCTTGTTCCTTTTGAGCAACAGAATGTAATTGGTCAAATTCGATCACTTTTATTCTTCAATCCCTACCGGTTGCCACCGATAGGAATCGACAATATCAAGGAATTCAAATTGCTTAGGCTTTTGAGGCTCGAGAGATTTGACTTCAAGAATGTAAAGTTACTAGAGGGAATTGGTGAACTTACCTATTTGTGGTATTTGAGCTTCTGGGCCTGTACATTGGGTGAATTGCCAGCATCTATTGGCAACTTGAGATACTTACAATCCCTCGACCTGCAGGTACATTGTCCAATTATTATACCTCACAATGTGCTACGCAAGATGAAGCAATTGACGCATCTATATCTTCCAGTCTTTATTCGTGTAAAAGAAGGTTCTGGAAGGAAATTAATATTTGATGGGCTGAGGGAGCTGGGGTTAATATCTAAATTTAATGTGAGTACTTGTGACATAAATGATCTTGTGAAGTTAACCAATGTGCGAGTACTTCGGCAAATCACTGTAAACACTCTTCAGGACATTACGGAGACCATCGACTTCATCAGTTCGGAGATGCACAAAAAGAGGTATGTGTCCCTTTGGTGTGTAAACATCGCGAAATTCGGTTCAGAAGAGGGGCATTCTTGTTTGGTACGATTGCTAGAATGTGTCACTCTTAATCACTTGTTCATTGATGCGCATGTGGGCGTATTACCCAAGCACTATGATCACCGTCTTTTCTCAGACAGACTCTTCTCCATACATCTGTGGTACTGTTATTTTGAGGAAGACCCCATGAAATTATTGGAGAAGCTTCCCAACTTAAGAGTCCTTCGATTAAATCCCCATTCTTATGTTGGGAAAGAAATGGTATGTTCTGCTATGGGTTTCCCACAGCTCACAACTCTAGAACTTAATCAATTAATCAACTTAGAGATGTGGAGGGTGGACAAAGGAGCAATGCCCAAGCTGTATGAACTAGAAATTTCGTGGTGTTCTCGATTGGAGATGCTTCCGGATGGATTGAGATTCGTCACCGCCCTTCAGGTATTGAACCTTGACTATATGCCTCCAGAATTTCAAGACAGGGTAAGAGTGATAGATGGTGTAGAAGGAGAAGATGTTTATAAAGTTCGTCACGTCCGTTCCATGAACCATATATATTGATGTTGTTGTCATCACTCTCTCAGGTACGTTAAAGTTGCAGCAACCTTATATTATCAACATTCAGTATTCATTTAATCACTACTTATGTATTCATATTATTATCCTGATTATTACACACAAAAAAAGAACTTTATCGATCAAAGTTGATTTCAGTGCAAGACTATCTCAAGGTGATTTTGTATGTTTCCCTTTGCTTCAGAGTAACAGCCTAGCAGGTACCTAGTGAATCTTTATGGCAGTTGGCTTTTTGTCCTTCCAATTAGGCCTTGGAATATGTTTGGGGAATGTTGTTCATTTCAGTTTTTTCCATGTTCAATATTGCAAGTAAACTTTAATCCGACATTTTCGAATTGTAATTTTTATTTCTCAGTAGTTGATTTATTTTGCCTTCAACATGTATGTTATTAAGCTATCAATTTCATATAATCAAATTATCATTAGTTCCCCTATTTTAAGGTTTAATACATGAATCGTAATAACTAGTAATCAGATTATAAGGTTTCTAAAGAAATTTAAAAGACAGTCGAAGAAATTAATTTGTGCAATTATTGACAATTGAGGCCTTTATCCATTTAAAACTTGGACCATTTCTCACAAAATAATCTAGCAGTTAAAGCCATACTCACATCTCCAGAGATGATGGTTTATTATAGCAAATTAATTAAATGATTTGTCACGTTTAAGACTAATGATATTAGTTTCTATTGATCAACTTATTCATTTGACTGTTTCTCAGATAATGTCAGCATTTGACATTGTAGATGATGGCATGGAAGGAATTTTAAGACCAAAAACACTACTGTTGAATGTATCAATCTAGCCAAAGAGGACCAATAATTCAAAAAATCAACCCTTTAATATCATGAAATTGTCGACTCCAATAATCTTAAGTTATCATTAGCAGATTAAACATCGACCAACGACGACTACGTAAACAATGGCTTATATAAAATGTGTGATGATGTGATCAACGACTACGTAAACAACGGCTTATATAAAATGTGTGATGATGTCCAAATTCTTTAGATAGAGGTTTCCTAGAAGTGTTGACACTGGCAACTCTTTTCCTATATATCAACAAAAAGAGAAATCAAAGCAGAAAGAGAGGAGGAGAGAAAAGTGAGATGGAAAGGCAAGGAAGTCAAAAACCTCGACGATTAGTTCTGGTACCGTTTCCATTCCATAGTCATACCACGCCAATGCTTCAACTTGGGTCTCTGCTTCACTCCAAGGGCTTTGAGATTACAATTGCGCATACTAAATTCAACCCTCCTAATCCTTCTAACCATCATGATTTTGATTTTTTTGCCTTATCAGACAACTTATCTATCACTGATACCTTTGGTTTTAAATTTTCCGATATAGAACAAATCAATGGCAACTGCAAAGCATCACTGCAGGAGTTCTTGGAGCAACAGTAGGCAAATGGTCAGCTGCTCGGCGTCATTCATGATTCCCTCATGTACTTCGCAGAATCTGTGACTAGTCATATGAAGATTCCAAGCATAGTCTTGCGAACAACCTCTGCTTCCTTTTTGCGAGTATATCGTGCCCTGCCTCAACTCCAAGAAGAAGGTTACCTTCCCTTTCAAGGTATATGACATGTACTCAATAAAACAAAGCTATGGTTTATGAATATAGATTAGTGGATAAAGAAAACAAAACACAATTCATAATTTAAGTAAGAGAAATTAGAAAACATAAGAAAAGCCTACTGATTGTCTGTTGTAACATATTTATTTTTTAACTCGTCTACTAGGTATCAAGACTACATGAACAAGAAATTTTGTTATAAAAGATAACTAAGAAATGAAATATGTTCTATAGTTAATGTCTAGCCGCTTTGTTTCTTTGTTTTCCATAGCCGTAGTATACAAACCTTATAGCTAGATGCTTAAGTAATATTGATTATAGAGAATTCAACAAATATAAGCCCAGGAGAGAAATAACAATAAATTCGAAAGTATGTCATCGTGTGTTGAAAGTCTGTTCTTATTATTATTGTCATTTTCATTCGATATAGTAGGTTTCTAGTTTTCTTTAATCATGTATCTTGTGGGATCTTGGCACACAATTAGATCCAGTTATCGCAGGCTCAAAAAAAGCGAATACAACTTCTGCTATAGCAAATGCAACTGAAAGCTACGAACTTACAAGGGTGTAACAACTTCACAGAATCCAAATCAAAGAATGAGTAGGTGGTCTTGGGCTCTATATATGTTCTCTGCTTTAATTGATCT
This sequence comes from Hedera helix, assembly GCA_947179155.2. Taxonomy (NCBI): domain Eukaryota; kingdom Viridiplantae; phylum Streptophyta; class Magnoliopsida; order Apiales; family Araliaceae; genus Hedera; species Hedera helix. The sequence goes on along the minus strand of OX359276.1, from coordinate 41,074,968 downwards.
CCCTTTGTACTATATATGCAGATTATAAATTGCTGGAGCTAGTGCCCGAGTTTTATCCCCTTCGATTCAAGGATCTACCCTATACCGGTTTTGGAACCTGAGAAGAGACGCTAAATCTTCTTTGGCATACAAGCAATATGAAAAAAGTTCAGCCGTCATCTTGAACACCACCAAAGATCTCGAGGATTCATCGTTGATGCGGCTCCAGCAAAATTACAAGGTTCCATTCTTCCCAATTGGCCCTTAGCACAAATTAGCACCAGCCTTGTCCACTGGAAGAGGAACACTTGCATTTCATTGGCTACACTAGCAGATTCCTATCTCGGTAAGCTTTGGCAGCATAGCAAGCATGGCTAAGAAAGAGTTAGTCGAAACATATTGGGGCTAGCCAACAGCAAAAAGCCGTTCTAGTGGATGATTCGGCCTCGCTCAGTTTTTGGCTCGGAATGGATAGAGCTATTGCCTGAAGGTTTTATAGAAGAAGTTGGAGATAGAGGGCATATAGTGAAATGGGCGCCCCAAACGGAGGTGTTGGCACATAATGCAGTCGGAGGGTTTTGGAGCCATTGCGGTTGGAACTCAACCTTGGAGAGTATTTGTGAAGGGGTTCTAATGATATGCTCGCCTCGTTCAACAGACCAAAAGGTGAATGAGAGGTACCTGAGTTATGTATGGAAAGTAGGCATTCAATTGGAGAATGAGCTCGACAGGAATGAAATGGAGACGGCCATAAGAAGAGTTTTGGTGGATAATGAAAGGGAGGAAATGAGGCAGATAGCTGTTGAAAAGAAGGATAAAATTAACGTATGCACGAGCGAAGGTGGTACTTCATACAACTCCATGACAAAATTGGTGGAGCTCCTCCTCTCGTTCACAACTGAAGGTGGTCCGGTCCGTCCTTGAACTCTGCTCTCTAAATTTTATACATCTACCCAGCTGTTACATGCTTTAGAGTGCTAGTTTTTTTTTTTATTTATGTTATGTTGCCCTGCGTTATGTGTAAGTAAAATTTGAACTTAATTAAGCACCCTATCTAATACCCAAATCCTAAAATTCAAAACTGATGTGATTGATTTTCATTGATGCGATATTGTGAACTGATTAAAAATTGTGATTCCAATCTCAAGGCATGGTCGGTAGGTAAGGTTTCACCTGATGTAAGTGTAAGACCAGGAAATATAACGCACAATTAGATAAAAATATTAACTAACAAATGACATTTCATTAACCATTGATCTCTTTGATGAATTTTATAAATACAATAATTTCCTATACTATCACACTTTCCCATTGCGGTCGTGTTCATTGATTGATCAAGGTGAGGCGATAATTTCACGAAAGTATGCGATCTAGATCGGTGGAGAGTTAGAATGAGGGGAGAGATCATAGACGAACTCTTCGAGGCAATATAGGCAGAACCCTTTGTGTAAAGGTCGTGCGTGTCTGTGTACGTGGGTTTTGGGTTTTGGGTGTGATAGGAAACTTAGCTCCAAGGGAGTTAAGTTCTTTAGAGAGGTTCTTTGGCTTGTGGAGACTAAGTATGGAACATAACCATCCAAGTCAACAAGTACGGCCTCTTAGTGAAAGCAACTTGGTTCTTGTAATTTCTAAAGAGAGAAAGTGGGTTCTAGAGAGAGAAGCTCTCAAGTTCTTCAAAATTTTCAAGTTTCTAACCTCCTCTCAAATGAGAATGAGGGGTATTTATTGGCTTCATGGGGGTGCCCCTTTGTGCTCCTATGTCACTTATAAACTGTGACTACAATAATCAATTTTAAGTATGACTATCGTTTTTTCGAAGTTCGTTTTGTCCTATGTCTATAGCCGCCAGTTCAAAATCCTCATTGAATTCCAATTCAAAACGACCTCTCTAACCTTATGTCGGAGGCTAGAGAGGTAATCCGTCTATCCAAAATAGCTATCTTTGATAGTAATTCTTCATATTAGTTTAATCGAAAACAATCAAAAAGGATATATTGATCCTCTTGGTATGACATCATCACTGTTTTGGGTGCAATAGGAGTGACATTGCCGCCTATGACATCATCATTCTTACAAGGAGCATCACCTTTAAAACCTTGTCATACACCTTGTGTTCATGGTGCCAACTAGTTGCATGAAAACATGGTGCCAACTAGTTGCATGAAAACTTACACTACAAGAAAAACGCTTAATCCCGACGGAATTAATTTCGACGGAATACATTCAGTCGTAAATATATTATTTTCGACGGAATATTCCGTCGAAATTAATTCCGTCGGATATAATTTATACCCGACAGAATTCCGTCGAGGATACACAGGATGTTTTGGCGGCAAAATTCCCGCCACCGCCAATGTTATATTCGACGGAATAATATTAATATTCGACGGAATAATATTAATTTCGACGGAATTTTTCCGTCGAAAATTCCGTCGGAAATAACTTTTGAATTTATTATTTCAGCCCGATCAGTTCACTTCTGCTGCTTTTCATTTCTCTCTCTCTCTCTCACTTCCACCGCGCTCTCTCTCTCTCTCACTTCCACCGCGCTCTCTCTCTCTCATCTCTCTCGTTTCCCCTCCGACCCACCACCTCCGGCCGCCGATGTTGCTTCTCCTCCACCCCCCGTCCGAGTGTATAAGGTTTGTGGGTGTGTGTGTGTGTGTATAAGATTTGGCCCAGTAGAAATTTTTGCTTTGCTTTGTGGGTGTGTATGTGGACATGTAATGAATTAGGAGATTTTTAATTTATTGAATTCATTATGTGCTTCATTTATTTACGGTTAGCAACTTTAGATGTAAAAATTGATGTGAGATCATAAGTTGCTATATGTTCCTATATGTTGCTATATGTTCCTGTAAAAATTGATGTGAAATCATAAATTGATGTGAAATCATAAGTTGTGTATTTGCTATATGTTGCTATATGTTCCTGCTTTCTGTGAGGATTGGATGACTGGAAGTGGCTGTAAACGCATTTCCAAGTGGGGATTGCTGTAAATTGATGTGAGGATTGTTATATCCACCGCATATTTTTTTTTAAAAAAACTAAAAGTTATTTCCGACGGAATTTCCGTCGGAAATAATTCCGTCGGAAATAAGTTATTTCCGACGGGAAATTCCATCGGAAATAACTTTTAGTTTTCCGACTGAATTTTCGACGGAATTAATCCCGACACGCTTAGTTACGACCGAATTTCTGACGGAATTTTCCGTCGGAAATAACTTATTTCCGACGAAATTTGCTTATTTACGACGGAAAATTCCGTCGGAAATAAGCTTTTTTCTTGTAGTGTTAAGTTATTGCCCAACTTGCTCTCTATAGGTCTACTTGCTTTCTTTGGGCCTATTTGCTCCCTACAGGCTTACTTTTAGGAAATGGATCCCTTTTCTTTACTTTCATGGAGCATTGCCTTGTCTCTCTCTTGAAATCTCCTTAGTCGAAACACTTTAAAGTTTTGAATAAGTGTTGAAGTTATTGGTGAAATGAATGGAGGAACTCTCCATGGGGAGGGCTCCTATAAGGTCGACCCTAGGGAGCTCCTCACACCAAAATAACTTTTCTCTTACTTCGTCATGTTTTGGTCTTCTTTTTCATAACTTCCTCGAATTTAATAAAGTGTTAAGAGTGAGACATGATGAGATAGCACTTGGGCATCCCCACCATGAGGAGGAGCCCCCCTTAGGGTCGACCTACACCCTTGGGACCAACCCTGGGGTGTCCTCCCACCTCATGGTAGTTTTTCCCTTAGTTTATTCCTATTTTGATCTTTCTTTGCATGGTTTTCTTGAATTTAATTAAGTGTTAGAAGTCAGACATAATGAGAGGATGCTTACGCAATCCCACGAGGGGGAACCCATTTGGGGTTGACCCTAGGGTAGCCTCCCACCTCATAGTGGTTTCTTTCTTAGTTTCTTCTCATTTTGGTCCTTATTTCACTACAAGAAAAAAGCTTATCTCCGACGGAATATTCCGTCGTAAATAAGCAAATTTCGTCGGAAATAAGTTATTTCCGACGGAAAATTCCGTCAGAAATTCGGACGTAAATAAGCTCGTCGGGATTAATTTCGTCGAAAATTCAGTCGGAAAGCTAAAAGTTATTTCCGACGGAATTTTCCGTCGGAAATAATTCCGTCGGAAATAACTTTTAGTTTTTTAAAAAAAAAATATGCGGTGGATGCCTTCAGATCCAACTGGGAAATGCATTTACAGTCACTTCCAGTCATCCAATCCTCACAGAAAGCAGGAACATATAGCAAATACACAAAAACACATCAATTGACTACCCAAGTATTCACACCAATTTACATATTGTGCCACTGTGCTACAAAAAATCACCAAATTTTTTTCCCAAGCTGTAGCAGAGCTCTTTCAAAAAAAAATTGTTTCCTACTAATTTGTACTTGCTACCCCCAAATTTAATCAGAATATATTTAGTAAAACATTAACAATTGAAGAACAAATTATAGTCTTAAACCCATATATAAATTAGCATAAATTGACAACAATGAATAATATTAATAGAGAGTAGGATACCTGAAGAGCGATAGACTGACTTGAAGGTGCTTAACGGCGTGCGTTCTGGTGATGTATCTTGCGGCGTTACCTTCCTTCTTCTTTCCCTGTTATTCAAAAATAGAAATTTTCAATGAAACTGTAAGATTGTATAGATACACATGGATATACACATGCATACACGAAAAACAATTAGCTGTTTTAACTTACCGGCGACCGGAAGTGGTGGGTCGGAGGGGAAACGAGAGAGAGAGAGAGAGCGGTGGAAGTGAGAGAGAGAGAGAAATGAAAATAAGAAGCAGAAGTGAACTGATCGGGCTAAAATAATAGATTCAAAAGTTATTTCCGACGGAATTTCCGACGAAAAAATTCCGTCGAATTTAACTTTATTTCCCACTGATATTCCGTCGAAATTAATATTATTCCGTCGAATATAACTTTGGCGGTGGCGGGAATTTTGCCGCCAAAACATCCTGCGTATCCTCGACGGAATTCTGTCGAATATAAATTATATCCGACGGAATTAATTTCGACGGAATATTCCGTCGAAAATAATATATTTACGACTGAATGTATTCCGTCGAAATTAATTCCGTCGGGATTAAGCGTTTTTCTTGTAGTGTTTGCATAACTTTCATGAATTCGATTAAGCATTAGAAGTGAGACATGATGAGAGGATGCTTGGGTAGCCCCACCATGAGGAGGAGTCCTCGTGGGGCTGACCTTAGGGTGTCCTCCCACCTCATGATGGTTTCTAGACCTGGCAAAAGTGGCCCAAGCCCACGGGCCGGGCCGGCCCGCCCGTTTTTGGGCGGGCTTTGGGCTTCACAAAAATTGCACTTAAAAAACTGGGCCGTTTTGGCCCGGCCCAAAAACGGCCCGGCCCGGCCCGGAAATATTTTTTTTTTTTTTTTTTTTTTTTACATTTTTTAATTGTTTATTGTAGATAAAAAAAAATATTAACATAAAATTCTAATATGTAATCTTAAATAATAATATATATGACTATAAAATTACTATAAATCACAAGATTAGTTATATTTTAATATATATGACTATAAAATTATTGATTATTTTATTTACTAATACTATTAAATGATTATGTATACATTATATGCCATAATTGTAAATAATTAGAGTTAGTATTTATTTTAAATTATGTATTATAGTTGTAAATATATATATATATTTTATTTTTTTTAAAAAAAAAATAATTTTTAAAAAAAAAAAAAAAAAAAAAAAATTCAAAAAACCCGCGGGCCGGCCCGGCCCGTACGGGCCACGGGCCTAGCTTTTTTAGCCCGGCAAAAACTGGGCCGTTTCGGCCCGGCCCGCCCAATTGCCAGGTCTAATGGTTTCTTTCTTACCATCTTTTGCTTTCTTAGTTGTTTGCAGTGGCGGAGGGGAGGGGGGTCCTGGGGGGTCCACGGACCCCCCTGTCATCGGAAGGGAGTATATATATTTTATGTATTTTGTCTTGGTGCTGGGTGCATAACGGCATAAATTATATATATTATGTACTTTATAAATTTTTTATTCATTTGTAAATACATAAAGAAGTTTAAACAGGGATTTTTATAAATTGTTGTGTCAAATACATAAAGAATTAAAGATTGATATATAGGTGTCAGTCCCCTTTATGCCAATCAAATATTCTGATGAACTGTTGATTTTAAACTGTAAATAAAATCGAAACAAAAAATATGAGTTATTCATAACTTCAATTAAAGTACTGCACATGTAAGACTGGTGCTATACATGTTCTTGCCGTGCAGTTGACTAGACACAAATATCACACACTAAATATACCCTTTTTTTTTGTAAATTTTTATTATTTCTGGGTAGTAGACTATATGTTATAGTCAATATCTTTAAAAGAAAATAATTTATATTGTGATATTTATGTAAGTCAACTTTTTTATTGTCAATTATAGGGATTAATATTAATGATAAACCATTTGGAGAGATGTCTAATAAATAAAATCCTCTTATAATTTTATCTATTCTCATATATTAATATATTTTTCAATTGTAATTCAGCATAAATTACTCAAAACTAAGAATTAATCAATATATAAATTCATGACATGAACAAACACGAAAAAATTGTCTCACCCCAGCAGGAAAATTATTTGTACGTACTTGATCCTAAGAATTCGTTCTCCAATTTTAGTCTTCCAAAGTTAGTTCGTCTTGCAGAGCTATATCCACAAGACTTTTCAATGGATGATCGAATGGAGCTTAAAGAACAATTAAAGATGTGGATTTCTGAAATGAGAGGAAATGCAAGATTTTCTAAACTAGAAGATGTCGGAGAACTTGCAACTAATATGGTTAAGGTGGGATATCACACTACTTTTTATTTGGTATATCTTCTTATCAAGTTGGCTTTAGTTTTACCTGTTGCGACTGTTAGTGTGAAACGAGTATTTTCTGCGATGAATATTGTTAAGATAGATTTGCGCAACAAGATGGGAAATGACTTTCTCACCGACTGTTTGGTGTATTATGTCGAGAGAGATGTTTTTAGACGCATTGATAATGAAGTGATTATCCAACATTTTCAGAACATGAGAACTCGCAGGTTGGATTTACCGCCTTTACGGTCCAAACTCCGAAGAGAGACTCCGCCGTTCTAGTACCGACTAAGAGGCCGTCGAAAAAAAATTTGCATGCATAATCCGGACCCCCCCGCTAAAATTCTCTGGCTCCGCCACTGGTTGTTTGGTTGCATACTTTCGTGTCATGCTTGTGTGATCTTTCTTTTCTTTATTCCTTCTTGCTTGCTTGTGAGAGTGTGAGGTATACACTATGTGGTGGCATAAGACACCTCCTCATAGTGGCCCACCTAGTGAGGCTCTCCATACTTAGCAAATTTCTTGTCGGTTTCCATACTTGGTCAATTTTGGTTCATTTGGATGAAAATAACCAATACTTTGGCTTCTACTTGTAAAACCATGATGGATGTTGAGGGATGTCGATGATCATGTTTAGTATTCCGAAATTGACGTGGCAATACGGGTGTCTAGGTGGCCTCCCGAGGGGATCTATCGGGAGCTATTTTCTAACAGATATAATTTTTTTTTATGCGGACAACTTTAGGAGAATTAATTATTGTTAATTATTATTTAGTTACGAAAATTAACCCCTAATTTATATCCGAAATACAGTAAGAAATTAGCAGAGCCTGCTGTTGGTGCAAAGTATACTTCTGCTCCCCGGATCCTGATAACGAAAGGTAGTGACACTTGGTCTCTGGATTCCAACAAAGTGATATCATAGACGAGAAGAAAATATTAGAAGTAAAATTTGGAGACCAAATATAGGTGAGTTGGAGGAAGATACCGGTTGGATCAATAAGTAGCATTTTTTACATCCACAAGGAACGTTTGAAAAACATCGGAATAAATATTTCAAGAGGCGCAAAAAGTTCATGAAGCCAAAAGGCAAAATCAAGAAAGCAAGTTCAAGTCCAAACCTGCCAAGTTCCTAAAACTCAAATGTTAGATTCATCAACGTTTAAAGAAAAAATTTGGATACAGTAAAATAAAGAAGAAAATGACGCAACGAAATGTTAACACCGAAAAAATCACAAAAAGTCAATCAATAACACAAATACAATAAGAGTTTTTGACTAGCCAAATTATATTAAGAAAATAACGATGAACGTTAATAATCCTAACAATGTTTAAATAGAATGAAATAAGTAAGAAACCCTAATTAGAAAATAAGTAGCGAATTACTTAAAAAAAAAAACTTGGGTTCACAAAAAGTAGAAAAACTTCAGAAGCTCCAAATTACTTTTTTCAGAGTATTTTTGAGCCCCAAACAATATATATGATGACTAGAAGTGATGAATCTTATATAGATCTCGTCATTAGTTTCGATTTGGTATATTAGAAACCCTTTAACCGTAAACGAATCAAAAATTATGTTTAAAACAAGAATACTCGATCAAAGGACGTCCACCTGCACGGTCAAAAAAGAGAGAAGCTGCTTACATTTTTTTAAAATGTCAAATAAGATAAAAGTTTTCAAGGTGACAATGGCTAGGGAAATTGCTGACATGAATCAATATTCAATCCATATAGCTAGTGAAGATGGTGTCGACAATCGGAAGAAAGTAAGGAGGAAAGGAACGTCAAAATCAAGAAAAATCAGGTTAAAATGCGACTTGGGTGAAATATTCATCATGACTCATTCCTTCACTAATATTTAAAAATTACATGTCCCCTGCTGTAATAATAAAAGGGCAAAAATAAGAATTATAATAAAAAGTAAAATTACTTTAAATTTCCTCCAACAATAATTATTACATGGAATATTGTTACGGTTAATATATATCATTAGTATTAAATATGTACATATGATTACAAAAATATTGGCCGTAATAAATTTCCTCCGACAATAATTACTACATGTAGTATTGTCTGTTACGATTAGTGTATATCATTAGTATTAAATATGTACACATGATAAAATAAAAATTAATATATTAATTTATTACACTTAAATAATAGATTGTCAATTTTTTATTTTTTTTTTATTTTTTTTTTATTTTTTTGATAAAGTTGAGTTTCCTGATAACTAGACAGGTTGAATATAATTTTATATTATATTCAAATATTGAATATAATATAAAATTAAAACAACCAAATCCGTGGCTTAAGGCATGGGTAAAAAGGCTAATCAACTATCAACTATCAACTATATATATATAATTAAAAGTATAAATTTGATTTCACAAATTTTTTGTTCAATTTTTTAATTTTCTATTTTAATTAGTATAAGTATTATCTAAATTTATAAAAAAATCAAATTTAAAGTTTAACTTCAATTCTTTCTTATCTAGATTAGTATAAGTACTATCTAAATTTATAACAATTAAATACTAACCAAATTTATAATAAAATCTAAATTTTATTAAGTATATTATATAATAGATTTAATAATTTATAAAATTTTCTTTGTAAAATTAAAAGCATAGGTCTATTTATATTAACATGGGGTTCCTGAAACATGGTCTATTAAGTATATTATATAGTATATTAATAATTTTATTAGTAAAATTAACAACATGGGATGTAGCTCAAATTTAAATATCACAATCAATCAAAAGATTTCATATATCTAATAGGAAAAGTAACTAAAAAGTTTTATTTTTAATTCTACTAATTTTATTATAAACTTTTTTTTAACATGACTATAAAAAATATTCTCATCACTAATAAGAATAGGAAATTGAAATTGAAAGATCCTTTTTATATTTAAACCACGACCAATAATTTAAATTTCTTTGTCATTACTCCCACTTAATTATCATCTAACTTTTTTAGTACACTTTTTATTTATTTATAATTTAATAATTAATATAATAAATCATTAGCCATGTCGTTCGTACTTCGCACGGGATTTGTGAGCTTGTATAATTAAAAAATACAAATTTGGTTTCACCAAAATTTGATATCACAAAATTTTTGTTTAACATTTTGTTTTCTTATCCAACTTAGTATAAGTATTATATAAACTTGTAACAATCAAATATTATCTAAATTTATAAAGTATTTAAAAGAAACCCCAACCCATTAGGGAGAAAAAAAGAAGATATTTTTTGTTTTTATATCTCAAATAGAAAAAAAAAAACTTTTAAAAGAATTTTTATTTTTAATTCTACCAATTTTATTACAAGCTTTTTTTTTATCATTATATGTAAGATAATATATCTTAACAAACTTTATATATGATAATTCTATTATTACAATTTTAATATTAAGATATCAAAAAACTCTCTTAACATATCATGCAATTTATTATATTAATATCATTCATGAATTTTATTATTAAATTAATGACTTAACTAAATTAAATTCATTAAAATTTAAAATTTTACCAAAACGTGTGATTAATTGTATTAATAATATATGTGAATTTTTTTAAAACATTATAAAAATAAAATTAGTTAAAAAATCATAGTTGATTTATGGTCAAAACTAAATTAATATTCATTAAAGTTTGAGTTTCATACTTCTATTCAAATCGGAACTCAAGCAATTTATCAATATAAGCACTAATATAGAATTTTATTATAATGTTAAATAAAATTAAATATGTATTTTCTCATAATCATAACTAAATAAATACGCAATACATTTAAATGTTTTATTAGTTTAATAATTGTTCGAATGAAGATATAATATATAATTTAATAATTTATTATTTAAATTGATATTTGATAATTTAATAAGTATAACTATTTTTTCAAAATTTTAATCAAATATTTATCTATTTAATATCATAATAAATTATTATATGTCGTACATGTGTTTCGCACGAGATTCTTTAACTTGTATATATAAATAAATAAATAAAAACTTCACTAGGGACAAGTGCCCAGACTCGCCCTAACCTATTTGGGGTCGTGATTAAGATTGGTCATTGAAGTCTTGAGATTTTAGGTTTGATTTTCACCAACTACGTGTGAGTTGAACGTTCATCCTTTAGACTAGGTTTGTTGCTTTTACTTTATGTAAGTGAGATTAATGATGATTTGTAAATTTATTACAACTGTAAATGAAAAACTTGTAGCTAATTATGAAATATTGAAACTTATTGTACTTGTAATTTTTTTACCTTAGTGTGAGTTCAAACGTATATTTTTAATTTTAAGGATGAGAGATTATTAATGAAAAAATATTGAAAAAATTAATATTTAAGAGTAGTATTTTTTTGGTAGAAAAAAATTCAATAAAAAATACTACTCCCTTTTCAAGAGGGGTTATTACATTATTATAATTTCCCTTAGTAGGAAAGATTTTAAATTGATAAATATTAGTACTCTAATCATTTTAAAATATAGGATCGATATTGATTTTTTGAAATTAATTTGAGAATTTTTTTAATTAATATAATTTTAGACCGTACAATTATATTATAAATTATCTAAACAATAATATTACTTACAAATTTTATTGTTCGTAAAAATTAAATGAATTGCAATAATTTGAAATTCTCTCATTGAGGGAATACTATTTTTTGATTCATTGTGATGTAAAGAAAGAGGGGGGGGAAATCTAAGATAAGTTAATAGTTTACGCCAAAAAAACGTTAATCTTAATATCAATGGACAGCTTTGACGGTGCGAAATATGTTTCATCTTCTTCACTAATTCACACACAATTATACCACCAAATTAAATTGTGGACAAGTTTATATATATAACATTTAAATATAAAATCAAATACTATATTTATTTTAATTATTAAAAAATAGGATAATGCACAGACTTTAACATTATGTCTTATTTTTTAATAATTAAAATAAATATAATATTTAAATATTATATACTTATACTTATTCTTAAATTGTTGGTCGGTAACTAGAACTTTTTGCAAGAATATTTACACCGATGAAAAAAAAAAAAAACAAGACCCTCGTAGTCCATAGGTGAGTTTCTATGAAAACTCGAGTCAAATTTGGACAACCATGAGTCCAATTTTCCACTGATTATGACACATATTTATTTTCTTTGGTACGATACACTGGAAAATATATACATACATATATATATATATATATATATATATAGAGAGAGAGAGAGAGAGAGAGAGAGAGAGAGAGAGAGGCGCATATCCTGTTATACAAATCCTTCATTCTTGAGTTAACTATAATATTCGGGCTAGTTTAAATGAAAAATATAATTTGAAACAATTTTATAATATCTTCTCTAATTTGGCAACCTTAATTTGTGTGTTTATTGTAAATGTAAACTAACTGAATAATTATACTTATGTAGCATTGCTCCAATCTTGCATTAAATTAATGTAATTTAATTACTTCTTAATTTTTTAACTTATTTTTAAGAGTTGTTTCGGAAAATGTAGACCACCTTAATCACCAAACATTTATTTACTCTTTAGTTATACACTTTGTAGCTTTGAAGATAAATTGCAGTTACTTCCTCTCGTCTTCCATTCCGTCGTTAAACTTGCTTTTCTACTCTTTCATTTTCTACCAAAGAGGGTAAGTGTATTTTTTTTTTCTTTTTAATTGTTGCATATAGCTTCTTGAATATATCATGCAATTGGGACAAATTTCGGTACAAAAACAAGAAAAAGATGTTGACCAATTAAATTCCGTATATAAAACGATAGCCTGATGTTATTAATAAGAAATAATTAAAAAGAAACAAATGAAATGACAAGGCCAACTTTGGTAAGTTTGTTAACATGCATATAGTAGTAAAAATGATTTTTTTTATACCGAGTCTCTCTAAAGGTGAAATTCATTCACTATTTATGTTTATTAAGTATTATACTTATTAATGAATAATGAATTAAAAACATAGACATCATATTCCGGATTTGGTTACGGTGGAGTTAAAAATCAACTTCATCATAGTAAGTTGTAAGGTTTTTTATTACATTAAATGTGTATTGGTGACAATGTAATCAAAAACTTTACAACTTACTACAGTAAAGTTGATTTTCAACTTCACCATAACTGGATCCTCATATTCCACAACATTATCCCCTGTTTTGAGGTTAGTACGTACTATAAGTCTTCGCCTGAGCTATAACCACGAGCATACCGGAAAAATCCGCTCCCTCCGACATCTCTCTCTCACCGCCATAAACACGGCTTTCCGGCCTAATATGCTAAGACTGCTTCCATTATATTTCCCATCCGTAAAAATATGGTTTAAAACCATCAATATTAGTCCTATTATACGTCATTTAACGAAGCAGATCCATAAATATATATCCCTTGTGCTCTTCCAACCTGTTTAGAGCTCAGTTCTGGCCCGATGGTTAATGGTGTTGGGACAATGGCAGACAAATTTATCCCACAAAGTGTAAATCAATATACAAGCAAAATATGGATTGAGCAAATAATTCACAACACAAGCAATTTTACGTGGTTCCCTCAAATTGAGGTACGTCCACGGGACCGTAGTCCAATTCACTATCACCAAAGTATTACAAATGGGTTTACAAAGAGATACAAAGATCTCACAAACACCCTAAGGTGTATTCCAACAAAATAACACAAATATAGAGGAAAAATCTCACCAAATTGAAGAACTAAAAAGCTGAAACAAACAGTCCCAAACTGAGTAATATCAGTCCCAAAGCTTGCACATAATCAAAATACCCAGCTGACTTTGGAGAGAGCAAGCTGCCAAAGAAAGCCTTTTCCAAGATTTGCTTGCTTACTGGAAGTCAAAAATGAAAAAGGAGAGACAAAGAGGATTGCAGCCCCTGTTTTTGTTCTTTTTTTTTTTTTTTGCTTTGCGTAAACACCCAGCAGCCACAAATGAGACTTGTCTCATTTAGCTTCCAAGAAAAGCCATATACTAATCCCAAAAAAACAAGTCACATGCAAAGCAAGAAGGGAGTAAAAAAAAAAACGCAGCACACAAAAGATTGGGTCCCACACGCAATGTAATAAGGAGGGACACCTGTAAGACCCCGAATTTTATGAAATATAAAATTTAATTTTTCTTCATATATATTTTTCTGAAACAGTAAGTGGTTAAATCGATAAAGTTTAAAGTTAAGGATGTTATGTGCAAATTTTATTTTGTCGGACAATATTCGTTTTGTTGGGGAATATTCGTTTTGTCGGGGAATATTCGCGTCGTACGACGGCGCCGAAATAACTAATTATTGGTGGACCCCACAACGGAATATTTGTCGGATATAGAAAACGACAGAAGTAACCTTTTTAAATAAAAATAGTCAACGGTGTTAACTGTTAAAATACCGGTGATAAAATAATAGTAGCATACGGTAATTTATGGTATTTTTCTGTAGCACACGGTATTGCACAGTGTCTCATATTATTGGTCTGATAATTGACACCGTAACTGTTACGCATCATTTCATCAATAATTGTCACTGCATAATATTTTATATTATCAATTCAATAATTGTTGTTACACAGTATTTTGCATTATTGATTTAATAATTGTCATTACACTGTATTTTATATCATTGAGTCAATAATTGTTGTTGCACTGTTTTTAAAATTATTGAACCTAATAATTGTCACGGTTGCAAATATACTGTAATTTATATTATTAAATTAATAATAATCTGTAACGTGTTTATTACATTATTGTTGAATTATTGTTGTAGCATTATTTTAATATATATGTTGGACCCACAGGAAGAATAAATAAATAAAAAAAAATAAAAAAATAATTATTATTATTTTTACTATTTGAAATAGTAACATGTGGGACCCATGTGGGGGCCACATGAAAATTGAAATTGAAAATGTGTGCTGGGAAGTTTGGCAGCCAGGCGGCTGCTGAGATTTTCTCAGACTGGCGTGCAGCACGCCAGTCCACCTACCACACGCATAGTAACTTATTTTCTCCTATAAATAGCTTGCTCAGCTGAATAGAAAAATCACACATAAAACATAAAATTTTTCTATAAGAATTTTATGAGTTTTCTCTAAGAATAGCAAGGCTATTTTGAGAGTTTGAAAGCCAAAAGGAGTGCAGAAATTTTTCAAGTAAGTCTTTTATTAAAGAGTAGTAATTTCATAAATTCCTATTTTTCACGGTATTCACAAATCTTCCTTTAGAAGACTCTTCTTTGAGAAGATTCATTTTTAAAAGCTTTCTTTAGAAAATTTATTTTGGAATATTATTTTAAAAACTATTTTAAAGTAGTTATATTATACTACAAAAATTATGTTAAATATATATAATTTTGATAGTTCATATTATACGAGTTAACATACAGTTTAAAACTCATATGTGGTAATTACTAATTATATTATAAAAATATAGGTTGATCAACCTCATTTAAATCAATATCCAATCACGTGTTAAGGTAAGGAATACCATTCATTTCAAACTCTTAAATTTACTGTGGTAAGGAATGTCATTTTGTTTCATACTCTTAAACTTACTACTTGTAAGGAATATTATTCTTTTCACACTCTTAAATTTATTGCGGTAAGGAATATCATTTTTATTGGAATATCATCTTCTTTCATATTCTATTATTTAAACTTACCACGATAAGGGATTATCATTCTTTGATTCTCGAAAATAATATCGTTTCTTTCTTGTGCCATTTATTTCCATGTATTAAAATTGTGGGAATAACCTTACGGCGCGGATTACCGCCTGTTGGTGAATAACCTTTTGTATTCATTCCTTATTAATCTTTGAGAATAACCTTACGGCGCGGATTACCGCCTGTTTGGTGAATAACTCTTCGTATTCAAATTGATGGGAATAACCTTACGGCGCGGATTACCGCCTGTTTGGTGAATAACCCTTCGTATTCAAATTGATGGGAATAACCTTACGGCGCGGATTACCGCCTGTTGGTGAATAACCATTTTTATTTGTCTCGTGTGAAAATAATTTGTCTACACGAATTATCACATGACACTTTTATTCCATATTCGTAAGTGATATCATTTTCCTTTATACTCATAAGGGATACCATCTTTTTCATCTCCCATTATTCAAACTTACTATGGTAAGAGATATTAATTTCTTTCACCTTTTGTTAATCAAACCTGCTACGGTAAGGGATATTATTTTCTTTCATACACCTAAATCAAAACTTATTATGGAACTATTGCTTCTACAATTCCTGAAAATATTATATGTTCCATAATAGTTGAACTTCATTATTTCAACTGAACCTTCCTATTTTCTGATCCTTTCTATTGAATTGTATCCGTTATTCTGAACTATGGATCTTGAATATCATTTTTAAATTTCACTCCACATCATGTTGACAATTTGGACATTATTTGAATCTGCACAAAGTAAACTTCCGATATTTATTGTTTATCCTGTTTCTTCTGTTCATCATTCGTATCACTGTTATTTGTATTAATCTTCAAGAATCAAGTTGTTGTGAATATCTGTGGCCGGGGGCACAGATGTGATATAATTGTTGAACAGATGATAGGTTAAAGGCGATATACTAGGTTAAAGGCGATACATCTGTTCGGTGTCTTTTATGGCACGTGGTGAATGTTCTCTTTGGCCCGTAGTGCAAAGATGAACTGTTGATAGGTATGATTATGACCAAAGGCTGAATCTGGTATAATCATGACCGTTGGTGTTATATTGAATGTCTTTGGCCCGTAGTGCAAAGATGAACTGTTGATCTGCATGATTATGACCAGGAACTGTGAAGTTGTATTATCTTGACTAATGGTATTTCAGATGATAAAAGTTGATGATATTTTTACAAAAAAGAGAAGCAGGTGGACATTATAGTCTGCATTATTCTTCTAATAAATTGTTCATTCCGCTGCTATTATTGATCTGAACATTGTTCAAGAATTTAACTGCAGTTTTTGATATAAACCTTGTAGTCTATTGTATTCTATCAAAAACTCAACTGTTGAAGGCTAATGATAATTTATTCGTCATTATCTTAGTCATGGTATTTCTTACTGGGCTATTTGAGCTCACCCTTTCTTTTGTTCCATTGTTTTTCAACAGGAGATGAGAATGTAGCTGGGTCTAGCCGGGGAATGGAGTGAGAGTCCGAGGGATATCTATTATAGTCTTCACTTGTTGTAAAATAGTGTGGCAATAATAGTGAAGACTTAGTTGTGTATTATTATACACTGTATTGTTGTACGTTGTGCTTTGTTGTAATAATTTTGTTGTAGTCTTTTGACGACTCAAGTTTGGGCTGTGTGGGCCTAGATTTGGGGGCGTCACAGTTGGTATCAGAGCTTAGGGATATGGTCTTTAATGGAGATCTGGGGTAGAACTATGAGGGGAGAGACGAATAGAATCAGTCACTAGTGTGTCTCATATAAATGAGATTTTGTTATCTAATGAGTCGATTTGAATATAGGGACATAAAGTGATGAGTCAGTTTGTTTAAACTAACAATTATTTTGTGACCACAGTTTAGTATGGCATCTGGAAATCAGGAGGTTAACTATGGAATGCCCGAAACAAATGTAGCTGCGAATCAAGAGGCGACGAATAATCTTCCTACAAACTCAGAGTTGAATCATTTGCCTAAGGCAAAAATTATGCGTGTTCTATCCAGTAAGGATGAAAGTGAAAGTTCTGCTACAGTCGTTCCAGATCCATTATTAGAAGCAATTAAAGGAAGTAATGAACTTGCAGAAATTATTGCCTTTAATTTACTCACTAATTGGGAGAGTCATATCACCTGGTTATGCTCTATAACAAAGGATCAGAATATATGGACTTTTCATATTAGTCTTTGGAATTTATGGTGTTCCAGCTATGATTTTCAAGATTATTTAAAAATGATGTTTCTATACTTTTGGGCGTTACAATTTAGAGGAATTCAAGTTAAGTTAGTCACTATCATGGAAACTGCAGTCTATCAAAAATACTATTCTTATGGAAATCATTGGTACGTTACTACTGATGAAGTTGATGAATCCGAGAAACAGTTTGTTAGAAAATTATTTAGCGGTATCCCCATGGTTGAAATACGTGAAGATCCGGATGAAGTATACGGGACTCGATTTGATGATGACAGCCTTGATGATCAAGAAACCGAATGAGGTGATGACCGGTAAGCTATTCATCAATTCTCGTGAAGTCTATGCCATGTTAGATACTGGCTCTACCCACTCTTTTATCTCATCTATATGTACTTAACGTTTAAATTTAACTATTGAAAACTTAAGCATTGTCTTATCAGTTGAAACCCCATTGGGAGAAATATCTATCACATCTACTGTCTATAAATCTTGATTAGTTCAAATCAACAACCTCACACTACCTGTTGACCTTAATTCTTTGATGCATGACTTTGATGTGATTCTAGGAATTGATTGGTTGACTACCCATCATGCTAAAATTGATTGTTTTCATAAGATTATTAGTTTTTATATTCCTAATCAACCTGTCATGCAAATTCAAGCAACTAAACCGTTGAAATCTGTAACTGTTATTTCTAGCCATAAAGTCATTCGTTTATTGAAAAACGGATGTCAAGCATTTTTAGCTCATATCGCTGATTTGAACAAAAACACATCAAATTTGAATGATATTCTCATTGTTAATGAGTTTCCAGACGTTTTTCTTGAGCAACTTTCTGGCTTACCCCCAAACCGTGAAATTGAATTCTGTATCGATCTTGAACCCAGCACTAAGCCCATTTTTTAAAGTCCCATACCAAATGGCTCCCATAGAACACCAAGAGTTGAAAGTTTAATTACTAGATATCGGTATCATTCATTCTAGTACAAAACTTATATCGAGCGAGGAATACGAGAAGAGTTTTCAAGAACTCAAGAGGAGACTTGTTTCAGCTCCTGTTCTGACTATTCCATCAGGATCAGGAGAATTCGTCATATATAGCGATGCTTCAGGCAAAGGTCTAGGCTGTGTCATTATGCAACATGGAAAGGTTATAGCTTATGCCTCTCGACAACTCAAAGATTATGAGAAAAATTATCCTACTCATGATCTAGAGTTGGCAGCAGTCGTCTTCGCGTTGAAGATCTGGAGACACTACTTGTACGGAGAAAAAGTGGATAGCTATACGGATCATAAAAGTCTCAAGTATTTCTTCACCCAAAAGGAACTCAACATGCGACAACGACGTTGGCTTAAGCTGTTGAAGGATTACGACCACACAATCAAGTATCACCCGGGAAAGGCGAACGTTGTAGCTGACGCTTTGAGCAGAAGATCTTATGCGAGTATAAGTGCACTGCTGACAACACAAAAGTGTATTTTGTACGACTTGCAAAAGATGGAGATAGAGCTAAAGACACCAGGGACCCACTCGAAGATTGCTCACGTGCGAGTAGAACCAGCTTTAATCGATAAAATTAAAGCTGCTCACACTACAAGAAAAAGGCCTATTTCCGACGGAATTTTCCGTCGGAAATAAACACATTCCGTCGGAAATAGAGTATTTCCGACGGAAATATCGGTCGAAGATTCGGACGTAAATAATCGCGTCGGGATTAATTCCGTCGACAATTCGGTCGAAAATAAAATAATCCTCGACGCATTTTTTTCGTCGAGATTCCCGTCGGCAATAAATTATTTTCGACGGAATAAATTCCGTCGGCATTATATAATTCCGTCGAAATTTCAATTATATAATCGACGGAAATTCCGTCAGAAATACTACGCTTCCGTCGAAATAAGTTTTTAAATTCGACGGATTTTCCGTCGTAATTAAATTATTCCGTCGGTAATATCCCTTCCAGAAATTATATAAATAATAAAATCTACACTAATTACGACGGAAATTCCGTCGGAAATAACACATTCCGTCGGAAATACCAGGTTTTTTTTTTAGTGGTTCTTTTTGTTTTTTCTTTTTGCCAGGTTTTAAAACCACATTTTTTGTACCTGCAAACCTGCTTTATCCCAACAACACAACAGCAATCCATTCTTTATGTTCACACAGTTGATATAAATATAAACGACGACACATTAGAAAATAAATTATCATACTTTACAAAACTAAACCAAATTACGATATTTACAATCAATTAAGTTAAATTAATTACAACTAAAGTATAATCTACAAAGAATCATCGCCCAGAGATCGAGGGTTCTGCTCTGGTGTATGAAAATCATCGTTCTCACCCCCCCGCTCGCGATCGGCATCGCCAGCATGCTCGAAATTATCATCCTGTTAATACAATTACAAATATCGTCATTAGTCCGTACTTCAGATAAAAATTCATAGTTAAATAATTATTGCAGAATATACAACTTAATATGAACAAAATACCTGTGCAGTCGGGCGCTGAGTCATCATCGGGCCAAAAGCCTCCAGCAACAAGGTAGTCACCATCCGAATCACCTCGTCTCGTATCGCGGCGAACTGCTCCGGAGATATGCCCGTACTCTCGACACTGGCCCCTGCTGCAACGTCCTGAGCAAGCTGGTGAAGACGAGCACTAGTAGGTAGGCTCTGACTACGGAATATCGGATCCGTACGAAACGTCTCCGACACCGCCGCCATAACCCGCTGGAACAACGCGTCGTCCAAGCCAGCGCCCGTATGAGATTGTCCAACATCTCCTCTCGAACGCTGGCTAGAACCTGCAACATTAAATATAACACAAAAATAATAAAATATCAATATAAATTTTGAATTAACGAGTAACATACTACAATAAATACCTCCGCTCAATGTATATGCCGGCACCCTCGGCAGCTCCAACACTCGATATCTGCTCGTAGTGCTACTAGGGGGATCTTGAGACGCGACCCAAAGAGCCATCTCCTCATCCCTAGATAGACTAACGTCGGACGGAGGGATGGTAGAATCTCCCCTAGCAGCCTGCAACTCAGCTACACGCTCGTCCCGAAGACTCTGAAATCGGTCCTGCAATTTATTATGTATATGGTAGTTTATTGACTCATTTAATTAAGTGCATGATACTAATTATTACATAACTTTATAAAAACTCTTACCCGTATAGCTGCAGCTGCCTGTGACATACTACATCTCTTTGGCGTGTGGGCTCTATCCCAGAACTCGATCATGGTGGGAGGTCGTCCCAACTCACCGCCCATGACCTAACAAATAAAATTTTAATTTATCATTTATTTAGTATATATTTTTATGAGAATATTAAAGTAAACTAAATATATACATACCGATTTTACTTCTTCAAATGACCGTGAACCCGTAGTATGTACTACTCGGAGCTGGCTACGATTTTTCTTCATTTGTTCTGATTTTTTTTTGAAGTCGTCAGCATCCCAATGAGTACACATGACCTCCCATACTGCATCTGAGACAATAGGGGGCTGATGGTCTCGAATAGTAGTCCCGGGCTGGTCTACAACTGCCCGGGCAGCCCTATGTCTCATCTCGTACAACCAGCCGGCGTAGTTCTTCGCGACATGTGCAATAATAACACCGTCGCCTGCCGCCTGAGAGATGCCCTCCTCATATCTAAAATAAATCTAAGAAAACGAACTAACTTATCAGAAAAACTAAATTGAATGTGTAAGTAGTATGTAGGTATACAGTTTAAATTATTTAAAATAGCTTACGTGAAATTCACGCAACACGGTATCCATGAAGGAGGCATCATGCTGCGTGTACTGCGTAAATCGCATGCAGCCAATGGGGAGGTGTGTCAGACATATGGCGTGTAAAGTGGCTTTAGCCACAGGATCCATAATACTACAAAACAAAACAAAGAACGCAAAATTATGTTTATTGTTTTACAAAATAAATTAATTCAATTTAACATAACGTTATTTTACACTTACTGCGCAGAGCCGACATCTACGCGGACAATATGCGCAACAGCTGGCGGGCGACCAAATAACCCGAGGTTCGTCCCTCGAGGACGTCGTCGAGCAGTCTCTGTAAGTAAAATTGAATAATTAAAGTTAATAAATCAATTCCAAAAACATAACCTACAAATAATAAGCAAAACAAATTAATATTTAAGAAAATCTACTACCTGACGATGATGACCCGCCCTGAGTCCCGTCAGATGATCCTGCACGACCACCACTATGCCTAGCCATAAATGTACTACTGAAATACAAAAAATAAAATGCAATTAATATGCAGTTAATTAATTTATTTGAATAAAATACACTTCATAAGTTTAAATGTAATACGTCGTCAAACCCATCAGAATCATTTTCATAGTTATCCTCGGATTCTGACACGACTTCTTCATTATCAGTTTCATCGTCAACCACGTATTCCTCGACTTCATCATTATCGGGTACGTCAACCAGGTCTTCCTCGACATCATCATTATCGGGTATGTCAATGACATCTACCAACAAATCGTCGTTATGTAGGACTACCTGACTGAATTTGCTAATATCATCCTGCAATGGCTCATCTGTCCCAGACATATTACTATCATCAAATGGACGAGTCTTTGTTGTGACAACTGTATACCAGGGACTTTTACAATTTACTACATTAGATGAGTAATAAACTTGAGTCGCTTGACTGGCTAATACAAATACGTCAGCAGAATGTAACTTTGACTTTATATTTACTGTGACCATTCTGTTACGATCAACTTTAACACCTTTCTCAGTATCAAACCAGCGACATTTAAATGTAACTACCTTTTTACCCCCGGGATAATTGAGCGTAATTACTTCCTCTAAACGTCCATAATAATTGGACTCCGAATCATGGTAACAACTGCCCAACACGACAATACCAGAATTGACTGAAGTCGGTTCGTTTATGTCATCGACATTAAATCTATACCCATTGACGATACAGCCGGGAAATGAACTAATCAATTTGTAAGGTCCTTCGATGACATCCTTAAAACGCACATAATTGTTGTCTTCTGCAACCCTTCTCTTAAACCACTGTTGAAAATTTATAGTCGTGAATGATTCCAACTGTACTGCATTTAAGCTCGGGTTTAAAGCACATGATTCGTCTTCAAATGCACTGAAACAGTTATGACATGATTTAATTTTATACTAGGCTATTAAAAATTAAACTTTTATTAATAGTATTTACTTACGTTATGTACGACGATACTTCGGGCATATTTAGAAGCACATATGTAGACACAATTTTCAAATCTTTTTCGCTTAAGTACTTCATCGTCTCATGGCCAAATGGTTTAGCCGGATAAGAAAATACAGCTAACTCATCAACACATGGTTGGACTCCGACGACCTCATTTCGACTTAAACGATTGTGTTTCGTTTTCACAATATCTTCAAAATACAATGAGCTAAAGTTGACAAGCTCTTCCTCCGTGTACCGTTCAGCAATAGAACCCTCTACACGAGCTTTATTATTTACTTTCTGCTTTAAACGACGCATGTACCTAAAATACATTAATTAAGTTCACAGACATTACGAATATGAGTTATGAATATTATCAAAAAAGAAATGTAGACGATAATACCTCTCAAACGGATACATCCATCGATATTGTACAGGTCCTCCATACTTAAGTTCATATGGCAGATGAATAGGCAAATGCTCCATCGAGTCAAAAAATCCCGGAGGAAATATCATTTCTAATTTGCACATTGTCAGGACTATATTTTTCTCCATTTGCTCCACGTCAGTATACCTTATAACCGTTGAACATAGATCTCGAAAGAAATTTGAAAGTTCGGTTAAGGCGTCTACAATTTTTCTGGGCAACATCTCGCGAAATGCAATTGGCATCAACTTCTGCATGAATACATGACAATCATGACTTTTGAACCCAGTAATTTTCAACTGTTCAACCTTACTACAACGACATATATTAGAAGCGTATCCATCTGGGAGCTTCAACGCACTTATCCATTTGTAGATGTCTTCAACTTGTTGCTTTGTTAAACAGAATGGAGCTTTAGGTTTTGAGTTGTTATGTCGAAGCCACAAATCAGGCCATATGTTAAGTGCCTCAAGATCTTTCCGTGCATTGTCATTGTCTTTTGCTTTACCACTCGCATCTATCACGGTGTAAAACACGTTCTCAAACACATTCTTTTCTGTATGCATTACATCTATACAGTGACGGACTGAAAGCGACTCCCAGTACGGCAACTCGAAGAACATGGGCAAATGCGTCCAGTTATGAGCCTTGCCGTAACCTTGGGCCCTATATTTACTGTGTTCCTTCCCTGGTGGTGGAAAGTTAAGATCGTTCAGCCAACTGAAAACCTCGCTGCCTGACAATCGACCGACAACCCCCTTTTTCTCTGTTTTTCTATTAAACTGTGTCGACATCTTTCTGTAAGTGTGATCAGCAGGCAAGAATCTACGAGCAGTACCAAAGAAACTAATTTTTCGGCCATGTTTTAGATGTGTGCCTTGCACATCCCCCACACAAACTGGACATGACAACTTTCCGTGAGTCGACCACCCACTGATCATCCCAAGTGCCGGAAAATCAGTGATAGTCCACAACAAAGCTGCCTTCATCAGAAAATTTTTCTTTATTGATTTGTCATAAGTCTGCACCCCCGTCTCCCACAGCATCTTAAGTTCATCGACTAACGGCCTAAGATACACGTTTATGTCTTTTGCAGGACTCTTATTCCCCGGTATGAGTAAAGTCAAGAACAGATACGGATCCTTCATGCACATTGACGGTGGAAGATTGTAAGCTACCATAATCACTGGCCACACAGAGTATGGTTGACTAAAATTATTAAATGGACAAAACCCATCTGTAGCCATGCCAAGCCTGACATTCCTACTTTCCTCAGCAAATTGAGGAAAATTTGCATCAAACTTCTTCCACTCATCTCCATCTGCGGGGTGAGACAACTGACCAGGCACGACGTCCCTTGTTTTATGCCAAGTCATATGCGCTGCAGTGTGGGTCGACATGAATAGACGCTGAAGTCTCGAGACAAGCGGAAAGTACCTTAAGATTTTTTTAGGCACACGCTTAGTTTTCCCCCCAGGTTTAGTTGTCTTGTAACGAGACATGTTGCAAATGTCACACTGCAGTTTATCTATGTCAGCCCCGTAATATAACATGCAATCCTGCTCACAAGCATCGATCTTTGTATACCCCAAATTTAAACCCTTTACCATCTTTTTAACTTCATAATAACTTGAGGGCAGAGTGTGACCCTTTGGTAACAACTCGCTGATAAGTCTAAGCAACTCATTGAAACCTCTCTCACTGCAGCCATGCTCATTCTTGAAGTGTAAGAGCTTCGTCACTGCAGATAGTCTGGTGTGCTTATCATTTCCATCGTACAATGGGACAGCAGATTCAGATAGTATATTGTAAAAGGCTGCTGCTGTGTCCTTTGGTTCTTGTTGACCAGTTATTGAGGACTGCTCATTTGCATCACAATCAATATTGTTAGGGCCATACGCATCAACCAACATCTCCACGGCATCATAACTATCATCGTATCGATCGCAGTGAATTGGTTGGCCTATACTGTCACTTATTTCGCTGAGCTCAGTTGACTCTCCGTGATGAATCCATAGAGAATACCCATCTACAAACCCACGCGAATACAAATCGTACTTAATGTTGTCGGCTGTCTTCCAAATCAGGTTTTTACATTTGAAACACGGGCATCTCATCTTTCCGTTAGAATTATCAGCGTGTTCATTGGCAAAATTTAAAAATTTGGACACCCCATCACGGTACTCAGGCAGTAATCCTCTACCATCAACCGGAATTCTACGGTACATCCAGCTCCGGTCGTCTGACATATTTAACTGAACAATACGATGTATCAAATTAACGAGGGTGCTTAGCGTATGTGTATGCATTCATGATTCTTGCATGACTTCACCTTCTAAATATACGGGTCAGGCTTCTATCCCGTTCCTAGATGCGTCTCCTCACTTGTGCCAACACCGTGAGCACGTTTTTTCTGTTTCAAAGAAATTTCGACAGCACCTCCCCATGGTCTCTAAGTACACGAAATAGACCACGTCGACGTAGGCTAAGTATGTACTCAGAGAACATGTAGAGATGCCAACGAAAAGTCCTCAAAACAAATAAAACGAACTCAAATTGTTGGCACAAACCTAAGTGAGAGACATAACATCTAGCAACAGTCCCAGACGGGGGACTATTTGGCATTCACTCCTAGTGAGTGAATGTCAAACGGGTTTCTAAGCTCCTAACCAAATTACATGCATAAGTGATTGAATTTACTAAACGAATTTTTTGGGTACAGCGCAATTGAATTTCTAAAATCGTAACGAAACTGCATGTACAACTGATTTGATTAAAGTAAGAGTATTCCATATTCATCCGTTACGAGTGAATGTCAAGCGAGGAACGTTAAATTAATGTTATTTTATTTAATTTTGTTTTACTTAATTTACTTTATTTTCATTTTATTTAATTTAACTTAATCTTATTTAAATTAATTTATTTTATCTAGTTTATTTCATTTTACTTAATTTAATTTATTTTTTCTTAATTATATTTAATTTCACATAATTTTATTTAATTTACCTTAATATAATTTTGTTTCATTATATTAACTTCATTTATTTCATTATATTTTATTTAACTTAATTTATTTTATTTTAATTATATTAAATTTAACTTAAGTTAATGTAAATTAATTATACATGATATAATTTTATTATATTAAATTAATTTAATTATATGTTATTTTAGTTTATTTTAATTGTACTTAATTTAACTTAGTTTAATTTAATTTAAATGTAATTATTTTATTTTATTTTACTTAATTTATTTTATATTACATTAACTTAATTTAATTTAATTATAATTTAACTTAATTTAATTTAATTATATTACACTACTTCTATTATAATAAATTAATTTAATTATATTTTATTTCACTTTATTTTATTTTACGTAATTTAATTTATTTTTTCTGAATTATATTTCTCTACATTTTATTTTACTTAATTTTATTTTAAATTAATTTATTTTATTTAGTTTTATGAATTTAATTTATTGTAAGTATATTTAATTTATCTTAATTTTATTTAATTATATTTTTATGTTAGTTAATTTCATTTTATGTTATTATTACAAAACTAAGTAAATACTAAATTTATTTTAATATTGACAAATAAGGAAAATACACAAATATATGTAGGGCCCACAAATATTGCATTTGAACAATTTTAACAGAAATTTCAAATTCCGTCGGAAATACACAACATAATAACTAATCGCCACAAATTAACATACACAACAATTTATATATACTCCACATACTGCCACAATCATTTATATATATATATATATATATATATATATATATATATATATATATATATATATATATACAGCCACTGCCGGAAAAATTTTCAACCGGCAGCCATCAGCCGGCAGCCGGCACACATCCAATATATATATATATATATATATATATACCTTACTGCTACGTACGGATCGGAGGGAGGTGGCACGGACGGCGGTCGTCGGAGGCGGCACGGACGGCAGCACGGAGGGAGGAGTGTACCGGAGGTGGGTCGGAGGTCGGAGGTCGGACGTCCGGACGGATTTGAGAGAGAGAGGAGAAATCGCGAGGAGAGAGAGAGAGAAATAAACTGAAGGAGGCGGCTGGGGGGAAAAGACGAAGATAAGGGTTTTATATTATTTCCGACGGAATATTCCGTCGAAATTGAATCCGTCGAAAATAAAATAATTTCGACGGACTATCCGTCGATTATAGGTTATATTCCGTCGACATTATATCGCCCGGACGCGGGAATTCTGGCGCCAACAGGGGAGGTACTATATCGACGGAAGTCCGTCGATTATAATTTATTGTCGACGGAATTATTTTCGACGGAATATTCCGTCGGAAATATATTATTTTCGACGAAATTAATTCCGTCGGAAATAATTCCGTCGGAATTAAGCCTTTTTCTAGTAGTGTCAAGCTACCGATCCGGAACTGATAAATATGATAAAGAAAGTACAAGAAGGTGTCATTCCCGAAGCAAGAATCGACGAGAAAGGAATACTTCGAGTCAACTCTCGACTCTGTGTTCCTAACGATCCTGAATTGAAGCATAAAATCATGATGGAGGCACACAACACGCCGTTTGCAATCCACCCAGGAGGTACCAAGATGTATCGAGATCTTCGACATACATTTTGGTGGAACAATATGAAAAGAGAGATTGCAGAGTTTATCTCAAGGTGCCTAACTTGTCAACGTGTCAAGGCAGAGCATCAAGTACCTAAGGGTCCATTACAACCACTTGAGGTTCCCGAATGGAAGTGGGAACACATCAATATAAATTTCGTGACGGGTCTTCCAAAAGTTTCTCAAGGCTTAGATGCAATTTGGGTGATCGTAGATAGATTGACCAAATCTACTCATTTCTTGCCTATACGAGAAAACTTTTCACTTGAACGTCTTGCCGGTATGTACATAAATGAGATTGTGAGATTGCATGGCATGTCAGTTTCCATAGTTTCTGATCGAGATCCTAGATTCACTTCACGCTTTTGGATCAGTCTACAAAAAGCTATGGGCACTGAGCTACGATTCAGTTCTGCATACCATCCTCAGACGGACGGACAATCGGAAAGGACGATCCAGACCCTCGAAGATCTTTTGAGACTTTGCGTACTAGATTTCAAAGGAAGTTGGGATAAGTACTTGCCATTGGTGGAATTTTCCTACAACAACAGTTACCAAGCAAGTATAGGTATGGCTCCATTCAACCACAATAACTCCTTGCAAGCTTCAATAATAACAACGAATTCCGCTTCCGTAGTGGATAGAGCAATATATTTCTGCAACCTTGATTGCCATGCTATAGCTCCCCCTGCAAATGTCATCAAGTACCCAGAAGTAGACTTCCTCGAATCAACATCACCAGCCATATCGACATCCGTAAACCCATCAAGCATTGGTTTACCATTACCAAAACATAAACATACTCGGAAAGTGCCTCTAAGATACCTAAAAATCCATTTAACCGCAGCCCAATGTTCTTTGCCTAGATTAGCAAGGAACTGACTAACAACACCAACAGCATGAGCTATATCCGGTCTTGTACAAACCATGGCATACATCAAAGAACCAACGACTGAAGCATATGGAACCTTCTTCATCTTTTCCTTATCTTGCTTACTTGTAGGACATTGTTTTGTGCTAAGCTTGAAATGGCCGGCAAGTGGGCAACCAACGGGCTTCGCTTTATCCATATTGAACCTTTCAATAACCTTTTCAATATAATGTTCTTGCGACAACCAGATCTGACCCTGTTTGCGATCACGAACAATTCTCATGTCAAGAATTTGTTTTGCCAATCCCAGATCATTCATAGCGAAAGAGTTGCTTAGCTCCAACTTCAACTCCTTGATCTTGTTTGTATCTTGCCCTACAATTAACATATCATCAACATAAAGCAAGAGAATGATAAAATTCCCATCGGAAATATTTTTCACAAAGACGCAATGATCCGAAGTGGTTCTTGAGTACCTATGATTGGTGTGATGTCGCAAGCACCCAAAAATAAAATCTTACTTTTGAAAAATATTAATGTAGTAGTGTAAGCAAGAGTCGATCCCACAGAGAATGATTAATTTAATTTTATATTTTTGCAAATAAAAATAGGGGGTTTTTGAATTAAAGAAATAATTTACATAAAATTAATTAAAATAAATATGCAAGAAATAAATAAGAAGAAAAAAACCTTGGTTTAAGTTAACATCCACCATCAAGAATTTACAACTGATCACTGATGCAAGAATAAATCAATTCATATTTTAAATATTCAACGTGGAATAATTACTCACATTCGAATAATTTTCCTATCTATCCTTAATTTTAGTTAAGTAGAAACAAGCGATCTAAATAACCCTTACTACTAAATAATCTCAGACAAGCGCTAAAGATTTAACCTAGTAGCAGCATAAAGAAATAGAGAGATCGTTGAACTAGACAACACAATCCAAGCGTCTGCATTTAATTTAGATGAATATTCTTCCTAAGATAAAATAATATTTTGAGAAGCAAAATAATTATTAACCTTAGTTGCTTCGCAAATTAAAGTGACCAAACAATTACGGATTTGATATTTAATTTAGCAATAGATTTCAACGAATAATAAACTAGTATGCATCCTAGCAATTAAACGAATTAATCATAAAATTAAACACAGAAAAATATTCAATACCCAAACTATAAATTGAACAATTAAAATAAATTAGATCTCACGGTGTATAAATCTTGATGGCTTCAATCACTTAAACCAAGAAAAATAAACTAACTACTCATAATAATAGAGAACACTAAATAATAGAAGAGAGAATTTTTATTCTAAAAAAAGTTGTATATTACAATGTGTCTCAAGCCCTCTATTTATAGGCTCCATAAACCTCCTAACTTGTCCAAACCCTAATAGGATTTACAATTAAAAATAAAAGAAAAGTAAAATAATTATTTTCCTAACCCTAATTGGAAGTCTAAATAAAATATTAAAAATAAAATAAAGAATTATTGCTTCCTTTTCCAAATTAAAATCGGATTTTTATTCTACAGATTTGTTGCATTGCAGTGTAGAAAATCCAAAATAAGGAAGGAAAAGGAAGAGCCACGCCAATCACGCGTCAGCCACGCGGAGAGAGAGAAAGAAAATCTGCCCAGCCGCCATGTGTGGGCCAACCGCTTTTTCTTTTTTTTACCGTTGGCGCGTGTAAGACACGCGCCCGTTCTAACTGCACACGGTCGCGCATTGCGCGAAGACTGTTTTTTCGCTTAGACCAAAACGGCGTCGTTTCGTTGTGTTGTGTATTCTTTTCCTTGCGCGCATGGCGCGGTCGGCTTCTTTCCGGAATTTACCATAATGCCCTCAGATTCTTGCGAAATTTACACTTTGGCCCTCCAAGCTTATTTTCCTACAAAATAAAATAATTAAAAATAAATAAAAATAATATAAAAATACAAAAAATCCTAAAACCACATAATAATAAATAAAACACCTAAAACACTAAAAATAAGTAAAAATACATAAATAAAAAAAAATATAAAAATACAATAAAATTACCTAAATTAACTAAAATCCTATAAAACCTATTAAAATAAAAATAAACTAAATAATTAAACATTTAAGCACACAATAAATATAAAAACTAAATATTAGGGAATAAAAATAGCATATAATTTAACCCTATCAATGATCCACTATGAAATAGTCAAATTTCCTATACCATTGCCTCGGTGCTTGTTTTAACCCATACAAACTCTTCTTCAACTTGCAAACAAGATGCTCCTTCCCCTTTTCTTTGAATCCTTGCGGCTGTTTCATGTAGATTTCCTCTTCTAAATTACCATGAAGAAAAGCAGTTTTCACATCAAGTTGCTCAATTTCAAGATTCAAACTTGCAGTCATGCCAAGTACAACCCGAATTGATGACATCTTTACTACCGGAGAAAAGATCTCATCATAATCAACACCCTTTTTCTGCCCAAATCCTTTCACCACAAGCCGTACTTTCTACCTTGAGTTTTGTCCATCAATTTTAAATCTATATACCCATTTGTTTCTCAACATTTTCTTTCCTTCAGGCAGCTTCACCAACTCATAGGTGTGATTGTCAAGCAAAGACTCCATTTCTTCTTGCATGGCCTTCAGCCATTCACTTTTCTTTTCATGCTCTATGGCTTCTTCGTAGCTCTCTGGCTCTCCTTGATCTGATATCATCACAAACTCATTAGAAAATTTTCTTTTTGATGGTTGCCTTTCTCTTGTAGATCTTCTCAACGGTGGTGGTGGTGATGGTTCTTGGAGTGGTTCCTCCACTTGCTCCCCCTCATTTTCGGGCTCACCATCAATCGGAATCTCATCATGCACATCATCTCCAAGAGGTGACTACACATCCTCCACATTTTCATTACAAGCTATAGGTGGAGGAATAGGCTCCATGTCAACAAGGTCACTAGTCTCGGAAGCAGGTTGCTCAACATTAACAAAGTCTTCAATTGTTTGATCTTCAAGGAAGACAATATCCCTGCTTCGAACTATTTTCTTGTCAACAGGATCCCATAATCTGTAGACAAATTCATCATGCCCATAGCCAAGAAATATATGCTACCTTGCCTTGTCATCTAGCTTGGACCTTTCATCTTTTGGAATATGAACAAACACCTGACAACCGAAAACCTTCAAATGATCATAACTGACATCTTTTCCAGTCCAAACTCTTTGTAGCACATCACCAAGCAACAGAGCTGAAGGAGACAAATTAATTAGATCAACCGATGTCCTCATTGCCTCAGCCCAAAAGGATTTTAGCAATTTTGCATGTGAAAGCATACACCTCATTCTTTCCACCATGGTGCGGTTCATCCTTTCAGCGACTCTATTCTGTTGAGGAGTTTTCTTGACAATCATCTAGTATCGAATGCCTTGGCTATGACTGTAATGTCCTACAATTTTCACGTCATTATTAATTAAATTATTAATTTAATTTCTAACGAGTTAGTTTTACGAGATTATTTAAATCTTTTTATGTGATTAATTAATTACGAGATTAAATGATTATGCGATTAATTGCTAGAATTAATTAAAGGGGGGTCACTAATATGTTAATTAAATTAGTGAACAAACCCTAAAATTTTAATATCAAAATAATTGATAAGTTTCCTATTAATTAAATATTCAATTAAATTGAATATAATAAGTTAATTAAATATAATAAATTAATTAATATTATTAATTAATGTAAATAATGTGAAATATTAATAATAATAATATTTATTAGTCCATTTAGTAATTTAATATTAATGGGTTAGAGTATTTAATTATTTAGTTAATCTAATTAATTATTTAATCATAAACTTGGATAATTAATGTGTAAACCTATTAAATTAGCCCAACATGGATCAATTAGTAGCCCAAATGTAGAATAATAAAACTTGGGAAACTAGTAGTCCAACCAATATAAAAGTGAGCCCAAATTAATTTCAAAAGATGTCCAATGTTTGAGCCCACTTGGAATTTAATAATTAGTTTGTTAATAATTATTAAAGTAATGCATGTGACACCATTTTGGGACAAAAAAAGTTTGCATCAGCCGTGTGAGGAGGGAGAGAGTGCAAAGTGACTGGTTATTTTATTTTATTTTTTATTTATTTAATAAATAGTTGCTTGTTTAGTTTTTGTAGTGCATGGACACCATCCCTCTTTTCACCTAATGTGTTTAACTTGTGTAAGTATCCAATAGCTAGCATATGATGGTCTAGATTATTAGATATATTATGTGTATCTATTATTTTTCAAGTATACTTGCATTAGGAAGACATTGCACATCATTTTATTTTTCTAAGTCCAAAAGAAAGAGTGGAGAGAAAATTGTAGTGAGAGCAAAATATTTGAGAGAGCAAGGATAAAGGAGGAAAAGTTCATTTTGTTCATGCCTTCAAACCTTACCACCTATTTTGGAAGAAAAAGGAAAATAGCCAGTAAATCAAGGCAATGGTTATTTTAAATGTAGCTTTGTTTTTAAATTAAATAAATCATCATGTTAGTATAAACATGTTAGTATAGTTAGTAATGTGTATTAGTAATATTTATGTCACGTTTGAGTTTAATATGCTTTGTTTGTATTTTGGTATATTTTGTATGCTAAAAGCATGTGTTTGGTAGTGTGTAAACAAGTCTCAAAATAATGACCAAAAATATTTTTTATAAAATTTAGAGTTAATGTTCTAATATTATAGAACATTAAATCATGAGAAAAACAAAGTTTAAATCACTCAAAATGGAGTTATACACAAAAAATTATGATTTATAGTAGTTTATTTGGTATAATAATTTTTATGAAAAAAATGGAATTAAATCATGGGAAATAAAATTTTCATGTTATAAATTGATATTAAGTGATTGGTAATTTTTTTGAATTTTTATTGAGGAGTTAAAGCTTACTTGATGGTATAATTTTTATTAAAGTGTGTATTGCCGGAACACTGTGGACAATCTGCTAAAGGGAAGAAAAAAAACTGACTGGCCGCGCATTGCGCGCAAGGGTTTAGGTGGCAAGACACGGAGCCAAACGACGTCGTTTGGCGTAGAAAAATTTCACTCCGGGCTCTTCAAAACGGCACCGTTTTGGAGCCCGATTTGAGTTAGGCTCTCACAAAATAACACAAATATAGAGGAAAGACCTCACCAAATTGAAGAATCAAATAGCTGAAACAAACAGCCCCAAATTGAGTAATATCAGTCCTAAAGCTTGCACATAATCAAAATACCCAGCTGACTTTGGAGAGAGCAAGCTGCCAAAGAAAGCCTTTTCCAAGATTTGCTTGCTTACTAGAAGTCAAAAATGAAAAATGAGAGACAAAGAGGATTGCAGCCCCTGTTTTTGTTCTTCTTCTTTTTTTCTTTTTTTTTTCGTAAACACCCAGTAGCCACAAATGAGACTTGTCTCATTTAGCTTCCAAGAGAAGCCATACACTAATCCCAAAAAAACAAGTCACGTGCAAAGCAAGAGGGGAGTAAAAAAAAAATGCAGCACACAAAAGATTGGGCCCCACACGCAATGTAATAAGGAAGGACACCCAACAAATGGTTCATCAAAAGGCCGATCGAAGAAAGTCGCTGATGCGATTTGAACGGCTGTGGGATTTCGGCCACTTTGCATATATGTCATGGAAGTAAAAATTAAGGTGGCTTAATTTGCTTTTCTTTTTTCAGGCCAAATGAATTTTTTCAACAAGTTTGTTGAGTCTGGTAAGGAGGAGAGAGAAAAAGAAAATGGAGAAAATGGTGGAAGTGAGAGTATAATTTTTCCATGATTGGAAATAATGGATCATTTGTATGGAGACACATGAAATTAAATGTAGCTGGTGTTTTATCAATATAAGGTTATGTTTATTTTATATATATATTTGCGGTTTGATGAATTAGATAGCAATACTTGTACTAATTTAATATCTTGATTTTATTTTATAATTATTTTTCATTTAATATTTATTTTCATTTATAAAATCTTGGAGAAACTTATTCTATAACAATTCAAGCACGGGGACCTCGGGAAATTTGAGGGAGGGGTCGGTCGGTGGGATAGTAGAGAAAGAACTTGGGAAAGCTTACTTTGATTGTGTAGCCCTTGCACCAACTTTGTTCGAAAATTCACACTTGGCCAATCCCTAATGCCATTTTATATTCCAAATTAATGGGTATTGTACGAATAACTCATTAATATCCGGCCCTTTTTTTTTAAAGTCCCATATAGCTCACCTCTTTTAACTCTCCTTTCCACTTAGCCTATATATGAAAGACCACCCTTTTATTTTATTTTACAAAAATATTAAGGTTTTACCTAATTTGAGAAAAAAAAATTGTGTGAGAACCTTTTTAGTAAAAACCTCCCTAGTTAAAAAATTTGATGTCGAGGACATGGGCAGACTGATCCTCATAATTTCGGGTATGTCTCTTTTTCTTTCTTTGTGAAATTATTTAATTTTTTTTATTACTTTTAATTTTGTAGTTTTAATTTTTACATGCTATTTAATTTGTTAGTTAATATATTTTGGTATTTTCTTGTTAGTAATTAACATTTTGGAATATTAAATTAGTATTTTTGTAACTTAAAACTTTTGACAGAAAATAATAATAATAATAATAATAATAATAATAATAATAATAATAATAATAATAATAATAATAATAATAATAATAATAATAATAATAATAATAATATAAAAAATATAAAAAATATATGTTTGTAATAGAAATAAAAAATGGAAAGAATATTTTTGTGAATATACTTATATATATTTCGGAAGGAACAAGAATACTATTATTTATTAATATATACGTTACCATGATTAGAATATTTATCTATATATAACATTAGGTAGAGTTTTGTATAGAACGGGAGGATTTTAGATTCGCCTAAGAAAAACAAAATGTGTAAAACTTAATTAATTGATTACATTGCTTATTCCAGGTACGGATTCCGTACTCCTTCAGCGATATTTTTTTAATTTTAATTTGTTCGTTTTGTCTTTCAATTAGAATTCAGATATTATTTTGATATATTATTCATAGTCAAATGCTTATGATAGAATTATTTGATTTTTAGATATTCAAAAATTCATAACTTGTACTCTTTAGACTTAGCGAGTATGTTTAGTATTTATTTTGATTATGTAGAAACATACATGCTAATATTTTTTGAGGACTTTGTGTTGATTCGTTTCAATTTAGCATGTGTGTATTAGAACCCATTTTGTTTATATTGTGTCGCATATATTGTGACATGATATTTTTGTTAGAATGTACCGTAGGGTATACCTGATCTATAACCATATGTGGGGGTACCATAGACATATGTATGGGCACTAAGGTATGACACCTTCCGTGGCGATGTGATCAGTCCATGACGTCTCCATTTTGTGTTTCGGTGGACATTTAGTGTTTTGTTGTGGGAGGCGTATGGATAGGCCATAGCATTTTGTTTTGTTCTACAATCTGGTGTTGTTCGTAGTGCCGAGCACACCTTTTCGATTTTGCATGCGTTTGGATATACAGTTCGATGTGTGACTTCTACTTTATTCTGTTTTATTTTGAGCTCGGTATGAAATAAACACAATCATTCAATTCAGCCTTTTATGTTGTTCAGCAAATTAGTTTTAGTTCAGTAGATCAGTTCAGTTCAGTTTAGTAGATTATGTTATTCAGTTCAGTTTAGTAAGATTATGTTATTTAGTTTAGTTGATTTTGTTAATCTCAGTTTAGTTTAGTTGATTTTGTTATTCAATTTCAATTCTTATTTCTGCACTCTTTATCCATACTGGACATTTTGCTCATGCTGTGTTTTTCTTCCGGCAGGTTTGCAAGGGGATTTAAAGACAAGTATGCAGAGAGTTCTGTTGAAGGTTGTTTGATTTGATGATGATGACTGTTGTGAATTTCCTACTCGTTGCAGTAGAAGAGTGGAGTAGGAGTTATTCAATCTCCGAACCACTTAAAACTCTCTGGTGTTATTTACATTCAGTCATTTACATTCTGTCATATATACATAGATAGATATAACTGCTAAAACTGGTTTACTTGACAAGTGGCTATCTTTAATATAGTCTTAACTCAAAGGAGAAGTTTTACTAATCTTTAAGGAGAGCTTTCAAACTAATATTCCGTTGTGCAAACAAATCTTGATTAAATGAATTAATTGGTAATAAACTTTTGAAGTTAAGTAAAAAGTTTTTAAGAGATCTATTCAACCCCCCCCCCCCCCCCCCCCCCCGCGTCTAGATCACTTGTGTGCCTCCGGGAACTAACAATTGGAATCAGAGCAGGTTCTCATGAACATAAAAAGCTCACGCTTTGAGTAGATTTTATAGCACTAGTAAAACTCTGTTTTTGAGTTTAAGAATTGAAGTGAACCATTATTTATGAACAAGCTTACAAATTAATGTGTCTTTTCATGCAGGTACAAATATGAATGTTGATTGTTAATACCCTGTCTAATGATGTACACTCATTGACGTTAATCTTTTCTAAGACAAATTCAGATGATCTCAGCAAAGAAGTTATCGACTGAACTTTCAGAATTAAACTGATGCAGCAAGATGAAGAAATCAAAAGGATGTTCTGTTGATAAGAATTATTAATTGATTCACTCGAAGAATACAATAACTTGTATTTCTGCCCTCAAATAAACTGGGAAGTTCAAATCTTGATGCCAAAGGACACCGGATCCTATTCTTCTCAAAGGAAGCATCATTGTGCCAAGCACTAACAAAACTACTTCTCACCGGTTCAAAAGTTTATAGCAGAAGCAAGCCCAACAGAAATCTATGCTTTAAAGTGTAAAATGATTTTCTATTAACCAAATGTCAGCAGCTGGAATCAGTCTCGGATCCAAGTATTCACTCGATGGGCTCCGCATTAAGCTTTACGATAAACTTAAGGACTTAAATTCAAAGGATATTATCTGAAGATGAGTAGCAAAGGAAGTGCTTCATTTATTCAAGTACAGTATTAGGAGTTATGTCAAGCTACAGCATATGGTAATCAATGATAAAATCCACAAGCAGCATTTTTCCTTTCTTCAAGTGAATGATCTCTAGCTTGATTGATTTTAAAGGAATCTAATTCAAAAGTCTTCAATGGTCTTCTGAAACTACTTCTCTGAAATTGGGAGGTAAATCATATTGAAAATTACAGTTGTATACCTCACTGCAATGTCCTTGGTGATGAATATCAAAGTCATTTTCCTAAATCACAGATATCAAGCCCGAGACCTGAAAATCAAGTCAACACAAATGAATGGATATATATATATATATATATATATATATATATGTATATATATATATATATATATATATATATATATATATATGTATTTCTATGATCACCGCATCTAAGATTCATTCTGCAGATCATTAAAGTTCAAGAAGAGTTGAAGAAACTCATTCATGTACAAAGCAGCTCATTCAATGAAGAAGTTCATAAAAGGCACACCCTGTGTACTTACTCAGATTTAATAAACAAATGCTCTCAATGTCAAATTTCTTCAAAACCATCTATGAATGAAAAGGGTGAGAAGATCAAGGCAATAAGGAGTAATCATGAATGACTTACTCGCCTCGACGGCTTTGTGTCGCGATGACTCCTCGCCTCGATGGCTTTGTGTCTCGACGGCTTCGTGTCCCGACGGCTCCTCGCCTCAAAGCAGATTCGCAGCATCAATGGTAGATTAGTGCAGCGACACTTGAGAGACGCATCCACATAATTATAGTAGAAGCATAGTAAATTGCAGTTTTCAGTTTCGCAACGATACAGTAGCAGATAGCAATTACAGAGTAAAAGGGCGACGTGGGTCCAACACAAGCTGCAAAAGCAAATCAGCTGCAGATAGGAGTTTCGACGGTACCATTGTTAGAGAGTCTCAGTTTCTAACTTCAAGGAGGCAAGGTAACATGAAGAAACCAAGCACCCAGGCATCATTCATTTTGCAGATTGTGAAACATCACAACAGAACTAATGGCAGAGATCAAGAAGTAAAAAATCAAATTGTGCAGGAGCAGAAATCAAAGAAGCAGAAGCATCATGGCAGTATAGCAACTCAGCAGTTCACTGGTGTAGTGCGACAACAGGAATGGCAGAATCACAACAATTGCAATACAAGCTAAAACAGAGTGCGTCAAAAGCATATTGTGTGTTGCAGAAGTAGGACCGCAATTCAGCATCAGTAAAGTAGGAGTTCCGAAGTAAATTGCAACGACCCACCTCACTTCGTTGCAAAATAAAGGGGCAGAACAGTGCGGCGGCATGGCAGTAGTGTAGCAGAATCATAATGCAGTGACGTAAAATAGTGATCCAATGAAGTTACAAAATTAGAATCAAAGTTCAAACACGGTGGGAGATCAAAGCAGTGGAGGTTACATTATAGTTGCAAAGTAGAGAAGCTATCACGACAGAAACGAAAAAAATAGCAGAATTGCTACAGTATAGCAAATTAGCGACATAACTTAGGAGGTGATGCAAATTGGCGGCAAAAAACAGCAACAGGAAAAATAAGTCAGAATGGTAGAGGCGGAACACAACTTAGAAGCAAAAGGGCAACAAAGTAACGTCCAACACAACTGTTGAAACAAAATCGGAGATCCAACAATAGCACTGGAGGAAATAAGAGGGAGATCAGCGGTAGATCATGACACTAAGGAAAACAACAACAAAATAGATTACATGAAACAAAATATGTTACAGAATCGAAGGCAGCAACGCATATCATGATTTTGAAGTGGCTGGGTAGAATACACCACGTAACCATAACAGGTTGTATGCCTCGGCAGCTTTGTGTCCCGACGACCCCTCGTCTCGACGACTCCTCGTCTCGACGACTTCGTGTCTAGACGGCCTTTCGCCTCGGCGACTTTGTGTCTCGACGACCCCTCGCCTCGATGGCTTCGTGTCTCGACGGCCCTCGCCTCAGCGGTTTCGTGTCCCGTCGACCTTCGCCTCGGCGGCTTCGTGTCCTGACAACTCTTCGCCTCTACAACTTCGTGTCTTAACGGCCCTCGCCTCGGCGGTTTCGTATCCCGACGGCTTCGTGTTTCAACGACCTTTCGCTTTAGCAGCTTCGTGTCCCGACGGTCCCTTGCCTCAACGGCTTCGTGTCTCGATGACCCTTGCCTTAGCAATTTCGTGTCGCGACGGCTCCTCGCCTTGACGGCTTTGTGTCGTGATGGCTCCTCGCCTCGATGGCTTTGTGTCTCGACGACTCTTCGCCTCGGCGGCTTCGTATCTCGACGGCTCCTCGCCTCAATAACTTTGTGTCTCGACGGCCCTCGCCTCGGCGGCTTCGTGTCTCGACAGCTTCGTGTCTCGACGGCTTCATGTCTTGATTGACAATATTAAATAAAGGGTTCGGTAGTATGGTGGGTTAAGTAATTTGGGTTCTATAGTATGTTTGGCGGGTTCGGCAGTTTCAGTAAGCGCTTCGGTAATTTCGATAAAAGGTTCGGCAGTCGTGGTAGTTGAAGGGTATGGTGGACTTTTTGAATACTCTCCTATTTTTAATTCTTAAAAATAGAAGAGTGGGGGATAATATTGGGATATAATTATTTGGGCCCAGGTATGGTGCAACCCACTTTATTTAAATGGCCCGGATCCAGTGTTGGCTCATATACATTTATTTTGGTAGCTTGCATAGTAGAAGAGTCCTTATTAGAATAGGATTATATTTCCTTATTTGGGAGAGATTAGGAAATCTAATTCGGAATGGAATCTATCAATAATTAATTGCAGTTATAAAGTGATTCTAAAAATGATTCGAGTGGACATGACATCTATAAATACAACTACAAGCAAGTGATTGAAAGACACATTCAGTACATATACATTACGCAAGACACAACACAAGAGAGAAGAGTGTGAGGAGGAGGAAGAAAGAGATAATCAATTTGTATTTCTAACATTATTATAGTGAATTTCTTATTTCTCTCCGTGATTTTTTTCAATTGAATTTTCACGTAAAATTATTGTGTTCATGTTTTATATCTCTTACAATAATATGTGTTTTTATTCGAACGTATTTTTTCACAACAATGTAATTTATAATTCTAGTAATTATTAGTATTTTTTTGACATATTATTTTAGTGACTTATTTAGACATATAAAATTTGACGTTAACAAGTAATTATGGCGGGAATGCACACATGCATGGCCCGGATGGAATGGCACCACGAATGACACCGGGATGAACATATGCCTAAAATGCACAATATGGTGATGCACATGACTTTCTTTTGGGGCAAAATGATGGCTGGCCAGGCACAAACTCCGGTGGCATGTACGTATGAGCCCTGGTGTGTGTGTGTGTATCTCTTTTATCACCCTATGAAATATATAGATAATAATTATCGAGTTCTGTCAGCAATATTTAATTGAAATAGTGTAATACAGATACGAATGACCAGATAGTGTATTATGTATTCACAGGCAAAATGAAAAACAAAGTAAATTAGTTGATTCAATTTAGTATGTAACCTGGAAATAATTCTGAAGTAACTTGCTTTTGTGATTTCGGACCGCAAAGAAATGAAGCAAATGACAATAAAGCATTATTGGTTGTCAATTTAATTAGTCTCTTTTTTTCTTATTATTATATATTAACATTTTTATTTTTATTTTCTCCAAGGCATCGATTGATCCATAACCATTTCATTGCTCTTTAGGTGTACATGGTAAGTCTTGAACCTAAAAGTGTTCCTACACAGTTTTAAATTCTTGTTGCGTGCCTGCTAGAGATACTTACTTTGTCAAAATGTTCCCCACAACTTGAGCTAATCCTTTAGGCTCCATTAAATATTTTTTTGGTTGGATGGACCAAATTGATATGGTGAGAATTTTAAGGTGATTTTAATATTGGATAATTTGAAAAAGTCATGAACTGAATTGCGTAACAAATGCCGTCGAAAAGTTTAATACTCCTTCCTTTCTAGTATTATATAAGTCATTTAAGACATAATTTTATTAATATTAATATTAGATAAATAATTTTAGTTTAAAATTTTATTATTACTCATACACTAATTAATTACTCATCCTCCTCTCTATCTCAATTATTCTATCTTTAAAGGTAAAATAAAAAATAATTAAATATTTTTTCTTAGATATATATAAAACGTCTCATATTTAAAAAATATATATAAATAAAACAATCTAGATAATAAAAAAAAGGGAGTATTTATTTCAGAAATGATAGTTAAGATGAGTCAACTTTATTAAAATCCGAGTAGCTCTCCCCTACTACTCTCTGCCGGATTATGGCCTAATTATTGCAGACGATTTATTCATGTTTTACTTTTCTTTTATTTATTTTCTTTCTGTTTCTATATAGAAGGCCAAGTAGACTTCCTCCTTTGATGCTTGAAGAGATCCCCTTATCTTGTTGGGCTCGAACACAAGTGGGCCTTAGTTGTTCAAGGCTGATACAGGCTTGAAACATGCATGCCGTTTCCCTCTTTGTTGACCATTTCAAATTTAAAATCAATAGTCTAGTTTCGTCATAGAGAAATGATTTATATTCTGATAAATTTATGATAAAATTGAATTTTGAAAGTCTATTTGTAATATAAAATAAATTAAGATGAGATTATTCTTAATTTTTAGATATTCAATACATACACATACATCACAATTATAATTCGACTAAAAACTAATAAATAATAATAATCTTCATCATATATATAGCTCCTTAATTTTTTTTTATTTTTTTTTTAAGTGATTGTGTTTCATGCATGCATGCCGTTTCCCTCTTTGTTGTCAATTTCAAATTCATAATCAATAGTCAAGTTCCATCGTAGCTCCTTAATTGTCTTCGTCTATTTTATTTTTTATTTTGAAAAGAGTGTGTTTTCGAAAAATTATTCTATATTTCTAGAACAAATGAACACTATGATTTTTTTTTATATATCTGTAAGTCTTATCACAGACAGACTCCACAAATATATAAAAAAAATATATATATTATTTATTTATCTCAAAAATATAAAATAATCTCTGATGTGTTTCATGAGTTTGTCTTCCTAAACACCTTTTTTAGGTGGGATGTCATTTTTAAAGGTCGTTTCAACCTGCAAATACATTATTGACCATAGACAAATTAATAAATTATGAAAACTATATGAAATATTATTAGGTATGCGTGCGACCAAAGGACTCTTCCTTTCTGGAAGAAGCACATGACATGACATAGACATACCAAAGAAATAGCATCTACAAAAAGTTGATGGAAAAGGAAAGGTTCAATATGACCGAGTTAACTCAATTTTACTTTTGCTTAAGCATACTCTAAATTAATATATTTTTGACACTTTCTTTACATGCGTAAATAGAACCCCTGTAGAGAAGAAAAAATCAAAAAGGGGATGATAACATGTGTTATTATA
The DNA here is from genome assembly GCA_947179155.2 of Hedera helix. Lineage (NCBI taxonomy): Eukaryota > Viridiplantae > Streptophyta > Magnoliopsida > Apiales > Araliaceae > Hedera > Hedera helix. Next base: position 41,031,667 of record OX359276.1, on the reverse strand, counting down.
AGGTTTTCATATTTTTCAGTATTTAAATGAATTGTAATTTGGGAAAAAAAATAAGTATAAGTACATAATATTTAAATATTATATTTATTTTAATTATTAAAAAATAAGATATTGTATTAAAATTCGTATCATGTCTTACTTTTTAATGATTAATATAAATATAATGTTTAATTTTATATTTAAATGTTACATATGTAGACTTGTCCCGGAAAAGGGGTTTATTATGTGCAATCTCGGAGGCATTGACTGCAGGTGTTTTTTTTATAGAAAAATGATAAATCAATTGATAGTATTACATTTAATTAATCGCAATATTTCTACTTCATAATTATTCATTTCATTAACAAATTTGGACTATTTATTTACAACCAGATAAAGATAATTTAAATGGCCACACTATATTACATCATTACATCGATTATTTCTTTCCTATATTTAAATGATTCCTTATTTTTGACAAAGAATCCCATCCCTTTATTTCGTCGTCTTTTATTCTTTTCTTTCAACAATTTCTTCAGCTACACTAAGACATTGTTGGAGTAATTCAGTAAGTCCATTCTTGAGGCAGTTGCAACTCCTGATTATTCATATTTGTCTGCGGTGTCTCGTCAGACTGCAACCGTTGATTTTGTTGTGTGTGCAGGGCACCATTTGAATATAACTGAGCAGCCCTTTTCTCAAAATGGTGTTTTAGAGTTTGTAATACTCTTTCTGGTACAAGTACGGTCGAGCATCCTGATGAAAAAGGAAGTTAAATTAAGAAGGTTGATATTATCGAAATAAAAATAATATTTACTAAAATAATAGGTACCAGCTTAAAATATAAAGTGTCATAAGACCAAGTATAAAAGCGGAAATCACCTCTCTATATGTCTAATAATTTTAATGTAACGTCTTTCCCGCATTAAAATAATTGTGGATTAAATACACTCGCCATTTATTATGGAGACAATGTTCAATATATACAATGTTGATTACCATAATATGTTTGTCTCTAATATGAATAAATAAAATCACAAGACTTGAGAGATAAACGTGCACTACTTTAAAATAACTATATTATTGAGATGCCATATAATAATAAAGTCAGAAAACGAAAAAATATATATATTCAAATGTACAAGGAATATAATATTCAAATATATATATTCAAATATTCAAATATAATATTTTAGGTCAGTTTGAGTATGTATATGGCGAAAGCCAAAAGACTAGTTCAAAGCTCCACGTTCATTAGATTACTCAAACCATAATATATTTAAAATGATTAATTAATGAAAGGTCAAAACAGCTGAGCAAGATTTTGTCAGTATAATATAATATGTATAAATATTTGGGTATTACCCAAACTCAGCTGTTCTAAATTACAAGCTTAAATACATCCTTCTAAGGAATCGATATGATAGCTCAAGTTATTTTATAATTTACATTAACTACATATCTATAGTGTTAATGTCAAATGATGCCACTCGCTTTGAGACAGTGTACAAATTAAATATAGATTTTTTAATTTCTTCCAAATAATATTACTACCTTCCAAACTACAACTATATTTATATTATTACCTACTATTCTATGGATTATATTTTAACTATGAGAAAGAGTGGAGTGATAATGTGGATAGAAGTTTGAGATATTTAATTGACTTTTAATCTAAAATTTCATATTTTAACTAAATATTTCATTAAAAAAAGTAGTCCATTAATTGGCCCCCTCCTCTAAGGTGGATCCGCCCATGGGTCCTATCATTATCGTTATCAGTATGATATTTTTAATTAATATTATAAATAAATTTCAAAAAAATATATGTTTAAACTAGTGTAGCATATAGCAAGGACTGTTATCAGCAAAGGAACAGTTATCTCCATTATGTTTCTTCTCAATTATTGTTTTGCAGATGAGTGGATCCCAGAATAAGATTCCTACGTATGGTTGTCTAGTATAGCACGTCGCACCCAACCACCTCATCTGATCTGATCTGATCTGGAATAGTAGACTAAACGATGGGAGCTGATGTTTTTAATTAGCATAAAAAAATCTATTTCAATGTAATAATAATAATGTACAGAGTCGTATCATGTCAAGCAAATATTATATGCTTGTACGAAAAGAAAGAAATAATACTCTCATATTCCAATATTACAAATATATTTTTATTTTAAAATTATAAAATAATATAATATTCTTAATTTGACAACATATTTATATATCAAGTAGTTGCTTAACTGTGTAGTAGTAGTTGATTTTCAAATAAAATATAGTTTTGATGGGTTTTGTTTGTCATCAGAAAATGTGATTTTTGTGTTAATGGTAATAAGGTGATTGCATTCTATTGGGATCGTTCTTCTTGCCATTGAGATATGAATTGCTGTTATTGTAAGTTGTTACTAGTATTAGTGATTGCATGAGTCTTCAATAGGTTTGCTTACAGCATATTACAGGTTTATGTTAAGGTTATCTTAATTAATTGACTTTAACCCTGAATTTTGAGTTTATTTATCTTCTGGATATTGTTTTCTCATGGTTGTGTAAGGTGATCAAGTATTATATGTGGATTGAGAAAGAGAGTTTGCAGCTTTGGGAGAGAAAAATTGAGGGATTTATAGGGGTATATTGATATTATTGTTATTATTATTATTAGTATACTAATAATTTATATTTTAGAATTTTTTTTTTAATATCTATAAATTTTCTAAATAATACTAATTTTATGGTCTGAGAAAATAATCTATCTATATTATAAAAGGAGAACAGTGAAAATAATTGTCATCCTTAAGATTGTATCACAAATTTTTATTTTTATTTTTCTCCTACAAATTTTGTTTTGTTACAACTTTTATCTTTTTAAATTTTTACTTGATGTTTACGCTATCCCAAAATGTAATAAAACTCTTATTTTATATCTACGATACTGCACATGCTATCGGGACTAATAATGAATCCCAGAAGAATAATTAATCCCAGGTGAAGATGATGGACCACAAGTCACATCCAAACAGTGAATAATTAGCACCTCTAAGCAAATTAGATTCCAAGTCCACACCAACCACGGAATCCAAATTAGAATCTATAGCTCCAACATATAAAACCAAGTCCAATAAGTCACAAAATTCAAAATTAATTAGTGCAGCTGGAGTTACCTGTTTTCTTACGGGACTGATGATCTGCTGCTGCTGCAGCATTACTATTGGGTGCATGTGGTAAGAAAACTCCAGTCCCAGATGACCCACTACTTCTTGACCCGACCCCTCCAAGAAATACTACTCTCATACCCGGCCTCAGAAAACCCGGCCTTCTGCTCCCATGCCCATACTCTCTGTTTTGCACTTGCCTATATTCAGGCTTCTGCTGTACAAATTTAATAATAACCAGTTAAAAATGAAGTGTAGAAAACAACTACTAGTAGAAAATCAATGCAATATTTTTATAACCAGTGCAATAATAAGTTATAAAATTGACTACGATAAAGTTCTTCGTCATAACTCTATCCTGAATAAACATTCAGAATACTTACATGAGATTGGTTAGGAATTTGAGTGGTGGGATTGGGAAGGACTGAAGTGGGTGCTTGAGATTTTGGGGTAATCACAAGTCCTTGACCATGGCAGTACTTTGTGCTATTAGACTGCTCCACTGACGAATCAAATGACTTCACCAACAGAAACAAGTATTACCACAAATTAGAATAAATTACAACATACTGATATTTTCTTAAGAGAGACAATATTCAGTTATACCCTATGTATTAAAAGTTCTAATTTTGAACAAAAAATATTACAGTGAAAATATTATTTTGTTAGATACACCGACGAGATAAACGTTTTGACAACAATCTTGCACCTAGCCACGAACTGTTGTTGTACCTTGTATTCTAAGGTATAACAAAGGATCGTGATAGTATAAAATTGTCACATACTTGTTTTTATTCACAAAAAGAGTGTTAGACGGTAAAATAGCGGAAGGCCCAGGGGCGGAGCCAGGTTTTTACTCCAGGGGGTGCCAAAATTATTATTAAATTATAAATAATTTGGCGGGGGTTCGGGGGCAGCGCCCCCGAGCCAAATTTTTTTAATACTTTTGTACTCTCGGGTCACACATACATATATAATATATACTATATTACAATGACAATATAATAACTAATAATATATGGTATATATACACTATATTGACTCATAATAGATTTTTCTAATTACAACTGTTCATAAATAATTAATTCATTAATTATTTTGAAAAATAATATAAATTAGATTATTATTTAGTTTAAAAATATTACAAAAAGAAATACATATATTTAGGGTATATGAGTAATGTGATTAAAAGTTTAAAGTTTAATAAATAATGTGGGAGTCGAGCAAAACAAAATTAAGTAAAGTTTAAAGTTTTTTTTATTTTTATGTTTTTATAAAAGGTGTTAAAATTTAAATATATAAAACCTATACTTAATTATATATATATATATATATATATATATATATATATATATAGGAGGATGTTCAAAAGTCAGGGGGTGCCATGGCACCCCCCAGGTACTACATAGCTCCGCCCCTGGCGGAAGCAAAACTTTTATATAATGATATATACAAAACCAACAAAAAGTTATGAACTTAGATCAAGTCTGTGACGGTTTTATAAAATTCAAATCTGCATAACAGGCAACAGCTAATGATTCTAGTAAAAGACTGTCGACAAAAAACTGGTCCGCAAACCGGAACATGAGGAAGATTGTTAGCTAAATTATATATATATATATATATATATGAATACTCACTCATAATAATTGATTGTTGGGATTACTCTACTAGCAATTACATGTAGCAATATTTCTGATGAAGTATCCGACATTTCCCTCTACCTCTTAATTTCTCCACAAGAGAAAATCTGGGAGGAAATTCTAGATTATTGGAGGGAAATTAACATAACTCGTGGCTAGCAGGCGGCAGCTGGCTGCTAATCAATTAAAAGGGAGGTTGGAGAAGTGGGTGGCATTAGACATAATGTGACAGGTGAGTGGGGTCAGCTGGTAACTTATATAGTTGTTGGGGTTTAGTTAGATGGACAGTGCATTTGTCCACCTACGTAACACAACTGACATTTGTGCCAATTTTTTACATTTTTACTAATTTAATCTCATTATTAATTTTAATTAATTAATCACAAGCTTTAAGTTGTAGTCCAAACGTGGGCTTGGCTACATAATTAGAGTTATGGTTAAGGAAGGTTGTTTTAAGTTATCACCTACATAGTTGACCATTTGGCCATAATGCCGCTATATATGACTTCTCAACTGCAAATATTCTGTTGATCTTTCTTGTTTATGCAATTTGAATCCATCTTTATGAATCATGGGTTCTTCGGATCTGGAGTTATTAGCTGTTCTAATTTTATTTTATTTTGTTTTTTAATTTATAAAGTGATTGATAGCACTGTATTCGGACCAATTTATTACTCCTTATCACTATTTTAAGTATTTTTAAGTTAAAAATATTTACTTACCTTAAATAATCTATTTTTTACAATAATTTATTTATAATATCCTTAGTATTAATTATCATATTTTTATTCTCTATGCATATTTATAAAATATCACTAGTTATGTGCAAAAAATTATGCAATTAAATGAGAATTTAAATATGGATAATTTTGTCATTTTATCCTCTTTCTTAATATGGGCAAAAAGTCAACTATAACTTTTATACTGGGACGGAGGGAGTACTATTATTGTTTCTATTGTTTGTGTAAGTACCCTACACTACGTTTGGATATGAGGAATGAATGTAGAAATGGAATGACTTATTCTTATAGAATGAAAAAATTGTGTTTGGTTGATCCATTAAAATGGAATGTACCATTTTTATATTTTTCAAATTTATAAATTTTATTCTTTAAGTGAATGTATGAAATGACGCATTTCAGTTTGAATAAAATGAATCATCTCACTCTCTATTCTATTTTTTTTAATTTCTCTATTTCTTTCCTTTACTTATTCTATTTTTTTAATCCAAATGTAGAATAAGAGTGTATTTTAACCGATATATTGTCCAATTCCACAAATCTTTATTTTCCTAAAAAAAAAAGAAAAGAAAAAGAAAATCATTTTTACACCTTGCATGTGACACGATGGTTTGCTAAGTATGAGTGGGGTGCACTCCTCAAAGATTGGTTTCAATTTTCCGAAGTGGCGTGTAATTAATAATGTAATGAATTCTTCAAAGATTTTAGAATATCATGTTTAATTTTATTATTTGTTTAAAAGAAATTTAATTCAAATATAAAATGAATGGCTAAGGTCATTAACTTTTTCTTTTAATCACAATGATCTGTAACAACTATTCTTGTTAATGTGTATATAAAATAAACACCAAATATATTTAATGTCTCAATGTTATAAGTTCATAATAAACTATGTGTAAGTGTTTCAAAAAGATCATTACTAATAAAACCAAGGATTTATACCATTTGTCAAGTCATTGGTCATTTATTTAAGATATAATGAAATTTTATATGTTCATTTCAAAAGTCTACGCGATTACATTTTGAGATGGAAGGAAAATTCTATAAAGAACGTGCTCATTTCGAAATTTAGAAAATTCAATTTCCACTACATAATAGGCTAATATCCCTTCTTCTCCAAGTCTCTTCCCTTCCCTTCCCCGCAAACACCACCCTCTTACTTGAATTCCACTCCTCACAATTAAACAAAGGAGAGAAAAGAAGAACATACAAAAATGATCATTTTCTCCCCATGTTCAACATCTTTCGCCCTATCCAAACTCATGATCAACACCACCATCCATGTCATGGCCTTACATGGTATAGTAAACGTAAACTCGATCGTTCTTTACATTAGGCCTCTTCCTCGGCCTAACCTTCAACCCCTCTGACCCTAACTACACCCTCGTCGACACCAAATCTTGCCTCGCTAGCCAGGCCATAGCTGAATCCCTCGTCTCATTTCATGTCTACTCGTTTAGCTCCTTTCTTTTCTCTAGCCTACTCACTTCGGGTCTCAAACTAGCCATCAGAAATGCCAAAAATGGGTGGGGATAATGAGCTAGAGGTGAACCGCGTTGAACGCGCAAATATGAGGATCCTACGAGCTGGGATTTTGGCGTCCGCGGTTGGATCAACGTCAGCTTGTGTGTTCTTGACACTGGCCCTGGTGGAGTTGGTTCAGATCAAGCTTGGGATTTTGGCTTGTTGGTGTTGGTACAGATTTTTGGCTATTGGTCCATTGGTGACATTAGTACCTTCGGCACGTGTTATATACATTTGTGTTATGTTACATCCCTTAATAACTCGCTAGAGAAATTTTTACTTGCATCAGTTTCTCAAATTAATCCTCTCGTGTATATATACTAATCAAGAAAAAAATAACGGCAAAATCAACACTTACACTGTTGAATTTATCGGATTTTGTGCGTTAGGCCATTGAATTTTTAATTTTGTTAATTTGACTACTGTGCTAACTAAATTTTTTTAATCAGGTCATTCCGTTAAAATTAGCTAATAGACGTTAACTGATAATCTGACGTGACATTTTTTATTTTTTTTTGAAAATAACTTGGCAAGACAAACTAACATTTAGGCACTGAACTTGTTGATTTTTGTGCGTTAAGCCACTAAACTTTTAATTTCTTTAATTGGACCATTATATTAATTAAAATAAATTAATCAAGTCATTACGTTAAATTAATTGGATCGAAGTTATTATTATTTCCGACGTGCTTGTGCGAATTTTTTATTATTTTGAAAGTGAGATGACTTTTTTTATTATTATGTTAATATGACATGGCTTTTTTTAAAAAATACAAAAAAAATATTAAAACAAAATTTTAAAAATACAAATAAACTTAAAAATTTACAATAAAAGGATTTAAAATAAAATATTACAATTTTAAAATATAAAATAAAATTAAAATTATAGCCCCCTCTCTCTCTCCCTCTCTAAAATTCCTCTTTTTTAAAACAAAGAAAACCCTTCTTTTTATATTTTAAAATACAAAATAAAATTAAAATTAATTTTTAAAAATACAAATAAAATTAAATTTTACTTGAAAAATTACAATTAAAAATTCAAAACAAAATAAGAATTTTTTTAAAACAAAGAAAATTAAAACCCCCTATCTCTCTAAAGCCCCTCTTTTTTAAAACAATAAATTTTTTATTGTAATTTTTTAAGTAAAATTTAATTTAATTTATATTTTTAAAAATTAATTTTATATTTTAAAATATAAAATAAAGAAGGGTTTTCTTTGTTTTAAAAAAGAGGCATTTTAGAGAGAGAGAGAGGGAGGGTTTTAATTTTAATTTTAATTTTATTTTATACTTTAAAAAATTATTATTTTATTTTAAATCATTTTATTGTAAATTTTTAATTTAATTTTAATTTTATTTATGTATATTTTTAAAAATATTAATATTTTTTGTATTTAAAAAAAAAACCTTGGCCATATTCACACAATAACAAAAAAAAGTCATCTCACTTTCAAAATAATAAAAAAAGTCACACAAGCAATTAGAAATAAAGATAACTTTTGTCCAATTAATTTAACGTAATGACCTAATTAAAAAAATTTAATTAGTATAATGGTCCAATTAAAAAAATTAAAAGTTCAGTGGTTTAATGCACAAGACCTGACAAGTTCAGTGGCCTAAATGTTAGTTTGTCTTGTCACATCATTTCCAAAAAAAAAAAAATATCACGTCGAATTATCAGCTAATGTCTGTTAGCTAATTTTAACAAAATAATTTGATTAATAAAAATTAATTAATACAGTAATCTAATTAATAAAATTAAAAATTCAATAATTTAACGTACAAAATCTGACAAATTCAGCGCAAGTGTTAATTTTGCCAAAAAATAACTATTGCGTATACAATACGAGAATTGGGAATATCTCGAGCCTTTTTTGGCAGCCTTTTCCGGAAAAATGTTGCAAAGTTGTCTTCTAGTACTTGGACGGGCTCTTGAAATGCTTACTTGTTACTCCTCCCTATGTTTTCCTATATTGTAAAACGGACCATTCTCTTTGTTCTATAAAAAGAATTTTATTTAATTATTTTACAAAATACTAAAATTCCAAATTAACATGAATTTATTTGTTTTTAATTAATATAATAATTAATATTAATGCAAGAATTGTGAAAGGGGACTATTGGTTTAGGTGTTGGTAGCAACCAAACACCCCTTGCACCCTGTTTTATTGCTTAATAGTGGGAAGATTGAAATCTAAGCAACTTTTATTATACCTCGAAGTCAACTAGGCTAACTGCTTCCAAGACAAAGCTTATTAATTTAGTTACTGATCTACTCGAAATAGTTATATTATACTAATTTCTGCTCCTACTAGTTTACATCAATGTGCAGGTTCACCTAATCCAATAACGGGGGAAGAAAGTTGCAAAATTCACAATATTTGACAAGTCTCTGCTGAAAACTCTATTCAATCTTCATCAGTTAGTTAAGTAAGCTTCAAAGTTGTCCAGGATCATGGCAAAAGATCAGGCCAACGCCTCAAGATTCCGCTACTCCTGCTACATCCTAGTTTCCTTATCTTCCTTATCATCCATTTCATTCCTCTACTGGTCTCACTTTTCCAGTTCCCATGTTGAAAAGATGGAGCAGAACGAAAACCAATTACCCATCAATCTTGTCATGTACCCGTCTGCGTGGAATCATCTCACCTTTCCATCAACACCACCTCCAAAACTCCTCAAAATAGCCCTCTTTGTCAAGAAATGGCCAAGCAAAAACCGAGCTGGAGGGCTAGAACGACACGCCTTGACTCTCCACCTTGCTCTTGCCAAACGCGGCCATAAGCTCCATATTTTCACCACTTCACCTTCAAACTCTTCCTTCCCCAAATACCCGATGAGCAATTTATATTTCCACCTCACAAAACCAACAGCTGCTGGCTATCTAGATCAAGCTTTAGTCTGGAATCAATTTCAAATGCAGAACTCGAGTGGAAAACCATTTGATGTGGTACATACAGAAAGTGTAGGACTAATGCATACTCGATCGCGAAATATTAGCAACCTAGCTGTTACTTGGCATGGGATTGCATATGAGTCAATACATTCTGATATCATTCAAGAACTTTTACGGAATCCTGAAGATTCTCAATCTTATGCGTTGACTGAAAGAGCTATGAAGGTGGTCGAAGAGGTGAAGTTTTTTCCAAACTACGCTCACCATGTTGCTACTAGTGATTATGCTGGGGATGTCCTGAAGAGGATCTACATGATACCAGAAGAACGAGTTCACGTTATTCTCAATGGCATCGATGAAGAGATTTTCAAGCCAGATGTTGCCAAGGGTAAGGCTTTTAAGAGCAAGTTTGGCATTTCAGATTCTAAGCCATTGGTTTTGGGAATGGCAGGGAGATTAGTTAAGGATAAAGGACACCCTTTAATGTTTGAAGCACTGAAGCAAATTTTCTTGGAAAATTCTACATTTCGGGAAAATGTGATTGTTCTAGTTGCTGGAGATGGTCCGTGGGGTGCAAGATATAAAGATCTTGGGACAAATTTGCTGGTTTTGGGGCCATTGGAACAAGCTCAGCTGGCATTGTTTTATAATGCAATTGATGTCTTTGTAAATCCAACTCTTCGGGCTCAAGGGTTGGATCACACTTTGTTAGAAGCAACTCTTTCAGGTACGCCAGTAATGGTTACGAGGCTTGCCAGTATTGTAGGATCTGTGATTGTTGGCAAAGAAATGGGGTATACATTTTCCCCAACAGTAGGATCACTAAAAGAAGCCCTTTATAAAGTTTGGGAAGATGGAAAAGGAATCCTAGAGCAGAAAGGGAAGCTGGCTAGAGAAAGGGGTTTGAATCTGTTCACTGCCACTAAAATGGCAGCTGCCTATGAAAGGCTGTTTCTTTGTATCTCATATGATAGCAGAAACTATCACAATTATTGCACATACCAATCTCAATTAGTTTAAAGCGATTTGATCACATCAGTTTTTCTAGAAATATGTTGGTTAAAAGTAATTGACCTTTAAGCTCCATTGAACGTACCAGTTTGATCCGACTTTCATTGATGGAAGGACTGATGGCTGCAGGTCATAGAGAAACTTGAGAGAGAAAAGGCTTGTCATACCAATTGTACATCAAGTAGTAGCTGCATGGTGGTACAGAACAATTTGCTAGAAATCATTGCTGAACTAATTAGATTTACCTTGTGGCTGCAATTGCAAGAAATGGTCATTCACTTGCTGTCTTTAAAACTCTTCTCTGCTAGCTGTTGACATTCTTCAGCTCTGAATCTTCAAAACTGGCTGCATAATATTGTGCAGAGCAGATAGTTTCCAGTTTGACTGAAGTTCACGTAGTAATGGTGATTCCTGGAATACAAAACCCATGGTTACTTGTTTGATAAACAGAGATCGAAAAATGAAAACATGGGGGACAATATTGAAGTCGCGGACTTGAACATAAATGGCAGTATCTATCTTCCAAAATTATACTTTCCTCATCATGTGCTTCTCTTCCAGTTGTTGTGCCCATGTTTTGTTCCGTTTAATATGTTCATAGCATTGGTTGGCAATTAGGAGAAACATTGTTGCAGTTGAAAATATATGAAGTTTAAAAGGCAATGGCATTGGAATGCCTCTTCTGACAGTAGTGGATGCTGCTCCAAATCGTTATTATATTTCCTGAAAAATTCAAGACACTAAAGTGGATGCCGCAGTAGGATGCATCTTCTTGTTTTAGTAAAGCTGCTGGATGATGTTTTGCTAAACTTCTGCAAACATTAATGAATCTTCTATATCTGATTTCAATACACATGTAATAAAGCAAGTCCCAAAAGATACACTGTATATTATTGTCATCCATTACTGGTTTAGTAACAGAACAATGAAACAATGATCAATTGCATTCAAAAATTTGGCAACAACGAATATGACAGTCATTCAGTCACTCCAATGCAGAAAACGAAAAAACAAAATAAAATCGTATTTCACAAATTTGTACTAATGGGATAATTGATAAAACCCCAATATCTGTCCACATACAGCAACCCTACATCTACTGCACTACTATCCACAACAAAAGCTAAATCAAATGGCTACCAAGGCTACGTGAATTTCCTGCAAAATTGAGCAGGAGAAAGGAAAAGGATAAGTCAAGCAAATGACTTCAAGGGATAAAAACATCTTACAGAATGAATCAATATGCGGTAAAATTAACAATACAGTATAAAACAGATAAAATGATGTACTTTGGCTGGCTTAGTTTTCAACTAATCAAATAGTATATAACAGTGCTTTCCAAGTAAACAATTTAGCTGTAAATAACTATTTCGCACACAATCAGGTCCAGTTTTCATTCTTTCTACACTTTACAAGATGCTGGATTCCCCCACCTCACCCATTTGCAAATCCTGCCAATCATAAAAACAAGAGGAAAAGAGAAGCAACAATCATTTTCATGACAATTTGTGATGTATTAATCCTATCCTTCAGGCCCAACTGAAATACAACAAATCTGGACAGATCTCCTAATGGAGAAAACACCAATGCTGCTTAATGACTCTTGTCCCTGGATGTTAGCCAAATGATCCATAGTAAGGATGTTCTTTTGCATGTCACTAGGCCTAACAGAGAATAGAAAAATTATAACCAAAAACAATGCCAGAGATTAAATTATTTACTTCCGCCAACCCCAGAGTAATATTTGATAGGAAGTGAACACAAAAAAGAAAAAGGAGAACTTAAGTAATTCATTTTTTTGCAATTCAAATAAATTGGTGAAAATACTCTCAGAGATATAAATTCAACAGTAATCAAGGGGAAGCTTCCTTATGGTGGTGGAAATACAGATATTTCACCCTGAAGCATTACTACTAATTAATGTGAGAAAAATTAAGAAAAGTTAACAAACAGCTCAGGATGACCCTATCTAATTAGGAAGCAAAAGAAGAAAAACTAGACTTTATATATCAAAAATGTATTGCTTTACTTCCAAGTCTTCAAGTGCACATAGGAAGTAGAGAATTTAAACAATAAGATGGATAGTTCGTAAAATTACATACCTAGTAAATAGATGGAGAACTCACATTCTTTGGAGCGGAAATTTTTTAATAATAAAGTGACCCTGCATATAAACAATATTGGAGATTCAGCATATAGTCTACAAGAGTATTACTATAAATCCTACTTTTGTATTCACATTGAAGAACCACACCTTGCCACCAGTTTCCTCTAGAAGCACTGGAAGAATTGTTTCCACTGAGATTATCTTCTTTCCCATCTTTCTTGAACTAATTCATTCAAATAAAATAATTGAATTGCTTCTTAAATCTGTTCAATCAAATAAACATGATAAGAGCCTGTTTGGCGGAGCGGGACGGTGGAGTAAAAACACTTATAAATTAAATTTGGAAACATTTTTGTGTTTGGTTATCCTCCAAAAGTGCTTTTAGTGAGTAGAGATTTAGGCTAAAAAACACTTTTGGCAGAAGCTTTGGCGGTAGCACTTTAGCCTAAACACAATGTACGAATTTGTCTAGAAGTCCATACCACATAATAATGTATAATTTGGTCATTTATTTTTTCAAAAACAATTTTACAGTTGTTTAACCAAACATTATTTTAACTTTCTTATGAAAGTAATTTGTGTCAAAAACTCAAAATTTAAAAGTGCTTCATCTCACCGCGCCATGGCACACCACTCACCCAAACAGGAACTTAAACTGCTAATTTACACCGATATAAGTTTTCTTCAAAAAATAAGACTCGCAGTGGGGTATGGTCCTGAGGTTTGAGCACTTGAAGTTTTGACATACATATCTTCTTGACCACCATAGTTAGACATGCACATCGGGCCAGCCTGGCCTGGTCCGGCCCGGGCTTGGCAAGCCTTGGCCGTTGGCCAGGCCAGGCTTTGACGTTTAGAAGGCGAGGCTGGGCTGAGCCGGACTTTGCGTATAAAAAGTAAGCCTGCGTCGGCCTGAGGCCCAGGCCAAGCCATTAAGTTGCATTTTTTTTTTTAACCGGTGTTTATCATATATGCTTGGTTGGGACTTAAGACTTGAGAGTTGAGATTGATAGGACAACCGGACAAGGCACGCCACACGCAACACACTCAGTCACTCACACACACTAGACAAGTGACATGTACCTATGTTTTCAACTATAGTGACAAGCTATATAGGTATTCAACCAGACAAGTGACATGATATATATATATATATATATATATATATATATATATATATAACACTATTTTGGCATCACACATTCACACGTCACACACAGATGTAGTATATTATATGTAGAAATATATATGTATCATATATTCATATATGTACTATTTATATTTATATGTCGGAATATATGATATATATATATCTTCATAAGTACATATAATATAAGATATATTAGTACATACACTGTAACACTGACATGAATAAATGCATAATGACTATTAGACTAATATATATATATATATATATATATATATATATATATATATATATATATATATATTAGTGTAATAGTCATACATTGATACATATATGATATATATATTCTTAAACGTACACACTGACACACATATATGTAATTAATTTTTTTTATAATATTATTAAAATAACATATATGTTAAAATATTAAGTATAAGTAAAATAATTATAAAAAAATATTGTTAAATATATTTTATATTAATTTGAAACAAATATTTTTAAATGATTATATATATATATACTCATAATTTTCAAATTATTAAAAAAGGAAATAAAAATTGATGTATTTATTAAAAGTAATGTAATACAAATTTACAAATTACAACTTACAAATTACAATAATGAAAAAGTATAAGTTTATAACTTTAAAGTATAACTTAAGCAATAATTAAGTATTCATTAATTAAAAATATTTGTCTTCAAAATTTTAAAATATATGTCTTCAAATTTTCAATATTTATGGAATTGAACTTTCAACAGTTTCTACTCCGACTTCGAGATCGTCCGAGCTATCTTGATCGTTTATTACGTCTTGTATTCTTCTTTGCGCGACAAGATAATCTCTATAACAAATGCATATTTCTAACGATTCTGGATTAAGTCTGCTTCTTTTTTCATCTAATACTCTGCCAGATAAAGAAAAACAAGATTCCGAAACTACGGTACTAGCTTGGATAGTTAGTAAATCACGGGTCATCGCGGCCAAAGTAGGAAATTGTCGTCTATGTTTATTCCAGAATGCGAGAATATTAAAATTTTCAAATTCTTCTTCGGTCATAAAACTCCTAAAATCGGTACTACAATATAAACCAAGTTCGTTTAAACTACTCGTGTGTGTTGAAGTTTTTGGTTTCTTGGATAGTGTTTTTAATAAGTTGGCATATTTAGAAGATGAAGGGGCAGGGGGCGGTGCACGTATAGATGTACAATATACAAATTCATACAATTTATAAAATTCAGTAAATGTAGTATTAAATTTTAATTTAAGGTTGTCAATATTACTAGTACCTATATTTTCAACTATATCTTCCAAAATACTTTCTACACCTTCTAATTTTATAATTAGGTTTAATGCAGCAGCACAAGTAATAACAGTTGGCATGTCTTCAAAGTATTTTTAAAATTTTTCTTCCATTGACAAAATAAGGGGAGACCAAATTTAATTATTTTTAAATTCTTTAAAAATAAATGATATTTCTAAACATGCATACAAAACATGATGAATTGTAGAATAATAAACAGCAGATAATATTTTTGTGTGTTTTTTAAAAACTTTAAGAATACTTAAAAGTTGACCAAGTAGATCCCAGTCTTCGTTTGTTAATTCATGAATTATCAAAGTATTATAAAACTCCATAAGTATATTTTTACGTTTATAAACATCTCTAAACATATCATATGTATTATTCCACCCAGTGTTAATATCATATTTTACTCTTTTAAATTTTTCTCCTCTTGTCTAAAATTTTGAATTTTTCTATTTGAACCATACACACACTTAATCATATCACGAATTTTAGATATAGTCATTTATAAATAATTGAATCGGGATTGAACAATTAAATTTATTATATGACAAACACATCTAACATGAAAAAATACACCGTTTATTACAGGTAACAAATCATTTTTTAACATGGTAACAGCACTAGTGTTATTGCTTGCATTATCTAAACTAATACTCATTATTTTATTTTTAATTTTAAAAGTACGAATACTCTCCATAATTTAACCATGTATTGTTTAACCAGTATGAGGTAATTCAAAAAATTCAAAACCTATAATTCTTTTTTGCATAACCATTTCAACATCTATCCAATGAGCAGTCATACAAATATAGCTAACTCCAGGTTGATGATTAGCAGACCAAATATCACTTCTTAAACTAATTTTACCGTCAAAATTGTCAAAATATTCAATTAGTTCTTTTTTAGTTTTATTATATAATTTAATATCATCACGTTTAGTAGTCGTTCTACTTACTTGTTTATATTTCGGTTGCAATCCGGATTGAATGTGCTCAGTACAACGCTAATCGGCAAAAAAATTGAATGGGAGCTCCTTCTCGATCACTAGTTTGGCTTGCAACTCTTTTTCTAATATTTGATCATAACTCCAACTGTGACCGGAACGATCAATTTGTGCTTGGGAGCTTTCATCGGTTAGTTTATGCCTTTGTAAACACGATTGGTAGTGTCGCTGTAGTGTATTATTGCCTTTAGTACCAAATAAGGCGTTGCATATTTTGCATTGAGCCTTTTTAACACCATCGGCAGCCCACACTTCGATGAAATGTTCCCAAACTGGCGTCATACGTTTGTTTTGTTCACCGGTAGGACGTGGAAATAACGGACTCGAACTCGTTCCGCTATCAGGCCGAATGCTATTTTGGTCGTTTTGAATAAATTGTGGAATTTGTGATCCGGATGCAGTGTTAGAGAAATCCATTATATTGTAATAAAATGTAATAATAAAAATATAATAATAACGGGGGTAAAAATATAATAATAAGGGGTATAATAAAAAAAATGTATTAATAATACAAATTGAGATTTATAATAATAAGAAATTGAAATTTTGTGGAGAGAAAATAATTGATTTTATGTAGAGAGAAAAGAACGCTAAAAAGATTGGAATATAATGAGAATAATTGTGAATGTATAAATACATTACATTATCTTCATTTTATACCAAAAAAAATATATCCGTTCCACAATTAGCCGGTAAAATTGGACCGTTTTTTTTTTTGCAGGTATCCGGCAGGAGGCAACACTGCAGCAGGGACGCAGGCATGCAGCTGACGGGTCAGCTGTCATTAGTAGCGGTAGGCAGCAGCAGCAGCAGCAGAAGCTAACGGCCAGCAGCACGCCACGCGTAACAACGCCATCAGTAGACTATTAGTAGCACAGTAGCAGCAACACGCAGCAGTATAATTAATATATATATATATATATTAATATATATCATTATCATACACACACACACACACACACACACACACACATATATATATATATGACTATTAGTACAATAGCTGACTAGCTGTACAATACTCCATCATGACTTTTTTCTTTTTTCCTTTCAAATTTACATGAATTATATTACTTTTTATTAATTCTTAAAATATCATAAATTGATGTAAAAAATCCAAAATAATAAATAAACTATAATAGCATTCTATTCACATTGTTAAAGTTGCGTTCATTTAATTCTATTCAAAGTAATAATAAACATTATAAATTAATATTAATTATAATATTTTTTATTTTATTATTAATAATAAATTATTTTAAAAATTAAATTAAATTTCAAAAATTAATAATAATTATATATTTTTAAACTGTAAAATATAAAATAAAAATTCTTTACTAAATGTGGAGATTAGAATATAGTAAGAATATAATGGCTATATGAGTGACTACTAAACGTAGAATTTACAAGTATATGTCTATGATATTTAAACTTGTCCAAACTTTGCAAAAGTTATTATGTACATGTCTATGATATTTAAGCTTAGTAGGACTCTAATGATTTGACAGCCTACATTAGTTGATTGATAGAGTATTCACTCACAAAGCAACTAGACTTTTAGGCCTTGTTGGTTCTCTTCTACTCCTTGATCCATTCTCTCTGTTATACATATCATGGTTGACTTGTTGCGTTGAAGGCCAGGCCAGGCTATGGTTCGGGCCGGAGGCCGAGCCAGGCCTCGGGTCATAGGCCGAGCCGGATTTTTGAGGAGGCCGGTCCAGGCCGGATCGTTGCGAAAAAAGGGCGGTCTGAGAGAGGCCTTCCAGGCCGAGCCAGGCTTTGACCAGGCCGGGTCAAGGCCGGACCAGGACCGGGTCGCGGGCCTCGGGCCGAATGTGCATGTCTAACCATAGTAAAGGGATGAACTTAGAGGAGATGGTTCTGCTTTTTCTTGAAAAACTGATCTCCTTTCCTTGTTCAAACCTTCTCAATCCTTAGCTACATTGTCTGCTCAAGAATTCATCAATAAGAAATTATTCTCCAACATTGTGTCAGTAACTCAGTATTAATGCATTAGCCTCTAAATGCTTACTGGTACAATATAAAAGAAGAAATGGAGAGATTTACTCCACAGAAAGATGATATTGAAGACTGTTACAGAACAAATTGCTTAATTTCAGCAAATGCAAACTTGGATGAAGCACATAACAAAAGTATCTGACAGAGAAACAATGATTAGTTGCTGAATAAAATAGAGATCGTGTAAAGTGAACTCCTCCAGACACATGTATGTAATATGTCAAGCACTCCAGCCACATGCATTTATACAATCATAATCTCATAGTGCACGTATTGGTAGATGAAGTTAACTGAATAATGATATAGGAAAAGGATGATCTGACAGCCAAGAATTTGTGGAAGATTGATTCAATAAAGTATTAACAAGGATAGGCAGCAGCAGTATGACACTCCATGTCTATAAGGAAAAAATAAAAAATTCTTGCACATAATTTAAAAGAAGCAATGAAAGGAATTTCTACAAAGCAATTAGTTATTTCATTTTTGTTATTTGGACATGCATAAAGAGCTTCTTCCTTCGAAAATCCAAAAATTGTAAAAAATATTCAGTACAATAACTCAATTGTAAAAAAAAAATCAGTTCAATGATGCATTTGTAAATTAGGGTCGAGGACACTAATGAAAAAATGATTTAACCCAATGAGAAAATAATCCATCTTACATCATATTTATTGGAAAAACAAAAAAAATCAATTTATATACTTATATGCATACTTATATTCGCACTATAAACATAGAAGGATGAGATTGGAGTCACGCTGCAGACCTTGCTTTGTGCTCCACAACTAACTTCCCGATGGGTGCTTTGGCCTAGGTCCTGTGAACTCTGAGCTTGGGAGGTTGCTCCCAGAATCCTGAAATCAGGATAGAATAATTCATTTTCTGCAATAACGACCTACAGTTGAGTTCTCCATAACTTGGTCGAATAGACCAACACTCTAACTGAGACACCTAACCATGCATTAACATAGAAGATGCACTGCACTTAATCTATCTCAACTATGCTTAAGCTAATCTATACCGATACAACAATTTCATCTACTATCAACTAAGGAGTAGAAAACATGGATATTATAAAGTTCCCTGAATAAAATTACCATGGCCCATTAAATCAACAAAACCAACAAGCCATATCATTGGGATCATCTTACAATTTGGTGCAATTCACGAAAATCTTTATAAAGATAACAAATTAAAGGATGTGGCCCTGGCTTAAATAACTACATCTCCAAAATATTTGAGGAATTTTCAAATTTAGATAAATAAAGCTAACAGTAGCATCTATAGCTTCCATTACCACAGTCACAGTCATCTTGATAAGAAAATCCTAAAGACTGTCATTATTAGACCCGACCAAAACTAATCGAGTAAGCTTCATATATGTTTCTCCATAATAACATACAAATTGTACTCTTTAGATAGAATTGAGCAAAACCCATAAATTAAATAGGACTATTAAGCTTCAACTTAATAATTCATCAGACTATTCAGCTTCAAATTAAAAAATTCTGGCTCTACTATTCAATTCTACACCATCATATTAGCCAAAACTTAAAACCCATGCACATAATATGAATTTAAAATTGAATATCAAGAACTATTAATACCGTCGATGGAGGCGGAAAAATGGACGCAAAAATACCCGCCGATGAAGATGGCGATTCTTTGGCACCAAAAAGATCAGCTGTAAACGATGATGAAGAAGAAGAAAATGAAGAACCTACTTGCTTGTTATTTGCGATTTATTCTCTCTTCTTTTTATATTGTCGATCCAATAAACAAACAAACAAACTACCTGAAAACTGAAATACCAGCGTACGAAAGATAATTTATGACTATCTCCATATACCCAACTGAAAGATAATTTATTACTATCTCACCCCTATACCCAAAAGATTATTTATTACTATCTCCATTCCTTTTTATATGCCTTTTTAGAGAAATTTTGTTATTCCTTATTATTTGTCATTTACATATTTCAAAAAAAATATTAAATACTTAATTTTTTATATTATTCTTTATAATTAAAGACTAATTTATTTCTCTCTTATCTTTTCAATAAATTTTAGATGATTGATATTAAAATTATATACTCAATTTAGTCAATCAGACAAAGCATTAATTATAGAGAAGTGATATTTTCACATATTTTTTGATATTTACACATGTAAACTGTCGCTATAGCTCTATAGCAACTGTCAAAACAGTCGTCATAGACCTATAACAATATTTTTCATATGAAAATATCAAAAAATCATGTAAAAAATATCAGTTTCCTAATTATATTTCTTAATCTATGTGCATAATCTTTAAAAGACATATAAAAAATAATAGAGGTAGCATTACTCCTTCCTTTCCATTATATATGTCATTTTAGACATAATCATACATATTAAGAAGTCTCATTAATACTAATATTAGGTAATTAATGTTGTTTTAAAATTTTATTACTACTCATGCACTAATTAATTACTTCTCCTCATTTCTCTCTCAATTACTCCATTTTGATAAAAAAAAAAATTACAGGTAAAGCAGAAAATGGTTAGATTTTTTCTCCTACATATATATAAAACGTCTTATATTATTTTTAATTTTTTTTTGGGGGGGGGTATTTAAAAACGACCTATATAATGGGAAAAAAATGACTAATTAATTTGGAAACACAGAGATAAAAAAAAGAGCCAATATTGAATATGTTAATGCTAAATTTTGTACCACTCGTTTAAATCAACAAACAACGAATAAAAAAGACGCCAAACACAAATAAGTTGTATGAAATTAATGTAAGAACACAAGAGATTTTACGTGAAAACTCAATTGAAAAAAACCCATGGAGTATTGGAAAAAAAACATGGAGAGTGAGAAGAATTCACTAGTATAATAGTTGTGTTTATAGATTTCTCTAAAATAATGAAGAGTCTAAGTGCTGAAAAATAAGAATTCAGTTAGATAATAGTAAATTGTGTTGTCTTCTGTAATGAATGAATCAACTCATTGCTTGTGGTTGTATTTATAGATGTCA
This sequence comes from Hedera helix, assembly GCA_947179155.2. Taxonomy (NCBI): domain Eukaryota; kingdom Viridiplantae; phylum Streptophyta; class Magnoliopsida; order Apiales; family Araliaceae; genus Hedera; species Hedera helix. Next base: position 41,010,117 of record OX359276.1, on the reverse strand, counting down.
TGTTCATCCGAAACCAATTAAGAGTATGAATCATTTTCCAAATCTCCTTATGACTGCAATATTTATTGATAAATTTCCTTCCAAATTAGATTTTCCTATCTTACCCAAATAAGGAAACACAATCCTATTTTAATAAGGATTCTCCCACTTTGCAAGTTACCAAAATAAATGTATATAAGTCAACACCGGATTCGGGGCATTTAAATAAAGTGGATTTGCACCATACCCGGACCCAAATAATTATATCCCAACATGGCCCCCCACTCTCCTATTTTTAAGAATTCAAAATAGAAGAGTATTCAAAAAGTCCACTTTACCCACCACCAATCCAACCATACAAACTGCCGAACCCGCCGAACAAACTGCGAAGTGAATATGTCGAGCCGAACTAAACTAGTGAACCAAAACTGTCAAACCGACCCAAAACTACGAAACCGATCCAAACTGCCGAACTTAAACAACTAAATTGAACCCTATACTACCCACCACACATATTATTGAACCCCACCAAAAATGTCAAACCCACCAGAGTATCGGACTAAACCGAAGTCGACCACACTTAAACTGGTCGAACCAAATCGAAGTCGATCGAACTCAAACTGGATGAACCAAACCGAAGCACCTTACTGAAACTGCCGAAATTGCCAACCCTCTATTTAATATTTTCAATCAAGACATAGGTCTGCCGAGGAGAAGAGTCGTCGGGACACGAAACCGCCGAGGCAAGGGCCGTCGGGACATGAAGCCGCTAAGGCGAGGGCCTTCGAGACACGAAGTTGTCGAGAGGAAAGGCCGTCGAAACACAAAGTCGCTGAGGCGAAAGTCACTGGGACACGAAGTCGCCGAGGCGAGGGCTGTCGAGACACACAGCCGCTGAGACGAGGGCCGTCGAGACACGAAGTCGTAGAAAGGAAGGGTCGTCGAGACAAGGGTCATTGGGACACAAAGCCGCCAAGGCAAAACGCCATCGAGACACGAAGCCGTCGAGGCGAAAGGGCCGTCGGGACACGAAGCTATCGAGGCGAAGGGCCGTCGGGACACGATGCCGTCGAGGCGAAAAGGATCTCAAAGGATCGTCTGATGGGGAACTTTGAATATTTAAATATGTTGGACTATTTTCATAATACGAGAATTTTATTAATAACGCCTTATACTCAATATAGATCAATTTATAATAATGCCGAAATACCAGCCTTTCAAAAATACGAAATCCAAAATATTACTGATAACCAATGCCCCCCAGTCATCAAATTAACTCCAAATCCTGATGTTTCATGTGTTTAATCAATAACTCGACGTTGTCAACCCCAACAATCATCATCCCGATATGTACCATTTGTCTGATCTGGGGATAAGGCTTCCTGACCTGCCACGTACTATACCAGCTCGCCGTTTTGGACCTTTTTTTTTTATCAGATCTTTTAAGTCCCTACAAGCTTCAGTTGAATGCCCCTCTGCTTGATGATATTTGCAAAAAATATTCTTACCTCCCCTCCATAAATGACTATTTAGCTGTGGGGGTTCAAAGAATTACTTTTCCTTTATCTCCTCCAAAATTTGTAAGTGGTCAAAGGAGTGTACACCTTATTCTCCTACTTTGGTCGAAGGGGTGGTCTGTCTGTCTGAGGGAGGTTCCCTTTTTCGCCCTGGGATCGATCTGGAATCTTCTGATTTAGGTTGCCCGTAGCCTTCTCAATGGTAATAAAAAAATTTGCATGTTCATAAGTGTAAGACCCCGAATTTTATGAAATACAAAATTTAATTTTTCTTCATATATATTTTTTTTGAAACAGTAAGTGCTTAAATCGATAAAGTTAAAAGTTAAGGATGTTATGTGCAAATTTTATTTTGTCGGACAATATTCGCTTTGTCGGGGAATATTCGTTTGGTCGGGGAATATTCTTGTCGTACGACGGCGCCGAAATAACAAATTATTGGTGGACCCCACAACGGAATATTTGTCGGATATAGAAAACGACAGAGGTAACCTTTTTAAATAAAAATAGTCAACGGAACTGTTAAAATACCGGTGATAAAAGAATAGTAGCATACGGTAGTTATTGGTATTTTCTGTAGCACACGGTACTCTACAGTAACTCACGGTATTGCATAGTGTCTCATATTATTGGTCTGATAATTGACACCGTAACTGTTACGCATCATTTCATCGATAATTGTCACTGCATAATATTTTATATTATCAATTCAATAATTGTTGTTACACAGTATTTTACATTATTGATTTAATAATTGTCATTACACTGTATTTTATATCATTGAGTCAATAATTGTTGCTGCACTGTTTTTAAAATTATTGAACCTAATAATTGTCACAGTAACATATGCACAGTAATTCACATTATTGAATCAATAATTGTCATGACACAATAACGTATTTTTCTTTTACATACTTTCTGCATTATTGTTATCTCTATTACGGTGTTATTTAAACAGTTGTATTTCATTAATTAATTGACTTGATATCTAAGAGCTAACTATACTGTATTTATAACAATTAGTCATAATAATTGAATTGATAAAGTTATTTGTTTATAATATAAAGTTAGGTGATATGAAATGAATGGTGTAGATTAAAGTGTGAATTATTGTTGAATAAATAAAGTTATTTGTTTATAATATAAAGTTATGTGATATGAAATGAATGGTGTAGATTAAAGTGTGAATTATTATTGAATAATTGAATTGATTTGTTTATAATATAAAGTTAGGTGATATGAAATGAATGGTGTAGATTAAAGATAATATAAAATTTGAAATGGATGGTGTAGATTAAAAGATGATTTTTTAAATGAATGGTTTAGATTAAAGGAATGATAAGATTTTTGGCTATAAATAGAAGCCTTAACTTAAGGATTTTTCATAAACTTCCTTACTTGTTCTTTCTTTCTCTCTCTAAATACTTCTTGTGAAAGTTCTCTCTAAGTGTGCTTAAGTCATCTTGAGTATTTGCGAAGATCTATAAGTATACGTGTACTGTTCAAGTTAATCAACCTCATTTAAATCAATATCCAGTCACGTGTTGAGGTAAGGGATACCATCTTTTTCATCTTCCATTATTCAAACTTACTATGGTAATGGATTATCATTATTTGATTCTCGAAAATAATATTGTTTCTTTCTTACTCATAAGATGTGTCATTTATTTTCATGTATTAATTTGTGGGAATAACCTTACGGAGCGGATTGCCGCTTGTTGGTGAATAACCTTTCGTATTCATTCATTATTAATCTCTGAGAATAACCTTACGGCGCGGATGGCCGCCTGTTTGGTGAATAACTCTTTGTACTCAAATTCTATTAAATTGTGGGAATAACCTTACGGAGCGGATTGCCGCCTGTTGGTGAATAACCTTTCGTATTCATTCATTATTAATCTCTGAGAATAACCTTACGGCGCGGATGACCGCCTGTTTGGTGAATAACTCTTTGTACTCAAATTCAATTAAATTGTGGGAATAACTTATGGCGCGGATTACCGCCTGTTGGTGAATAACCCTTTGTATTAATTTCCTTCACCTTTTGTTAATCAAACCTGCTACGGTAAGGGATATTATTTTCTTTCATACTACTAAATCGAAATTTATTATGGAACTATTGCTTCTATAATTCCTGAAAATATTATATGTTCCATAATAGATGAACTTCATTATTTCAACTGAACCTTCCTATTTACGTGAACATTTCTATTGAACTGTAACCGTCATTCCGAACTGTGGATCTTGAATATCATTTTTAAATTTCACTCCACATCATGTTGACAATTTGGACTTTATTTGAATCTGTACAAAGTAAACTTCTGATACTTATTGTTATCATGTTTCTTCTGTTCATCATTTATATCATTCTAATCATCCAAAATCAAGCTGTTGTGAATATCTGTGGCCGGGGGCACAGATGTGATATATTTGTTGAACAAATGATAGGTTAAAGGCGATATAATAGGTTAAAGGCGATACATCTGTTCGGTGTCTTTTATGACACGTGGTTAATGTTCTCTTTGGCCGTAGTGCAAAGATGAACTGTTGATCTGCATGATTATGATCAGGAACTGTGAAATTGTATTATCTTGACTAATGATATTTCAGATGATAAAAGTTGATGATGTTTTTCCTAAAAAGAGAACCGAGTGGACATTATAGTCTGCATTATTCTTTTAATAGATTGCTCATTCCGCTGCTATTATTGATCTGAACATTGTTTAAGAATTTAACTGCAGTTTTTGATATAATGTGACGCCCCCAAATCTAGGCCCACACAGCCCAAACTTGAGTCGTCAAAATACTACAACAAAATTATTACAACAAAGTACATCGTACAACAATATAGTGTATAATAATACACAACTAAGTCTTCACTATTATTGCCACACTATTTTACAACACGTGAAGACTATGATAGCTATTCCACGGACCCTCACTCCATTCCCCGGCTAGACCCCGTTACGTTTTCATCTCCTGTTGAAAAATAATGGAACAAAAGAAAGGGTGAGCTCAAATAGCCCAGTAAGAAATATCATGACTAAGATAATGACGAATAAATTATCATTAGCCTTCAACAGTTGAGTTCTTGATAGAATACAATAGACTACAAGAATTATATCAAAAACTGCAGTTAAATTCTTAAACAATGTTCAGATCAATAATAGCAGCGGAATGAACAATCTATTAGAAGAGTAATGCAGACTATAATGTCCACTCGCTTCTCTTTTTTGTAAAAATATCATCAACTTTTATCATCTGAAATACTATTAGTCATGATAATAAAAATTCACAGTTCCTGATCATAATCATGCAGATCAACAGTTCATCTTTGCACTACGGGCCAAAGACATTCAATATAACACCAACGGTCATGATTATACCAGATTCAGCCTTTGGTCATAATCATACCAATCAACAGTTCATCTTTGCACTACGGGCCAAAGAGAACATTCACCACGTGCCATAAAAGACACCGAACAGATGTATCGCCTTTAACCTAGTATATCGCCTTTAACCTATCATCTGTTCAACAATTATATCACATCTGTGCCCCCGACCACAGATATTCACAACAACTTGATTCTTGAAGATTAATACAAATAACAGTGATACGAATGATGAACAGAAGAACAGGATAAACAATAAGTATCGAAAGTTTACTTTGTGCAGATTCAAATAATGTCCAAATTGCCAACATGATGTGGAGTGAAATTTAAAAATGATACTTAAGATCTACAGTTCAGAATAACGATTACAGTTCAATAGAAATGTTCAGAAAATAGGAAGGTTCAGTTGAAATAATAAAATTCAACTATTATGGAACATATAATATTTTCAGGAATTATAGAAACAATAGTTCCATAATAAGTTTCGATTTAGGTGTATGAAAGAAAATAATATCCCTTACCGTAGCAGGTTTGATTAACAAAAGGTGAAGGGAATTAATATCCCTTACCATAGTAAGTTTGAATAATGGAAGATGAAAAAGATGGTATCCCTTATGAGTATAAAGGAAAATGATATCACTTACGAATATGGAATAAAAGTGTCATGTGATAATTCGTGTAGACAAATTATTTCCACACGAGACAAATAAAAAGGGTTATTCACCAACAGGCGGTAATCCGCGCCGTAAGGTTATTCCCATCAATTTGAATACGAATAGTTATTCACCAAACAGGCGATAATCCGCGCCGTAAGGTTATTCTCAAAGATTAATAAGGAATGAATACAAAAGGTTATTCACCAACAGGCGGTAAACCGCGCCGTAAGGTTATTCCCACAATTTAATACATGGAAATAAATGGCACAAGAAAGAAACGATATTATTTTCGAGAATCAAAGAATGATAATCCCTTCAAGTAAGAAAGAAAATAATATCCATTTATGATGATGAAAAGAGTGATACCCCTTACCTTAACACGTGACTGGATATTGATTTAAATGAGGTTGATCAACCTATATTTTCATAATAAAATTAGTAATTACCACATATAAATTTCAAAGTGTATGATAACTCGTATAATATGAATTATCAAAATTATATATATTTAACATAATTTTTGTAGTATAATATAACTACTTTTAAATAGTTTTAAAAATAATATTCCAAAATAAATCTTCCAAAGAAAGCTTTTAAAAATGAATCTTCTTAACGAAGAGTCTTCCAAGGGAAGATTTGTGAATACCGTGAAAAATAGGAATTTATGAAATTACTACTCTTTAATAAAAGACTTACTTGAAAAATTCCTGCACTCCTTTTGGCTTTCAAACACTCAAAATAACCTTACTATTCTCAGAGAAAACTCATAAAATTCTTATAGAAAAATTTTATGTTTTAGGTGTGATTTTTCTATTCAGCTGAACAAGCTATTTATAGGAGAAATAAGGGTACTATGCGTGGTTGTTGGCAGCACGCCAATACTGAAATTGGCAGGAGAGGCTGCGCAGCCTCTGCGCAGACGAATTCAGCGAATTTTCAAATTTGGCACAGTAACTTGCACAGTAACTTGCATAGTAACTTCTGAATATAATAATATTTTTCTAATAAAACAAATAACTTTTTATTATTATATTGTCTAATAAAACAAACAACTTTATGAATATATTATAATAATCAAATTACCAAATAATACTACCATAGTAATAATTCATAATAATGCAACAACTACTGTGTCAATTATTAGATCAATAGTATGCATTATTATTGTTTCAATAATCCAATATATTGTGCCACAACAATTATTAATAAGACAATGAGTAATAACAATTATTGAATTGATAATATAAAATATTATGCAGTGACAATTATTGATGAAATGATGCGCAACAGTTACGGTGTCAATTATCAGACCAATAATATAAGACACTGTGCAATACCGTGTGCTACAGAAAAATACCATAAACTACCGTATGCTACTATTCTTTTATCACCGGTATTTTAACAGTTTCGTTGACTATTTTTATTTAAAAAGGTTATTTCTGTCGTTTTCTATATCCGACAAATATTCCGTTGTGGGGTCCACCAATAATTTGTTATTTCGGCGCCGTCGTACGGCACGAATATTCCCCGACAAAGCGAATATTGTCCGACAAAATAAAATTTACACATAACATCCTTAACTTTTAACTTTATCGATTTAACCACGTACTGTTTCATGAAAAATATATATGAAGAAAATTTAAATTTTAGATTTCATAAAATTCGGGGTCTTACATATAAACCTTGTATTCTATTGTATTTTATCAAGAACTCAACTGTTGAAGGCTAATGATAATTTATTCGTCATTATCTTAGTCATGATATTTCTTACTGGGCTATTTGAGCTCACCCTTTTGTTCCATTGTTTTTCAACAGGAGATGAGTACGTAACGGGGTCTAGCCGGGGGATGGAGTGAGAGTCCGAAGAATAGCTATCATAGTCTTCACGTGTTGTAAAATAGTGTGGCAATAATAGTGAAGACTTAGTTGTGTATTATTATACACTGTATTGTTGTACGTTGTGCTTTGTTGTAATAATTTTGTTGTAGTCTTTTGACGACTCAAGTTTGGGCTGTGTGGACCTAGATTTGGGGGCGTCACAGTTGGCATCAGAGCTTAGGGATATGGTATTTAATGGAGATCTGGGGTTAGAACTAGGAGGGGAGAGACGAATAGAATCAATCACTAGTGTGTCCTACCTAAATTAGATTTTTGTATCTAATGAGTTGATTTGAATGTAGGAACAAGAAGTGATGAATCAGTTTGTTTGAACTAACAATTATTTTGTGACCACAGTTTAGTATGGCATCTGAAAATCAGGAGGATAACTATGAAATGTCTGGTACGTCAATTTTGGGGACGAAATTTCATAAGGAGAGGAGGTTGTAAGACCCCGAATTTTATGAAATACAAAATTTAATTTTTCTTCATATATATTTTTTTTGAAACAGTAAGTGGTTAAATCGATAAAGTTAAAAGTTAAGGATGTTATGTGCAAATTTTATTTTGTCGGACAATATTCGCTTTGTCGGGGAATATTCGTTTGGTCGGGGAATATTCTTGTCGTACGACGGCGCCGAAATAACAAATTATTGGTGGACCCCACAACGAAATATTTGTCGGATATAGAAAACGACAGAGGTAACCTTTTTAAATAAAAATAGTCAACGGAACTGTTAAAATACCGGTGATAAAAGAATAGTAGCATACGGTAGTTATTGGTATTTTCTGTAGCACACGGTACTCTACAGTAACTCACGGTATTGCATAGTGTCTCATATTATTGGTCTGATAATTGACACCGTAACTGTTACGCATCATTTCATCGATAATTGTCACTGCATAATATTTTATATTATCAATTCAATAATTGTTGTTACACAGTATTTTACATTATTGATTTAATAATTGTCATTACACTGTATTTTATATCATTGAGTCAATAATTGTTGCTGCACTGTTTTTAAAATTATTGAACCTAATAATTGTCACAGTAACATATGCACAGTAATTCACATTATTGAATCAATAATTGTCATGACACAATAACGTATTTTTCTTTTACATACTTTCTGCATTATTGTTATCTCTATTACGGTGTTATTTAAACAGTTGTATTTCATTAATTAATTGACTTGATATCTAAGAGCTAACTATACTGTATTTATAACAATTAGTCATAATAATTGAATTGATAAAGTTATTTGTTTATAATATAAAGTTAGGTGATATGAAATGAATGGTGTAGATTAAAGTGTGAATTATTGTTGAATAAATAAAGTTATTTGTTTATAATATAAAGTTATGTGATATGAAATGAATGGTGTAGATTAAAGTGTGAATTATTATTGAATAATTGAATTGATTTGTTTATAATATAAAGTTAGGTGATATGAAATGAATGGTGTAGATTAAAGATAATATAAAATTTGAAATGGATGGTGTAGATTAAAAGATGATTTTTTAAATGAATGGTTTAGATTAAAGGAATGATAAGATTTTTGGCTATAAATAGAAGCCTTAACTTAAGGATTTTTCATAAACTTCCTTACTTGTTCTTTCTTTCTCTCTCTAAATACTTCTTGTGAAAGTTCTCTCTAAGTGTGCTTAAGTCATCTTGAGTATTTGCGAAGATCTATAAGTATACGTGTACTGTTCAAGTTAATCAACCTCATTTAAATCAATATCCAGTCACGTGTTGAGGTAAGGGATACCATCTTTTTCATCTTCCATTATTCAAACTTACTATGGTAATGGATTATCATTATTTGATTCTCGAAAATAATATTGTTTCTTTCTTACTCATAAGATGTGTCATTTATTTTCATGTATTAATTTGTGGGAATAACCTTACGGAGCGGATTGCCGCTTGTTGGTGAATAACCTTTCGTATTCATTCATTATTAATCTCTGAGAATAACCTTACGGCGCGGATGGCCGCCTGTTTGGTGAATAACTCTTTGTACTCAAATTCTATTAAATTGTGGGAATAACCTTACGGAGCGGATTGCCGCCTGTTGGTGAATAACCTTTCGTATTCATTCATTATTAATCTCTGAGAATAACCTTACGGCGCGGATGACCGCCTGTTTGGTGAATAACTCTTTGTACTCAAATTCAATTAAATTGTAGGAATAACTTATGGCGCGGATTACCGCCTGTTGGTGAATAATCCTTTGTATTAATTTCCTTCACCTTTTGTTAATCAAACCTGCTACGGTAAGGGATATTATTTTCTTTCATACTCCTAAATCGAAATTTATTATGGAACTATTGCTTCTATAATTCCTGAAAATATTATATGTTCCATAATAGATGAACTTCATTATTTCAACTGAACCTTCCTATTTACGTGAACCTTTCTATTGAACTGTAACCGTCATTCCGAACTGTGGATCTTGAATATCATTTTTAAATTTCACTCCACATCATGTTGACAATTTGGACTTTATTTGAATATGTACAAAGTAAACTTCTGATACTTATTGTTATCCTGTTTCTTCTGTTCATCATTTATATCATTCTAATCATCCAAAATCAAGCTGTTGTGAATATCTGTGGCCGGGGGCACAGATGTGATATATTTGTTGAACAAATGATAGGTTAAAGGCGATATAATAGGTTAAAGGCGATACATCTGTTCGGTGTCTTTTATGACACGTGGTGAATGTTCTCTTTGGCCGTAGTGCAAAGATGAACTGTTGATCTGCATGATTATGATCAGGAACTGTGAAATTGTATTATCTTGACTAATGATATTTCAGATGATAAAAGTTGATGATGTTTTTCCTAAAAAGAGAACCGAGTGGACATTATAGTCTGCATTATTCTTCTAATAGATTGCTCATTCCGCTGCTATTATTGATCTGAACATTGTTCAAGAATTTTACTGCAGTTTTTGATATAAACCTTGTATTCTATTGTATTCTATCAAGAACTCAACTGTTGAAGGCTAATGATAATTTATTCGTCATTATCTTAGTCATGATATTTCTTACTGGGCTATTTGAGCTCACCCTTTTGTTCCATTATTTTTCAACAGGAGATGAGTATGTAGCTGGGTCTAGCCGGGGAATGGAGTGAGAGTCCGAGGGATAGTTATTATAGTCTTCACGTGTTGTAAAATAGTGTGGCAATTATAGTGAAGACTTAGTTGTGTATTATTATACACTGTTTTGTTGTACGTTGTGCTTTGTTGTAATAATTTTGTTGTAGTCTTTTGACGACTCAAGTTTGGGCTGTGTGGGCCTAGATTTGGGGGCGTCACAATAAGCGTCCGATAAATCCTTTGGGGGGTTGAACATGATATCCTTCATAAGCTTCTTCAACTGGCTACTATTTAACCCAGTAGTAAAGAACCTTAAAGCCTACGTTATATTGAGGTCGGTAACCATGCCGACCATATCTCTAAATCTCTATACGTACTGCGCCAATGTATCGTTACTCCTCTGTTTAATATACATTAGTGAAGCTATGAGTTTGCCCCCTCTTTTTGTTGCTACCGAACCGATCATGAAACTTTTTTGAAAGCTCCTTCCATGAATTTATACTGCCTGGGGGTAAGAAAACTATCCACTGCTTCACCGTCTTTTTTAGAGTTGTTATAAAGATCTTACACATCCCTGCGTCTGAGTGGTTGTAGTATCTCATGATAATCTCGTATGAATTGGTGTGATCATAGGGGTCCCCGGTGCCGTCAAAGGACTCCAAAGGTGGCAACTTCATCTTCGGGTCGGCATTCTCTAGATTAATTGCGGCGGAGAAAGGAGACTTGGTGTCCATCTGCCTTGATCCCGACTTCACTTCGGCTAGCTGTCGCTCAAACTCTGTCATCCTTTTCATAATAGGATCTAAACCATCACGTTGTATTATCTGATTTGCAACGTTCCCCGTGGATCGGGCTTGTTGGATATTGTCATCCCCTCGATTGTTATGTTCTTCTTCGAGACCCCTAGACCGGGTCGGTCTTCAACCATCATGCTTTTGCTCCCTATCGCTCTCCATGTGACGGTCCTTCTATGGACCACTATAATTGTGATTGTAACATCTTGGCCGGGGGCGATCGGGACTGTCTTCTTCAATTTGAATGAGTTGACTCTCTGTCCCAAGGAGAAGGTTGCCCACCATCTTCGTGTTGATTCGAAATTGGCCTCAGCGGTCCATAACTATGACACCGCTCCCTCTGTAGTGTGGGGGGATCATTCTCTCGTCCTTGAACTGGTCGACTTTATGGCGTAGGTTCCCTTGATCCTCGAATGGTGATTTGAATTTCCTCTTCCTTCTTTAACTCTACCAGCAGTGCCACCCACTCTTCTTGCTGTTGTTGCAGTGATCGCAAGACTCCCTTCGCTACTTGAATCCTCTGCTTCTTGATAACCCTTTGATCGGTCGAGCCACCTCCGTGTGCTGACGTCTGAGAGCAGAAGTTTGAATGTTTGTCTCCCTCCCATGGCCAAAGTTTAGGGAGTTGGGGAAAGGAAACAATCTCCTCCTAATTGAATTTAAATGCGACGCCATAGAACCTCCCTGTTGGACCAAGGGTCCCAACCTATCCTTCACAAAACCCCTCGCCATATGAGAAGATAATGCCGCTGACGAACCAATTCGCTCCACCCGATCACCTTATGGCTCCATAACTGAATTGTAACACCAAGTGATTTTTAAAACAGAATCCTAAACCCTCATTCTAGCGTCAATGTTAACACCAAATTTTGCACCACTCGTTTAAATCACCAAACAACGAATAAAAAAGACGCCAAACACAAATAAGTTGTAGGAAATTAATGTAAGAACATAAGAGATTTTACGTGAAAACCCAATTGAAAAAAAATTACGGAGAGAGAAGAGAATTCACTAGTATAATGGTTGTATTTACAGATTTCTCTAAAATAATGAAGAGCCTAAGAGCTGGAAAATAAGAATTCTGTTAGATGATATTAAATTTTGTTGTCTTCTGTAATGAATGAATCAAACCCTTGTTTGTGGTTGTATTTATAGATGTCATGCTCATCCGAAACCAATTAGGAGTAAGAATCATTTTCCAAATCTCCTTATGACTGCAATTATTTATTGATATATTTTCTTCCAAATTATATTTTCTTATCTTACCTAAATAAGGAAACATAATCCTATTTTAATAAGGATTCTCTAACTATGCAAGCTGCCAAAATAAATGTATATGAGTCAACACCGAATTCGGGCCATTTAAATAAAATGGATTGCACCATACCTGGACCCAAATAATTATATCCTAACAGAATATAATCAAACTCTCTTATCAAATTCTAATACACTACGCCTATTTGTCAGAAATTAAGTCGACGCAAAATAAATAATATATAATAAAGAGAAAAAAATAACACAAGATGTAAAGTGAAAAATCTTAAGAAAAAAATCGCAAGTCAAACTCCTAATCTCTACTGTATCAATAATAACGAGCCTCTCAAGTTTTACGTCATAAAACTTAAAGTTACACAATATAATAATATTTACAATAACTTCTTACATAGACTAAAAAGTGCAAAACTTTTTCTCCCATAATACAACTTTTTTGCACTAGTTAAACGATTTCTCTGAGAAATTTAAGCTATTGAACTTTTCTTTGAATTGACTGTGTTTGAATCTTTTGCTGAGAATTATAAGAAAATTATTAGAAATCGTTAGTTTTGAAGTCTGGAGTAATAATTCTTTTATAGACATCCTTAAAATTCTTCTCATTTAAAAGTTAACTTGACTCTATTTTTCTTAGGACACGCTTGTCATTTTCTGATTATTCTCGATTGGACCACTGACTGTCACTAGTACAATTTTTTTGCATGAAATATAAAATCTGCAAAAAAATCCTCTCCCTCACATAAACACAAAACCCACTCATACAATTTCTCAACTTTTAAGATGTTAAATGACTTTTGGTTTATTTATAGAGTAACCACAATTTTCTTTTTAAAATAGGATATTTTCACAATAATACTCTTACAAAAATAAGATTTCTTCTCATAATAATACTCATATTAAAATTAGGATTTCTTCATTTCTATACGAGCAATTATTTTTTTAAATAAAATTCAAAAAATATCTTAACAATATACAACCATGTGATAACTGTAATATCCCAGATATTTTCAAGATTTTAAATAATATCTTAATTGATTTTATTAAAGGTTAATGTTTAAAACCTAGAATGTGAGAAGTAAGATGTGTAGAAAATGAGTAAACATTTTTTTTTAACATAATGTATTTGTTAGAAATTAAATGTGAAAATATTTTATGATGCATATAGAGAATTTATTAAGAAAATAAATTCATTTGAGAAGTGAAGACGGTTATAAGGATATATATATACATAGTTATATATTCCTAGAGTTGTGTTTGTTAGCCAAACAACAAGATGAGTAAATTAATACTCAATAAAACTAATAAATTAATTAGTTTAAATATGAAGTAAGAATGAAAGTCATGAAATATAATTAATTATGTTAATTATATTAGTTATGAGTTAAAGTTATATAAAAACTAAAAAGTTTGTCTAGAATGACAATATTAAGAAGTTAATTGATTAAGTAATTAACTTAATTATTAAGTTGTGGCATAGAGTTCAAGTAATTTAATTACTACTAATGGACTAGCCCAAAAGGATTATAGATGTTAGCCCAATATGAAAATATTGGTATGAAGTGGGTAATTAAATAATTAGCCCAAATGTTACGTTAATTAATAGTCCAAGAGGTAATTAGTATAAGTCCAATTAAATTAATTACCTAGCCCAAGTTATAAAGATGTGTGAGTTGTGTTGGGTAACCCAAATAATTAAATAAGGGAACCCAATGCAAAATAAACTAGTAGCCCAAATACTGAGTCCAAATTTAAAAGTCAAATGTTGGTCAATATGTTGAAAAATTTTCAAGTATTGATTGAGAGTAGAGAATTAACTAGTGTAGGGTTAATTGAATAACCTTAGTTGGTAGACATGAGAGAGCATTAACCAAACATTGGTTAATTGCTAGAGGAAGGAAGGTAGTGTTGAGAATTAACTATAGAAGAGTTAATTATGTAACCCAATGTGATAGAATAATTAAAGGCAAGTCTAATTGGATTATATTACAAGTCCAATTGATGTATTAAACTAAGTTAAATAAATTAACCTAGTAGTCCATATAATTAATTAAACCTTGATTCAAGTTATAATTAATCAAGCTCAATGCTTGTTTTAATTAAATGTAACAAAGGGTATATAATGTTAGCCCAATGTAATAAATAAATTGAGCCTAAACAAATTAAATGGATGAGCCCAATATATTTAAGTCCTAGAGTCCAATGTGGAGCCCAAATGGTAGTCAAAATTGGTCAACATTTATATATATAAGTATATATATATATATAGATGTATATATGTATATTTAAGCTATAAAAATAAAGCAAAAATGGGGGATTAAATCCCATTTTGCTGAGATTTAGGGGCCCCACTTGGTGGCTTGTGCATCTTTGTTGCTTTTAAAACACTCCATTGATTGCTTGTGTTGAGTTTTGATGGATGTCAATCACCTTGTCAATCAAAGTGGTCATTCAATCAAATAGTAATCTAGCTTAGCCTCTAATTTAACCAATGTTGGTTGATTAGTAGGAGTTGATGATAATTAAGGGAGGGCTATATATAGCATGCTCCACCCATTTGTTATGTTTTGCTAGTCATTTTGTAAGAGTTCTAGAGAGAAAAGAGAAAGAGCTCTTTGAGAGATAGGTAGCAAACCTTTGTGAGATTGAAGATCCACCAAGGAAATTTGCTAGAGAATGGACAAGAGGAGGTCACAAGCCAAGAATATGTCAAGAGGAAGAAGAGCATCCATGATCAAGAGGTTGAACGCAAGACGCAAATAAGCGTAACTGGTAGAAGCGAACCAGGCAAGTTTTTCAGATATTGTTGCTATGTGTATAACTGTTATGTGTGCACTTGAAGCATGTGAGAATTTGAATTAAATATGTTTTTGTGAAACCATATGAGATGTGTTGATTCTATATGATATAAAGCCTGAATTAATTGAATAAGTTGAACTGTATGTCATGTATTCATTCCAATGCATGATCAGTATGTTGCATGAATAAATGCAAAGCATGAGAAACATGATGCATTCATATAATGTAATGCATGAAGCATGAGAAGCATGTATAAACATGAACTATGTGTTATGTGTTATCTGTTAGACTTGTTGAGCCGTCGTGCTCACTCTTGCCTAAACCAACATTTTCAGATAGTGCAAATTATTTGAAGTTCTCGATAAAGATCAAGGAACAGGAAATCATATTACTTTCACTGAAGATCTAAATATTTGTTGTAGATATCAGTCCGAATTGGACAGGTAAATGATTATGTCGTATAAGACTTTAGTTGGTATGTTATATGAGTGTTAAATACACAAGTTGATTGTAATAGAATGTCGTGTAATGTATGATATTAAGACATACTAGGAATGTATAAAGATTTCGATTCTGGAATAGAAAGAGATGTTGTAAAATTGTAAATAAATGATTATTTAGCAATTATAATATTGTTATAATTCATGAACAATAAAGAAAAGTAGTACTAGTGTTGAACCGAGTTCGAGGTTCGAGGGACCCGGATTCGGGGTCGTCACAATAACGCCCTATATGTACAAGTATTCAATGGCGCACACGATGTAATTATGTGATAAAATATGTTTTTACAAAGATTTAAAAAAATTAAATAATAAGTAAAAAAAATTATAAATTATTTTAAAATTTGAAGAATATTTGTAAAAATCAAAAAATTATTTACATCAAATTGACGTCCTTTGACTTTTTATATTAGATATAGGCTTCCAACGTCCCTATGCCCAGGCGGTCCTTTGTGTGGATCAATATTTTTAAATTCGGATCGATCATCGAATTGGAAAGGGTACCGGGTAGATGTGTCACTAGTCCAACCAGTGGTCGAATCGTTAATGAACCAGTGACGTCATAAATACATAAAAAAAATTATTAATAATTAATCAAAATTTAAAATATTTAATTTTTTGTAGGCTAAAATATAGTGAAGTAGTGTTATAATATTAGTAAAATATCTAATTTAAAAAATAAAAACATTTTTGTATAAAAAAATATTAATAAATAATTTAAAATCAGCTTAACTAACCGATTTTATCGGTTGAACTGTCGATGGTCAATCGAATTTTGATCAGGTTGATAAAAATCACTTTTTTTTGTCAAATTAGATCAGCGTGACAACCAATTTCGATTTCAGATCGGACAGAGTTTTAAAACTATGGTGTCAATTGAGAAACCCAAAAGATTCCCCCAGTTGTAACTAAAATATGGAATTAGACTATTAGAGTGTGTTTGTCAAAAGTAAAATATAAATTCAATTGTTATTAATTAATTATTTAACTGATAAAAGTTCAAAACTCTTAAAATTACAAATACTAAAACAGGTAAAGGAAAGGAGAGACTTTTCATAAAAAAGTCTCATTTTATTTTATTTAATAATATTATATACTAGATACGGACAACTCTTTGAGATTCAAACATGGATACGGGCCATCGGCTATGAAAATTAAATTTCCATTATGCGGATGTCGGATCATCTTTTTCCCCGAAAGCTAGTTGATGGATAAACGGCACATGGGTTTTTTGTCCTTTCACGTCATTATTATATTCTTTTGAAGTCAGTTTCATTATATATATTTGAAGTCAGTTTCATTATATATATATATATAGGATTTTCTTAATGTGTACTCTTAGGGCACACACTAAACGCGGAAAACGATGTATAATATTATTTGTTTATGTAGGGGCACTGAATTCAATGTATAAAAAAATAATATACTAGTGGACCCCATGCATTGAATTCAGTGCAACTATATAAAGAAATAATTTTTAGCGGGTTTCATCTCTTGTTTTCTGCGCTTAGTGTATGCCCTTAGGGCACACATTAAGCGGACCCATATATATATATAAGACAGATGTAAAATATACTCTATATATCTTTTAAATAGTATACATTTATCAAAACGATGCTGTTTTAAATATTATTTTTTTTAAAAATAATATTAAAAGAAAATGTGACAGGACATGACATTCTACGACCCCACTTGTTTTATTTTTATTTATAAAAATACCATCAGATAATCTTCAAAACGACTTTATTTTGATAAATATATGTTATATAGAGGGCAGTTCAAAAGCATACTTCTAGCATATCTTCTTAAGTAACATACCTTTATTAAAACGACATCGTTTTGAATTTTTTTTGATGGCATTTTTGTAAATAAAAGAAAAATAAGTGGGGCCGCGAAATGTCACATCTTCTTTTAATATTATTTAAAAAAAAAAAATTTCAAAACAAAACCGTTTTGATAAATGTATACTATTTAAGAGATTTGTATTATTTAAGGGATATACTTTAGATCCGTTTTCTCTCTCTCTATATATAGGGGTGATCCATAGCCAAAACTAGACGAGAATACTTTTTTATCTAACATAATTTTGTCCGTCTGTTACAAAATCGAATGGATGAGAAATAAACATATCGCATATAGTTATTAGCATTACCGTACAGTTGTTATGCGGTATATAATTCATATAAAAAAATATTTATATTACCTCTCAGATACACTGCATAATTGTTATGAAGTATGGACAATTTTTTTTTTTTTTTAAATCGCATAATAGTTATGCGGTACATAATTTTTTTTTTTAAATATCACATAATTATTATGCGGTAGGAGAAAAAAAAATAAATGACATCGCATAATATTTATGCGATAACAAAAATAAACATTTATGTATCGCATAATTATTATACGATAAGAGCAAAAAAAAATTCAAGGCATTACATAATAATTATGTGATATCAATAAAAAAAAATTAGATACTGGATAACAGTTACGTGGTAGGAGAAAAGGAAATTTGCACCCAGCTAACTTGATACACCCATATCCAATATCATTATTTCTAATTCTTTTGTTCAATTGATGATAATGTTGCCTTATGAAAGATATGATCTATTTTTAATTTTTGATTTTAAAGTTGACAGTATAACATTTCTTTTGACTAAATAATTAATTTTTCTTACTAAATATAATATTTTCAATATTTTTTCACAACGTTAACTTTTATCGCTTAAAATTTATTATTGAAAATTTTATATTAAAACAACAATGGTATCACATGCAAAAATAAAAAGAAAAAAAAAACAAAAACAAAAACAGACACCATACTTGGGACAAGGTAATTTTGAGATGAAAGAATTACATACAAAAATTATTTATAAATAAGATTTCTTATTAAACATCCCGTTATTAAAAACTTTTAATTGGATTTAGATAGTACTAACATATTTATAATCCAAAAATGTCCCATTACTCATTTAATTTAATAGTTGCAAGTTGTTACCTGATTGTAGCATTTGAACGAACTTAACCCAATTTTAATCAATAAATCATTTTGAATTGTCATTGATATATATTTTTTCTAAAAAGCAAACTTTTCTATCCGACGAATATCGATCACCATCATACATATATACACATAGATATCGGCACCTCCGCCCCATCGGAGTTGCATTCCAATTTCTCTGTCCCATCACCTTCATCTGTCTCCTTGACACATCCCATTTGTTATTATTTTATCATTACCTCATCATCATCCACTACAATGCCCATATCTTTATCTATTTGTTTCTATGAAACTATAAATTACTAGTTCTTTCATAGAGAGAGAAAATCGAGGAGAAGGGCCTGCAACATTTTCATCCTTTTTAGGGTTTCTCCGTTTTTTTGAAACCCTAAGTTAAAGGATTGTGTGAAGGAGATCCATGGCGCAAAATGAGCAGGGAATAGACCCTGACGTTCTTGATGACATTATTAATCGGCTTTTAGAGTTCCGGCAGGCGCGGACCGTCCGCCAGGTTCAGCTATCGGAAGCTGAGATCCGTCAGCTCTGTTGTGCCTCCAGAGAAATCTTTCTTCAACAACCCAATTTGTTGGAGCTCGAAGCACCCATCAAGATCTGCGGTATTATTATTATTATTATTTTTTTTTTCTCTTTTCATTATTTATATTCTAGAGAAATATGTAATTTTTTTTACATACTTGTGTGTGTATCGTGTGCATTTAAATTTATGTTGCCTGTTTATTGTCCTCTGTTAGCTTAGAATCTGAAATTTGCATTTTTCGATTAAATTTCTATGTTTGTATATAGACGCATATATATTGTATATCAACGCTTATAAAATTCAGGGTATGTTTTTCGAACAACAATGGCAGGTACTAGAAGAGTAAATGAATGGATTACAGTTTAGGATATTTTCCTGTTTCAGTTTTAATTTTGTCCAATCCTCTGATTAGAGAGGTATGACTTGCATTTGAACTTTCTAATGAATATGATTGATTGAGTACACATGGCTCTCTTTTTAGGATACTTATTGTTGCTATCTATTTGTTATTAGCAATAGTTACCCTTTGGTATAAATGGATTCTAAAAGTTTTGCTTTACAAGAAATCATTTTTTTGCTAGTGATTTAAGTAGATTAGTTGAGACTGGAGACTGAGGAGATATCTTGAACATGCTATCTTCCTACTTTATCACAATGAAAATGTCGGAAGTTGGGAAAGATTTAGCTAATGATTGGAAGCATTATAGAGCTTTAAACCATGAAGGATACCTCCTGTAAGTGGATGAAAGATTCAAGTTTTGCAACTTCTGTAAAGCTTTTTTTGTGGGAAATTTTTATGTTAGCTTCTTATGTGGATGGGAATGCGTGAGATTGCCTAGAGTAGGAGAGGAATGGTGACTGACACTGGGGGTAGAGAAGAGTAGATCTGGGTTGGAGGATCTTAATTCTACTAATTGCCAAGAGAGGTGATGGGAGAGGTTATCTCCTAGTCATTACGATATAAACTCTCAGGTCGTTATCGGATAATTTTCCACAAAACCTACATGATTAGTGTTCATGTCTTGAGAATATTCTTGTTTAACCGTTTAGTTGTAACTTATGTTACACGGACTCGAATGGAGTGTTCTGTTGGATATTTTGAAGAGTCCGACACAGGTACTTCTCAATATTGCCAATTTTTACAGACAATGCTGTGCCTAGTACCCCACACCCTTGTCTAATTATCATCAAGTGTCGAACACGGGTACTTTAGGACAAAGTGAAGAGTTTGTGGGATATAGGTTGTAACAGGATGTATAGTTGTATAGAACTATAGATGACAACAATGGTTATAATTTCAAGAAAGTCAATTTTGGGGTATTAAACACAAAAGTGCTGTTGAGATGATGAAGATTTTTGGTCCAAGCAATTTCTTTAAATTACTTATTTTTCTTTCTTTTCATACCCTGTTAAAAATAATTCATGTTCCTTTGCATGTTACAGTCTTTGTGTAATTGTATAATTGTTGTATTCTGTAGCAACTAGAAACCTATCAAATAGATGGCTTACATGATGCTTACTTTCCCACTCAATGTTGCAAGTTATCATGTTAAGATCCTCTATGCTTGTTGTTTTGATAATGTCGAAAAGTTTTTAACTTCTTTAATTATTTTGTAGGATTAACTATGTATATTCTTATATATTCTTGTAAATGGAAGTATTTGTTTGGCCTTTGGGTGGCATATGTGGCGAAGCACATTGTTTTGACTTTTAATCCGTTCCAGATCAGATGCTAAAATCTGAAACTCCTGTTTGGTTTTTTCAAGGCTGACCTTGATGTAATTACGCACATTATTGGCCAAAAGCTGATAAGTCTAACATGGAAAGAAAATACAATATATATTAAGGGCTTTGGTAAAATAGTATGCTCCTAATAGCTACTGAATTAGGTTAGCAGTCTATGGATGGATACGGTGTGTACTTCGTATTTTTCTTTTGACTTATGAAATGGTTTAATTAACCTCTTTGTCAGCTATACAGTTTTTTTCCTGTGTTATTTGTGTATTCTTTTTCCTTTATAGCTTTACAGGCCACAGATTTTGACTTTCATTCCATTGACTGTAATACTAAATTACAATAAGTTGTAGCATGAAGTTTTCATATACGAACATGGACCTGACCGTCTACCAAATAATCGTGAAGATTGTGTTGGTCGAACGAATGCATCGTGAAGATTGTGTTGGTCAAGTGAATGCATAGATAAGAGTAGTAGCACATGGAGGTTCGGACAACATTCTTCTAGCAGAAAGGAAATGTATGTAGATGCATCTATGTTATTTACGGGACAAACTTGGAACTGCTAATTTTCGACATTGAGGTATTCAAATCTTGAATATAGGGACTAGAGTTTATTTCTACTAGAACTAAAATAGTAAATGTGGACCGTGGTAAAGATTTATGCTGCCCGATTAAAAAGTATTGCCTTTTCCTTTTCCCAGAAAAATACACTTAATTTGGTTTCTAGAGTTGTGGAGTGTTCTAGAAAGAAAGCTCTAACTTAATTTTAAGGTAATTTTTGTATTATGTTTTAAGTGGTACGTGGAGTTGTGAACATTTTATAGACAACCATCACTTTAAAATCATAATTAAGGACTAGTTAGCTAGATGCCACCAAGGTGATACCATAACTTGATAATATCGTCCTAGTTATTCCAGATTTGTATTCTCATCAGATTTATTTCAGTATATCTGGTGTTCGCCATCAGTTCATCTTTAATTTGCTTTGGTGTATTAGGTTTCTGTCAAAATCTGGAATGTAGGGGAGTCTTTTGAATTGCCCAATTACCACGACCTTAGAAGAACACCTTTTTTAAGGAATATGCTTACAATCTAAATTTTGAAATGCCTGAGACTTTTATGTACAAAGAAAAATAAAGAGAAAAGAAAGGGGCAGAAAGCTGTTTTAGGCCTTTTCTTCTTGTTCTGCTTCTTAAAGATTGATTGCTTAATTTTACTTTTGTGAACCGTTGTTATTTCTGATTACATAACTGAATGCATTACCCCACTTCTGTTTGTTCCCTATTGATCTCAACTCTCAAGAAGGACAGAAGATAGTTTGATTTTGAGATGAGTGAATCGAACCGTAGTCGTGTGGATGCTGATCAAATATCTCCAAACTATTTTTTACTTTTCCAGAAAAAGAAAAAATTAAATCTTTAAGCTATTTGCAGACAAAGCTTGACTGCAGCTTGAACTTAGCATAACAGTAACAAGACAGAGTGAAAACTACTTTGATTGGACGCCACAGACATAGATTGAAGATTTTTTTTTTTTTTTATAGCAATTCAACCTAGGCATCTGACTCTTATAGTGTAGGTCCCAGGTAATAAAGCATGCAGAGGAATCTCACTCAACGTAGATAATTCATGGTTGTCCCATCTCACTATTGGAACTTAGTTCTTTCAATTTTTCTTCACAAAATTTTGTCCCAACTATTGAAACATTTGCTTTCCTGTCACATAAACTTTACAATTTTTAATTCTTCTAGAAAAAGATGACATATCATGTTTAAAGTAACTGAGATAGATTTGGTACTTTGGTTGGGAGTTTAGACCATCTATTGTGCAATGCTGCATGTTTGATACCAAACTTCCAAGACTCTAATGTTGCGAGCAGGAAATTCATAAAGCAATACTTTAAAGGCTTTAGTACCTGTTCTGGCAATTGTATGTCACACCAAGAACTTTCCTACTTGGCTTCAGAATTTTTTTGATTTTTGCTAGACTCAACTACTATCTTTCATGAACAAGTTTAGAAAATGAAGTCTACAAGGTTGTACTTTATGTCGTTTTTCTCAAATCATGTTGATATGATCATTCATCAAATTTTTAAGGAGGTTACTTTCTTTTAAAAGACTTGAATCTATTAAGAAACTTGTGATTGTTGTTCCTAGAGCTCAACTAATATCTTTCATGAACAAGTTTAGACAAAGTTTTAACTTGAGCTTGGTTGTTACATTATGTTTTCTTTCCCCAATATTATTCATTCGATACTCATCAAATTTTCAGGATACTAATCTCTTTCGACAGGACATGAATCCATTAAGAACCATGTAATTGTTGTTTCCTTTGTCTAGAATAGCTACTTCACGAGATGGAGTTCTTCCTCGCCTTCCTTATTGTTCTACTCGTTACAAATGGTTACATCACTAAGTTAAACGTACCAAGATGCATATATTATGTTATTCATGATAACAGTTGACGTGAGAGTAGCAGAGAGTCGGATAGTTTTAACCTCCCAACTTTAAAAACATTTATTTGTCTTCCTACTATTACATGCCTTGACCCTCTGACCAGTTTTCTTTTTTAATTTGTTATTTAATAGATACTGTAATAATATCAACTGAAAGGTTTCCTGGGTACTTAAATCTGAATTGAGCTAAAAGACCCCACCATTCATCGATTAATACGAAGGCTCTAGTTGACTAGTTCAGGCCAGATTGTAATTGACAAATAACAAGCCAGCTTGAAAATAATGAAATAAAGGCGGTAGAGTTGCCGTGTAAAAGAAGACTGACAATGTCTCTTGTTGATAGGCTATACATCAATTCTTATTCCTGTTGAGACAGCATATTTAGCATCTGGTTTGCATGTGAGTACCTTATTTACGTTTATTCAGACGAGGTATATTTTCTTGTTTCTGGGTTGTTGGTAGCTGGAAAGTTGCTTAATGACAAATCGCATCTATCTATGATGATTTTCTTGTGTGCATTGTTATTTTTATGGATGTTTGAGATCTTTCTAAACCTTTACACTCATGTCTGTTCTGGTTTCCAGGTGATATTCATGGGCAATATGGTGACCTTTTAAGGCTTTTTGAATATGGAGGGTTTCCTCCTGAAGCCAATTATTTATTCCTAGGGGACTATGTGGACCGTGGCAAGCAGAGTTTGGAAACGATATGCCTTCTTCTTGCATACAAAATTAAATACCCTGAGAATTTCTTCCTTTTAAGAGGAAATCATGAATGTGCTTCCATCAATCGAATATATGGATTCTATGATGAATGTAAGCGGCGGTTCAATGTGAGACTCTGGAAAACTTTTACAGATTGTTTTAATTGTCTGCCTGTGGCTGCTCTCATAGATGACAAAATACTTTGCATGCATGGTGGCCTTTCTCCCGATTTGACGAACTTCGATCAGATAAGAAACTTACCTCGTCCGACTGATGTTCCGGACTCTGGTTTACTCTGTGATTTACTTTGGTCTGATCCTAGTAGGGAAGTCAAAGGTTGGGGAATGAATGATAGGGGAGTCTCTTACACTTTTGGACAGGATAAGGTGGTGGAATTCTTGATGCGTCATGATATGGACCTTGTTTGTCGTGCTCATCAGGTTTTTCACATCTTTGCACATGTCCTTTCTTGACTCAATGTTTGACTCGTGTTGTTAACCCAAATGCTCTTTTGTCCAGGTTGTGGAGGATGGGTATGAATTCTTTGCTGAACGACAGCTAGTAACAATTTTCTCAGCTCCTAACTACTGCGGCGAATTTGATAATGCGGGTGCAATGATGAGTGTCGATGAAAGCTTAATGTGCTCCTTCCAAATTTTAAAGCCTGCAGATAGAAAACCTAGATTCTTATGAAGCCAAACATGTTCGTAGCTGTCTTAATTCCCTTACATAGTTCAGGTGAGCATAGTGGTTTTGCTATTATTCGGTAACTTCAGGACTCTGTTGCTCCGGCTGTGTTCTATTTTTAACTCATCTTATGGGTAGTATATTTCTTTTAATTCTCTCTTTGGGAAACGCAGAAGTGCACTCATTTTATTCTTTCATTTCTGAGAGATTATAACTTTCTTTCATGGGACAAGTAGAAAAAACAAGGAATTTTTTGACAATTTATTTTTCATTGCACAGTCTTTTCATATGTACTTGATGTACATAATTGCCTTGATCTAAGTGAATTATTTCGTAGCTTAGAAATAAGGGAAGGAAAGGAAAAACATACAAAAACCCTTTACAAGGGAATCAAATTTAAATCATTTCTTGCTTATAAAAAAAATAAAATTCAATGAAAGCATCTCTAAACATTTTCCCTTAATTTCCTTGTCTTCTTAGATCCAGATGCAGGTTTTTGAATTGGAATTAGGGTCTAGAAGCATAATATCTGTTCCACCTTAGAAACAATTTGATTTGACCTAAGCTTGCAATCCTGTTGTTTGGGTGATGTAAAATTAGACCGGAGAGTGTTTAGTTTTATATTAGAGAAAAAATAAAATTGTAATGTGTGTAGGAATTATTATTAGAAAACTGACAATGTTAACTTACATATTAAATGTTTTGACTAGTTAAAAAAGTAGCTGAACCCATGAAGTTATTTTGAAATGTGGAAGATGAGAAAATTTAGTATCAGATTAATATTCAGAACTCCAATGAAACAATGAATAGAAATGTATAAAACTGTTTGTACCGCTGGTTCAAAATAATCAACGAATTTGTTTTGATTGGATTTGCTAAACAAGGTATCTCGCCAAATCGCACTCGGACTTTTATGTGTGTATACATGCACTATTTGACATTCATCTGTCTTTAGGAGTATTATAAAGAAAATAAATAAAAGGGATTGCAATCTATGAATATGTTAAGCCCAACAACGCTAAATTCTACTAAAGACAAGGCAGACATGCGATCATTCAACGTTATGGTTATGGTATGTGGATTCGGTAAGTTACAACTCTCTGCCCAAATTAATCTGGAAACCATAACCTAATACGTTGAAAGTTGCAACTCGTGATCCATCTTCTAAGATTCTTAATCATGTAAACTCTATGCAAGTGGTGAGCAGTCCGTAGAAATTTGGGAAGACTGCAAAATGCAGGTATACTAATTGGCGTTGTGTTAGAGTGGGAGTCTTATTATATTCGTAAAAGAAAGAGCATTTGGTATAAAAGGATTGTACTCACATCACCTCTCATGTTCTTGGCTGCATCGTGGTGTTAATCTGTTTCTCCAATAGTAGTTTGTTTTCTTGACAAGTTCCTTGCCCCACTGACTTTTAACTCTGAAAACAGTTTCCTATTCAGTCATATATCATGTGATGTGATTCATTGAAATTTTAATTGATGCATCACTTTCTTGATGGTCTAGTCTATCTTCTTATTGGACGGACTCTAATATTACAAAGTTAACATGTTCTTTAACTTAGCAGATATGGTGTGATATACTTCTTGCATTTTATTCCTGATTATTGACCATTCGATGAATATGATCACTTGCAGTACTTTACTAGGGAAGCTAAATATTTATTTGCTGGATTTTTCAAATTAATTATTGTCTAATGCTGCACATTAAAAGAACTCTAGTTGCAATAATGCCACAATAAAGCAGTTCTAGGTTTTCCACTAACATCTAGCATACCCAGAATGGGTCAAAACTTGTGCAAATCCGCCACTTCACTATTACCATACAAAATGCTTAAACATATCTGAATTGCTATATTATTTATCGTTACTTAATCAGTAATTATCTATGACCAACCCAGATGGTTACTGTTTCCACTTTGGTGCAATTTTACCATCTACATTATCTGCCATTATTTTCCACATGTCTCTCGATGCTTTATTTTCATCAAACTTTCTATTATTTCCTGATTTTCTGTTTATAAAATAACATCAACTTGTATACCGTTGCATACCTTGATATTCTTCTGTAAAAGATTAATTAATAGCATAGTTGTTAATTGTTAAATCTTGAATCGTATCATGTATCGAAAATCTCTAAGTCTTGTATTATGTATTGTATTGTGAGATAAGGAAAGACATGCAAATCACAATAATTATATATTAAAGGGTAATGCTAGGGTTTTCAAATTTTTGATCTCAAAAAATGTCTCCATCCTTACATTGATTGGTTAAATCTCTTGTGATTGGTTATGTCATAAAGTACATTTTGTCTTATTCAATGCCACATTATTTGAGATACATAAAAATCTGAGATCCTCTAACATTACTTTATATTTAAACATATATATAACTCATTTTATTGGACAATAAAGTATATTAGCTTAAGTGTAATGTTAAAGTAATCAAATGAGTATAAACAAAATTTTTAAATATTAAAATTGTAGTTTGAAGAGTTTAAACTTGGAGGGTTAATTAATAATCAATATCGTTCAAGTAATATTTATTAAGGAACAAGAGAAAAATAACTTATTTAACTTTATAAGTATAAACTCAAAGTGCAATTAAGTCCCAAATCAGAAAGTATAGAGTAAAAGGCAACTTCAAAATTATGTATTTATATCTCCATATATGTATGAGATATGAAAAAAAGAAGTGGAAACAAAGTTAAAGATACAAATTCTAGAAAGCATTTTAAGAATTATTGCATAGATTGAGTGGACACCTCTTCTAATGAAAAAAAAGAAGAGACTTTGTGTTATTTTAACTCTTATTAAGTTCACCTCTAAGAAAAATAGTATTGATTGTATCACATATCCTATCGTAAGAAACAACTCACTTTCTGATACGCTGTGATTTTGTATAAAATTGTTCTAGTATCATATCGTACGATATCCATCTGCGTGTTATCAGATTCTAACAACTATGATCAGTATATTGTGTTACGTATCTGAGTATCTCAATTCCCCATAAACTTACATAATTAGATCCCATTGTGACTTTTATGCATAATGATGTGTCATCTTACTAGGTTTAACACTCTTTGTTATCTTTGGCTATGTTCAATTTATTTTTCCATGATTTTGTGTACTTAATGAGATGCATTAGCCCACTGTTGACAATTTGTCAATGAAATGATTGGCAACATATGCTCCAAGTTTTGGAGCAAGAATCTGTATACATGTGTTGTGCGTGAGTAAAATATTAACTTGCAATTAAAAGAAAAAGGATCCTATAACTATATTTGCAAATTAAAACGTAATATTGCTCTCCCCTGAAGGTGTCAAGGGTGTGAATCTCTGCTTAAGCCATGTTGGCTTTATTCTACTGATATTTGTAGATTTCGAATTGAATTTGTGGCACTTTGTGTTCTGCAGTTTTAATCGTAACCTTAGTTACTTCACTAGTTATGATATGGTTAATTTGTTACTTTCAAACTCTGTGTTGATGACTACTTGTGCAGAAGTCCTGCCTTTTCATGTTGGGAAGAGCACTTTCAAGATGCTGGCTTCTTAAGTTTGTAATAGTTGAGACGCAATGCAAACCAGATGGGCGTCATTAGTTTAGTTACCTATTTAGACATAAGATGTTTTGTTGAAGTACTGCATGTTTTAAGGTGGAGCTTTTTCAGGGCCCTTTTTTTGATTTGGAGGCAAATTGTTTCTGGGTTGGCCACAAGTCCCAAGTATTATTTTCTATGGAATTTTATTTCTTCTATATACGCAATTTATGATGATTCTGTAAATACATTGGATTTTGTAAATTGCATCTGAACTTGTAGATTTCTGCAACACTAGATGATGTCTTTTTCCAAATATTATTCTTATCAATCCTTCAAGTTCCACTGGTTTCTTTTTATGGACGAATTCTTCTATTTTGATCTTTGCATCTACCAATGAAGCGCAAAGGTAAATTAGTTGATGGTGATATGTTGTGAACTCTTGATGATTATAGAATTAATTGCTTGTTTCGTATCAGGTTGGCTTGATCGATTGATGGTTATGTCTAACCGTTTGACAAAGACCCAAAATATATCCCAAATTTAAATGCCAACATTATAAGGGGGATGAGATGGTTATTTTGAGTAAGTTGTGTAACGAAATAAAAAAAAATTAGAGTTATCTTTAATAAAAGTTAATCTTATTTAAATAGTTCTTTTTTATTTTTATTCTGTCACTCTCTCATAACATCTTTTTTAACTCTTATTTCTTTTTAAAAATTCTCAATTTTTCCCCACACGCATACTGTGTGAGAAGACTATAATTATAATTGAACAATGTTATATAGATGTGGATTAGATATAGTGGCAGACTACATAAATCAAATCAACCTACATGACTGGATAAATGAGTATTAAATGACTTTTAGTACAAGAGTTTTTTTTTTATGGGATTTGCGATAACGAAAGTCCACCCATTAGACCATTAATCTTGGGCACATAAGACACTCCCCTAAATAATCTGCATATATATATATAGTAGGCAATTTGGGAGTGATGTTATCAAAATCTCTGTGGTCAATTAACTTCCAGATTCATACACATCTTGCTCTCACCACGCTTTCTTAAAGCAGAGTTCTACAATTAAGCCACATATCAAGCTATCAATTGACCCAAACTATCAATTTTTTAATTTTTAGTATTATTGTTATTGTTATTATTATTATTATAATAGGGTCGGTGTTTTCGAGGTTTTTCAAGTGAATCTCCCAATCCACGATAAATAGGTTACTTAATATTCATTTTACTCTAGGGAGCTCCTTGGTCACAAATAAAAAATGAAGCTACATAAGGACCTCCTTTTGGTGCTAGTGGTTGCAATATGGACCACCGCCACCCCTACAGGGTATGCACGCCAACCTCCCAAGGATGAGCAGCCATCCACATCATATATTTTTTCTGAACATGTTAATCCCCGAATCAACACTAAATCCACATTATCTCTTCTTTCAGAACCTGTTAATCTGCAATTCAACTCTAGACACCCATCACACATTCTTTCTGAACCCGTTAATCCACGTTTTAACTCTAAGCAAGTATCACATGTTTTTTCTGAACCCATTAAACTCCCATCACATGTTCCTCCTCCATCACACGTTCTTTCTGAACCCGTTAAGCCTCCATCACACGTTCTTTCTGAACCCGTTAAGCCCCCGTCGCATGTTATTTCGGAATCCGTTAAACCCCCGTCATATATTCTTTCTGAACCCGTTAATCTACATTTCAACTCTAAGCAAGTATCACACGTTTTTTCTGAACCCGTTAAAACCCCGTCTATTAAGCCCCCATCAAATATTCTTTCTGAAATCGTTAAACCTCCATCACATGTTCTTTCTAAACCCGTTAAACTCCTATCGCATGTTCTTTGGGAATTTGTTAAGTTACCGTTACATGTTCTTTCTGAACCTGTTAAGTCCGCGTCACATGTTCTTTCTGAACCGGTTAAGCCCCCATCAAAAGTTCTTTTTGAACTTGTTAAATTCCCATAAAACATTTTTTCTAAACATGTCAATCCGCGTTTTAATTCGAAGCTTATATCATATGTTCTTTTTGAGCCAATCAATCCGAGTTTCAACTCTAAGTTTACATCAAAACTAGTCAATCCGCGCGTCAATTAATTAAGAGCATATTAGGACCTTTGTTTTCAACCAAAATGCAGTTCAAGATATATGACGTATTTTATCTCTGTGGTTTATGTAACTATCGCTGTCAGTTACACTCGCTTATGTAAGTTAATTAATAAAAGTAATAGTAATTACTGTTTAGTAATCACTCTTTAATTTAGGTTTTTTTTTGGTTCTGAATCTATTTTCTTTTATTTTTTTCATTCTGATCTGATTTCTCGAAAGAGAGAGATAAATAAAAGAAACGCCATCATGCATGTATTAACATGTTGATTTAATATATATATATATATATATATATATATATATATAAACGTAATCTAAATTTAATTACTGGAAAAAATTATTGTAGAAGAAAAAAAAAATTGAATTAGAACAAGTTTAGACTAATAGTGAAAATTTTCTTGATGCATGCACTTGGTTCTTTTTCTCCTACAATCTTTTTATCGGCTTAAAGATTATTTCATTAAGCTGGCCCAAGCATGAATACATGTAAACAAAATAATCGCAAATGTATTCATGAATACATTTTTAATTATAATATAAAAAATATTTAATTTGTTTGAAAAATACAAAAAAAAAAAAAAAAGAAGATAAGGGACGTGGAAGACTATATTGGAGATAAAATAGGAGATGCGAGGGATTAATGGAGATAAAATAGGAGACCAACGACAGAGAATTTAATATTCAATTATTTTAACTCATTTTTTTTTTTATTATATCTTGTGACAAATTCACCAAAAAGCAGTAACTATAGTCTTACGCTTTATTAATATAGATAATAATATAAAATAATACAACACTCTTTATTTGTCATCATAAATTTAAGGACAAAAAATAAAAATATATTTTTAATATTTATAAATTTTGCAAATAAAACTATTTTATGAAGAGACTATATATTTACCATCTTTGCTCAAACCGTCAGTACCAAAACACTAATTCCCACCAGAGAAATATTTGTACTAGTGATATTTTCTTGACAATTTAACATCCAAATTATATCAAGTTCAACTTCAAACCACAAGTTCTGCAGATGAATTATGAATCAACCCTATAAATATGTCGACTGGTGATAATTGATGATTTTTTTAAAGCTGATTTTGTAATGTCTTAAATTTATTTTTAAAAAATTAATAAATATTTAATTACAAGATTATCTAAAGTCGTCATTACAAGATTTTAAAAATATCAATAATCAATATAATGATGAATATTTAAAATGTATAAATGTACTTTTAATTAAAATCTTGTTATTTCATAATTTTTAATATATTTTATTAATTTTGAGATTAAAAATATTTAAATTAACTTTTAAAAGTATAATATTTTAATTTAGAATGAAGGAAGTACATAATTTCATTCAATAAAAAAAAAATTAAATAAACACATAACTATCAATGAGACGTAATCAGAAAAAATTGAGAATACAATCTTTAAAGTAAAAAAAATTAAAAATTTAATTGTCTAATTAAAAAAATTGATAAGACAATTCTCAAAATAAAAAAATTAACTATTTAATTAAAAAAATTGAGAATTCAATCTTCAAAAAGAAAAAAAGGCTAAAAGTTTAGGATATAATCTAAATCTATATTTAATTACACATAATGACGTTTGAGAGATTCCTCGCTCTCACCTCCCTTTTTGCCTTATTTTAAATTTAAATTAAGCTCTGTCTGGGTTCACTCGTATTTGGACTTCAAAATAGTTTACTCAGTCGCTGGCATTTTTTTATTTTTTTTTTCGGTTTAAACTTTAAAGCCAAACACTCTCTCTCTCCCAAAAGTACACAGAAAGGGGAGGGTTTCGTATATCGTCGGAGAAGAAGAAGAAATTTGCAATATTTTGAATTGTTGTTAAGAGAGAAAAGAAGAAATGTTTTTCCACATAGTATTGGAGAAAAATATGCAACTTCATCCCCGCCACTTTGGCCGGGACCTTCGTGAAAAGCTCGTCTCCAAACTAATGAAAGACGTCGAGGGCACTTGCAGGTACTACCCTTTTCTGAACACTCGCATATATTAACCCTAATTTATGAAACCCAGTTCGTTCTGTGCTGTAATCTTTGATTTTGATTGCGCGAAATCTTATGATTTGTTAGGGCTGTTCTTTTGGCTGGGATTTGATGGTTAGGATTTTGAACTGAATGTCAAGATTTGAAAATTGGGATTTGTTGGATTTGAAAATATTACAAATTTCTTAAATGTCATGCCGTAAGTCATGTATACCTAATTTTTGGGGCTCTTCCCCTACCCTCGTGCTCTGTTTCCTGTGTTGCAACTTGCTCCAATCAATTTGTGCGTAGTGTAACCATGAGTTTTAGGTCATCATTTTATTTATTTTCTTATGCTGTGTAATTGTTTCCTAGTGATATGTAATAGATTAAGTTTACATGAACTAAGGAAGAAGAGAATTAGAAATGATCGGAGCTTGCAATTCTTCATTTTGAAATACTGGAATCTGTTATTCTAACAAATTTTAAAATTCTATTGGAAAAGCACAACCTTAATGAATAGTTTTTTATTTTTTACTTTTTTTAATTAAAGCGGTCGACACGGGTTTGTAGTGGCAATTACGGGGATAGAAAGCGTGGGGAAAGGACTAATAAGAGATGGGACAGGATTTGTTACCTTTCCAGTGAAGTACCAATGTGTTGTTTTTCGACCTTTTAAAGGTGAAATCTTGGAAGCTGTTGTTACCATGGTTAATAAGGTATGCCTATTTAATTATTTAATTTGATTTCTTTGTGCAATAGCGTATACAATACTGAAATGTTTTGAATTATATTTATTGCAGATGGGTTTCTTTGCTGAAGCTGGACCTGTTCAGATTTTTGTCTCCAATCACGTGAGTCTAATATTTTCTTAATTTCAGTTTCTACATCATGAGGACTGTGCTTGGTTTTTATTTGTTGTATAAATTTTCATTCATGAGTACAAAATGTTATGGGCACTCGGTCTAAAATGCTCTTGTTGTAGAATTTCTTATAACTGTGCCTTCTGCTTTTATTGAACATATAAACCTCATATTGTATCCAAAATATTGTGTATTATACGATTTGCAATGCAATGACTTTAGTTGTATTCTGGATGTGTATCCACTGATAAGAAACTGGGAAAGATGTTTTGGATTAGGGTCAAAACAGAGGAAAGTGTTTGTACAATGAAAATACCTAAATATATTTGAGCTGGTTAGAAGAGAAAGATTCATGGTATGAATGCTTATTATCATTCAAAAACTTTCATAGGTCTGCAAAGAGACTTTGGTGGGCACAGTAGAATAAAATGGGTCAATGCAAGTAGACATAACCTTAGTTTAGTATTAGCTCAAATTCAATTGCCTGATTTCGATATGGCCTTAAATAAACTATTCTCTCAACAGAAGAACAGAATAAAATATCAGCAGTTGTTTTGCAGTCTTTGTCTAATGCTTTGTGTAGTATGGAAATATGACATGAGAACATGACCAGTGAAGTGTATGTAGTCAACAAACCATGTTACCACTACCTTCTTATCGATTTGCATACCTTTACTCACATGTCTCTGATTGTTCTGTAGTGATTAAACACACAACTATCTCCTGAGTTTCTACTAGTTTGAATGGGTTAGGTTGAAAGTTCGAACTTTAAGCTTTTGTTGAAAAATAAATAACTTGATTGGAAACATTTTGAACACATAGAAAACATATGTATAGCCTTCCAAAAAATTGATTTTTTTCCTTTACCAAGATGGCATTATGCTGCTTTTGGTAGTCATTGGTTGAAAATAAAGCATCCTAGTATTAGTTTTGGTACGACAAGCAGCAGAAGAAGTCATCTTAATTGGACTATAATAGGCATATCATCTCCTCGATTTGAGAGTAATTACAAACTGCGGGAGATAGTGTGGCAGATACTTTCTTTTGAATGTTATGTTTGGTTTATGCCTTTGAACAATTTTTGAGTGAAAAAAATTACATGAAATCTTAAATAAAGGGCCTCTTGTTTTTGAAGAGAAAAGTTGCTGGTTGTAAAATAAAGGGACACTTGTTCTCCTCCTTTTGTATCTTCTCCCTCCTTTAATGAAATTTTCTTCTTTTGTCTAAGGGAAAAAAATTTATTAAAAAAATTGTTCATCTCATATTTCTTCCCTTCCAACATTAATTTGTTTCTAAAAGTTTATTGAATACTATTAGAGTGTTTTAGAAAGGCAATAATGAAAATTCTTTCATTGGATTTCTCCTCTTTCTTTTTCTTGCCTTGGTATCCAAACATTAAATTTGATTCTGTTTGCATTTTCTTTTCCTTTGCACAATCCACAAACCAAATGGATTTCTTAGAAACATGTGGATTCTGTTATCAATACGATAAACATAATCATATAAATACATCTAATAAAAGGTGTGAAGGTGTTTGCCTTATTTGATATGTTTACCTCCTAACTTTCTCACTTTGTTTTAGTTGATACCTGATGATATGGAATTCCAATCTGGAGATATGCCTAATTACACAACTTCAGATGGATCAGTATGTATCATTTCAAAGAACCTGCTCTACTTTTAATTAAATTTCCAGTCGTGTAGATTTATGCTCGACAGTTGACCTTTATTTCAGGTTAAGATTCAGAAGGAAAGTGAAGTTCGTTTAAAGATCATTGGAACTCGAGTAGATGCCACAGAAATTGTACGCCTTCAATTTTATCTTGTCTTATATTTAGTCCCTAAAAAGTGGCGCTTTTTGTGGCTCGTGTTTATATCTTAAATCATTTTAGTAATTTCTCTTTAATGTTTTTAATTCTGAGTTGATACACTACACGACTGCATTTATCTGGTACTCTTTGTTCCATATTCAGATTTCCTGGAGAATGTTTGCTAGCACATTCTTTGCGTATGAATCTTGAGTGGGTTCAATAACCATTAATTAAATTCTATACTAGGATAACAAAGACAGACAGAAGGAAGAAGCTGGAACAGACCACTAGATTTATTGATTATTTTTTTAATGCATACAAGTGTTTGACATGCATGTTCCTTGTAAGAGTTCATTGCTTGACTTCTATAATCAAAAGTGCTTCATCTTTTTTGGCTTGCCTTTAATAACAACATTTATTATCGAGTTTTCCTGGAGTTTCTGTTAGTCAAAATTTGGTTTTTGCAAGGCTCAAGTTTCAAAGTGTTTAGCCATATTGTATATGCTCCTCGTATCTATGCAATCTACGCTACTTGCACAACTAAATCTGTCTTGTTGTCTGCTTTACTCACCCTTCAAGTTTTTCTGTCATCTAATATATTGCTCTTTATGCAGTTCTGCATTGGCACCATTAAAGATGATTTCTTGGGTGTGATCAGTGATCCAGGTGCAACATCTTGACAGACTGGGTGGTGACATGCTCTGTTGGCTTTGAAGTCACACCTAACATTTTATCCTCCCGGACTTCTGTTATTGCTTAGATTCCTGATACCCGAGTCAATTTGTTAGTGTAAAATGGTGTGTATAATAGTGAGAATATTTTAGTTCGAGTTACTTTTAGACCCTGCTTCTCAAATCGACAGACCATCTTTTGTGTTATTTTTTAATTTTCTCTTCTGATTCACCATGGGTATAAAAATGACGTCACGTATGTGCCAGTTACCTGAAAGACTTTTGAGGAGAAGACTTCATTATTATTACATCGAAATGCATTATTCTCTACTTTAAAGTACTTGATTGGTCGACATTAAACTCACCTCAGATCTAATTATACCTGACAAAAATGTAAATTCAGTAACCTTAATGGACCTTTTTATATTTTCCAAACCAATAAATTTAAACAGCAAAAACCAAGATAATGACGAGCACCACAGCTATCATTGATTGAAGTGTAGTACCAATGATCCCATTTGCTGAGCTTGAGCTTGCGATAGGTAAGGCTTGAGCAGGGGCGCCAAGGATTTGAGAAGGAGCAAAACTTGGAGCCAGGCTGCAGGATTCACGATGGTGAACAGCTTTTGGCCCCCAACATCACAATGCTTGCCGTCTCAGTTGATAAAATTTACACTAAATTTTGTCTTGTGATGACCAGATTTGTCGCCTTAAACTAGTCAGCCAACGCGTACAGACACAACACACCTATGTATTGTAATATTGATTTGAAAACACACAATTGTAAGTAAGCAACAAGGGACAAATACACACAATTTACAGGTCAGAACGTCCAACCTTTATTAAACCAATTAATACAAGGACTCTCGGTCCAAAAGATTACAATACACTAGACAACTAATGTCTAACCTGTGAATTTTCTCGTAATATTGTGAACCAAGCACTCATACTAATTCGTGCTTCAAGCACTGCCAATATATAGGTCCTATGGTCAGTTGACACCCCTAACTGCTAAGAGGTTAATAGTTAATATGAATATTACAACAAATATCAGGACCAATTCAAAAATAAATAACTACAATTTTTCTTGTCCAACATTCAAACATATCCAACAATCTGATTGTGTAGCTCATTTATTTATTAAAAGCAAATAAGATGACAACATTTTTGGGACAAAAGTACTCTCATTGCCGGCAAAGTGAGGAGAGAAGAATGAGGCAAATAGATTTGAAATCCTATACAATTTAATTGATAGTTGCTTGGAATTTTGTGTGTAGTAGACTTGATAGTTTAGGTGTAATTAGTCATATAGCCACCTTAACTTGTAAGTCCTACAAAGCTAGCTTAATGATACTAAAATAGATAGATACATTTCTTATATCTAATAACTATTGCAAGTATACTTGCATTAGTGGGATTTAAGTTAGTCATTTTCATCTTCCTCTTTTCTAAGTCTAGAGAGCATTTGTGAGGAAAAGAGCTTGTGAGCTATTTTTTTGAGAGAAAAAGAAGAGAGTGCTGCCACCTTAAGAAGAAGGAAGAGAAGGAGTGTTGATGCCATCTAACTTTGTCACCTACTTTGGAAAAGAAAGAAGAAGAGCCACTAGATCAAGGTATTAACCTTATTAAAAATCCTAGCTTTGCTCTTATTGTTTTTTTTTTTATGATAAAAATGTTATGTTGAAGTTCTAAATGACTAGAATCTTGCTAAATATGTGTATATAGGTTAACATGTATTTAACTTGTGTATTAGTATGCGTTTATGTTAAGAATCTTGAAAGAAAACTCTAAAACACCTTTACCGAAAAAGTAAATCGGAGCAGCCCACTCTCAGAGTTATTGTTCATGTTCGATAAGTCAGAATTATGATTCGTCAACTCTGGGTGATAGAGCTCTTCGATACAAAGATTCTCCAAGTGGAATGACTAAAAACCGATTTAAAATGAGTGAGTTATGATTTTTCTAGCAAATAACCCCATTGTCGGAAAACACTTCCTGACAGTCGGCTGTTTTGAGCCAAATTTCTGAAATCAAAACTTATCCAAAAATATTGTTTGAGCCTAAAAAATTGTAGTTCAGAAAGTCACGATTCCATCGATACCTAGTAGAGCTCCATTAGAGTTATAGAACTCAAGTTATTAAGATTTTTCCCCAAGACCTCAAAGTTAGGCAGATTCTGAAAAAATTCTAAAGCTACTGCCGGTTTTTTTTTTTTTTGGTGAATCGGCCAGAACATTCTGGCGACTGGTTCACTGGCATTACGACCGGTTCCAGCGACGTGTCCTTGACAGAAGTTGCTTGATTTTGCGTGTACTATTTTATAAAAATGTGTTTGTATTTTTCAGTATTTCATTTGGTAATTTCTACAATTAAAATGTGATTAAACCTAATTAACTAAAGGAAAAATGATAAATTAATATTTTTAATTTCTAAAAAATCATAAAATTGCTAATTAATTATTATTTAAGTAATATTAAATAATAAGTAAAATTAATTAAGAAATTCATTATTTTTAATTGTATTTAAGGTGTAAAGAGTATACTAATTAACTATTAATTAATTAGATAAAGTTTCTAATAAATTATTATTAAATATTAAATATGTGATTTAAGTATTTAATAATAATATAAGAAAGATAAAGTAAATAAGTAAATTATTTATTATTTAATTAAGAATTAAATAGTAAATAAAGATAGGTAATTAACTAATTATTATTTAATTAATATTAAATAATAATTAAAGAGAGATAAAATTTATAAATTAATTATTTATTATTTAAATAATAAATAAAGATAATTAAGAAATTAATTATTATTTAATTAACATTAAATAATAATTAATGAAGGATTAAATTAAAGGATTAATTATTTATTATTTAATTAAGATTAAATAATAAGTAAGGGTAATTGATTAATTAATTATTATTTAATTAACATGAAATAATAATTAAATGATGATTAAATAATAAATAAAGATGTTTTATGTTCTGACTTTGAGTGATCTAGAACAATTGAGACATATCTCATCTCTTAAGGAGAATCTGAAATGAGGCATGTCCCATGCTCAGATTTTCAAATTAATATTTAATCAACATTAAATAATAATTAAAGTTAATAAATTAATCAATTATTACATCATTATCGTGTAACGATAGATAAGAAGGATTTATTCATATGAAAAATTATTCAAAAGGTGCTATGTGATAGTCATAGATGATTTAAGGCTATGTAATTAATAAACTTAAATGTTTAAAGTGAATGATTATATGATGCACTAATTGATAGGCTGACTTTATCAATGTTAAGTCTTTCAAAGCCAGTTAATTAAAGCTAGTTACTTGTAGCTGAGCAGAGAGACAAGTTCCTTACCCTAACTTCTTATGTTATTGAAGATGGTTTATTTGAGCTCGAGTGTTAATTCTCAAGTATGTGCTAAGTGGGTTAATTATTTAAAATTATCTCACATCATTGTTGTTGATATTCGCACTGAGTGCTTTTGATTTCGTACAGTGTTTGACTTGTACTTATTTAAAGTTCTATATTGTGTGAATTGTTCAGAGATGAGTCTAAGCCATTGTTCAACTAGTCATATTTATGTTAAAGATTTTAAAAGCTATCCAAATCATTTGAGGGTGCGAATTCTTAGACTGTTATGAACACCCCTTAAATATAGGGGAGTACCCCACGTATCTAATATAAGATACAAAACACAGAAATTAAATGTTATGCATACACATAGTGTATAAGAGGCTGATCCCCTCCAGTACATATTTCTGATCTAGTAACCAAAGGGTCAATCAACTATTGATTACATTGAAAGCGTACTGTTCATGGTCTACTTGACTATCGTTTATTCTAAAAGCATTGTTATTCTTGCTTCCATTATTCATATTGTTGAATTCTTTTCATATATTCCCTTCATTCATGATATACTATTTATTCTTGTTATTTAAACTTGCTGAGTAAACTAGTTGCTCATTCTTGCTATATCATGAACTTTATTGCAGTTAAACCCGAGACTTCAGGAAAAGGCAATGGTAAAGAAAATATGAAGTAATAGATTTCTAACAACAGCACTCTTGTTTTGTGCTTAATTCCTTGCTGTTATTGTAATTTGAACCTTAATTACTGTTCTAGGGTAAGTTTGTACTTTTGTATTAAGGTTATTGAATCTTGAAACTAGTAACACCTTTTGAATGAACATCATATGTTTATTATTCCGCATTTAGTTATTGTATGTTATTTAGAGGTGGATGTTTGTATTGTATCGTGATGACCGGATCCAGATATTTGAGACATGAATTTGTGGGCGTCACACTGAGTACCAGTTCGTGTCATACACTGACGCGTTAGGCCGCTGCCTATGTCATGCCCCAACCGAT
Organism: Hedera helix; assembly: GCA_947179155.2. Classification (NCBI taxonomy): domain Eukaryota; kingdom Viridiplantae; phylum Streptophyta; class Magnoliopsida; order Apiales; family Araliaceae; genus Hedera; species Hedera helix. Next base: position 40,969,724 of record OX359276.1, on the reverse strand, counting down.
GTTAAGCCTTTGTCCCACAAACATTGATCTTCCTTACTGCCACCAAATACTACACCATCTCAACACAACTAAGCTCCTAACACTGTCATCAATGTTTACCCATATGTGTAAGGCATGCATGTCATTGCGCACACGCAACCCATATGTTGCCAGCATTCAATGTCAACTAGACGATAATCTTTTATCAATCCAAGTCACCAAGCCGCATGCTAACATTATTGTTAGGGGAGCTCGACAATACCTTAACGCCCTGCTCGCATAGGCCATGACAGCTTGCTCATGGCTTGGGTGAACTTCTTGGACCACCCTTCCCCTATAGTAGACACTAAGAAAATATCCCAATTGTCACCAACGTATATTCAGTGTGCTTGAATAGTCATATTGTATACTCTCTAGGTATATTAATTTAGTTAATTGTCTTGCCACGCGATGTCTTGCCCACACAAGTTGAGTGTCAAGGCCAAGTCTTGACACACTGTCTATCATTCAGCATACCAAGCCCAATGTCAAGTCAACAAAGGTCTAACACTTGCCTATGCCACAAATGTACCACTTCCTCCTCCCTGGTGTTGCAAGCACAATCAATTCATTGCCAGTAGTTAGAGCTTCTGACAATGCAGGTTTGATGCAGTTCTGAAAGCCAGTTCCATTAACCTTGAACACATTATGAACTCCGACTGGATAGTTGAAAACTATAGTTTTGGTTGATATGGAATATCCAAGTTAGAACAATTCTTATTCTTAAATCTGTAAAGTTTTTTGCTTTGATTTGCAACTTAAATAGAAACATTAGAAAACCATTATTTTCTAATGGAAATGTAACTTACCAAGTTTGTCTCCAACATGGAATTCCTTGCTCTTTGCCCATGCTTGATAATCAAAATTTATAGTCCACCCCTTTTGATCTCCCACCTTGAATTCTTTCGCGGAGACGAGGGCAAGAAATGCAATGGCAAAGATGATCAAGGCAATTGTAGAAGCCATTACAAAGAATAGGTACCTAAAGTTTTAGCTCAATGACTACTATGAGTTGAACTGTTGGAGTGTCTGGACAAGGAAGGGGTACTCTTCCTTTTATAGGTTTCATTTTTGTGCATTCTCGTGCCTTTTTCAAATCAAGTCAAAGCATACAACAAAAGGCTTTAATCTTGTAACCGGCTGTGGCCGATGTATTAAGAAGGCGTAATATTTTAAAGCTGTACTAATTTTTCTTTATGAGAGGGTGTCGATTGTACTTGAGTTGTGTTTTAGTAGTTTAATAGGAAATTTGTTGAAGATTGACAAGTGGATTGAGAGAGATGCTGAAAATCACTTTTCTTTGCACATTCTTCTGCTTCGTTTGGCTTGAGAGGCTGCCTAACAGTAATCCTGCAAATATGATACCACAGAATAAATGAAGTAGAAAGTAAGACTCTTGGCTTAGCAATAGCTTAAAGCCGGCATCAACTCCATCCATAGTTGGGTGGATTAGTTATTTGGTCTCTTTAGGCTGTCCAGCCCCAGAACTGCGTAATTTTGAGAAAAAATAATATCACCAGCTAAAAAGTTGAATTCTCAGTTATGAAATTGCTAGTTTTGCCAAATTTCTTGGTGCATCATAACCTTTTAAAATTGTTTAAAGGGTGGCAAGATAGTAAACTCAGCAAGAGTTTGCTGTCACTGGGTTTCCTTTCCCCTCATATACGATTCAAAAATGTAAATTTTTAAAAATGAATCACAATGGAGATAGTTGAAATGACAAGTGAACTAAACTATTAAGTTACCACCACTTGTTTTGCATTAAAAATTGAAACTAATTAACAATCTCACCTCCATACAAGTATGCTAACTTATTTAACATAAATCAGTTGAGTTCGAGAATTATATCGGAGAAAATGAGATTTACGGTGGTTGCAATTAGTCCAATTTATGATCTATTAAAATTACAGCAACAATTATTGTTTGGCAGATTTAGTTTCAATTAGATGTGGTTCAAGATAAAGTAATAAACAAGCAGTCACAGAATGAGCACAAATAGAACCAATATTATTCTCTTTTTGAAGAAAACAAACAAAAAACAATACATAAATTAGCTGGGAAAAGCCATTACAAATAATTGAGGCCTAAACAAGCCTACACAACAGCCCTTCTATATTTTCTAAATGAACAAAATTTAAACAGCAACGACCAAGAAAATAGCTAGCGCCACAGCCATCACAGATTGAAATGCAGTAACCACAATCCCATTTGCTGAGTTTGTGTAAGATAAGGCTTGAGCAGGGGCACCAAAGCTTTGTGAAGGAGCAACACTTGGAGGACTCGCTACAGGATTCACGACGAGGAAAAGTTTTTGGCCCCCAACTGCACAATGGTTGCCCATACCACAAATGTACCATTTTCTTCCAGGGGTTGCTAGCACAATCACGTCATTTCCTGAGGTTAAAGCTTCATCAAGTGGAGGTTTTGAGCAATTCTGAAAGGCAGTTCCATTTACCTTGAACACATTATGAAACCCAACTGGATATTTGAAAACTGCAAAATTTGTTTGAAAAATAAAACATTGGAGTTAGATCAATGTGTAGCTACATGTTAAGTACCTGTTTTTAAAAGAAGTCAAACTTGAGCAGTAATATATGAAAATGAGATAAGGTAGATATGTAATGTACCAAGTCTATCTCCAACATGGAATTTCTTGTCTTGTGCCCATTTTTGATAATCAAAATTTATGGTCCACCCCTTTCCATCTCCTACTACGAAGTTCTTTGCGGAAATGGAAACTGGGAAGATGATGGCAAGGATTATGAAAACATGCCTATAATCCATTAGAAAGTGAAAAGGGAAGAAAACTATGTTGTAGTACGCTAAAATAGTAAGAGTGAGTTGTATTGCATAAAGAAGGAAGAGAACTTCTATTTATAAGGGTCACTTTGAAATTAAATATGCTTGGGGGGGAATTAGTCAAATTCGGCATAGGTATATCAAAATAAAGTATAATTGTCCAAATGACCGGCTAGTCGGTGGGGGTGACTGTTATTAGCACTGTGGCAAGTTCTTGGAGAATATTTTGCAGACAGGAATTGGGTTAACAGTGCTGCCGAAAGGCCGGCCTATTATTTGGAATGCAGCGTTTTTGTTACATAAACACTGCATTCCAAATACTGACATTCCATTATTAAATTTTATAGAGTAGTTTTTTAGGAAAAAAGTTACATTTATATTTCAAGATCAAACTAAAATATGATTTGTTACACATAGGTTAAAAGTAAGCTCTCATTTCTAAACGTTCAAGATGAAAATTGGACTTTAAACAGGGAGTTAATATGCCCAACAAACAGTGAAGCTGAGACATCCTGCTGCGGATGGTGGTGGTACGTAACACATGTTTTTTCCTTTTGTTTGTTTGTTTTTTAGGGTCAAATTATCTTTGTCCCTGAAGTTCAGTCTAGAAACAAGTTATGGGAACTCTATAATGTATCGCTAACTATTTTAATTTGTAAATGTTTTATGAACTAAGAAATCGTATAAATGAACTTCCAAAACATACGCCAGAGCAGGCGTGCATGATGACTTTACATAATTTGATTTGGTCACTAACCTTTACAGGCAGGGGCGGAGCCAGGAGAGGGCTGGGCAGGCTGTAGCCTGGCCCCCCAACCATGGCAGATACCTTATATGTAGTATGACTCTCGAGTCAAGACCATGGAGGTTGACGAAAAACCAACCGAAGACTATAATGACATTGGAGCCTAGAGAAACAGGCAAGTTTCTCTTCTAAAAATGATCTATTCTGGTGTCGCCAGTCTAATTGATGCTCGAGTCTATAATTCCACTTCTTTTTTTCCTTTGATTTTTATTTCTTATTAATGGTGACAGATCCAAGAACTAGCTGAAGCTACTGTTTTGCCAATGACGCACAAAGAGCGGTTTCAGAAATTAGGAGTTCGTCCACCCAAGGGTGTTCTTTTATATGGACCTCCTGGGACTAGGAAAACTTTAATGGCTCGTGCATGTGCGGCCCAAACAAATGCTACTTTTCTAAAGCTAGCAGGCCCCCAACTTGTCCAGGTATATATACTTGGTTAGGTTTTTCCTTATACCTATATGTTAGTTGATTCTTGTCATTTTATTTGTTCTTTTGCTGAATGTTAGCCTTATTTATCTTCCTCGATATATTATCAGTGTATCTAACTATTTTTGTGTCATTTTCACATTTTTCTTAAAAATCATATTGTACCACTTCGTTAGGTTATTATATATATATAATTTTCGTACAAATCTATGTTATATTTGACTAGATATATGACATTTCACAAAGTCATACATTTTGTGTACTTTTAAATATAGACTTAAAATGTCATACTATGAATCTAAAATTCTTATTTTTTGTTGTGTTTATTTTTATAGTTCACTCAATTTTGACATTATAATATTCTTAGCCCGCCCCAATTAAGGTTCCTGGCTCCGCCCCTGTTTACAGGTACAATTTAACTTTACATCAAACTAATGGTTAGTGTAGAAGCTCAATTAAATCTTGAATAAAATTTAACCTTTTTATTCATTTATTTCAAACAATGAGAAACTGATGTTTTTTTAATAGCTTATCATTTTTTCTTGTTAATGAATGGGTTAATATTCAGAGTGCATAATTTTTGGACATTATAAATGGTAAAAAGGGAACAAATATATCGAATAAAAATACTGTATTATAAATTAGTTGGGTTTTTATTTTATAAATAAGTTGTGTAACAGTATTCATTTATTTATGTATTTAACTTGGTCTCTAAAAAATGAATAGGTCTAAGTACACTAAAATCGATAATTTTAACTGTTAAAAAGCGTGGTATGACATGAAAATTTGTACTAAATTTTATTTTTTAATGATTGACATCAATGTTGTGTCCGAAAATAAAGTTAGTATATCCTTCATAAATATACTCCAGTAAATAAAAGCCTATATACAGTATTGAAGCGTCCGTTTGGTGCCTAAAACAAGTGAATATTTTTGTGCCGTTGGCGATTCTGGCTCCCCAAACCCTCCAACTACCTTGCCTTCCAATATTCTCCCATAACCCAACTTGTATCTCTTGTCAATTCCAATCGATGACCCCTAATTCCGTTGCCTTCAGCCCTTTCACCGCCGTTAACAACAACCACTTCATTCAATCTCTCTGTCAAAAGGGAAATCTCAAACAAGCACTCCAAGCCTCTCTAAAGAACCCGACCCGACCCCACGCTCCTACGAGCTCTTAACCCTCTCTTGCTCCCGCCAAAACTCTCTCTCCGACGCCGCGGCTGTTCACCGTCAACTTCTCAGAGATGGGTTCGATCAAGACACTTTCTTGGCCACTAAACTCATTAAAATGTACACTGAGTTGGACTCTCTTGAACGTGCACGGAAGGTGTTTGATTGAATTCACAAGAGAACTATATATGTTTGGAATGCGCTCTTCCGGGAGCTAACGTTGGCGGGGATGGTGAATAGGTGTTAAATCTTTACCGTAGGATGAATAGGGTTGGGATTCCGTCGGATAGGTTTACTTGTACTTATGTGCTGAATGCTTATGTTGTTGCGGAGTCATTGGTTTGGTTATTGGGTAAGGGGAAAGAGATTCATGCCCACATTTTACGACACGGGTATGAGAGCCATGTTCATATTATGAATACCTTGGTGGATATGTATGCTAGATTTGGTCGTGTGTTGGATGCAAGTTTCGTTTTTAACGAGATGCCAGTGAAAAATGTGGTTTCATGGAGTGCCATATTGCGTGATACGCGAAGAATGGGATGTCCTTCGAAGCATTGGAGCTTTTCCGAAATGATGCTCGAGACCCAGGATTTGTTGCCAAACTCAGTGACTATGGTTTGTGTTCTCCAAGCTTGTACAGCACTAGCAGCATTGGAGCAAGGAAAGTTGATGCGGCTATGTACTTCGAAAGGTCTTGATTCGGTTTTGCCCGTTATCAGTGCCCTGACGCAAGATGTGGTAATCTTGAACTTGGACGTCGTGTTTTTGATCAAATGATTAGGAGAGATGTTGTGTCATGGAATTCTATGATTTCAAGTTATGGAATTCATGGTTATGGCAGAAAAGCTATTGAAGTTTTCAATGAGATGCTATACAGTGGCACCAGGCCGAGTGATATCATTTGTTAGTGTTTTGGGAGCTTATAGCCTTGAAGGGCTTGTTGACGAAGGAAAGAGTTTGTTTGAATCAATTAAAAGAGAACATAGGATGTATCCTAGTGTTGAACATTATGCTTGTCTGGTCGACCTCCTTGGTCGAGCTAATCGATTGGATGAAGCAGCCAAGGTTATTGCAGATATGCGGATTGAACCTGGACCTAAAGTTTGGGGTTCTCTTCTTGGCTCATGTAGGATTCATTGCAATGTTGAGCTTGCAGAGAGAGCAAGTAAAAGGCTTTTTGAGCTCTAGCCGAAAAATGCTGGTAACTATGTACTAATGGCTGAAATATATGCACAAGCTGAGATGTGGGATGAGGCTAAAAGAGTTAAAAAGCTTCTAGAGGCGCGAGGAATTCAAAAGCTCTCAGGCTGCAGTTGGATTGAAGTGAATGAAAATTTACTCATTCGTGTTAGCTGATGAGCTCAACCCAAAAAATGAACAGATTCATGCCTTGTTCATGAAACTGTTGATGGAGATGAAGGAGATGGGCTATGTGCCACAGACCAAAGTGGTGCTCTGTGATCTTGATGAAGAGAAGGAAAGAATTGTTTTGGGTCATAGTGAAAAGCTGGCACTTGCCTTAGGGCTGATCAATAGCAACAGAAGGGAACCCATTAGGATCACCAAGAACTTGAGGTTATGTGAAGACTGTCATTCTGTTACAAAGTTCATTTCCAGATATGCAAATAGAGAGATTCTAGTTCGAAATGTAAACCGCATCCACCATTTTAGATATAGGGTTTGTTCATGTGGTGATTATTGGTAATGTTGTAGGCATAGTTCCTCATTCTTACTCATCATGAGGGAGGGTTCCTCTAGTTGGGATTTCCTACTGGAGCTTGATGAGAATACATGTACATGTACAGTTATTTGATATTGAATTTTGCCCGAGACTCATCTAGACATTTTTTATATGATTACTTTCAATATTAAATGTTTAAATGGTTGACAAACTTTACAATTCATTGCAAACAAATTGACTAGTCAGTTGCATATGCTATTCCCAAACAAAGCAAAGAGGTTAACTACAACTCATTTTTGGCCAAGGAAGTAAATAGATGATACCCCCTGTCCTTGAAGGGAATAGTCTTACTCTTTTTCTTTCTTTCTTTCTTTTCTTTGCTATTAAAATTTACGTTGGACACAAACATTGACGTAATTTTCCTTAATAATAGAATCCTTGACTCGGCTGGCACACTCGAAATTAGATATGAAACAGAGGATCCAAAGTAGACGTGCATGAAGAATATTAAAAGATGGTGTTTTTATGAGGTCTAACCCAATTTTATATTGAATAAGAAATTTTGAAAGCTAAATTTATAACTAAAAAAGTTGTTGGAAAACAATATGTTGAAAATGTGTCTTATAAAAACATTAGTATTAATGTCCAAAAAAAATACACTGGTATTCGAAAAAGGTCACCAATCAAAAGAAAACTTTATTTTAGGAAGGGGTTTATATAACAGTAATTTTACAATAATAACATTAGCCAATTTTGTTCTAAAAAAGGGTCATATTTTATCATTTTGAAATCAAGTTGCATCCTCTTCAAATTTAAAATCAATATAAACTAATTTTATTTTGGTCAATTCAATTCATTATTTAAAAAAACAACACTACTAAATATATGTTTTTTCAAAACTTCAATAAATAAATAAATTAACATCAATTTTAAAATTTAAAATTTCGGACTTTTAACTTCAAAAGTGAACCTTCTGTTTTTTTTTCCGGGAATGGAGGGAGTATTCTATTTAGTCCGAGTTAACCAATGTAACTAAGCCGAAATCTAGTAGTTTACCCAAGCATATCCTCCTTGGATGCTTAGGGACTATGCCCGTTAAAAGTATGATATAATTACACACTATTAAACCAACAGTAATTTAAATTGAAACCACATCTGAGGAAATTTAGTAAGGTAAGTACACGTATTCCATCTACTGCAAAAATAATATTGGCCTCACATGGTATACGCTACTGAAAGAAAAAAAAAATGAGTATTACTCATAATTCCTACCGTCTTCATATTTCCTGCCGTCTTCGCTTGCAACAATACAAGTATTTATCAATATCGAACCATCTTCCAACTTTAAGCCCACGTCCATAGGGAGCCCCATGCACATAATTGACATCTACAGACCGGATAGGTCACTTTACTGTACCGTTACAGAACCATCTTGCTTCATCTTCAGGAGACCATTCTCTATGTTCCGCAGCACAGGCTTATATCTGCAATATTATGTTCGAACCGAAAATAAAGAAGAAAATCAAGATCGTCAGCAAACAATATAGTACAACAATATGAGGACGATACAGAAGAAAATAATTATAAAAATAAATTTAAGTCAAAATAAGACCAAGAAAGAGAGTGTACAGGCGTGCAAGACTATTGTATGCTTGTGTGGCTTGCTGGAGACGTGCTGAGAGCTGCAAAACCTCTGCCGACAGTGCTTCTGCTTTGCTCTGTTCTTGAGAAAGTAGACCCTATAAAGAAAACACAACCCAAAGCAGCAGTCAAATTATTAATGTTTTTTATTTTACATTTTAGAAGTATAGTTTACAAAGTGCAAGAATAAAACCAAAAGAGGCAACATGTACATCTTTAAATCCTTAAATGTACATTCGGATGAGATTAGACCGTCTTTAATCGTTGATCAGGCCTTTAACAGATGATTGGTTGGCTTTCTCTTCTACACCGGAAAATAGACAAGCACAGGCACATACGCAATCAAACTCTAGCAAAATGCAGGCAGAAATGCACAATATCCATTTAGGCACTACTGACCTATGGTAAATACTTTATAGTAACTAGCAAAATGCAGAGTCACCTGGGGCTTGTGTCTCCAGTGACTTGAGTAATGGTTATAGTTCTGGGGTGACACTAGTCTACTTTCATTCTTTCATCAAAATACATTTTATTCTACAAAAGGCTTGCCAGTTGGCATAGTAAATAATTATGATAAAAATAACTGCAAAAATTTTATTTTTCTTTTTATTGAGGGGGGGGGGGGGGGGGGGGGGGGGGAGGGAGGGGAGATCATGTACATCAGGGGGACGGACACAGGATTTATGCAAATATAAAAAGTTAATATAAATTTAACATAATATAGCGATAATTATATAAATAAATATTGTATTATAAACACAGTGACATAAAACCACAAAAGTGTGCAACCCCATATAAAGTGCGCAAACTCATCCTCGCATGGGTAAAAAAGACTCATGTGGTATTGGACAACATATAAATCTAGTGGGTACCATGAACAAAAGTGTGCATAAACCAAAGAAAGGGAAAAAAGCCTAGTAGGGGCGGTGGCCCTCACTTGCCAAACCACCCCCCTCCCCCAGGCCCTGATGTGCATTGTGCATAATACTGTTAGTCCCCAAACCAATTCCACTATTGGCAAGCCAATGTGTAATTCCTTGTTTAGCCAAATGAGCTCAAGTGGCATGGCATCCTCCCTGTCATGGAGTGACCAGCATGCAGCATTCAATCCTCCATGGTAAAGGAAGGAAAATTTTTTATCTTGTAGGTTCTTGGATACTACTCCCTCTGTCCCAAAAAAAGAGTCCCATTTGCCAATTCTTTTTCTTACAAAAAGAGCCCTCTTTTATTAATAATGGTATAAAATTACATAATATCCTCAAATTTACCAATATAATTTCATTATCATACCATAAATTACTAAACAAAAACTTATTATTTCTAAGGATAAACATGGAAAAAAATACATGCAGGGAGTATTTCCTATTTTCATACAACCAATATGACCTTATTTCTTTTAGGGTTTGAAGTTAGGGTCATGCCTCCCTCTAGCCACTAAGAAAAAATCACAAATCAAAAGAAAGACAAGAAGAAGAAAAATTCATCTAGACATATAATGAATCTTTGGGAAAATGGCTATTTATGTTATGTTTATGGGTGTATGCATCAGATTAAGAACTTAGGATATGTGGTTATTATAAAGGGGAGAGACGTGTTAGAAGATCTTTTGCCAATGATGTTGAAGAGAGAGGGAATCCGTGGAGCAAAGACTCCACCCTTGGGAGTAAATTCCTTTGTCCAATTTATAAACCAAATTAGAAGTGGTATATGAAGCCTAACCTTGAGGGAGACAACTTCAGCAGGATATGTCTGGTGTGTTGACTCATCAACCTCATCTTTGTTGGAATCTAGTAAGCGGTTCTGAACAATGTCCTCGTTCAATGTTGGCATATTAGCTTGCTCTGTTCTCAGTTTATCTAACATCCCACGGAGCTCCTCATTTTGTTTAAGACAATCTTTCACCTGCAAGCAGATTATTTATTCGAGAAAGAAAATTGAACCACAAAACTCCTCAGAAAATTGATGGGGGCAGAATAACAATTTTAATGCCTCAAGGACAGAACAAAGTAGGATAATTTGACTTGAAAATAACTAGAATTTTAACCCATAGTTCTTTAAGCTGATTTATTGCATAGAGTGAAAAATGAGCACAGCCACTACCATGAGGTAAAGGGATGAAAGAACCACAAAATGGAGAACAAAGGAGAATCTTGAGTAATTTTAAAGTATACCACACAAATAAACCTCAAGTGTGAGAACATTCTATGATTGTCTCTTTCTCAAGCTAGCGACGAACACTTAAATTTATCCGATCACTCCCCTAAATCAATGTAGTTGTACTTCCTCATCTCGTTAAAGCAATTGTTGGAGTAACTAATTGTTTTTCCATAAGAGCATCACATATATCTATGTAAATCATTATTCTCACTCCTTTAAACAAGTCAAGTATTAAAGATTCCCAAAGTTTAACGTTTCAATGCCCTCACATCTACTTCTTAGAGATAAACTTCATACTGCATCATAACTCACAGACATACGGAGGGATTCTTATTCCCTGACTTCTGTGCGGATTACAGTATTAATAAAGTTAAAACTTTGAATCAAACAATCCTCACCAATAAAACATATTAATAGTTGGACTTCACTAAGACCCAAGGGGGTTAAGTGGTAGTGTGGCCCCCTGTTTTACCATGAGACAATTCTACAACTTGCTCAAAAACCATGGAAAGTAATGTATATCTTACCCTACAAACCAAGTAAGATGTCGAGGTTTCTGGTTTATTTATCAGGGAAGCAACTATCAAACTCTTTTAAGTCTTAACAAGTTGCAAAAAAAAAATCCTGCGATAATTTTGTTCATTTTTAACGTAAGATACAATACTCAGAAACCAAAAACCAAAAAAATAGGCACGGATGCGAGGAGCGACTTGGGAAAAGACTATGAGCATGCTTCTTCAAAGATTATCTTGAGCAGATCTTGACAAAAATTAGGCACTGGCCACTGTATACCTGATTCTCCCAGTGTACCGCGACACCCATTGCTTCTTGATAAGCAGATGACAGATTAGAATTTTCCTCAAAAAGCCTCTCTATATCTGAAGACTGGGAATCAATCTGTTGACAGAATTAAGAAACAAACTAAATATTCCAATTTCAGGGAATGGAAAGAAAAGTAAGCAAAAGTGGTACCTCCATCAGTAGTTTCTGTCTACTACTCTCAAACCTCTCAACTGCTACTGCCATATCGTGCAATTGCTTCTCAAGTCTTTCCTTGTCTTCCTACAATAACAATAATGTTATTTAAGGATTAGTTTGGAAGTGGAATGCATTCTTTTATGAAGTTAATGCATTACATATAAATATCAACCAAAAAATGTTATCTTCACATATAAAATGAATTTAAAGAAAAAACTAAAATGAATAAACAACATGTAATGGATGAGAAGATTTTTGCGAAAGAGGTTTCAGAGGATGATGGTCCACATGACAATGACCTCCATCCTTTGACATCAACACCTCCTCCAATTTATAATCCGATTATCAGAAGTAGCCAGAACTTACTTCTTAAAAGAGGTTATAATTAAACAAGTATGCATTATTTTAAAAAGTTAAAATCAAGGATGAATAAATATCAAAAGAGTAGAATGCATCCTCAGATTGTCATTCCAACTGGGACTAAGGTACAGACTCTAAGCTATCAGCAATTCAAAGCCCAGCACTGCAGAGGGCACTGGTCTAAGCATTACAAAAAAAAATGACTTTTGGAAAGGGCCACAACTAAAGAAAATTGAAGGAGAAATGGATTGGGGACACTGGGCAGGTAGCTAGAGAGGAAAAGGAACACCAGGTACATGTCACAATAAAATGTAGTGCTGCACTAAACTCAGGTCATAGTACTGCTAATCGAAAGAACATATATTCAGCAACCAAACAAAATTATACAGGTCAAACAAGTGCATTAAAAGTTCAGTTTTCGAAATATAATAATCATATTCAAAGCATCGGCCACACATACATGCTCATGTATAGACATACTTGAAACCAGAGGGGGAAAAAAGAAAGAAAAAAAACATATATACTTTGAGAGACAATGGAAGTAGAATTTTCCATGCCAGTATTCAGACCACAATGATGCTTGTGGAAATTATACCATCCAAAAGTATTAACTTACCATTGAGAATGCCTTCTGGGGAGCTATTTCTGAAACTTTTTCTGCATTACAAAATAGAAGGTCAAAACTCACATAACTAGATTTTTACACGAAGAAAAGTCCGTAAAAAATATAGTGCAACAGATAAAGTTATAAAGTTGTAATACAAAATACTTTGCGGCTGGAAAATCTGATAAAGCATCATTTATAACAGTAAGTAAAATACTGTCATACTCCAGAAAGAAAATGAAAATGACGTGCAATTGGGATCTGGAATGCTCATGAGATGTAAATAAATAGATTCCCTTCTGAGGTATGCCCTGGCTTTTGCGTATCCTTTGAGTGCGTGTTTTTCTTCTTCTTTTTTGTGGGGTGGGGGGGGAGGGGGGGGGGGGGGGGGGGGGGGGGGGTTGTTGCTGTTGGAGTAAGACAATGTGTTTTACTTTTTTGTGTGGATCTTTTAGGGAGAGTTTGAGTGGTTGATGCACTGGGTCTGACTCATTGGTAAACACTGGCTCCCCCCCACCACAAAAAAAAAAAAAATACCACACCACCCTAAGTCTCTTATATATACCATGTGCACATGGGTGACGTTTTGGCCTTTTTTGATAGAATCCATTTACCTATCAAAAAAGTAAGAGGGTATATCATATTTCTATATCTATACAAACAATGTTATTGTTAGGTATCCATATGCCTACTCCAGTATGCTTAAATATCACCCTCAGTCCCTTGTTATTTACATAACATGAATGCTACAATTCTTAATATAAACATCTGTGCGACAAGTAAACATCCATATGCCTACTCCAGTATGCTTAAATATCACCCGCAAAAGGAATGCATTACATCGATCGGATTGAGCGGTTTAAACTATAAATGTAGTTAGTATTATTTTAAAACAAATTAATATTATCGTTTTAAAAAATATATAATTCCAAACCAAATCATTACATATATAACCCAACTCCAATCAAACAGTTCGTGAGTTAACAGTCTGGTTTGAATTTTAGTTAGACAGTTAATTTATTTATTTTATATGATATTAAAGATCAACAATTATTATAGTATTTTGTAAACTTTGTAATACTTGTTATTGATGATCCCGTTAAATTACACAAATTTCTTTATAGTTAAATATGAATTTTAGCAGTAAAATGTATACATAATATATTATATATTCGATTCGATTCGGTTCGATTCAGTTTATTTTAGTGATTAACTTAAAATAAATCAATAATGATCGATTTAAAAGATATAAAATCATCTAATTTATATAACCTGACCAAAACTAAATGTTTTGGCTTGATTTGGTCGAACTGTTTGGTTTGATTTGGGTTATGAACACCCCTAGAATGCATGTGTGGAGTTCTATTTGATTAATTATAAAAACATGTAATATAATGTAGATATATTTATATAAAATTTTGATAAGATAATTATAATTATTGGATATGTATATCTATAGTTAGTTGAATTATATAGTGTATGTTATTATAGAGGTAAAAAAATTGATTGAAATGTTGATTTATGTCATGGCTCTAAGAAAATAATTATTATATATTTTATTTTTATTCAAATAAATAATATAATTATATAATAAGGTTATTTAGTATTAGAAATTAAAGTGATGAATTTTCTCGAAACACTAACCGGAACATAATTCTTGAATTCAACTTATTATGAATAATAATTTAGTTATAACACTAATTTAGGAATGAATTCATAATGATTACTTAAATTTATGAATAATATTAATACAATAAAATCATGTGATAGTTTTAAGTGTTGATGAATAATAATATATCTTAGACACTTATTTATCAATAAAATTCACAGATATTAATAATATGATTAAATCGGTTGAATTTGAATTATGACGTTAATTTAGTTAAAAATCGCCAAACGTCTTAATTTTTTGATGCTCATACTTAAAAGAATTGTAAATCTTTTTGGGCTGTTTCAAAAAATGGCACTTGTTAGAATTACTGATGTACAAGAAAAGGGGGGAAATGAAACTTATGCCCTATGTTGGTTTATTTTATGATAAAGTTTAAAAATTATTATATTTTATTTAAATTATCTCTTCATAACAATAAATTCATAACAATTCCACTTCACTCACGAGTTATCATCGTTTTTATTTATTTCACTTTTTATTCTTATTTTTTTCATTCATATTTTTTAAATTTTATTTATATATTTTAATTTTTTTTTTAATTATATACACATAATGTGTGCCACATAAACCAGTACCGATTATTATACACAAGAATGTCACTTCATGCTTAATTCTTCGAACTTGTTAAGCATAAACTCTTTCTACAATTCTCGGTGTTATTTAATCAGCACTGACAAAGGACGTAATGTAGCTACCCAATCATATATTTATAATAACAAAATAGAATGGTTTTTGAATTTTCCCCTCAAACTAATAAAAGATTTTGGCCGTCAAAAGTTTGGAATAAATCCCACCATTCAATTGTAATATAACTCAGTCTACTCTCTCTCTCTCTCTGCTTATCCTCTGCTTCTCTCTTTTCGTTCCAAAAAGAAAGTTATTTTCCTCTGCTTCTCTCCTTCTCTCAAGCTACCAATTAAAGGATTCATCAACTCTTGCTCACAAACTTACCAAGAGTTAGAGCTAACAACTGAATTGGAAGGAGAATCAAAGCAAAACACAATTCTAGGGCTTTTTCTCTATCCTTTTTCCATTCTTCACTTTTACTTTTACTATATGTGATTCACTTTCACTTTCTCTCATATGTGTTCGTGCTTGGTTGTTCTATTGCTTATCATACTTTCTAAATTGGGTCCGAAAGAAACCGCAATTGTAGCCTGTGTAAGCCAACGGTTCCGGGTCTGGGCGTCAGATGATTCGCTTTGTTCCAATTTCTGTGCTGAAGAGCTTAATCTCTCATCCCCTGAAGACCCTCTTGGAAACCCTACTCCTTCTTTTCAGGTACCCACATATTTATGAATATATGATGGTTAATTTAATAGAAGAAAGTTGAATTTTTTGGAAGGTATAATTTTATTATTTGGAGTGCTGGAATAATTGTGTTTAGATTTCTATGTGGGTGATTTTCAGTAAGGTTTAGTGATTGATCATTTATGTTTTGATTACTTCTGGAATAGTTGATTATGGTTTTTAATATTTTATGTTTAATTGTTGAAAGATTCTGCCATTCTGGGATAATTCTACACTTAAAAACATAAACTAATTTCAATTATTGCAATTCTAATTTCATGTTTCATATGAATCTCACCTATTTATCAATGCCCTCTAAATATGTACTTATGTGTACTTGCCCTAAAGAAGTATCACTTTACATTGCGACATTCTCATGATAAGTATTATTCAGCATGGTATCATAGTCTTTTAACTTTAGCTCCATGATAAAGTTTCATGTGCCTGGTAATTATGTGAAATAAATTATTCTGAATTTTAGTTTGAGATAGAGGAAAATGCACTTTTAGAGATTCATGCTTGAGGGCTAATGCAATTTTCTATAAATAAGAAACTAGCGTTGGAGTTTACATAGCAGCCTTGTATTCTTTCTGGTCAGCCTAGGGCCCTAATGTTTATTCCTTATTTTATTAATTAACCCTATTATCCATAATTATTAACCCTATTATCCATGGATAAATTTTCTATTATCATATGATCCACAACGACCAAATGAAAAGCTAAGACTGGTTTCTGTTGCAGGTGCATGTTAGTTATGATTGGCAATCACATAACTTCTGTTTTCTACACATTGTTTATGTGCTCATACCACCTGGCCATTGTTAGTTTAATAATTACAGGTTTCCTCGCCTTTTTTTTCTTTCCTTTTTTCCAATATTTGTATTGGTTATTTCAATAATTGTTAACTTTGTATTGCCCATACATACCCATTTATTTCAATTGATGACTGAAAGTCCATATGGGTGTTTTTTGGCTGAGGCTTAAAGCTCAAATTCCTAATCAGCCATTGTTAACATATATTAAGATGTGATATTTAGTTCTAATTTCTATAAAATATTAAATTGGTTTGCATAAAACTTCTCCTAAGGAGATTGTGTTTTTACTTTGTTCAAGCATTAAAAAAGTTAAGGTATGTCAAATAGTCATTATCATAACATAAGTTATAAGCTTTTGGTTTAGGTTGAGACTACCATAAGAATATAGTACAACTACGCAGGAGTTTAATGTACGAAATGGTACTTAATGAGAATATGATCATATGTATTGTAAATGCAAGTTGCTCTTCAAACTACTGTCTCTTGGCGCGTAGCCTCTTCAAATTTGTGCTTTTGATATTATTATAATTATAAATTAGGAGGATTGCTTTCAGATGTTGAAAGTAATGGTTGTAATTTTTTAGTAGTTGGATGCATCTAAAATTTATTTTAATTGGTGATTGTTGATATCCATTATCTTTCCCTAGGTGGGGAACAGGAAAAATTAAAATATACATATTGTTCCCCTTTTTTTGTTGTACTTCTTTACTGTCACTTTAAAATCAGCCAACACAACATATTCCCTCTGATTCTGTTTAATTAATCCTTGGCAGTTATATCCAGTAAAGCGCAAGTAAACTATAAGGGGGAGGCTAGCAAGTGCTGCAAGTCTATATCTGTTTACTTATTTGCCTATGTATTCAAGCAATTTTCTACTATCATATGGTCGTTGTGGGGCTTGTGGTAGAAACCACTGTAAATCAGGTAACATATGCAATAAGTGTCACCAACAAATCTATTGGCCATATGGTCTCCTATATTTGGAAACTTATTAAATCAACTCATTCCAGTTAAATTGCTGTAAATCGCATGATGCATAACATATACACGAAAGAAGGCATGAGAAATGTGACGACCCCAAATCCGGGTTCCATAACCTCGAGTTTGGTTCTCACTATTCAACACATTACTAACAATTAAATACATACATTGCATTTAAATATCGCGGAATAATACATATTGGTTCCCTTCAAAAGGTTATAATAGCAGGGTCTATCAACCTTAACATCAAACAGTTCCTATCATAAGAAATTACAAAAGGTATTTCCATAGTAAATACACATTTAAGCTTCTAATTAGCATGCATAAACTAACTTAAGCTCTGACCTTTCCTTTTCCTTTATCCTTCTTTGAGCAATCAGGATTATCTGAAAAATGGTTCATGATATAGCAAGAATGAGCAACTAGTTTGCTCAGCAAGTTTAGAACAATCCTATAGATTTAATATATCATGAATGAATGGGAAATATCATCAATGATTCAACAATAGATATAACAATTGTGAATGAAACAGGATTCAAATTTTAATAACAGAATATTTGAATCTTAAAATGCTGAGTGGTCACTAAGGACCCTGAACTAACGAGGGTATAATAGAGTTTCCTCTGACCCTTTGAGTTGTTTGGTTTTCAAGGGGATCAGCCTATTCAACCCGCTGTATATGCATTACATTTAGTCACTGGCGCCCAAAGTCGGTTTCCCGACACAAAATCCCCTAATTTAGGGTTGTTCAATTCTCAGACTTAATATAAGAAATCCGCACCCAACAATGGTTTGGATAAACTTTTAAAAGTATTCAAGTATTGAATTTATAAACGTAATGTCTAGCTGAACTATTAGCTTTTGACATTTTTAGTACAGTTCATGAATCAAGAACTAATAAGCTTCAAGTGCACTAAGTGCGATTTTATAAACAAAATGGATGTGGAATAATTTTTAATAATTAAACCACTTCAAGCTTTGACAATAAATACAAGTATAGAAACTTGTTCAACAATAAATGAGTAGGGTTAGAGAACTTGCCTTGTTTGCGACGTACTGCTAACCAATTCAACTAATTCCCTTTGAATAGACCTAACAATTTAATCACGTTGATCTTTAAATTAGTATCATATACACATAAGTATGATGACTTTTATAACTCTTACGAACCACATAACTTAATAATTATGGGTATTTAAACACTTAGAAAATATTATCACTACTTGATAATATTTCACACAAAGAACCTATATTATCTATAGTTCATACCCTTATCTAATATTATTAACATTTTAATAATATTTTATTAGTCTTGTAATATTATTATTCATTAAATAATATTTTATTAATCAATTAATATTATTAATTATTTAATAATATTTTATTAACCTTATAATATTATTAATCGTTTAATAATATTTTATTCATCTTATAATATTATTATTCATTTAATAATATTTTAACATAATTTAATATTATTAACTATTTAATAATATTTTAATCCTTATCTAATATTATTAACCATTTAATAATATTTTAATAAAAAGCTAATATTATTAATTATTTAATAATATTTTATTAATTATCTAATATTATTAATCATTTAATAATATTTTAATCATTAGCTAATATTATTAACTATTTAATAATATTTTATCTATTTACTAATATTTTATTGACTTTATAATATTATTATACAATTAATAATATTTTCATGATTTTCTAATATTATTATATTAATAATAATATTTAATTATAATATTAAACCTTTGATAATATTTATCCTCTTTTAATTATTAAATCAATTATTTATCATTAAAAATTACATTTATTCATTTAAAAATAATAAAAAAATAGTAAAATAATTTTTTTATCAAGCAGGGCGTCAAGACGCCGTCCCAAGGCCATTTTGGGGCGTCTAGACGCCCATGGACAGAACCTAGGGCGTACACTTGGCGTCTAGACGCCGGGCTCTTTTTTGCTGCCGAAACCTCTCTTACTCATTTGGTCATAACTTTATCATACGGAAACATTTTGAGGTGATTTTTGAGTCTAAATTCATTAGAATTTCATGATCTACAATTTATCTTTAGATCACAAATCCAAATTCCAAACTTAAGTATTCGTAAAATCGCTCACAAGGACAGACTAAAAACTAGTTTCATAAATCATTGGTTCGATTGGTTCAAACATTGATAAAATGAAATCTACACATCCAAATAACACCAAATCAGTGTTGATGTGTTCCTAACTTCTTGTTTTAAAATATTCAATGGTTCGATCGTCTTTTTGAAAACGTTTTACACGATAATTACGGATCGAACCGCCTAGGGTTTAAAAACGACATCTTTTGCGGTAAAAGCTATAACTTCTTCGTTATTCAATATTTTTGAAAGGTTCAAAAAGGGTTTTTCTTTAAAACTCATAGATATAACTTTCTAGCCATAAAAATCCAACTTTTGATTTATACATTTCAAAATACAACATCAAACCTAACATGTAGTGTTAGGGTTTTACCGGAAAAACTTGTTATGAACATTTCCACATCTCTTATGCATTTTTCACATACCAAATCATGTTATAAACACATAGAGCTATGAATATACATATATTACATAGATAAATACTTCTAGACTAGCAAAACGAGTTTTGATCGGTTAAAAATAGATTTTAACCGATTAAAACGCATATAGGCTATAAAAGTGAAATAAGAAATGGTTGGAGAACTTTTAAACCTTAATGTTTTGTGTGCTCTCCTTCTCCTCCTACCAAAGTATGTGATGAGGTTGTTGGACATCCACCAAGCACTAGCTCTAGCTTTTTCTCTCAACACTTAGGTCTTTTCTCTCAAATACTCTCAAATGCTCTCTCTTTTTCTCTAGGAATTCTCTAGCAATGAATTAACCAACATGGAACAAGTGTGGAGTGCTTCTTTTATAGCACTCTACTAACACATCATTAAGCTTCCTAATTCACCTATGTTGGTGGAATTAAGGACTAAGTGAGCTTACTATTGCTTTGATTGACTAGTTGATGGAAAGTGTGATTGACTAGGGTTGTTCACCAACTATGACAAGGAGTGATTTAGAAGCAACATTGCAAATCAAGCCATCCAAGTGGGTCACTCAAAAATCTCAGCAAAATGGGGTTTAAATCCCCCATTTTTTATTTAATTTTAATGCTAAAATATACATATATACATCTATATATATATATATACTTATATATATCTATATTGACCAAAGTTTTGACCTCATTTGGACTCCACATTGGACTTGGGAATAAATTCTATTGGGCTCATTCAATTAAATTGTTTGGGCTCAATTTATATAACACATTGGGCTAACATTTAAATAACTATGCTACCTTTAATTAAAATAAGCATTGGGCTTGTTAAATTAATTACATGGGCTAGTAATTAAATTAATTACATGGGCTACTAGGTTAATACATTTGACCTAGTTTAACAACTCATTTGGATTTAAAATATAATCCAATTAGATTTGCTTTAGTTAATTATACCCTCTTGCTTCATTGTTTTAAATAAATATACACATACACAAGTATATCTATTTAATTATATAATGCACAATTCATTAGTACAAAATTTTTAAATTCATTGCTAATTATATATTAATTATAATTACAATGTATAACGAAATTCGTGGTCATTACATTCTCCCTCCCTTATAAGAATTCCGTCCCCGGAATTACAATTAAAACTACTCAAAAAGATTCGGATAGTTAGCCCTCATCTTTTCTTCAAGCTCCCACGTAGCTTCCTCAGCGTTGTGGTTCCTCCAAAGGATTTTGACAGAATGTATAACCTTATTCCGTAATTTCTGCTCTTTCCTATCTAGTATCTGGACAGGAATTTCTTCGTATGATAAGTCTTTCTCAACTTGTATTGGCTCATAGGATATGACATGCTTGTAGTCTGGTTTGTATGGCCGCAAGACTGACACGTGAAACACATTGTGAATATGCTCCAGTTCAGGAGGTAAAGCTACCTCGTATGCTACTTCACCCACTCTCCTCAATATTTCGAACGGTCCTATGAACCTTGGACTCAGTTTCCCCTTCCTTCCAAATCTGATCTTCCCTTTCCAGGGAGATACCTTCATGAACACAAAACTTCACACTTCAAAGTCTCGTTTCTGTCGATGTAAATCGGCGTATTTCTTTTGACGGTCTTGAGTTGCTACTAGCCGAGCTCTTATTACCTTGATAATTTCTACCGTCTGTTGAACCAATTCTGGCCCCAACAGTCGGCGTTCTCCTACCTCATCCCAACATAGAGGTGTTCTGCATTTTCTGCCATATAAAGCTTCGTAAGGCGGCATGCCTATGCTCGCATGATAACTATTGTTGTATGCAAACTCAACTAGTGGTAGATGGATTTCCCAACTGCCCTTGAAATCCATCACGCAGGCCCTGAGCATATCTTCCAATGTCTGAATTGTTCTCTCACTTTGCCCATCAGTCTGCGGATGATACGCTGTACTCATTCTCAACTGTGTCCCCAATCTCTCCTGAAGACTTCTCCAAAATTTTGACGTGAAGCGCGGATCTCTGTCTGACACAATCGATACCGGCACTCCATGTCGTGAAACTATCTCTTTGATGTACAATTTGGCCAACTGATCCAAACTGAACCTAATCTTGATCGGCAAAAAGTGCACTGACTTTGTTAGCCGATCCACAATCACCCAAATCGCGTCATATCCCTTCTGTGTTGCTGGAAGTCCTACCACAAAATCCATTGTGATATGCTCCTATTTCCACTCAGGAATTTCTAACGGCTGTAACAATCCACTTGGTCTCTGATGTTCGGCCTTTACCCTCTGACAAGTTAGGCATCGGCTGACACATTCTGCAACCTCCCTCTTTAAATTCGGCCACCAAAAATGCTGACGTAGATCTTGATACATCTTCGTACTCCCCGGATGTATCGAGTATCTCGTACTGTGGGCCTCTTGCAAAATTTCCTCTCGTAATTCAGGCACTAGCGGTACCCAAACACGATTTTCAAATCTCAGCAATCCCATGCTATCAATTTTAAACTTGACCTCTTCTCCATCGGTCATCCTCTTCCGGATTCTTTCACATTCCTCATCTTTGTCTTGAGCCTCTTTCACCCTATCTAACAAGGTTGGGCTCACCTCGACTTCTATTGACTCGTTTGGACTTCTCACTTCCAACTCCATTCGAGCCATCTCTTGAACCAATTGTTCTTGATCTGTCAATATGAATAATTTCTCCCTGCTCTTTCTACTCAGAGCATCCGCTACTACGTTGGCCTTGCCGGGATGATATAGAATTTCACAATCATAATCTTTGATCAATTCCAACCATCTCCGTTGCCTCATATTCAACTCCTTCTGTGTGAAGATATACTTTAGACTCTTATGGTCTGTGAATATCTCACATTTCTCTCCATACAAATAATGCCTCCAAATTTTAAGGGCAAACACTACCGCTGCCAATTCCAAGTCGTGGGTAGGATATCCCTTCTCATAATCTCTTAATTGTCTGGACGCATACGCAACGACTTTGCCGTTTTGCATAAGCACACAGCCAAGCCCCTTGTGCGATGCATCACTGTAGACCGTAAAACCTCCTGTATCGTCTGGTAAGGTCAATACAGGTGCTTCACTAAGTCTTTTCTTTAACTCCTGAAAACTTTCCTCACACTTCTCCGTCCACACGTATTTTACCGTCTTTCTTGTTAAGTTGGTCAACGATGTTGCTATCTTTGAGAAGTCTTGAATGAACCTCCGATAGTAACCCGCTAACCCTAAGAAGCTTCTTACTTCTGTCGGCGTCCTTGGTTGTTCCCAATTCATTACCGATTCAACCTTCGCCGGATCAACCGAAACTCCCTCCTTGTCAATAACATGACCTAAAAATTGAACTCTTTCCAACCAGAATTCACACTTTGAAAACTTAGCGTACAACCGCTCCTTCCGTAAAATCTCCAACACCAATCTTAGGTGTTCAGCATGCTCTTCCTCCGTTTTGGAATACACCAAAATATCGTCAATGAACACGACTACAAATTTATCCAAGTATTGCTTGAATATTCTGTTCATCATGTCCATAAATGCGGCTGGCGCATTCGTTAGTCCAAACGACATCACCAGAAACTCATAATGCCCATATCGAGTTCTGAATGCCGTCTTGGGTATATCCTCCTTCCTGACTTTCAACTGATGATAACCAGTCCTTAAGTCAATCTTTGAAAAGTGCTTCGCCCCTTTCAATTGATCGAAAAGATCGTCAATTCGTGGTAACGGATACTTGTTCTTAATTGTTACTTTATTCAGCTCCCTATAATCCATACACAGTCTCATCGATCCATCCTTCTTCTTTACAAACAGCATCGGTGCTCCCCATGGAGAAACACTTGGCTGAATGTACTTATTATCTAACAACTCCTGCAATTGCACCATCAATTCCTTTAGTTCTACCGGAGCCATCCTATATGGTGCTTTCGATATCGGTGCTGTCCCCAGTACTAAATCAATCACAAATTCTATCTCCCTGTCCGGCGGTAAACCCGGCAGTACATCTGGAAAAACATCCATAAATTCCCTAACTACTGGTATTTGCTCCATCCCGGGACTCACCACTTGTGTGTCAACCACATGAGCCAAATACCCTACACAACCTTTCTTCAATAATTTCTTGGCTTGCATCATCGTCAGACAAGAAGACTGTCTTGACGACTTGCTGCCATAAAATACAACCTTAGACTTATTTGGTGTCTTAAGGTGTATGCACTTCTTCTGACAATCAATTATCGCCCCGTGGTTAAACAACCAATCCATCCCAAGTATTACATCAAATTCCCCCAGACGTATTGGAATTAGATTCACATTTAATTTCTGACCCCTGATTTCAGCACAACAATTCCTATGTATGTACTCTACCGGAATCACTTCTTTATTAGCAACTTCTATGTTCATTGAGTTTTCTAGTTTGTCCCTAGGCAACTCTAATCGTCTAGCGAAATCATCAGACACAAATGAACAGGTAGCACCCGAATCAAACAATACATATGCATTTATATTATTGATCGGAATAATACCTGACACCACGTCTTTTGACCCCACGGCATCCTGTACCGTCATATTGAAAGTCCGGGCTGTCGGCTTGTTCTGTGGTACCGGTCCCCCGATAGCCAATTTGCTGTTATTGCCCTTGTAGCCGCTACCCCCGTCATTCTTCTTCTTAGGGCAATCCTTTATCAGGTGGTCAGATGCTCCGCAAGAAAAGCATCTCACTTTCTTTGGGAGGGGACAATTTGGAGAAATATGTCCCACCTGACCACAATTGTAGCATGTATTCTTCCCTTTCCTGCACTCTCCGAAGTGGTTCTTCCCACATATATTGCATGCTGGCTTTTTCTGAACACTTCCTTGTTGATTCCCCGAGCTCTTGTCATTGTTGCTGTTGTCCCATTTACGCTTGTTGCTGTTATTATTGCCTCCACTGTTGCTGTTCTTGCTTCCCCCTTCATTTTTCTTCTTGTTTCTCTCCTGGTTGTACTTGGTTAACGCGTCGCTTCCTCCTTCAGCAATGATTGACTTCTCTAGCAAAGTTGCGAACGAGTCAATCTGCAGTACTGCTACCTTGTTGAATATCCAAGGTCTCAATCCATTCTCGAACCTCCTGGCCTTGCGTTCCTCCGTGTCTACCTGATGTGGAGCGAACCTGGCCAGCTCATTAAATTTTGCCGCGTACTCCGGTACCGACATATTTTCCTGTTTCAGTTCTAGAAACCTTACCTCCATCCTACTTTTCATACTTTTCGGGAAATAATTCTCGTCGAATATTTCCTTAAATTTTGTCCAGGGCACCACACCATCCCCAGCCCTATTCTGATTGGCTTCCCACCAGAAATTTGCTTCGCCCTTCATCATGTAGGTAGCAAAGACTGTCTTTTGCTCCTCAGCTACTCTTGCGATAACGAACGCTTTCTCTATCTCCTTTATCCAAGACTGGGCCTCTATCGGGTCCGACGTTCCCCTAAACTCTGGCGGTCCCACCGCTTTAAAATCTTTGAAATTTGCCAACTGAGTTGGTGGTGGTGGTGGTGGATTTGCTACAACAGGGTGTCTGTGTTGCATTGCCTCAGCTAGCATGTCGACGAAGTTTTGCATAGGGTCTACGTTGTGTCCCCCCTGGTTATTGTTAACTGACTCTTCTACCCCCTGGTTCATTGGTGGTTGTCTACGTGGCGGCATTTTCTGTTATAAACAAAAATTTACATTATTATACTTATTTCATATTTTTCATCTCATTACTTTGTATCTTAGGCAATATTTAGCTAAAATACAAATAATTATTTCAACACACATATAAACATAAATTTGACTGCATTTATATTCATATGCTAAAACAGTAGTGCATAGCACTTTACATCGACAGCATACTGCTATAAATGCTTCTATCCCTGAGAAGCTACAAAAGATGGGATCTTACATATCCTACAACTTGCTAGAGTTGGGATTTAGTGACATATTAACCCTCTAATAAAACAAAAGTTGGGTTTTACTGCATCTATTTACATACGAAATTAGAAAACAACAACTACTACTACTGACTGCGCATCCCCCTATAGATCGCGTCGTCATACTCCTCATCCCCAATGGCCATCACCACACTCCTGCTGATGGTGTGCATAGACTGGCCCTCCTCAGCTGGGTAGTAGTGCACCCTGCTCTGAAGCCTACCATATGAAGATCGGTAGACGTAGCTAAGTCTATCCGTCCTCACCCGCTTCTCGCGGACCTCCTCCTCTAGCTCAATCATCTGACCATAAGCGGCATCCCGCTGTCTCTCCATCTCCATTCGGTCCTCTATCGCCTCCTGCCAGTGTACACGGATGGCGGCCTTCTCTGCCTGTACTTGCTGAACCTTCAGCTCAGCCTCGGCCAACCTAGTCTCAGCCACTGCCAATTTGGCCTGCAGCTCTACGTCCTGATCTACCAGCTGATGTGTTAGCACTGCAAAGTGCTCCACCGAATCCTCGTACTCCTGTACCTGATCCTCCAGTCCTACAATCCTCTCCTTCAGCTCTGTGTTCTCGCCAGAGAACTGGTAAGCCGCATCCCTATACTGATCCTCCATGTGCTGGTGGGTCAGATTATGCTCCTCTAGATGCTGGACCCTTGCCTCCAGCCCCTCGTTCCTATCGGTCAGTCCCTCTATGATGTCAGCGGCAGTGGTGCCCATGCCATCAGCTGACTCCTCCTCCTCAGACTCCTCCGACTCTGCCTCATCCTCACTGTAAGGCCTCATGACTCCGCCCCAAACGGGCTCCACATGATCCCCCTCCTCAGGATCCGACTCTGGCTCCTCTACGGGTGCAGCCACCAGCGGCTGTGCAGTATCCATATGGATATCAATATAGTCATCCTCAGCAGTGCGACTCGACTGTCCGATCTCTGCCATCCTATATCATAAAACAATAACACACGTTAGTACAGCAATAAAATATATTCATTGATGAAATGAAATGATATTTTATCATGTACATCTCGGCTCGATGGATTTTCTCAATCCATCTCCAAAAATACACAACATGATGAATCTCCCCGATTCATCCCCTAACGCACTCGATATGAGTTTAATACTAAGGTTATAACTTAGGTTTCGCAAATCCTAACGTTTCTAACCTACAGCTCTGATACCAACCTGTGACGACCCCAAATCCGGGTTCCATAACCTCGAGTTTGGTTCTCACTATTCAACACATTACTAACAATTAAATACATACATTGCATTTAAATATCGCGGAATAATACATATTGGTTCACTTCAAAAGGTTACAATAGCAGGGTCTATCAACCTTAACATCAAACAGTTCCTATCATAAGGAATTACAAAAGGTATTTCAATAGTAAATACACATTTAAGCTTCTAATTAGCATGCATAAACTAACTTAAGCTCTGGCCTTTCCTTTTCCTTTATCCTTCTTTGAGCAATCAGGATTATCTGAAAAATGGTTCATGATATAGCAAGAATGAGCAACTAGTTTGCTCAGCAAGTTTAGAACAATCCTATAGATTTAATATATCATGAATGAATGAGAAATATCATCAATGATTCAACAATAGATATAACAATTGTGAATGAAACATGATTCAAATTTTAATAACAGAATATTTGAATCTTAAAATGCTGAGTGGTCACTAAGGACCCTGAACTAACGAGGGTATAATAGAGTTTCTTCTGACCCTTTGAGTTGTTTGGTTTT
Source organism: Hedera helix (assembly GCA_947179155.2). Classification (NCBI taxonomy): domain Eukaryota; kingdom Viridiplantae; phylum Streptophyta; class Magnoliopsida; order Apiales; family Araliaceae; genus Hedera; species Hedera helix. Next base: position 40,942,056 of record OX359276.1, on the reverse strand, counting down.
CAAGGGGATCAGCCTATTCAACCCGCTGTATATGCATTACATTTAGTCACTGGCGCCCAAAGTCGGTTTCCCGACACAAAATCCCCTAATTTAGGGTTGTTCAATTCTCAGACTTAATATAAGAAATCCGCACCCAACAATGGTTTGGATAAACTTTTAAAAGTATTCAAGTATTGAATTTATAAACGTAATGTCTAGCTGAACTATTAGCTTTTGACATTTTTAGTACAGTTCATGAATCAAGAACTAATAAGCTTCAAGTGCACTAAGTGCGATTTTATAAACAAAATGGATGTGGAATAATTTTTAATAATTAAACCACTTCAAGCTTTGACAATAAATACAAGTATAGAAACTTGTTCAACAATAAATGAGTAGGGTTAGAGAACTTGCCTTGTTTGCGACGTACTGCTAACCAATTCAACTAATTCCCTTTGAATAGACCTAACAATTTAATCACGTTGATCTTTAAATTAGTATCATATACACATAAGTATGATGACTTTTATAACTCTTACGAACCACATAACTTAATAATTATGGGTATTTAAACACTTAGAAAATATTATCACTACTTGATAATATTTCACACAAAGAACCTATATTATCTATAGTTCATACCCTTATCTAATATTATTAACATTTTAATAATATTTCATTAGTCTTGTAATATTATTATTCATTAAATAATATTTTATTAATCAATTAATATTATTAATTATTTAATAATATTTTATTAACCTTATAATATTATTAATCGTTTAATAATATTTTATTCATCTTATAATATTATTATTCATTTAATAATATTTTAACATAATTTAATATTATTAACTATTTAATAATATTTTAATCCTTATCTAATATTATTAACCATTTAATAATATTTTAATAAAAAGCTAATATTATTAATTATTTAATAATATTTTATTAATTATCTAATATTATTAATCATTTAATAATATTTTAATCATTAGCTAATATTATTAACTATTTAATAATATTTTATCTATTTACTAATATTTTATTGACTTTATAATATTATTATACAATTAATAATATTTTCATGATTTTCTAATATTATTATATTAATAATAATATTTAATTATAATATTAAACCTTTGATAATATTTATCCTCTTTTAATTATTAAATCAATTATTTATCATTAAAAATTACATTTATTCATTTAAAAATAATAAAAAAATAGTAAAATAATTTTTTTATCAAGCAGGGCGTCAAGACGCCGTCCCAAGGCCATTTTGGGGCGTCTAGACGCCCATGGACAGAACCTAGGGCGTACACTTGGCGTCTAGACGCCGGGCTCTTTTTTGCTGCCGAAACCTCTCTTACTCATTTGGTCATAACTTTATCATACGGAAACATTTTGAGGTGATTTTTGAGTCTAAATTCATTAGAATTTCATGATATACAATTTATCTTTAGATCACAAATCCAAATTCCAAACTTAAGTATTCGTAAAATCGCTCACAAGGACAGACTAAAAACTAGTTTCATAAATCATTGGTTCAAACATTGATAAAATGAAATCTACACATCCAAATAACACCAAATCAGTGTTGATGTGTTCCTAACTTCTTGTTTTAAAATATTCAATGGTTCGATCGTCTTTTTGAAAACCTTTTACACGATAATTACGGATCGAACCGCCTAGGGTTTAAAAACGACATCTTTTGCGGTAAAAGCTATAACTTCTTCGTTATTCAATATTTTTGAAAGGTTCAAAAAGGGTTTTTCTTTAAAACTCATAGATATAACTTTCTAGCCATAAAAATCCAACTTTTGATTTATACATTTCAAAATACAACATCAAACCTAACATGTAGTGTTAGGGTTTTACCGGAAAAACTTGTTATGAACATTTCCACATCTCTTATGCATTTTTCACATACCAAATTATGTTATAAACACATAGAGCTATGAATATACATATATTACATAGATAAATACTTCTAGACTAGCAAAACGAGTTTTGATCGGTTAAAAATAGATTTTAACCGATTAAAACGCATATAGGCTATAAAAGTGAAATAAGAAATGGTTGGAGAACTTTTAAACCTTAATGTTTTGTGTGCTCTCCTTCTCCTCCTACCAAAGTATGTGATGAGGTTGTTGGACATCCACCAAGCACTAGCTCTAGCTTTTTCTCTCAACACTTAGGTCTTTTCTCTCAAATACTCTCAAATGCTCTCTCTTTTTCTCTAGGAATTCTCTAGCAATGAATTAACCAACATGGAACAAGTGTGGAGTGCTTCTTTTATAGCACTCTACTAACACATCATTAAGCTTCCTAATTCACCTATGTTGGTGGAATTAAGGACTAAGTGAGCTTACTATTGCTTTGATTGACTAGTTGATGGAAAGTGTGATTGACTAGGGTTGTTCACCAACTATGACAAGGAGTGATTTAGAAGCAACATTGCAAATCAAGCCATCCAAGTGGGTCACTCAAAAATCTCAGCAAAATGGGGTTTAAATCCCCCATTTTTTATTTAATTTTAATGCTAAAATATACATATATACATCTATATATATATATACTTATATATATCTATATTGACCAAAGTTTTGACCTCATTTGGACTCCACATTGGACTTGGGAATAAATTCTATTGGGCTCATTCAATTAAATTGTTTGGGCTCAATTTATATAACACATTGGGCTAACATTTAAATAACTATGCTACCTTTAATTAAAATAAGCATTGGGCTTGTTAAATTAATTACATGGGCTAGTAATTAAATTAATTACATGGGCTACTAGGTTAATACATTTGACCTAGTTTAACAACTCATTTGGATTTAAAATATAATCCAATTAGACTTGTTTTAGTTAATTATACCCTCTTGCTTCATTGTTTTAAATAAATATACACATACACAAGTATATCTATTTAATTATATAATGCACAATTCATTAGTACAAAAATTTTAAATTCATTGCTAATTATATATTAATTATAATTACAATGTATAACGAAATTCGTGGTCATTACATTCTCCCTCCCTTATAAGAATTCCGTCCCCGGAATTACAATTAAAACTACTCAAAAAGATTCGGATAGTTAGCCCTCATCTTTTCTTCAAGCTCCCACGTAGCTTCCTCAGCGTTGTGGTTCCTCCAAAGGATTTTGACAGAATGTATAACCTTATTCCGTAATTTCTGCTCTTTCCTATCTAGTATCTGGAATTTCTTCGTATGATAAGTCTTTCTCAACTTGTATTGGCTCATAGGATATGACATGCTTGTAGTCTGGTTTGTATGGCCGCAAGACTGACACGTGAAACACATTGTGAATATGCTCCAGTTCAGGAGGTAAAGCTACCTCGTATGCTACTTCACCCACTCTCCTCAATATTTCGAACGGTCCTATGAACCTTGGACTCAGTTTCCCCTTCCTTCCAAATCTGATCTTCCCTTTCCAGGGAGATACCTTCATGAACACAAAACTTCACACTTCAAAGTCTCGTTTCTGTCGATGTAAATCGGCGTATTTCTTTTGACGGTCTTGAGTTGCTACTAGCCGAGCTCTTATTACCTTGATAATTTCTACCGTCTGTTGAACCAATTCTGGCCCCAACAGTCGGCGTTCTCCTACCTCATCCCAACATAGAGGTGTTCTGCATTTTCTGCCATATAAAGCTTCGTAAGGCGGCATGCCTATGCTCGCATGATAACTATTGTTGTATGCAAACTCAACTAGTGGTAGATGGATTTCCCAACTGCCCTTGAAATCCATCACGCAGGCCCTGAGCATATCTTCCAATGTCTGAATTGTTCTCTCACTTTGCCCATCAGTCTGCGGATGATACGCTGTACTCATTCTCAACTGTGTCCCCAATCTCTCCTGAAGACTTCTCCAAAATTTTGACGTGAAGCGCGGATCTCTGTCTGACACAATCGATACCGGCACTCCATGTCGTGAAACTATCTCTTTGATGTACAATTTGGCCAACTGATCCAAACTGAACCTAATCTTGATCGGCAAAAAGTGCACTGACTTTGTTAGCCGATCCACAATCACCCAAATCGCGTCATATCCCTTCTGTGTTGCTGGAAGTCCTACCACAAAATCCATTGTGATATGCTCCTATTTCCACTCAGGAATTTCTAACGGCTGTAACAATCCACTTGGTCTCTGATGTTCGGCCTTTACCCTCTGACAAGTTAGGCATCGGCTGACACATTCTGCAACCTCCCTCTTTAAATTCGGCCACCAAAAATGCTGACGTAGATCTTGATACATCTTCGTACTCCCCGGATGTATCGAGTATCTCGTACTGTGGGCCTCTTGCAAAATTTCCTCTCGTAATTCAGGCACTAGCGGTACCCAAACACGATTTTCAAATCTCAGCAATCCCATGCTATCAATTTTAAACTTGACCTCTTCTCCATCGGTCATCCTCTTCCGGATTCTTTCACATTCCTCATCTTTGTCTTGAGCCTCTTTCACCCTATCTAACAAGGTTGGGCTCACCTCGACTTCTATTGACTCGTTTGGACTTCTCACTTCCAACTTCATTCGAGCCATCTCTTGAACCAATTGTTCTTGATCTGTCAATATGAATAATTTCTCCCTGCTCTTTCTACTTAGAGCATCCGCTACTACGTTGGCCTTGCTGGGATGATATAGAATTTCACAATCATAATCTTTGATCAATTCCAACCATCTCCGTTGCCTCATATTCAACTCCTTCTGTGTGAAGATATACTTTAGACTCTTATGGTCTGTGAATATCTCACATTTCTCTCCATACAAATAATGCCTCCAAATTTTAAGGGCAAACACTACCGCTGCCAATTCCAAGTCGTGGGTAGGATATCCCTTCTCATAATCTTTTAATTGTCTGGACGCATACGCAACGACTTTGCCGTTTTGCATAAGCACACAGCCAAGCCCCTTGTGCGATGCATCACTGTAGACCGTAAAACCTCCTGTATCGTCTGGTAAGGTCAATACAGGTGCTTCACTAAGTCTTTTCTTTAACTCCTGAAAACTTTCCTCACACTTCTCCGTCCACACGTATTTTACCGTCTTTCTTGTTAAGTTGGTCAACGATGTTGCTATCTTTGAGAAGTCTTGAATGAACCTCCGATAGTAACCCGCTAACCCTAAGAAGCTTCTTACTTCTGTCGGCGTCCTTGGTTGTTCCCAATTCATTACCGATTCAACCTTCGCCGGATCAACCGAAACTCCCTCCTTGTCAATAACATGACCTAAAAATTGAACTCTTTCCAACCAGAATTCACACTTTGAAAACTTAGCGTACAACCGCTCCTTCCGTAAAATCTCCAACACCAATCTTAGGTGTTCAGCATGCTCTTCCTCCGTTTTGGAATACACCAAAATATCGTCAATGAACACGACTACAAATTTATCCAAGTATTGCTTGAATATTCTGTTCATCATGTCCATAAATGCGGCTGGCGCATTCGTTAGTCCAAACGACATCACCAGAAACTCATAATGCCCATATCGAGTTCTGAATGCCGTCTTGGGTATATCCTCCTTCCTGACTTTCAACTGATGATAACCAGTCCTTAAGTCAATCTTTGAAAAGTGCTTCGCCCCTTTCAATTGATCGAAAAGATCGTCAATTCGTGGTAACGGATACTTGTTCTTAATTGTTACTTTATTCAGCTCCCTATAATCCATACACAGTCTCATCGATCCATCCTTCTTCTTTACAAACAGCATCGGTGCTCCCCATGGAGAAACACTTGGCTGAATGTACTTATTATCTAACAACTCCTGCAATTGCACCATCAATTCCTTTAGTTCTACCGGAGCCATCCTATATGGTGCTTTCGATATCGGTGCTGTCCCCAGTACTAAATCAATCACAAATTCTATCTCCCTGTCCGGCGGTAAACCCGGCAGTACATCTGGAAAAACATCCATAAATTCCCTAACTACTGGTATTTGCTCCATCCCGGGACTCACCACTTGTGTGTCAACCACATGAGCCAAATACCCTACACAACCTTTCTTCAATAATTTATTGGCTTGCATCATCGTCAGACAAGAAGACTGTCTTGACGACTTGCTGCCATAAAATACAACCTTAGACTTATTTGGTGTCTTAAGGTGTATGCACTTCTTCTGACAATCAATTATCGCCCCGTGGTTAAACAACCAATCCATCCCAAGTATTACATCAAATTCCCCCAGACGTATTGGAATTAGATTCACATTTAATTTCTGACCCCTGATTTCAGCACAACAATTCCTATGTATGTACTCTACCGGAATCACTTCTTTATTAGCAACTTCTATGTTCATTGAGTTTTCTAGTTTGTCCCTAGGCAACTCTAATCGTCTAGCGAAATCATCAGACACAAATGAACAGGTAGCACCCGAATCAAACAATACATATGCATTTATATTATTGATCGGAATAATACCTGACACCACGTCTTTTGACCCCACGGCATCCTGTACCGTCATATTGAAAGTCCGGGCTGTCGGCTTGTTCTGTGGTACCGGTCCCCCGATAGCCAATTTGCTGTTATTGCCCTTGTAGCCGCTACCCCCGTCATTCTTCTTCTTAGGGCAATCCTTTATCAGGTGGTCAGATGCTCCGCAAGAAAAGCATCTCACTTTCTTTGGGAGGGGACAATTTGGAGAAATATGTCCCACCTGACCACAATTGTAGCATGTATTCTTCCCTTTCCTGCACTCTCCGAAGTGGTTCTTCCCACATATATTGCATGCTGGCTTTTTCTGAACACTTCCTTGTTGATTCCCCGAGCTCTTGTCATTGTTGCTGTTGTCCCATTTACGCTTGTTGCTGTTATTATTGCCTCCACTGTTGCTGTTCTTGCTTCCCCCTTCATTTTTCTTCTTGTTTCTCTCCTGGTTGTACTTGGTTAACGCGTCGCTTCCTCCTTCAGCAATGATTGACTTCTCTAGCAAAGTTGCGAACGAGTCAATCTGCAGTACTGCTACCTTGTTGAATATCCAAGGTCTCAATCCATTCTCGAACCTCCTGGCCTTGCGTTCCTCCGTGTCTACCTGATGTGGAGCGAACCTGGCCAGCTCATTAAATTTTGCCGCGTACTCCGGTACCGACATATTTTCCTGTTTCAGTTCTAGAAACCTTACCTCCATCCTACTTTTCATACTTTTCGGGAAATAATTCTCGTCGAATATTTCCTTAAATTTTGTCCAGGGCACCACACCATCCCCAGCCCTATTCTGATTGGCTTCCCACCAGAAATTTGCTTCGCCCTTCATCATGTAGGTAGCAAAGACTGTCTTTTGCTCCTCAGCTACTCTTGCGATAACGAACGCTTTCTCTATCTCCTTTATCCAAGACTGGGCCTCTATCGGGTCCGACGTTCCCCTAAACTCTGGCGGTCCCACCGCTTTAAAATCTTTGAAATTTGCCAACTGAGTTGGTGGTGGTGGTGGTGGATTTGCTACAACAGGGTGTCTGTGTTGCATTGCCTCAGCTAGCATGTCGACGAAGTTTTGCATAGGGTCTACGTTGTGTCCCCCCTGGTTATTGTTAACTGACTCTTCTACCCCCTGGTTCATTGGTGGTTGTCTACGTGGCGGCATTTTCTGTTATAAACAAAAATTTACATTATTATACTTATTTCATATTTTTCATCTCATTACTTTGTATCTTAGGCAATATTTAGCTAAAATACAAATAATTATTTCAACACACATATAAACATAAATTTGACTGCATTTATATTCATATGCTAAAACAGTAGTGCATAGCACTTTACATCGACAGCATACTGCTATAAATGCTTCTATCCCTGAGAAGCTACAAAAGATGGGATCTTACATATCCTACAACTTCCTAGAGTTGGGATTTAGTGACATATTAACCCTCTAATAAAACAAAAGTTGGGTTTTACTGCATCTATTTACATACGAAATTAGAAAACAACAACTACTACTACTGACTGCGCATCCCCCTATAGATCGCGTCGTCATACTCCTCATCCCCGATGGCCATCACCACACTCCTGCTGATGGTGTGCATAGACTGGCCCTCCTCAGCTGGGTAGTAGTGCACCCTGCTCTGAAGCCTACCATATGAAGATCGGTAGACGTAGCTAAGTCTATCCGTCCTCACCCGCTTCTCGCGGACCTCCTCCTCTAGCTCAATCATCTGACCATAAGCGGCATCCCGCTGTCTCTCCATCTCCATTCGGTCCTCTATCGCCTCCTGCCAGTGTACACGGATGGCGGCCTTCTCTGCCTGTACTTGCTGAACCTTCAGCTCAGCCTCGGCCAACCTAGTCTCAGCCACTGCCAATTTGGCCTGCAGCTCTACGTCCTGATCTACCAGCTGATGTGTTAGCACTGCAAAGTGCTCCACCGAATCCTCGTACTCCTGTACCTGATCCTCCAGTCCTACAATCCTCTCCTTCAGCTCTGTGTTCTCGCCAGAGAACTGGTAAGCCGCATCCCTATACTGATCCTCCATGTGCTGGTGGGTCAGATTATGCTCCTCTAGATGCTGGACCCTTGCCTCCAGCCCCTCGTTCCTATCGGTCAGTCCCTCTATGATGTCAGCGGCAGTGGTGCCCATGCCATCAGCTGACTCCTCCTCCTCAGACTCCTCCGACTCTGCCTCATCCTCACTGTAAGGCCTCATGACTCCGCCCCAAACGGGCTCCACATGATCCCCCTCCTCAGGATCCGACTCTGGCTCCTCTACGGGTGCAGCCACCAGCGGCTGTGCAGTATCCATATGGATATCAATATAGTCATCCTCAGCAGTGCGACTCGACTGTCCGATCTCTGCCATCCTATATCATAAAACAATAACACACGTTAGTACAGCAATAAAATATATTCATTGATGAAATGAAATGATATTTTATCATGTACATCTCGGCTCGATGGATTTTCTCAATCCATCTCCAAAAATACACAACATGATGAATCTCCCCGATTCATCCCCTAACGCACTCGATATGAGTTTAATACTAAGGTTATAACTTAGGTTTCGCAAATCCTAACGTTTCTAACCTACAGCTCTGATACCAACCTGTGACGACCCCAAATCCGGGTTCCATAACCTCGAGTTTGGTTCTCACTATTCAACACATTACTAACAATTAAATACATACATTGCATTTAAATATCGCGGAATAATACATATTGGTTCCCTTCAAAAGGTTACAATAGCAGGGTCTATCAACCTTAACATCAAACAGTTCCTATCATAAGGAATTACAAAAGGTATTTCAATAGTAAATACACATTTAAGCTTCTAATTAGCATGCATAAACTAACTTAAGCTCTGGCCTTTCCTTTTCCTTTATCCTTCTTTGAGCAATCAGGATTATCTGAAAAATGGTTCATGATATAGCAAGAATGAGCAACTAGTTTGCTCAGCAAGTTTAGAACAATCCTATAGATTTAATATATCATGAATGAATGGGAAATATCATCAATGATTCAACAATAGATATAACAATTGTGAATGAAACATGATTCAAATTTTAATAACAGAATATTTGAATCTTAAAATGCTGAGTGGTCACTAAGGACCCTGAACTAACGAGGGTATAATAGAGTTTCTTCTGACCCTTTGAGTTGTTTGGTTTTCAAGGGGATCAGCCTATTCAACCCGCTGTATATGCATTACATTTAGTCACTGGCGCCCAAAGTCGGTTTCCCGACACAAAATCCCCTAATTTAGGGTTGTTCAATTCTCAGACTTAATATAAGAAATCCGCACCCAACAATGGTTTGGATAAGCTTTTAAAAGTATTCAAGTATTGAATTTATAAACGTAATGTCTAGCTGAACTATTAGCTTTTGACATTTTTAGTACAGTTCATGAATCAAGAACTAATAAGCTTCAAGTGCACTAAGTGCGATTTTATAAACAAAATGGATGTGGAATAATTTTTAATAATTAAACCACTTCAAGCTTTGACAATAAATACAAGTATAGAAACTTGTTCAACAATAAATGAGTAGGGTTAGAGAACTTGCCTTGTTTGCGACGTACTGCTAACCAATTCAACTAATTCCCTTTGAATAGACCTAACAATTTAATCACGTTGATCTTTAAATTAGTATCATATACACATAAGTATGATGACTTTTATAACTCTTACGAACCACATAACTTAATAATTATGGGTATTTAAACACTTAGAAAATATTATCACTACTTGATAATATTTCACACAAAGAACCTATATTATCTATAGTTCATACCCTTATCTAATATTATTAACATTTTAATAATATTTCATTAGTCTTGTAATATTATTATTCATTAAATAATATTTTATTAATCAATTAATATTATTAATCATTTAATAATATTTTATTAACCTTATAATATTATTAATCGTTTAATAATATTTTATTCATCTTATAATATTATTATTCATTTAATAATATTTTAACATAATTTAATATTATTAACTATTTAATAATATTTTAATCCTTATCTAATATTATTAACCATTTAATAATATTTTAATAAAAAGCTAATATTATTAATTATTTAATAATATTTTATTAATTATCTAATATTATTAATCATTTAATAATATTTTAATCATTAGCTAATATTATTAACTATTTAATAATATTTTATCTATTTACTAATATTTTATTGACTTTATAATATTATTATACAATTAATAATATTTTCATGATTTTCTAATATTATTATATTAATAATAATATTTAATTATAATATTAAACCTTTGATAATATTTATCCTCTTTTAATTATTAAATCAATTATTTATCATTAAAAATTACATTTATTCATTTAAAAATAATAAAAAAATAGTAAAATAATTTTTTTATCAAGCAGGGCGTCAAGACGCCGTCCCAAGGCCATTTTGGGGCGTCTAGACGCCCATGGACAGAACCTAGGGCGTACACTTGGCGTCTAGACGCCGGGCTCTTTTTTGCTGTCGAAACCTCTCTTACTCATTTGGTCATAACTTTATCATACGGAAACATTTTGAGGTGATTTTTGAGTCTAAATTCATTAGAATTTCATGATCTACAATTTATCTTTAGATCACAAATCCAAATTCCAAACTTAAGTATTCGTAAAATCGCTCACAAGGACAGACTAAAAACTAGTTTCATAAATCATTGGTTCGATTGGTTCAAACATTGATAAAATGAAATCTACACATCCAAATAACACCAAATCAGTGTTGATGTGTTCCTAACTTCTTGTTTTAAAATATTCAATGGTTCGATCGTCTTTTTGAAAACCTTTTACACGATAATTACGGATCGAACCGCCTAGGGTTTAAAAACGACATCTTTTGCGGTAAAAGCTATAACTTCTTCGTTATTCAATATTTTTGAAAGGTTCAAAAAGGGTTTTTCTTTAAAACTCATAGATATAACTTTCTAGCCATAAAAATCCAACTTTTGATTTATACATTTCAAAATACAACATCAAACCTAACATGTAGTGTTAGGGTTTTACCGGAAAAACTTGTTATGAACATTTCCACATCTCTTATGCATTTTTCACATACCAAATCATGTTATAAACACATAGAGCTATGAATATACATATATTACATAGATAAATACTTCTAGACTAGCAAAACGAGTTTTGATCGGTTAAAAATAGATTTTAACCGATTAAAACGCATATAGGCTATAAAAGTGAAATAAGAAATGGTTGGAGAACTTTTAAACCTTAATGTTTTGTGTGCTCTCCTTCTCCTCCTACCAAAGTATGTGATGAGGTTGTTGGACATCCACCAAGCACTAGCTCTAGCTTTTTCTCTCAACACTTAGGTCTTTTCTCTCAAATACTCTCAAATGCTCTCTCTTTTTCTCTAGGAATTCTCTAGCAATGAATTAACCAACATGGAACAAGTGTGGAGTGCTTCTTTTATAGCACTCTACTAACACATCATTAAGCTTCCTAATTCACCTATGTTGGTGGAATTAAGGACTAAGTGAGCTTACTATTGCTTTGATTGACTAGTTGATGGAAAGTGTGATTGACTAGGGTTATTCACCAACTATGACAAGGAGTGATTTAGAAGCAACATTGCAAATCAAGCCATCCAAGTGGGTCACTCAAAAATCTCAGCAAAATGGGGTTTAAATCCCCCATTTTTTATTTAATTTTAATGCTAAAATATACATATATACATCTATATATATATATATATACTTATATATATCTATATTGACCAAAGTTTTGACCTCATTTGGACTCCACATTGGACTTGGGAATAAATTCTATTGGGCTCATTCAATTAAATTGTTTGGGCTCAATTTATATAACACATTGGGCTAACATTTAAATAACTATGCTACCTTTAATTAAAATAAGCATTGGGCTTGTTAAATTAATTACATGGGCTAGTAATTAAATTAATTACATGGGCTACTAGGTTAATACATTTGACCTAGTTTAACAACTCATTTGGATTTAAAATATAATCCAATTAGATTTGCTTTAGTTAATTATACCCTCTTGCTTCATTGTTTTAAATAAATATAGACATACACAAGTATATCTATTTAATTATATAATGCACAATTCATTAGTACAAAAATTTTAAATTCATTGCTAATTATATATTAATTATAATTACAATGTATAACGAAATTCGTGGTCATTACAAGAAATAAGTAGGGAAGGAAATTCAAAGGAAAGAATAATATCAATATTCAACCTATCAAAAACTATTTAATTCAATACATCAAAAACTTTTAAACTAGGCAACCAAACATAAAAAATACTTGCTAATTTTGGGGGCCAAGATACTTAAATACTGAAACTTCTATTTATATTTGAAAAGAAATTTTTTGTAACTATCTTATTATTGTATAAACTTCTTGGGGCAGTGGTTTTCATGAGGCAAGAATCATAGAGGTAATATTTTATGGAATTGGACCTACTGTTAGACATGTATCAAGTGTCAATTACTTTACATCTTGACATTGAACTTCTATAACTCGGAGGGAATATTATTTTTTGAACCATTAATATTATTATCATGTTCTACTTTTTTGCCTTACTTTTTTCCAACTCATAAACCGCCACTACTCTTTATTTGCAATTGACATGGAGGGATTATAATGTTTAATTGTGTGCTTGAACTTTAATCAAGCACCAACTGTGATTGAAAAAGTAGCAGGAGTTTGTCGGAATGTTAAATTATCAAAAAGTACTGGGAAAAATATATCAAATTGTTACCTATTAGACAAAATCGCGGGCCCGACCTACTATCCTATTTCGTCTCTTTGTTCTCCTTTTTCTCTCCACTCTCTCTGATTTTTACTTCTTTTAAGCTTTTTTTTACATTGATTTTTCATCATTTTACATAAATAATATTTGATACTGGAGGAGTTTTTACTTACTTTTACAATTTATTTAGTAAGAACCATTTTTGAAATTCTTGATGTAGCAATGTAACCAATAATTTGGAACTTGATGTTGTTATATCTCACTTAATACATTGCATTATCCTTTTGTATAAATTTAATAGGGTAATATTATTCAGAATATTATTTTGTGTGCTTTTTCATTCTCTAGAAGACGAACAGTTTTAAAAATTAATTTGTCCTAGTAATAACCATATTGAGGGAGGCACACAGGCATGATGTTTGTCTGTTCCTGTCAATGGCTCTTGAGTTAGATGAGTGGCACATTACTAACAATATTTGTTGGCCGTGGACGTTGTTGATGGATAGTCTTTCTTTTCAGAGGTTTATGTACCGAAGACATGGTAGAGCTTGACAGACCTACAAGGAAAATGTTGTTATATGTATTTTTTTGTAATAGCGTACTAAAAGTGGTAATATTTTTGGGTAGCTAATTGGAAAATAGATTGTTGTAAAAAACTTTACTTATATACGCGATGTTGTATTTATTATAAATTTATATTAGTAAGTGTGTCATCCATTATGTGTATAGAGTTCGCAGGTGGTCAATAAAAAGGATACATTGCTGTGAAGGTACATGTACTATGTTTATCATGCTAGGGTTTCGACACAGAGAAAGCAACGAAATTTCAAAAAATTTCGAAAACCCTAAGCCAGGATCCATGCAAAACCATATTAATTCAGAAGTTTAGATTATTTACAGATTATTCGAGATGGACAGGAGACAATGGAATTCTGAAACGGTTTCGAATCTTCAACGCAATCCAGCGACTGTGTCTCTACAGTATCCACACGAACGCTCCGCGAACCGTTACACGATCTGCAACAAAAGGGATCTGCGGTACTAGCCACCAAGATCAGGATTTCTAACCTATTTTTCTCTCTAGCCTCTTTCTGAAAGCGGCTAGGGTTTTAGTTTTTCCTTACGTGATTTTTAGACTACTGATATATCATATATATAGTAGTTAATAGGAATTAACTAAAACCTAAAATAAATAGAAAAATAAAATCCAAATTTATATATATTATATTTTAATTAAGTCTTACTTAATTAATATACATATATACAAATTATCCTATTAATTTAAATTCGTAATTTTTTAAATACTATCAATCATATTGACATATTTAAAATACTTACAATTTAAATTAATTCTCTTTTAATTACGTTCTAAGTGTGTGACCCTATAGGTTATTATTATGTTGGCAATAATTTTAAAATCATATTATAAAATTATAAATAGTGAGCGGCATCTAGTAATGCATCACTGCTACCCAAATAATAATAAGATCGGTGATTCGATACAACATTTTCGTGACCAATGTTTCAATGTAATTTAATCCTTTTAACCTTATATCCTAGATTAAACTCGAGGCATGGAATGTGTCATACTCTTCATAATTTAATCTGAGTTTTCTTGATCAATGAGTAGACTATATGAAACAAATCAATATGTGAGCATGACCATGCATTTCATAGTCCTACTCAATCAAGAGGCCTATGGATATCACCCCTAATATATAGGAGGGTTAAATTCCATCTAGATCACTCATATTCCTCACACGATTCATGATGTACCCAATAATCACCTTTATTGTCCACCCTATTAAAGGTGACATTTGATGATATCAAAGTACACAAATTCTCGTGTAATAATATAGTGACTTTAGGTCAGAGGATCATTACATCATTGTCACTATAAGAATTTCTTATGACACTTTGCATAATGCTCCATGTAGAATTCTCATGGTGGGTCAGTCCAGTACATTGTTCTCTAACATGTACCTATGCATTGACTCAAATATCTCATATATTTATGACCAATGAGATTTGGCCATCAGTCAATCCACATACTAGTCTCAATGCATCATTGTTGTCCCATTAACAATGATACTCGACTAGGGACATTTAAGAGCAATGATATTAATTATAATTATATAATCTCATGTTCAAGTCACATACTTAAAGCTATATAATTCGTATCATTATTCTAAGAGCTTTTATTATGTTAACATTTATATAACGCAGTAAATGAAATCATAATAAAATAATCTATTTATTCAATCAAATATAATATCAAAAATGTTAAGCAATTACATCAAATAATTAGCCTCTAGGGCATAAACTCTAACATATCAATCCACTTTGACAAGGAGGTGGAGACGTAACTTTTAATTATTTTGTGCAGCAATGCTTTTGATTCCCAGCGATTGGTTCGTTATTGCTGTAGAAGAATGCTACTGACTCATGTTGACCTCATTGAGATGCTTCTGAACTACCATAGTACTCTCTATCTTTCTCTTGCACTGTGTGTCAGTCTTTATTTTTCTGTCAGTTTACGTAGGTTATTTTATGTGCCTCCATAGGTGTGTATCTGTGTGTATGACCTATATTGTGGTTGGAACCCATGTAACCTTTTCTTTTATTCACCTGCGTATGCGTGTGTGTGTGTGTGTCCTATAGTCTTTGGGGGAAAGGCTGGTGGCAATTGGGTAACGTTTTCTTCAAATTTGTTTTTTTCCTAGATCTTGATGGGTGTTTTTGCTTTCGATTAAAGGATCAAGCCAACGTCGTTGTCACATGTTGAGTTCTTTCTTGGTGAAGAAATACTTGAGACTTTTATGATCTGTATAGATATCCACTTTCTCTCCGTACAAGTAGTGTCTCCAGATCTTCAACGCGAAAACGACTGCTGCCATCTCTAGATCATGAGTAGGATAATTTTTCTCATAATCTTTGAGTTGTCGAGAGGCATAGGCTATAATCTTTCCATGTTACATAAGGACACAGCCTAAACCTTTGCCTGAAGCATCGCTATATATGATGAATTCTCCTGATCCTGATGGAACGGTCAGAACAGGAGCTGAAACAAGTCTCCTCTTGAGTTTTTGAAAACTCTTATCGCATTCCTCGCTCGATATAAGTTTTGTACTAGAATGAATGATACCGATATCTAATAATTAAACTTTCAACTCTTTGTGTTCTATGGGAGCCATTCGGTATGGGACTTTGGAAATGGGCTTGGTATCGGGTTCTAGATCAATACAAAATTCAATTTCACGGTTTGGGGGTAAGCCAAGAAGTTCCTCAGGAAAAACGTCAGGAAACTCATTAACAATGGAAATATCATTCAAGTTTGACGTATTTTTGTTCAAATCAGTGACATGAGCTAAAAAGACTTGACATCCGTTTTTCAATAAACGAATGACTTTATAACTAGAAATAACAGTTATAGATTTCAATAGTTTAGTTGCTTGAATTTGCATGACAGGTTGATTAGGAATATGAAAACTAATAATCTTATTAAAGTAATCAATTTTAGCATGATGCGTAGTCAACCAATCAATTCCTAAAATCACATCAAATTCATGCATTTCCAAAGAAATAAGGTTAACAGGTAGTGTGAGGTTGTTGATTTGAACTAGGCAAGATTTATAGACAGTGGATGTGATAGCTATTTCTCCCAATGGGATTTCAACTGATAAGTCAAAGTCCAAATTTTCAAGGGTTAAGTTTAAACGACAAGCACATGCTGGTGAGATAAAAGAGTGGGTAGAGCCAGTGTCTAATAGGGCATAGACTTCACGAGAATTTATGAATAGTTTACCAGTCATCACCTCATTCGGGTTCTTGATCTGAGAGACTATTACCAGCGAACACTTCATCCGGATCTTCTTGTATCTCAACCATGGGAATACCACGAAATAGTTCTCTAACGAACTGTTTCTCAGATTCTTCAACTTCATCAGTAGTAGCGTACCAATAATTTCCCGTAAAATAATATTTTCGATAAACTGCTGTTTTCATAACGACGACCAACTTAACCTGAATTCCTCTAAATTGTAACGCCCAAAAGTATAGATACATTATTTTTAAGTACTCTTGAAAATCATAACTTGAACACCATAAATCCCATAGACTGATCTCAAAAATCCATGTCTTCTTATCTTTTGTTATTATGCATAACCAGGTGATGATATGTTTCCAACTGTCGAGAAAATTAAAGGCAACAATTTCCGCAAGTTCCGGATATCCTTTAAAGAACGAATTTGGAAGAACGACGGTAGAACTTTCACCTTCTTCTTCTTTAGATCGGACACAAATAATTTTTGCTTTAGGCAAATTATTCAACTCTGAGTTTGTAGAAGAATTGTTTATGGCATCTACATTTGCTTCGGGTACTCCGTAGTTGACCTCCTGATTTCCAGATGCCATACTAAACTGTGGTCACAAAATAATTGTTAGTTTAAACAAACTGACTCATCACTTTAAATCGATTCGTTAGATAACAAAATCTCATTTAGGTGGGACACGCTAATGACTGATTATATTCGTCTCTCCCCTCCTAGTTCTAGCCCCAGATCTCCATTAAAGACCATATCCCTAAGCTCTGATACCAACTGTGACGCCCCCAAATCTAGGTCCACACAGCCCAAACTTGAGTCGTCAAAAGACTACAACAAAATTATTACAACAAAGCACATCGTACAACAATACAATGTATAATAATACACAACTAAGTCTTCACAATTATTGCCACACTATTTTACAACATGTGAAGACTATGATAGCTATTCCACGGACCCTCACTCCATTCCCCGGCTAGACCCCGTTACGTTTTCATCTCCTGTTGAAAAATAATGGAACAAAAGAAATGGTGAGCTCAAATAGCCCAGTAAGAAATATCATGACTAAGATAATGACGAATAAATTATCATTAGTCTTCAACAGTTGAGTTCTTGATAGAATACAATAGACTACAAGGTTTATATCAAAAACTGCAGTTAAATTCTTGAACAATGTTCAGATCAATAATAGCAGCGGAATGAGCAATCTATTAAAAGAATAATGCAGACTATAATGTCCACTCGCTTCTCTTTTTAGTAAAAATATCATCAACTTTTATCATTTGAAATACCATTAGTCATGATAATAAAAATTCACAGTTCCTGGTCATAATCATGTAGATCAACAGTCCATCTTTGCACTACGGGCCAAAGATATTCAATATAACACCAACGGTCATGATTATACCAGATTCAGCCTTTGGTCATAATCATACCAAACAACAGTTCATCTATGCACTACGGGCCAAAGAGAACTTTCACCACGTGCCATAAAAGACACCGAACAGATGTATCGCCTTTAACCTAGTATATCGCCTTTAACCTATCATCTGTTCAACAATTATATCACATCTGTGCCCCCGGCCACAGATATTCACAACAGCTTGATTCTTGATGATTAATACAGATAACAGTGATACAAATGATGAACAGAAGAAACAGGATAAACAATAATTATCGAAAGTTTACTTTGTGCAGATTCAAATAATGTCCAAATTGTCAACATGATGTGGAGTGAAATTTAAAAATAATATTCAAAATTCACAGTTCAGAATAACGGTTACAGGTCAATAGAAAGAATCAGAAAATAGGAAGGTTCAGTTGAAATAATGAAGTTCAACTATTATGGAACATATAATATTTTCAGGAATTATAGAAGCAATAGTTCCATAATAAGTTTCAATTTAGGAGTATGAAAGAAAATAATATTCCTTACCGTAGCAGGTTTGATTAACAAAAGGTGAAGGAAATTAATATCCCTTACCATAGTAAGTTTGAATAATGGAAGATGAAAAAGATGGTATCCCTTATGAGTATAAAGGAAAATGATATCACTTACGAATATGAAAGAAAATGATATTACAAACGAATATGGAATAAAAGTGTCATGTGATAATTCGTGTAGACAAATTATTTCCACACGAGACAAATAAAAAGGGTTATCCACCGACAGGCGGTAATCCACGCCGTAAGGATATTCCCATCAATTTGAATACGAAGAGTTATTCACCAAACAGGCGATAATCCGCGCCGTAAGGTTATTCTCAGAGATTAATAAGGAATGAATAGAAAAGGTTATTCACCAACAGGCGGTAATCCGCGCCGTAAGGTTATTCCTACAAATTAATACATGGAAATAAATGGCACATCTTATAAGTAAGAAAGAAACGATATTATTTTCGAGAATCAATGAATGATAATCCCTTCCAGTAAGAAAGAAAATAATATCCATTTATGGTGATGAAAAGAATGATACCCCTTACCGTAGTAAGTTAGAATATGAAAGAAGATAATATTCCTTACCACAGTAAATTTAAGAGTTTGAAATGAATGGTATTCCTTACCTTAACACGTGACTGGATATTGATTTAAATGAGGTTGATCAACCTATATATATATATAATAAAATTAGTAATTACCACATATAAATATTCATGGTGTATACAAACTCGTATATTATAAATTTGTTAAAAGTGGTTTGATCAAATAGTATAATATAATAACAAAATAATAAAAACTTAAAATTAAATTACTATTCCCGAAGTTACTATTCACGGGTTACTATTCACTCGCGGGTTACTATTCATCCCGGAGTTACTATTCATCCCGAGGTTACTATTCACAGTATAAAAATATAATTTTTTCAAAATAAAGTCTTCCAAATGAAGTTTTTCAATATAAATCTTTTAAATAAAGAGTTTTCTAAAGGAAGATTTGTGAATACCGTGAAATATATAAATTTATGAAATTTTAATAAAAGACTTACCTAGAAAATTTCTGCACTCCTTTTGGCTTTCAAACACTCAAAATAATATTACTATACCCAAGTAAAATACCCAATATTATGGTAGGAGGATTTTGAGTTTTTAGCGTACCTTTATTGCTCATCAGAGCAATCTATTTATAGTGCAAAGGAGCATGTGAATTTTGACAGAGTGTGCTGGAGGAGCACACTTAGTTTGACAAAAAGTGGGATGGTGTGCGGTAGGTGGCTGATGATAACCCACCAATTTTGATAAAGCATACATGGTTTACTAAAGGAATAAGTGGGAGAATCCCATTTTTTTTGTTTTTCCTGGCAACCTTCTAGAAAATTTGGTAATGAAGGGTCATTCATTTTAAAAGTAACAAAACGTGCTAGAATTATAAAATGATGGCACACCATCCTTGAAATTCATTTTTGCTGAATGAATGATTCATATGACAACAAAAACTTATGTATCATATATATTATAATAATATTTTATAATAAAACAGATATATTACCCCCACCTGCCATAATTTTCTTCTCACCTTATTAGACTAATATATAAAATATCAATATTTAATGTCGCAAAAGTGATGACAATAATTCAACAATAATGTAAGAAAACACGTTACAAATCATTATTAATTTAATAATATAAATTACAGTATATTTGCAACTGTGACAATTATTAGGTTCAATAATTTTAAAAACAGTGCAGCAACAATTATTGACTCAATGATATAAAATACAGTGTAATGACAATTATTAAATCAATAATGCAAAATACTGTGTAACAACAATTATTGAATTGATAACATAAAATATTATGCAGTGACAATTATTGATGAAATGATGCGTAACAGTTACGGTGTCAATTATCAGACCAATAATATGAGACACTGTGCAATACCGTGTGCTACTGTAGAATACCGTATGCTACAATGAAATACCATAAATTACCGTATGCTACTATTCTTTTATCACCGGTATTTTAACAGTTAACACCGTTGACTATTTTTATTTAAAAATGTTACTTCTGTCGTTTTCTATATCCGACAAATATTCCGTTGTGGGGTCCACCAATAATTAGTTATTTCGGCGCCGTCGTACGGCCCGAATATTCCCCGACAAAATAAAATTTGCACATAACATCCTTAACTTTCAATTTCGTCAATTTAACCACTTACTGTTTCATGAAAAAAATATATATATGAAGAAAAATTAAATTTTATATTTCATAAAATTCGGGGTCTTACATTTTGGGTAGGAGGTTTATCTTCATTAGACGTTTTTTACTTTTCATCAAACATATACGAATTTTTTTATTTTTCATCAAATAACTCCTCTTTTCCCATTGTCAACTCACATTTTTTATTTAGATTCATCTTTATGTACTAAATAATTACACGAATATTCATAATGCCCTAGGCACGGGTTTTCTCTAGTTCAAAATAAGCTGTCTAAGATTTGAATGTACAAAGTTAAAAATGAGTATTATTCGGTTCTTCATTTTCTAACCCTCTTATAACATTAAATAGTGTTAGGTGTTTTCAAATAATATAATAATAAATATTTATAATTTTTTATATTATAGCCGATCACAAAAAATACATCTAACTTATATAAATAACGGCACATCATTTAAAATTAAAATTTAAGACTCATAAGTCTTAACATTATTAATTTAATATTAAAAATATAATTATACTTGTCGATACATAAGAGTGCCACCTCCATGTTAATATAATTTGAGTGTGGAGGACTCCGACTCTAGCTTTTCCAGTGATACTTTATTGGATGAATAAACTTTATAAATTTTTATTTTTCTTGTAATTAGTACTTCCATTGGTAGTTTTGTCAATTATGGACCCCAAAAATATTTATTGTGTTAGATTTAAAAACAAGATTTGTCATGTAATTAGTACTTAGCTGGAAAGTTGTCAAATAGCATGCAACAGCTAGCTAGCTCTCCTCGGCTCCAATAATCGGATTCTTGCAAACCAACTGTAAAGTAACACTTCCGCTCTTTAATAATTGAAAAAATATAAGTGCACAACATTTTTGATTTCTTATAATTAGATTAGACATTTGATTTCTTATATTAAGATTTGTCTATAATATATTCATAAAGATATTTTTTTTTTCATTTTTAATTTTAATATTAAATAGTATTAATTCTATCTAGAGACTAGAAATGAGAGTTTTATATTCTTTATTAATTTTTTTTATCAAACATTAATGTTTGTATAAAAATGTACTCTAAAACATATTTTTCCAATAATTTATTTTTCTGATAAATTATGTTTTATAAAGTTTCTTACTTTTTCTGTTTTCTGTTGTTTCAAATATTAAAGATGTATACCCCAAAAATATACTTGTGACATGATTGTAAAATTATGTCAACAAAATTAAAAACATTATGTCAATTTAACTTATAATCAATTAAAAAATGCTCTTTTGTTTAACAACAAAATTTAACAAATAAAATTCTTTTTTATGAAAAGGAGAGTATTGATCAGAAAAGATCATTGATGTGTCTCCAGTGGCGGAACCAGAACCATAATGTAGGGGGGTCAAAATCTCTCAATAAAAAAAATTATTGCTAAAAGACATTGTAGCAACCATGTCGATCTCCTCTCAATGAAGAAGGACGGATTCGCTACAGAACCTAAGGTTGTTATTGCTAAAAGAGTCCTTATAGAATCATTTTTTCTGATAATCCATGAATTCAGACAATTTCAAGGTGCACCAGCATTGGTTTTACATGTTATTGCTACGTCTTGAAATTGGACGCCTTTCGAAGAGCATAAAGCTTTCTCTTTGTTGTTACATTCCTGCGTTTGATTGAAATGCACCACGGATTCTTCTTCCGCGGGGTTCACTTCCTCCATGTTACCACCAGTACCACACCCATAGGTAAGAGGGTTTTTTCTCTGTCAGGCTACACTCGGCACATTTCAAACTTAAACCTCTGTGCAGGGACCAAACTATTTCAGATAGCGGGTCGGACGTGACAAATACCATGTCAATCCTTGAATCTGCATTTGCACCTGCACCTGCAGTATTCAGTCTTGTATGCGGAGATTGACTGGGATAACTTAGAGCAAAAGCTTAATCAACAACTTCTACAATTATCAAAGGGAACGGCATCATGAAATTTTCAAGCACAACTAATCTACGTGAATCATGTCTCTTTGCAGTTCGGTACATTAATTAGGAGTCCAAGCACTGTCATTTGAATTAATAAATTAGTCTCTACCCGAAGGGTGGTTTTATAATTTTGGTCTCTAATTTGTTACTTTAAAAATCAACAGCTTGCAACAAATAAATATAAAAGTCAATCTATGTAAATTGTCAAGAACACAACTTCTATCATAATAAACATATCCACAATATCAGCAATGAAATCCTTGGGGGTTCTAGTAAAGGCATAACCTGAAATTAAAATTAGCTTCCATCCAAATGAGCAAAAATTGATTTTTATGCTGATAAATGATAGTATAACAAAATTCACACCCTTCAAGAAGCCAAGTTAGTGTATAATTATGTTCTTTTTTGGGTCTTTTACAGAACAAATACTTTAATCCCACAATATATTTTGCTTAGGCGAGAGGGAAAAGGAGTAAAGCCAAAAGATGGAAAATCGGTGAAACTTGTCTGTGTTCGTGCCTATGAGTAGTAATGTATTTTGAGAATTAATATTTTCACAAATAAAAATGATAGTTTTATAAAATTTAAATAATAAATAGATTTTACATTCATAAGAAAAAAATCTTGTAAAAAATTCACATTTTACTTGTGAAAATATAAATTTATTTTATTTTTATAATTTCATTGTCATTAGAGTTCATAATTATGAAATTCAAATTGAACGGATGAGATTGAAAATTTTAGGCAATGGACAATAAACAGAAGTGTTAATTATAAAATTTTATTTTAGCCCCAAAGTATCAAAAATTTTAATTATTTTCCTTCAAGTTTAAAATTATTCCCTTTAACACTCTGTTTAAATTAATATTCGAGATTATTGGCAATTATTTTATTTATGTTTTATCTAACGTATAAAAATTATTGTGGGTGTAATATATATTCAATTGTGTAAAAGGTGCGTTCTGCCAATAATTTCACTAGAGTGGTCAAAGAAAATAATCCGTAAAAACTTTAAACTTGAAGGGAGATATTTGAGAAAATTACTACTTTGAAGCTAAAAATGAATTTTTATGAAACCTTAAAGGACATTTTTGCAGGTGACAAACAGAATGAACAACCGCTCTCCTCCAAAGCCCCAAATCTACGCTTCAGATGAAATACCGAGCTCCCAAACAAGCCCCTAAATGGAGGAACAGCGCAACGATGCCGGAAACATACCGCCGCATCGAAGCTTTGATGAAGAACAACTCCCAAAAGAATGTCTTACCAGTACTGACCAAGAGGCTTGGGGGGTCAAGAAATGAAAGCTTAGCCTGAGGATCGGAAGTTACCAGGGTCAAATGACCCCCCCCCCCCCCCCCCCCCCCCCCCCCCGCCCCCCCTGCTTCCGCCTCTGTGTGTCTCAGACATGTAGTGAAATTGTACACAATTTATTTGATATGGAATTTATATAAAATATCTCAAAAATAAAAGTACAATTTTAAATTATACTTCACTCTTTAGTAGTAAATGCGTGAGTGCTATATTTGTTCTTTCACTCGAATATGAGTATTTCATCGCATAGTGACAAACAAAATGCATGAGTGTTCTATTTGTTTCGTTATTCGAAAATACGATCCATGATTCAGTAACTATGTTGCATTATATTTTTATTTAAAATGTTAACCTAATAGGTTGAGACTCCGTTATATTTATTAAGCCATCTATATATACTTTTGAATTTATTCTATGCAGAATTTTTGTTAAATATTCAAATGATACATATTTTAACAGTACCCAAAAAAATTAAAATTAAATAAATAGAACTATTTGCTGCCATAATACAGGAAACTGTTCTTCTTCTTTTTCTTTTTTTTTTTTGGTTACTCAGAGAATATTTAACTACTGTTTAATGACTTAGATTATAAAAGAAGGGTACGTAGAATTATAATTAAGGAAGTGAAAAATTAAGAATGCGTTTTTTGTATCCCATTGTGTTGTAAGAAGAAATCTAAGCCAGATGATGAAGAATCACTTGAGCAAATATCTTCGCATTCGAAATCCGATAGAGGCAAGGGTGGTGAATATCATGTTGAATCCAACCATGGCACCGGCGTAGCCCGCAATGCTAGCACCAATGACGCTGTCGTCGCAGCTTTGGTGGTGACCGGAGCACACGCATCAGCAATGGATGGTAGTGCATGTGGCAGTTCTCGTGGTGGTGTTGGCGGTGATGGTGGTGGTTGATTCTTATCGTAATTCTCTCTCTTTTTTTCTTCTTCCTTCTTCTTCTTCTTTTTTTTTTTTTTTTTTTTCTCTTTTTGGCATGTGTTTGAGTATTTCGAATTCTCATTTTCAGTTTATATAATTTCTTTTTAATTATTTTATTTTTGATGGGTTCTCCGGCCTTCTTTTATTTTGAGTAAGCTATAATTATTTCAAGTAATTTGTGTGGATTTTATAAGAAGAGAGACGATCAAAGAGAAAGAGAGGAATGTGAATGGCAATACGTGTGGACTGTGTAGTGCAGTAGTTTTAAATCAAACTGTGTTTTTATTTAATTATTATACATTTTGTTTTATGCTAGCTGATTCTCTGTTTTTATTTATATTTTTATTGTTATTGTGCATAAATCATTGGAGATGGATGCAGAATTCATAACATATTATAGCAATGTTGTTCAACGTATCCATCCAACATTGATACATGTCTGTTGCTAAAGTTATTGTTGAGGAAAGAAAGTATTTACAATACCAAAAAAAAAATCAGACCGCCAACTATTACTATGAAAACGACTTATCGATATCTTTCTCTATTTAAAACATTGCATGTATTTTTAAAATTCATATTAATTTATTGTTCTAATTAAATGTATAAGATAAGACACGACTAATTTGCTATATTTTTCTTTTTGTGAGTCTGACAAATTATAGGTCAAATTAAAAGGGAAATGACCGTTGGGTATACATGCACAGTAGGACGGACTGATTCGGCCTAGTCTGGGCCTAATAGACTTTGGCCGTTGATTAGATCAGACCAGACTTTGACTTTTAGGCCTGTAGGTCGGGTTAGACCGGACTTCTTGATCAAAGTCTAGTCTTTTGAGGCTTGTAGGCCAGGCCGGGCCAGACCTGTAGGTCAGGTCGGGTCAGGCTTTGGGTTAGGTCAGGCCAGTCCTTAGGCCGGGTCGGGCCAGGCTTAAAAATGTAATTAACTAATTTTTAATGTGAAATATAAATATTAAATAAACTAACTACTATATTAATTAAATGTATTGGCAAAAAATTAAAAATGAGTAATTAATCAATAATAAATAATGAGTCGGTTACAAATATTTTGCTTCAAAATATTTTTAAAATGTCTTTAAATTTTAAATCTTCAAAAAAATATAACCTTTTTGAAAGTTGTAACCACAAATTGTGATAAAAAAATATCCCACAAATCACTACCATAAAAAGTTGTCCCATTGGCAAGACCATACTTGTATGTAACATTTTTTTATTTTGTTTTTCTGGTGAGCATGAAAAAGGAAAATATGTATGTACATTGATCACCAGTAAAAACGTACCCATATTCTTGATATTTGTATGAGACTGCCATAAAAAAATTCAAACTCATTCTGTAACACACCAACATGAGGTCATAAACAAAGAAATTTTGTACCACACCAACATGAGGTCATAAACATAGTTTATAGTTAAAATGAATTAGCTAGGTTGGGCCGGTCCTCTGCGTAGGCTGAGCCGGGTCGGTCCTCTGCCTAGGCTGGGCCGGGCTTTTGCATAGGTCGGGTCAAACCGGTCTTTTTCGTAAGACGGACCAAACCGGGCTTTTACGTCAAAATAACAGCATATTCAAAGACTGTAGGCCGGACCGGCCGATCTGAGCTTTGACCAGGCCAGGCTCAGGCTCAGGCCAGGGCGGCCTGTGGGCCGTAGGCTTTTTGTGCATCTCTACCGTTGGGTATAATTTTTTTATTTTATTGTATATATTAGTTATAAGATATCAAAAGTTTGGTATTTTTTGGGGGGTTCTTTAACGAACAAAAGTCATTGCACAAGTGTTCATATATATATATATATATATATATATATATATATATATATATATATATATATATATAATATGATATAAGTGATAAAATAGGAACTAAATCAAATGCATTAAAATAAAATAACAAAAAATAGATACAATGCATTTAGTTTATGAATTTAAGAAATCATTAAGAATAAATCTAAGACACACGAGAACACATAAAAATAAAAATAAAAAACTTTGAATACTTAGTCACCAAAAAAAAAAATTGGACTACGAGTTGACTTGAGATCAACTAAAACGGCTCGATATTTGTCTTATTATATTTTGATATTGATAAAAAGTTACAAGTCGAGTTTAATTAACAAATTATTCCCTCTTAACTGCTAAAAGAGTCTTCTTTATAATTAAAAAAATATATTTCACATTTTTTTTATCTTTTTTATTTATAATAATTAAAATGACATAATGTCTTTCATTATTTTATTATCATATTATCACTATTTAACTAGTAATTTATTATTATATGTATAAACATAAAAATTAAAATTTTCTAACATTATACGTGAGAGATTTTTAATATTTATTATGTAAATATATTTTTCTCTAAAATAAGGATGCTCTGACAACTGTACGTTCAATTCTGACCAACCTCCTCCCATCAAGATCCCTGAAAAAATAAAAATATAATGATACCACCGTAAAATACAAAAGCAAAAAAAAAATAATTCATATTTGGCTAAGTGAGACAATAAAAATAAAAATCACCTTAAGAAAATGTATACACATATTTTATACACAAACATCAGGTAAGTTGGACTTTATTCAAGGGGGAACTACAAGAAAATAAAATGTGAGAATTGATATTATAATATAAATTAATCATTAATAGGGAAAAATTAAATGAATTAATCAAAGAACAATTATTATTTGATAAAAAGAAAATATGAATGTGATTGTCTAGCTAGGTGTAGAATCATGTTTAAAATTGGCATAATTAAACATGGTTGGTTTGTCTAAGTTTTCGGGGATAAGAAGTGAACACTCGAGAAGAGAGAAAGAAAAGAGATTTGTAAAATTGTGGATTAATCACCCCTTAATTTTTCTTGCTTAACAAATAACATTTATTTATGAATTATAATTCTCTCTATTACATTTATCCTTCAATTTTTCTTAATATAATTTTAGTAACACAAAAATTATATTTAACTACAAAATTAAATTCGTTGCAAATAATTAGAGATCCAATAAAATTTGACTCAAATAATTGTATCGTTAAAAATGTCACTAAAAATAATTTTTGCAACGCTAAAAATATATTTAAAAAATTAGAGGATAAATTAATGGTGAGATCCTAACCCATAATTAACATAATAAATAATAGGAACTCGGCTATTTCAACAGTAGAGAAGTGAAAGAAGCATCTTTTTAAGTGTGTATAATAACTTGTGATGCTTGGGCGTGTGAATGGGGTTTGTTGATGTTCATGGCCAAGACTTTATCTTGGGGGCTGGCATGAACAGATATAAAAGAAATATACTAAAGGTTTGGTCCAAATAATACTCCTCAATCTGTGATGTTCATGTAATAATCAATGATATTTGTGACGATTCCAAATTCAAATTTCATAATCTCGGATTTGATTCTTACTGTATAATATTGAATACCCATTAAATACATAATTTATATTTCAACTTAGCGGAATAATACATAAAGGTTCCTTACAAAAAGGTTGCAATCCCAAGGTCTATCAACCATAACATAAATAGTTCTTATCTTAAGGAATTATAAAATATTTACCAACAGTAATTACATATTAAACAGTTAATTAATATGCATAAATTAAGCCCTGATTTTTTTTTTCCCTTGTCCTTCTTGGAGCATTCGGGTCTAGTTGAAAATGGTTTATGATATAGCAAGTGTGAGCAACTAATTTGCTCAGCAAGTTTAAGAATAATCATAGAGATTTAATATATCATGAATGAATGGAAATAACATCAAGTGTTTCAACAATAGTTATAACAATTGTGAAATAAACAAGACTCAAATTTCATTGAACAGAAATATTTGAATCTTAAAATGCTGAGTGGTCACCAAGGACCCTGAACTAACGAGGGTATAATAGAGTTTTCTCTGACCCTTTCAGTAGTTTGGTTTTTAAGGGGATCAGCCTATTCAACCCGCTGTATATGCATTACATTTAGTCAACTGGCGCCAAAGTCGGTTTCCAGATATAAAATCCCCTTATTTAGGGTTGTTCAATTCTCAGACTTAATATAAGAATCTGCACCAAGCAATGGTTTGGATAAACTTTTAAAAGTATTCAAGTTATTGAATTTATAAATGCAATGTCTAGCTGAACAATTAGTTTTAGACATTTTTTATACAGTTCATGAATCAAGAACTATTAAGCTTCAAATGCACTAAGTGCGATTTTATAAACAATATGGATGTGAAATAATTTTAAATAATTAAATCACTTCAAGTTTTGACAATAAAATACAAGTATAGAAACTTGTTCAACAATAATTGAGTAGGGTTAGAGAACTTGCCTCGTACGTAGTCTACTGCTAATCAATTCAATTTAATTATCTTTTAGTAGACTTAATAATTAATCAAGTTGATCTTTAAATTAACATCATATATACATTCATATGATAACCTCTATACTTCTTACACCTCTAACATTTAACCAAATAATCATGTAGTTAAAGCTATATAAACACTTAGGAAATATTATCATCACTTGATAATATTTCAATCACATAAAACTTATATTAACTATTTAATATAGATTACACACTTATTTAATATTATTAATAATTTAATAATATTTTATTAGTCTTTAAATATTATTAATTATTTAATAATATTTTATTAAGTATATAATATTATTAACTATTTAATAATATTTTAATCATTATCTAATATTATTAACTATTTAATAATATTTTATTAATTATCTAATATTATTAATCATTTAATAAAATTTTATTAACCTTATAATATTATTAATCATTTAATAATATTTTGTTCATTTGTTAATATTATTAATTATTTAATAATATTTAATTCATTTACTTATATTATTAATCCAAATTCTTCTTTAATTATTATTTAATATCAACTAAATAATAATTTATTAATTATTACCATTATTTATTATTTAATATTAATTAAATAATAAATAATTATTTTCTTAACTTTATTCAACAATTAAATAACCATTAATGAACCTATTTGCTTTATTTATTATTAAATAATAAATAATTACTTTAATTACTTTAATAAATTATTCTTAATTTCCTTTATTTATTATTTGATAAATTAAATAATAAATAATTAATTACTTCTAATTCTCTTTATTCAATATTTAATAACAATTAAACAATAACTAATTAATCATTGTTAATTATTATTTTATTTAAATAATAATTGATTTTCTTAAATATTCTCAGTTTACATTATTTATCATTTAAAGTTTAAATAATTATTTTATTTGGGTCTTATATTAATTGTTTTAATATTTAAAACATTACCTAACCCATTTAATTAATAAAAATCGACCCGAACTGACCTGAAATCATTTCCGGCACGACCCAACCCAGGCCACGTCAGCTGACCCAGGCGCTCACATAGGCGCCTAGGCACTCAAGATGGTGCCTGGAATGCTGAGTTAGGCGCCCTGGTCCAGGGTTTTCAGGCAGAAAGTTTGCTAGCTTGTGTTTTGATTTTGTGATTTTTACCTCTTTTGTTCAAATTTGCATAAAATGAAATCTACAACTCCAAATGACCTCAAATTGGTCTTGTTGGATTCGTATCTTCTTGAAATACAATATTCCATTATTGAAACACATTTTTGGATATGTATAGATCACGAAAAATGGGCTCAAAGTGGATTGTTGTGCATTAGGGTTTTAAAATGACATGTTTTGCGGTAAAAGCCATAACTTCTTCATTTTTCCATATTTTTGAAAGCTTCAAGTTGGGTTTTCTTTAAAACTCATATATGTAACTTTCTAGTCATAAAAATCCATTTTCTAACTTGTACATTTCAAACTACAACATAAAACATAACATGCTTGACTAGGGTTTTACCGGTAAAGGCTAATATGGATTGTTCTTCTATTTTTATGCAATCAACACATACCAAAACATGTATTAAACATATCAAACCATTAATGTACTAATATAACATAGTTTTAGACTTCTAGATCATCAAAACAAGTTTTGATCGGTTAAAAATATATTTTTGATCACTTAACACATATATAGACCATAAAATGAACTAAGGAAGAGTTGTAGCACTTTTGAACCTCTTGGACTTGTGTGCTCTTCTTATTCTTCTTCCAAAGTAAGTTATGAGACTATAGGTCATCCACCAAGCTCTTCTTCTAGCAATATCCTCCACACTCAAAGTATTTTTCTCTCGACTATCACTATAACTCTCCATTTTCTCTTTAGGATTTCTAGGAAATGAAATGACCAACCTATTAAAGCTTGGTGGAGGTCTTATTTATAGGACTTTGATAACCCTTCATTAACTCCCTAATCAACTTGCATTAGTCAATTAAGAGACTAATTGTAATTACTATTTGATAGATTGACATGAAGAATGACAAGGTAATTGACATGGGTGGTTGAACTACCAAAACCAAGTGTGTATATGAAGCAACAAAGAGCCAACAAGCTACCCAAGTGGCCTCCCAATAAAGTGCCGGCAATCCTCTCAAAATAGGTCCAATTTTGCTTTAAATTTAATGGTTTATATATGCATATATACATCTATATATATATATACACATTTATATATAAATTGACCAACATTTTGACTTCTTTTTGGGCTTCACTTTGGACTTAGGATTTAAATAAGTGGGGCTTATTCAATTAATTTGTTTGGGCTCAATTTATTTATTCTATTGGGCTAACATTAACTATCATATGTTACATTTAATTAAATTAAACATTGGACTTGTTAAATTAATTATATGAACTAAGGTTTAATTAATTACATAAACTACTAGATTAATTAATTTGACCTAGTTTAATAACTCATTTGGATTTAAAATATAATCCAATTAGACTTGTTTTATCGCATTTAATAAATATACATATACACAAGTATATTCATTCAATTTTTTTAATGCACATTTAATTAGTACAATTTTTTTAATTCATTGATAATTATTTAATAATTATAATTACAATGACTAATAGAATTCATGGTTATTACAATATTCATGAGGATGAGAGATCAAACCTTGACAATAATAAAATGAGAGTATATGTATTTAAATATGAGTCTAATATAACAGAACAAATATATATATATATATATATATATATCAAAGGATTATTGACGTTAACTTTGCCGAGGTTATTACAGTATTATTAGTAGGCTTTCTAGTCTTATTTTGGAGGAACATATTTAAGTTATATCTTTGAAGATTTTGAGGGTATTAGGACATTTTTTTGAGTCTTTTTATTTTTTGTATATTAGTAGGACTGATAATAGAATATAGCTCATAGTCGAATTAAATTAACTCAAGTATTTGATTTTTATGTTCTTATTTTTTGATTGAATGATGTTCATCCTAGTAGTATTATTTATTTAATATTTCCAATAATTTGGAACAATAAAATTTATCAGCATTTTGAAAAAAAATAAAAAAATAAAAATTAACATGGAATATGATAGTAAAAATTGCACGAGGAAGGATCTGTTACCAATAACTTCACAGATTTTTAGAGAAATTTTGAAGAAAGCCAGCGTTTGGGGGTACCAAATCCAAATCCAAATCCAAATCCAAATCCAAATCCAATACAGAAACATCCTGTGGGCCGGATTGTAAAAGCCCCTAGGACAATATATATCAAACTATTTTGGCGTGGCATATACGCCTTGTGCTACCTCACCTGGATAAACCCTAGTCCATTCCCCATCAGTAGCAAGTCCTTCTCTCGCAAAGATGGCGATAGAAATGGCAGTTTCGGCGCCGATTGAACCGCTAAACAATCAGCCGAGCAAGGTTCGATGGGGAGAACTCGACGATGAAGATGGAGAGGACTTGGACTTTCTTTTACCGCCGCGCCAGGTAATCGGCCCGGACCAGAACGGGCTGAAGAAGGCGGTGGAATACAGGTTCAACGACGATGGAAATAAGGTTAAAATCACCACCACAACTCGCGTCCGCAAGCTGGCCAATGCTCGGCTTAGCAAGCGCGCCGTCGAGCGCCGTTCTTGGTCCAAATTCGGCGATGCCGTTCATGTAGACGTTGGTGCTCGGCTGACTATGGTATCCACTGAAGAGATTCTCCTTGAACGCCCTAGGGCTCCTGGTATACATTCTCTCCAATTCTCTGAATTTTTTTCTTTGATGGTCTGTTTGTATGTATGGATGCTTCCATTTATGGATTTGGAGTACTTTGAGGCTGATCACAATTTTATTTGTTGATTGATTTAGGAGTTGGGTATTGTTTGTCTGTGTAATCTCATCTTTAAATATAATGTACAAAATGCTAGTATTGTAAGAAGTTTAATATATATATATGTATATATATATATATATATATATATATATATATATATATATATATATATATATATATATATATATATATATACACACACACACACACACACACACACACTACAAATTGATGTCTTTCAGAAAGGTTTACCATTGGATTTCAATTAAATATTAAAAGCCCAAACTAGAAACTGCTTGGTTTTGAAAAGATTGTGATTGCATCTATGAAATTTGTTAACGATCAAAATCTGTCCTTTTCTTTTGACTTTCTTTTGTTGTTAAGTCTTTTCTATTTCTTTAAATAAGTGAAACATGATTTAATTCTGTTGGCTTCTGAATTAACCTTGCCTTTTGCATTCGAAATCAATTACTCAATGCATGTGTTGTTTCGACTTAATTTGTAGCCGAAAAGCATAACCTTTATGCATAAAATCTTTTTTCTTGCTGTTAGCTCTCATTGTTTTAATGCGAAAATTGTTTATGGATGTCAATTCTAGTGCAGGCATTTATTACAAGTACTTTATTTATCCATAATAAGATAGTTTCTGGTTAATTTTCCTAGAACGATACAGGTTCCTAACATCGGTTACATAATTTTCACAATCCCTGTAAACAAATGTCATGTTGGAACATTATGTTTTATTGGGGACCCTGTTCAGCCCCTTAACATATAAAGGTTGTGAAGTTTGTTCTGACTCTGTTAATGAGCAGGTGTGAAAGTTCTTCCTGGTTGTTACATGTTGTGTGTGTTTTAATTTCTGTCGCTGTTTAGTGGAGCAGAACATTAAGAAACTTAGGATCTATATGGCCTGAAGTTGATTTTCTTGGTGGTATTTTTTGACTAAAGAATAGTTACTCTTTTGTTAGGGATAATGAGACTTTACAAAGTTTTTTAGTTGTTGGTGTTCTGCAAAGTAATTGATACAGATGAGAATGTGTGTTTTTTTTCTTTTTCACTTGACTAGTTTGGAAGCCTAACTTGGCATCCCAATCTGCAGATCGCTAGGTCAATAAGAATAAGATTATGTGGTAACTCTATATTGGTACTCGTGCATACTAACAGACTATCGTTGAAAAATATTGTAATTTATGATCTGCCTTGCTCAAAAGTTTGCCTTGCTCTGCTGTTTGATTTTTGATTGTTTGGCCTAACTATTGATGCCTACAGTATTTTGTGGAGAAATCATATGTATGCAAAATTACGAATGCCACCTATATTGGTAGCACATACGTAATCAAATAGATTACATTTTTGGCTGTTTTTATCGTGTTTGTTGTGTTGCTGTGATGAATACCATGTATGTGGAATCATAATCACCTTCAATCATTATACTCCTTTATGAGCTTGCATGCCTTTGTAGCCCTGTCATTCCCCTCTGATAGCTTTAAGGTACTTGGAGGGATTATGGTTGCAATTTGTCTTTTGTTAATTACCATGAAGGTTTATGCTTAACATCAGGTTCTGCTTGTTTGTTGAGAACTTTGAGCTTCAAAGCTAAAATTCTCATAATTCACCCTAATTTAGTTTACTTATCAAATATCAACAAAACAGAAACTAAGATCTTATGTTTTGTCTATTAAAAAAAGTTAACTTCCGTATCTGATCCTTACTGAAATTTTTATCTTTACAAATATTATGGTAGATTAAAGAAGAAAACACTCTCACCTAGAGGAAAAGGTTTTTACTGAGAAAACTAGTTAAGCAGTGTACTTGTAAATGTACTCCCTCTATTTCGCAAAATAGACTCCCATTTTGGCCTTTTGAAGTAAATTTCTAAAATCAATGTGAATTATTTAATTGCTGTCTGTAATCAGTACAGTCATGAATATTATCAACTATCTAAAACATATTACTGATCAGATTTTTTTTGTTGTGTTTTCAAAACTTAAATTCATTCACATCAATTTTATATTGTAGGATTTTGCAAATTTACTTCATATATTCAAAATTCGACCTTTTCTTTATGTGGAACAATGGTAGTAATAGTATTGTCTTTGCTTAAGCTTATGTACAGTTGGTAATTTGGCTGGACTAGAAGGCTGATGCCCCTAAAGTAACTAACCTTTGTACGTTGAACTTGTCATTCTAAGTTCCTTTTTTAATCATCTCCCCAATTCCCCTATTCCCATGAATTTATTCATTTATTGTTTAAGAGAAAAATTCAAGTTCGATATATACATCAAATAAGCAGTAAATTAATTCTTTCCCCCCACCCCCCAATTTTTTTTTTGACATCTTGCTTGCATATCAAATAGTTCCAGTGTGAAGTCAAGATTATTATTATTGCAACATTTTCTCTATTATCCTCTCTGATGACGTAGTTGCTAATAGGTACCAAAGCAGATGATACAAAAGCTGCTGGAGACGCCTTATCTCAAATTGGGAAAGCAGGTGCTGTTCTCATGGTTTGCAGAACTTGTGGTAAGAAGGGAGACCACTGGACTTCAAGGTGTCCTTACAAGGATCTTACTCAACCCAGTGAGAGTTTCACTGATCAGCCACCTACATCAGAAGCCACTGCTGCAGGTGTTACCAAAGGAGCATATGTACCTCCCAGCATGCGAGCAGGGGCAGAGAGGAGCAGCGGTACTGATATGAGACGCAGGAATGAAGAGAACTCAGTCCGGGTCACGAACCTCTCAGAAGACACCCGTGAGCCTGACTTGCTCGAGCTATTCCGTACTTTTGGCCCTGTCACCCGGACTTATGTTGCTATTGATCAGAAGACTGGTATGAGCAGAGGTTTTGGTTTCGTAAATTTTATCAACAGGGATGATGCTGAAAGAGCCATTAACAAGCTTAATGGTTATGGTTATGACAGCCTCATCCTCAATGTTGAATGGGCTGCACCAAGGTCCAACTAGTTTTTATCCAGTATGTGGAAAGATGGTTTGGTTGTCCTAATTTCTTTAAATTATTAAAAAAATTAAATGCCCTATTTGGAGTTTGGATGTATTTTGCCTGGTTGCTTTTTGAGATTTTCCTCTTATAATTTGTATACAGGTTCATGAAATAACTAGTAGACTGAAGCTGTTTTTTATAATATTAATTTTTAATAAATTTTGTAGTGAGCATCAGCAGCAGATAATGAATTATGTAATTCTCCATATGTGACATAATTTTCATCAAATGTTTTAGGATTAACTTACAACATGCACAATCATTTGAGTTTTCATATATTGTCAAGGCTGAAATCCTCATCTTCACTGGATAAGGGTATATAGTCTGTTCACCGGGAAAAAGAGTGTATATGGTCCATCAGTTTGAGGCATGCATCTTAAAAACAAGACTTGTATTTTTCACAATGAAGTAAAAATTAATGTAATTCATAATTTTGAAAATGAATGGTTTCCTGTCTGGGTCATGATTACAGATGAGAAATGCATAAAACAGAAATTAAAAAGAAAAAGAGTTTCCTTTCATCAAACAACCTTGACACCAATTTCTCTCTCTTTTCGGAGAGGGCACCGGCGCACCGCTCTCAATTCAAATTTTGTGAACAACTAACTTTATACAATGTAGTTGAAATAAGATTTTCATATATTGCAGAATATGTGAAGTTACAAGCCTCAAGATTTTTGTTAATAGGCATCTCTAGAATCCCATACAGAGCCTTTGAGACAGAGTGTGCTAGCTATTAGGTTAAGAGTAAATGCAAACAATCTCTTAAGGCCTTGAAGCTACTCTTCACTCTTCCAAAGATATCGTTCTGATCATGCCACTGTAATTTTTGTATCGGACCCCCCAAAAAGAGAACAAAATAATTCAGATTAGTGTATCCTGATATTTTGGCTGCATGCTCATGTTCAGCTTTCTAATCCTGCTCAGAGACGCTCAGATACTTGAGATGTTTTATCTTTTCTTTTATTTTCTATTGAAAGATGGATTATTTGGTTGCATATTGTAGCAACTTTTTGTACTCAAATCAACAAGTTGTAAACGTTTTATCTCGCGTATGAAACTGTGGCTTGAAGAAG
Source organism: Hedera helix (assembly GCA_947179155.2). NCBI lineage: Eukaryota > Viridiplantae > Streptophyta > Magnoliopsida > Apiales > Araliaceae > Hedera > Hedera helix. The sequence continues at coordinate 40,904,394 of OX359276.1, read as the reverse complement.
AATTCAAGCTACATTAAAAATATAAAACTAAAACAATTTGGTTACTTTATTGTATATTCAGGCTACTGCTAGTTGTTAACATTTTCGTATGAATTAAATACTCCCTTGAGCTAATAGATTTCACTCTGAAATGTCCATTATATTTTACTTCTGCATTAAGAAATTTGATAGACGTAGTACGGTCCTTAAGTTTAGAACATGTTTGGCCTCGTCCTGCTCAATTTTATTATGCTTAATTATTATTTTCCAGTTAATGCAGATGAAAAATAACACGGCTGAAGCTCAGGGGAAATGTATCACTCACCTATTGCTCTATCATTTTTGTGTCAACCTACCAGTTATGATTTTCTCATATCCAGTCTTTAGATTCATGGGCATGCACAGTAGTCTCCCATTACCATCCTGGTATTTTCAGGTTCTTTATATACTAAAGTTGTATTTTCAAATTGTATACTGTATGCAATTTTCTCATTGCTTGCAGATAAATATAACTTTTAATGGCATCAATTGTATTGATATAACTTAACTGTTAATGCATTTTAGTTTATATTTATTTTTTCAAAGTTTCTGAACCTTGTTTTGCAGGAAAGTAATGTCGACACAGATTCTGTTTTACTTCATCATAGAGGATTTTATATTCTATTGGGGGCACAGCATTTTACATAAAAAAATGGTTGTACAAGCATGTCCACAGTGTTCATCATGAGTAAGTGAAGAGAATCAAATACTCCCTCCATTCCAAAATATAGGATTATAGGATCAAGTTTCAAAGTCAATTTGAGATATTTTTAAATTTAAAATTGATATAATTAATATAGTTTTAGACAATAAAATTATGAAAATTGTAAACTATCAAAATACTAAATACTAAATAGTTCTACTAAATACATTTATTGTTATCAAAAGTTAGACATTAAAATTATGAAATTGTAAACTATCGAAATGCTGAATACTAAATAGAACTGCTAATTACAAGATTTATTGTTATCAAAAGTAAAATGAATCACATCAATTTTGAATTTGAAAATATCTCAAATTGGCTTAAAAATTTGATATTGATCCTATATTTTGGAACGGAGAGAGTACTTTGTAATTTAATTTGTGAATGCTTCTCAGCATATTTATTGATGCGTCTTTTGATATTCAGGTGTGCTACACCTTGGACTGACTTCTGTATATGCTCACCCTGCTGAAATACTGTTTCTAGGATTTGCTACAATTGTTGGTCCTGCCATCACTGGGCCCCACCTGATCACACTGTGGTTGTGGATGGTGGTAAGAATCCTGGAGACTGTTGAAGCACATTGCGGTTACCATTTTCCATGGAGCATTTCGAACTTCTTGCCCTTATATGGGGGGTTAGTATATAAATTTTCTAGCTTCTGATATTTGATTTTAATATCATTATTACTTATGCCTGATACTTCTGTACAATTAATTTTCAGTGCCGATTTCCATGACTATCATCACCGGCTGCTCTATACCAAGTCCGGAAACTACTCTTCTACTTTTGTTTACATGGACTGGTATGGGTTTGTTGTGCAGTATTAGAGATTAAACTTTCTGGTTATATAAATTGCGAATTTGAATGCCCTTGTAATTTGATCAACTTTATTCAATATGGCTAGAATATTCCAAATTAGGAAAAGCTGACACTTAATTTTAGATTTTTGGCAAAATGAGGTTTTCCCAGGACTATAGTTTCTTTCATTGATTTATTTGGGGGAATTTGGTTTAGGGGCTCACTGAAAGCTATTGTTTTGTTGCTGTATAGGAGCATTCTTTGGTGGAGGCTGGGTTTTTTTTATCCACCTACTTTTGTATACATCGTGTGTGTAACGGGATGGCACCCCTTTTGTGTCTTTTTTGCCTTTTAATTTATGTTTTGCTTATCGAAAAAAGTTAGCATATACCAATATATCTTCTAAGACGCTGAATTGTGATTTTGAGTTTTCTTTTAGACGTGCAAAAACTTGTGAGATTATAAAGGATGGACAAAAATCCTACGAAAGTAAGTTTTAAGTTTAATCATGTTACTCCATCCTGTCTCCAAGAAGGATTCAGTCTTTCCCTTGGAGGGCAGCACGGAAGACCTAGATCCCTTCTAGGGTGGATATATATAATTTTAGGATTTTTGGACCGTAATAATTATAGAAAATTTGTCTTCTTATTTTTTTTCCAGGATATTTGGTACTGATAAGGGTTACAGAAAATTGAAGGCACTCGAGAGCACTGGAGATGAAGGTGAGACCAAGCAAATATAATTGGTACAGGGAAGAAATTTTTTGACTGCTGTAGAATCAGAAGATGGTTTGTAAACTAAGAGCATTAGCATCTTGGTAACTGTTGTTATTGATTCGTCTTCCTCATGTCCACGACTGCTTTTATGTTTATTGTTGTCCTGATTCTATCCTGATTAAAGTGGAATCGGATCAAAGCTTCTTTTGGGTAATTTTTGCCATTATATCCGCCCACATGAATTGGAGTTTTCCCTTTTATTACCTTTTGTCATGATGTTCTTGGGTCCATATTAACTCAGTATTGCCGAGTGCAATCTCAAATATTGTATGGTTATATCATTCGAGTATCGAGTATAACTAGTTGGAGCCATGAGTGTGACACACTTGTAGCAAGTTCTTTATTTTCCCTCTCATTGCCGTTTATTCTGTTTATAGGATCTTACTTTAGCTCACATATAAAAACACGTCATGACGTAGGCATTTATTTTAATCTTCCATTGCTTTGTACTTTGGATCTCATCATCTCGACCTCCCATTCTCTTCCTAATTTCACAAGTACTCGCTGTCCAAAATGAGTGTATACTTGTAAAAAATCATATCAAGGCATTGTTAAGTGTTTGTGCTGTTTGGAGCCTGAGGGAGTGTTGTGTTAATCGACTCCCTTGTGTCTTCATCCAGGGTCAGCACTCGTTGGATAAAGGTTGGGTTGAGTTCCTATGCCCACCTTAAGAAGATGCACTGCAAGTACGAGTTCACAACTGGGTTATTACTTATTATGGTCCAAATAGTCTACCTTGTGTAGTGTTTTTTTTTATCATTTATTTTATACTCCCTCTGTTTCTATTTACAAGAACATTGTTGACTTTTAAAAGTTAATGTAAAATATTTTTAAACTCAAAATTAAGATAATTTATTAAAAAATAAATAAAATAACAAATATTATAATGAGTAATACTTTTTAGATAGTTTATAATATTTTTCATTGGATTGATTAAAATAAAAAAAATTAATACCAATTTTGAATGTGAAAATATCGTAATTTAACTTTAAAAAGTTAACAGTGATCGTATATTTTAGAACAGAAGAAGTATTTTATATCTCGAGTATTTTTTTTTTTATATTTTAAAAAACTGAATGGAAAAATTCTACACATGCAACTTGTTCTTTGCATGAGGTATTTTTTGAGCTTGTTTTTTCGTAACAAGCTAAAAACAATAATTAATTATTTCTTGATCTAGAAGAAATTTAAGACTTCGAATAGTAAAATAAAAAACTTTATTCATAAATGAAGTTTTAGATTGATGTTAAGATTAAGACTGGTGGCTCCAAATTCGATTATCCTTGTGACTATATTTCTTTCTTATTGTGAGGTTTGCTTCTTCTTCTTTCTTTTTGTTGGGCTGACTTATATTCTATCTCATAAAGCTGAAGTCTATTTGTACTTTAACGATATTTCACCGGTGGTATACATGGCTTGAAAATAAGTAATTAAATTTATTGAATCCATACGTAAGTTGAGTACATTAAGCAAAATGGGTAGTTCAATGCCCAGACTAAAAAAAAAACGTATTTAAGCAAGTTTGGTATAATACTAATATTAGCCTCGACACTTTCACAATGATGGTATTGGTAGGAGTTAGCCATCTCCAGTAATAAAATTTTAGACTAAATATAATTTAAAATTTATCTTTTTTCTTCAATAAATGAATTAAATATAGTTTAGGACTATATTTTAAACACCAAAAAGACTAAATTTATGAACTTGATAGTTTATGGATTATAATTTTAATTATATTTAAATGAGATAGTAGAAAGATGATTATAGTTTTTTTGAATTCATTGATTATTTTAATCTTTTTATATTATAGTTCATGAAATAATCTATCTACTAAAAAAATTAAAAATTAAAAGATATTTACTAATATCATATAGACTAAATATAATCTATAAAATAATTTAACTATTGAAAATGCTTTTAACATATAAGTTTCTACTTGGCCTTCCTCTCTTTATTTCTTTCTTTCTTTTTTTTTTTCTTTTTTCTGGTTAACTATTGGCCTTCCACTTTATTGAAAAAAAATAATGCATCTCATTTATGTGTGTGATTTTTTGATTGAACATTTAATTTGCAGATCAGGCCTACCCTCCAACTCTATAAGAAGGATAGTAGAGAGAGAAGTTGTCCAAACGTAGTCCCCCTCAAATCTGAAACTGTCCCCACCTTTAGATTTTCGATTTGACTCTGCTATTACAACCATTCACTTGCCACAATTGTATTCCTTTCGTGTGCCGGAAAATATCATCTTTAATTTCACTTCAATTTTTTTTCCTAATTCTAATTTCACTTCTACTTCATTAATATCCATGTTAATATCTTTTGCTATACTGATTTTCAGACAAATTTAAAAAAAAATAAACATTTACAACACTCATCTTCCGTAAATAATTATAAAAATTACATATATGTAAATAACACTTTGTAAAAATATTAATTTTAAAAAAAATAATATTTTCACAAACAGAATTAATATTTTTATAAGACTCTTCAACCCTCTCACATAAATAATTAATAAAATTTATGTGAATTTTTTTTTATAAAAATATTAATTTTTCTTTATAGAAATAACAATTTCCATTTAGAATTCATCCATTAGCTTTTAAAAACGCACGAAGATTTTAGGGAAAAAGACTTCTGTAAGAATTAAAAAAAAAAATAGTAGCCTAGTACTTGTATTATTAGTTTTTCCTTTTTTCATAATTTCCTCTTCAAATTTTATTCCATAAAGAGAATTTCTTTACGTTAATTTCTGTGTCTCGATTACAATTTTAATTATTTATTTCTACTTATTATACATATTACTACTACTTAAACTAGTAGGCTAATACTTTTTAAAATAAAATAAAATTAAACATATCCCTAATTACGGTTTACGAAACATTGTATGTAGTATAATAAAGTTTCCAATAATGCAACTCATTCATTAGATTTAACTCTTAAAACCGACCCCCTCCAATTTAAATTTAAAATAATTACATAATAAACGATGAACACGAGCATTTGATCTCTACATGTCCTTCCTGAGATCGATCACAACCACACTCACATTATCACTACTCCGCCTGGCCAAAGCCAGCTTCGTCAACAGCATGGACGCCTCCGAGCACGACGGATCGTAATTCTCACCGCGGGCTATATTTTCTGGAGAACACGATGTGCTCATTCCCGCCACATTCCCTTTCAAACACATACGAGCAACACCACACGCCGTCTCATTCGACACCACATCCCACAATCCATCACTCGCCAGTATCAAACACTCGTCCTCAGCCGTCCGATCCGTAATCGTCACCTCTGGTTCACAACTAACATGAGGCTTTAAATAATTATCACCTAAAAATCATACAAATATTACAATTAATTTTACTAAATCAAGTGCTAATTTGATAATTACTGAATTTAAAATATCAAATTAGTATAGAGATAAAAAAAAATTAATCTCTTAGCTTCTACCTATGGCTCTTGACATGGCGAGAACGCCGAGAACTCGCGGTCCGTCCCAGTATATTACACGGCCGCCGGAGGCTTGTATCCGGTTAAGTTCATCTGGACGATCCGGCTGTACGAAATATATATAGATTAGGAAAATTCTTTGATCAGAGAAAAATGTAACTAATTTACAACTTATTATGAAGTGCTAACCTTGTGATCGGTGGAGAGAGGTATAGCTTTGCCATTTCGGCAGAGAACGGCTCTGGAGTCGCCGCAATTGGCAACTATGATCTTCTCTGGCGTTACAAGAGCCACGACGGCGGTGGAGCCAACAGCGTCGGGCTTCGGCGCTTGGAGTTCGCAACGGCAACTGGCGCCTAACAGTACGCCTCCTTTGCACGCTACCACCTCACTGTCCATGCTACTGAAGCTCCTTTCCATTGCTTCCTTCCAGTCCATGGATTCCACTACCTTATCTTCTAACTCTTCCTTAACGAGCTCATGTAAACGATCTTTACACGTCATCGCCACCTGTTCAAAATTCACCACGAGCACCGAACATTCATAAAAATTTTGAAAATAGAAATTTCAAACAAATATTTCATAATCGTTGAAACATACGTGAGAGCATCCATGTCCATCATACACGCCAAAATAATGCAACTTTGGGGAGTCTCCTTTCTCTTTCCGGCAAAACCACGGGTGAATCGCCACCGCGTCTTCCATATCTCTCCTCCGTCCGCAAACCGACGCATGACCGAACTTCGGAATCTCATCCGAATAAAAAATCGACTCTTCTGGAAACGTAATATCTTTCTTCTCCATCTGTAACTCTGCTTTCTCTCCGTTCAAATCGCAGTTCTCAACAGCGTTCTCGCGTTCGCTAGAAAAGGAAGCCGGATAGAGCTCCAGCTTCTGGCGCTTCAGTCCGTTCTCGGTAGTCAAACCGGTTACGAACTTGATTTTTCGTATCTCCATTCTCCGACGCCTCGCAGCTCGAGAATTCCTTTCACACGGTGCCGACGCTTCGTTCTCGCTCACTACTTCGCAGCAGATCTCCGCCATTCTACAGTCAGTACGTTAATCACCAAAAATTACCACCTAAAATTTTTCTCATTAATTCTACGTCACACATTTCATTCACATATTAGGAACTTGGAAAATTAGAGGATGATGAAATCAATGATGTGACGTTGAAGGAAGTCATTAATGGGGATGGAACTGAAATGAATTTGATGAAAGAAAAATAAGAGCAGGGGAAAAGGGATGGTTTTTGGGAGAGAGAGGGGAGGGAGCTGCCCGTGTTAAAAGGGCCAGAGAGGCTGACCAGACTGACTACTGTGGGGATACAAAATGCGTGTGTCACGATAGTGGTTCCGCGCCAAAAGATATTTTTCATCTCCGCCGTTGATCGTGTTGCCAAAAGCAACACGTGTACCGGAGGAAACATGCGTGGCCCAATGGGCTGCAGACACGGACCACGATAGGGACTTGGTTTACTGACACGCAAGTGGTATTTTTTTTGACTAATTTACAGCTTTAACCCTAAATATTTCATCGAAAATCGATTTGCACATTTTTACCTATTTATGCTTAAAATCACCCTAAACCTAATCTCACATTCTTATTTGCACACTCCGTTTGTTTTTTTAGCCAAATCTTAGATTTTTGATGACGTTATAGAGGCAGCGGTATATGAGTAATTTTTTCTCAAATATTTTTTTTAATTCTGATGTATTTCATTTCCTTCTCTTTCTACCCTTCTGTTTATATGCGTAAATGGCCTTGGAAGCAATTCACCACTGCCAATTAATTCCTCTGCGAGATTCTTCAATGAAAACTCTAATTTCCCAATGTAAAAGTCTCAATTTCACTTCTTCATCTTTCTCCACTGAAAGCCCTAATTTTCATAAAGAAAACCTTATATTTCACTTCTTCTTTTTCCCCGCTGAAACCCCTTCCAAACAAGTCAGTTGTCCTCCAAGAAGAAAGACAGGTGGTTACATTGAAGGTGATGTCAAAATTTCTAGATTTCCCAAGAAGCAAGAAATATTTGCTCGAATATCTAGATATTGTGAACAGAATGACATGCACTCGCCCCAAATCACTGTTCATGAAGTATAGAGTGTGTTGACGCTTGATTCTGTCGGGCAGTCCTGCTGGCCGTCCAGTGAGAATATCTGCACAAAAGTCCGAACGACTTGGGCCGTTGGTGGACTCCTCCGGTGTGAGTGTTAGTGAAGGTATCGGAATAGTCAACAATGGAGGTCTGAGTATCTAGTATTACCAAAATGTGCGTTACCCTTATCTCCATTATCAACTGGGAATTTATACTATGTACCTGAATAACGGTCACCTGTGTAACGGTTATGTCCATTATGCTAGATAGTTATGATGTATGTCCGTTTCGTCCTTCACCCACGTGTTGTAAGCCCACTAGGAAGGTTACCAGGCTGACAGTATATTGGGCCTAGCCCAGTGTGAGTTCCTGGATCAGGCCTGGTTAAATATTCATCCTCACATAGTGATTTATGAAACAAGTCTAACATGATAAGGTAGATCTTTAAGTAATAAATCACTATATATTCTGTTTTGCTATAAGATTTTTGTGGATCAAGTGATCGATCTGGTTGAACTAAACGATCTCAAGGATGTTATTGTTGGACTCCCGGGAATCACCGGTTTGCAAACAGAACAGAGAAAGAGATTGACAATAGCAGTTGAGCTTGTTGCAGATCGCCACAATATTTTATTTTTTTAATTTCATGTGCCTTATATTATTGGAAATTCGGTAAGTTATCATGAATCTCTATCATGTTGGATATGGTATTTTCATAAACTATAAATTTTGGTAAACTTTGTTTCCATGGTTGGATTTGAAACAGTTGTAGCACATCACAGACTAGAGACTTATTGAAATCAGATAGGGCAATTGATGGGATATTTGGTTTTGGGCAGAAGGGCTTGTCTGTTATCTCACAACTATCTTCCCAAGGGATAACTCCGGATGCTTTCTCTCATTATTTAAGAGGAGGTTAAGGTGAAGGTGAAGGTGGTGGTGGCATATGCTTTCTTATAGAGTCTATTTTTAATATAATCGATCAATTACTCTAACTTAAGGTGTGTGTTTTGGGTTCTTATGTTTTGTTGATGCAATAGTTTCTTGATTCATATCTTCTCTGGGGATGTTCTCACGCTTTTACTTGGCTATTACGGATCTTAAGAGAGATCAAGAGCCCTAAGAGAGAAAGTAAGATCGGAAAAGAAGAAGGGGTGAAATATGTATGGTTATATATTTTTTATAAGTTATATTAATAAAATTTTATAATTTGCCCCTTTTACCCCTTATTTTAAGTGCTCGGGCAAAGATTTGATCGAAAAATCTAATAAAACGTGTATTTAATTGTCTCCGATAAAGTTTAAGGTACTTTTAATTATAAATAAATAAAAAGATGCAAATTGATTTTTAAAAAAATATTTAGGGTGTAAATTATAAATTAGTCTATTTTTTTAACAATATAATATTATTTGTACCAATTATACTGGTATTCGTTTGTCATTTGGATTATAATTTTCAATTTTTAAGTTTCGTCTTTAATTATTGAATCTTTCGCGTTGAATATTTGCTTCTAACTCTACTCTTAAACTATTTTAATATAATATTTTGTTATAAAATTATGTTAATCTATATTAATATATCATAATGTCCTGAAAATAAGAGTTACATAATATATTTATAGGACTACAATAATAATCTTAAGCATTAGTAGAAAAGTAATTCAATTCATAATCAAAAAAGTATCAAAATTCGCGAACAATCTAGTTTCTGCCAATTAATGCGTCAAACAAACAGTCCTTTCGTACGCATTAACCAAGTCGCGCATTGACCTGGCGCTCTTCGCATTGCGTTGCACATGCTTCCTGCTACAGAAACAGCATCGTTTAGCCATTCTAATTGTCACTAACATAGCCTTCTACGCATTGCGCCGAAGCCTTTTTCTGATGCAATCCAAGCGCCAAAACAGCACCATTCCATTTTCGGTCTTGCCACTCTGAGCGCGCATGGCGCGATTATTCCTATTTTCGTAATTATGATAATGTCATCGTAGCCTTTAATTACCATGATGCCATCCAATGCAGCTTATTTATAGAATTATCTCTAAGTTTATTTTTCTTATAAAATTAAATATAAATTAATTAAGAATAAATAAAAATAATATAAAAATATTTAAAATAATAATACATAAAATTAAATAAATTATCAAAAATAAATTAAAATATTTAAAAATTAATAAATAATTAAATTTAAAAATATTAAATAAATAAGTATAAAAATTCATTATCACATACGCGCACCAAGTTTGAGATCAATGCATTACTTACGGATGAAAATATATAAAATATTTAATTATAAGCCTTATTTGTTATTATTTTTTTTTATATTATATGTACGTACTTTTTTGTGTATAATTATCGTCCTTATTATTACTCTTTTTAACGAGAGGTATAAGAATTTTAATGGTAAATTATTGTTAAGAGTAGAGAGAGAAAGGAGTGGGGACGCGTGGCGAAAGGAGTGGGGACGCGTGGCGAGATATAGTAGTACGAGATTGGTGAGTTGAGTTATAAAGTTGTAAGGTCCATATGCCAATCAGGGGCGTGGGGGATCCCTATAAGAAACGTATACGTAGCAGGTGTTGACACCTGTTGGGTTAGGGAGGAATTTAAATGTCCTTTCATATTTTCTGTCGTAACTCTTACCTAATGACTAATGTAATGTATTAATATTTGATAATATTTTATTTATAAGAAATAAAAATCTGATAATTTTTTTTAATTCAAAAAACTTAAACAAACTTGCAGTATTAAGATGTGTTACATATGACTTAATATTTCTTAATGGATATATATATCTGATTTGATAAAATGGTAAAGTTATTTGATAAAATTTATTTATCTCTTATTATCTCTTAATCGATAAAAATAAGATATAAATTCAAGCTATTAAAAATTGTCTCTGAGCAAAAATTTAAATTTATGGAGCCTCTATAAATATTGTACTCTATTTATTTTAAATTTTGAGATCATTATTAATTTTTGAAAAATTAATTTGAGATATTTTTAAATCTAAAATTGATATTTTTAAATTTAAAAGGCATTCATGTTTTATACTTTTTAGTTCTCAAATAGCTTTTTAAGTTTAGATACTATTTTATCCAGATGATCTAATTTATTAAAATATATTAATTATTTAGTTCTTAATTATTCAATTTTATCAAACACCGTCTTACTTTAACTTGTAAATTCAAAACTTGAGGTCCAAATATATTAGACATTACTACTGCAAATACTACTACTATAAAAGATAAAAACCTAACAAATTTTTTTGACTTTTTTTAATTAGAAAACGATATATATGTCTACAAAAAATATTTAATGAAGTTGGATTGTGATCAACGTGAAAGTGTATGTAATAAGATATAATAAATTAAAGTAGAATCATTCTTAATTCTAACTCATTATATATATGTACATATGTCATAATTATAATTTAACTGAAATTTTTTATAATATATATCATGACTCTTTTTAATTTATTAAGACCGTATATATACAGTATATAACCAAGCTAACATGGTAATGGCTTTTTTAATTTAGTGACAAAATTTATTGACTGTATATAGCATTACCAAGCTAACACGGTTATAAAATTGTCACCTAGCTCATTATCAACTCACTTTGCTAATGCTAACATGGTTATACATTTGTGATTGTTAACTTAATTGTGATATTTATCATAAATAATATGAGAATTATTTAAGAAAAGTAAAATTAAGAAATAAGACTTTTTCTTTTTTTGTCTGAGGGAGTAAATATATGAATTAACAATTTTATAAATAAATAAATAAATATTCACAAAATCGTCATAAGGTGATTGACAAGTCCATGAATTCTGCATTATTACATTTTGCTTATAAAAATAACACTTCCTATTATTTTTACATACCGAATGAATTTATAATAGACTATATATATTACTCTCTCTGTCTGATTTAAAAGGATGAACAAAATATAATTTGTACACATATTAAAAAAAATAAAAAGAGAGGAAAAAAATTCGTATTTATCTCTAATGGTCACAAAATTATTTAAAGTGATATGTATTTTTAATTTTCTATACTAACATACAACTTTTATTAAATGACATATTTTTTTTTTATTTTATCTCATTTTTTAGGAACAATTTTTTTTTTTTAATTATTTTTTGAAGGGCGGCGAAGCCGCGAAGGGAGTGGGTAACTTTAAAAAATTTACTTTAGAAGATTTTAAATTACTCATGATAAACTGCGAGACACGCGTTGATAAACTCGTTCGTTCATCATTTGACTGGAGCCATTAACATATATTTGTTATGTACGTACACATACAAATCAGTGGTATTCAAAACTGGAGAAAATTTCCTGCCCACACATCATATAAGGTTTAGCCTACACTCTACAGGCCCAAATTACTATTGCTGTCAAATAAACATCAAAAAAAATAAAGACCTCCAATCATCACTGGCGTGACTTTGAGGTCTTGTGCAGTTATTTCCATGGGCTTAACAGGATCATCTTCAAGTATTCTTCTATTATTCTTAGGTATCACAACCATTGTACATAGCTAGAAAAACGAAAACATTATATATATATATATAAGAAATCGATCCGGGACTCGCGCTAACTAATAGCGGCCAGGAATATTTTGTTGGCTTGGTCATTATTAGGATTAACAGTCAGATAAACTACGTTCAGAATGACGTTGTTTGGCCGCTACTAAAATTAGCGACCAAATAGACTGCGTCGTTTTAGGTCTTGACTTGACCGTATATAAGAGTAACAGCAAGAAAAAATGACGTTATTTGGTTACTACTAGGACTAGCGGTCAGGCAAACTACGTCATTTTTGAGTTTTAGCCTGACAGCATGTAAGAGTGGCGGTTAAAGAAAATGACCTCATTTTCCCGGGCGTACTCTTACATGCGGTCAGCCCAATGCAGGCCAAACCCAAAATACTTTGAATTTTTTTTCACGAGATTCAAGGTATACATTACATACATGTAGGATGTTACTTCTAATTTATATAAATATAAATATACTACATTATTTCTAAATTATATACATGTACTAAATATCATATTAATTATAAATTTAAAATAAATTAACAAAGTTAAATTTGATAGTATTTTAAATGAATGAATTATTTTATTAGAATTTTAGCGAAGAGTATATAAAAATAAATGATTTATAGAAGTTATTGATTTTAAATTTTAAAATATTTATAGAAATTAAAAACTATATAATATAATTTTTATTATTTTTAAATCAATAGATAACTATGAAAGTGATTAATCCCATAAATCACGGGTATCCAAATTCCAATAGATAACATGTATATAATTCAGATTTTATTTTGTTAATTCAATTTTAATTTTATAATTAATATGATACTTGATATATGTATATAATTTATAAGTAATTTAGTACATATATATAAATTAAAAGTAACCCCTACATCTATATAATATATAACTTAAATGTATGTTTTGAATCTCATAAAGAAAAAAAAAAGTGTTTTGGGCTTTGCCTGACCGCTTGTAAGAGGTGTAGTCAGAAGAAAAGCGACGTAATTTTCTTTAGCCGCTACTCCTATATGCAGTTGGGCCAAAACGACGTAATCTGCCCAGGGCTCACGCTAGCTAGTAACACTATTCCAACTAGTTGATCTCTCACCGTTTATTGCAGGATCTCATGGCTGGGAGGGGGCTTGATCGCTAGTCCTAGTAGCGGTCAGAGATAATTTTTTGACCTGACCAATACTAAGAGTAACGGCCAGACAGACTACGTCGTTTTGGGTTTTGGTTTAGCCGTATGTAAAAGTAGTGGCCAGAGAAAATGACATGATTTTTTCTAGTCGCACCTCGTACATTGGGTCAAGCCAAAACCAAAACACTTTTTTTTTTAATGAGATTCAATACATATATTTAAAGTATATATTATATACATGTAGAGGTTATTTCTAATTTATGTATGTACTAAATTACTTTTAAATTATATACATGTACCAAATAACATATTAATTGTAAATTTAAAATGAATTAACAAAATTAAATTTGAATTATATAAATGTTATTTATTTGAATTTGGATACCCATGATTTATGGGATTAATCACTTCCATAGTTGTCTATTGATTTAAAAATAATAAAAATCATGTTATATAGTTTTTAATTTCTATAAATATTTTAAAATTTAAAATCACCAACTTCTATAAATTAATTATTTTTATGTACTCCTTACTAAAATTCTAACAAAATAATTCATTCATTTAAAATATGATCAAATTTAATTTTGTTAATTTATTTTGAATTTATAATTAATGTGATATTTAGTACATGTATATAATTTAGAAATAATTTAGTACATTTATATAAATTAAAAGTAACCTCCTATATTTATATAATGTATATATATTAAATCTCATAAAAAAATATATATATATATATTTTAAGTTTAGCCAACTTTGACTGACCCCATATAGAAAGTGCGATCAGACTAAAATCTAAAACGACATAATTTATTTGGCCGTTGGTTCTAATATCGGCCAAAGTAAAAAAATAAATTGGCCACTACTAAGATTAGTGGTCAAGTCCTCTTCTAACTATTAGACCTACTATAAACGGTGAGAAATTAATTAGTTAGAATAATGTTCATAATTAGCGTGAGCTCTAGATTAATTCACTATGTCTTAAACTTTTACTTTGCCCCTTTAGGGTCATATATATACAACATTATTGTGGAGCCAAAATCAATTTTTTAATTTTTATTTGAGACAATTATATTATATATAAATTGATTAGGGAGGTAAATGTAATGTAATGACCACGAATTTTATTAAACATTGTAATTATAATTATTATATAATTAGCAATGAATTATAATTTTTGTACTAATTAATTGTGCATTAGATAATTAAATAGATATACTTGTGTATGTGTATATTTATTTAAAGCAATGAAGTAAGAGGGTATAATTAACTAAATCAAATCTAATTAGATTATATTTTAAATCCAAATGAGTTGTTAAACTAGGTCAATTACATTTAACTAGTAGCCCATGTAATTAATTAAACAAGCTCAATGCTTAATTTAATTAAATGAAACCTAGAATATTTAATGTCAGCTCAATGTGTTATTTAAATTGAGCCCAACCAAATTAAATGGAGGAGCCCAATATATTTAATCCTATAGTCCAACATAGAGCCCAATAGGAAGTCAAAATTGGTCAACATTGTTACATATATGAATATATATATATATATATATATATATATATATATATATATATATATATATATATAGGAGTATATATATATATAATTAAAGCATTAAAATAAATCAAAAATGGGTGATTTAAATCCCATTTTTGCTGAGATTTTTGAGGGTCCCACTTGGATTGCTTGATTTCCTAGTTGCTTCTAAATTGCTCCATGTCATAGTAGGTAAACCAACCCTAGTCAATCACTTGTCATTCCACAAATCAATCCATGCAATAGTAAGCACCAATTAGCCTTAATTTCACCAACATTGGTGGATTAGGAGAGTTGATGCTAGATTAGTAGATGACTATAAATAGGATGCTCCGCACTTGTTTCATGTTGGTTAGTTCATTTGCTAGAGAATACATGAGAGAAAATGTGAGCATTTCCTAGAGAAAAAGAAATAATACACTTGTGAGTTGTGTGAAAAAGCTAGAGAAGGTCCTTGTAAATGTCCTCAAGCTACACAACATACTTTGGTAGGAGGAGAAGGAGAGCAAACAAATCTCAAAGGTTTAAAAGCGTTCTAGACTTCTTCTTATTTTATTTTTATGGCCTAGAACGATTTTGAACGGTTAAAATCTATTTTTAACTGATCAAAACTCGTTTTGATGGTCTAGAGGTATTTATCTATGTAATATATGTATATTCATAGTTTGATGTATTTATATCATGTTTTGGTATGTGTGTAAAGCATGGAATTAGTATAAATGTTCATATCACACTTTACCGATAAAACCTTAAGTAGCTATGTGCTATGTTTTGTGTCATTTCGAAATGTACAAGTTAAATACTTGATTTATATGGCTAGAAAGTTTTATGAGTGAGTTATAAAGCCAACACAACTTGTATCTCACAAAAATATGGACTAACAAAGAAGTTATGGCTTTTACCTAAATGATGTTGTTTTTAAACTCTAAGTTGTTCGATCTGTAAATTTCGTGTATAACGTTTTCAAAAAGACGATCAAACCATGATATATTGTAAAAAAAGAAATTAGGAACACATCAACACTGATTTGGTGTCATTTAGATGTGTAAATATCATTTTATCAATGTTAGAACCAAAAAGATTAAAATAAAAAAATTAGGGTTTTAAAAATCAGTGTCACCGCCGCAGCGATGGAGCACACTATAAACATAAAATTTTGCACTACCGCCGCAGCGATAAAACATTATGTTTGAAAAAAAATATAACTCCGAACTGGGTCGGGTTGGGTCAGGTTCGAGCCAGAAAATGAAAAATATTCCAAAAAGTATTTTTTTATTTTTGGACTTGATAAATATATTTTTAAAATTTAATATAATTGAATTAATATGTAAAAGAGATTAAATATTATTAAATAGTTAATAATATAATTAAAATCAATAAAATATTATTATTAATATAATAATATTAAAAAATCATTAAAATATTATTAAATGTATAATAATATTATAAAGTGAATAAAATATTATTAAAGGATTAATAATGTGACGACCCCGAATCCGGGTCCCCCGAACCTCGAACTCGGTTCAACACGAGTACAACCTTTTTCTTATTGTTCATGAATTATAACAATATTATAATTGCTAAATAATCATTTATTTACAATTTTACAACATCTCTTTCTATTCCAGAATCGAAATCTTTATACATTCCTAGTATGTCTCATTATCATACATGATACGACATTCTATTACAATCAATTTGAGTATTTAATACTCATATAACATACCAACTAAGTCTTATGCTACAGAATCATTTACCTGTCCAATTCGGACTAATATCTACAATAGATATTTAGATCTTCAATGGAAGTAATATATTTTTCTGTTCCTTGTTCTTTATCGAGAACTTCAGGTAACTAGCCTTATCTGAAAATGTTGGTTTAGGCAAGAGTGAGCACGACGGCTCAGCAAGTTCAACAGCTACACATAACACATTACATGCTTCACATAAAATTTACAATTTATACTAACATCATGTTTTTCATGCATTTCAGTTTATGACATACTGCTCATGCATATCATGCCTCGCATTTAATCTATGCTTCATGTCTAACCTCTATCATGACATATAGTTCAATGCAGAACAATTGTTTTAAATCAACTACCGCATATCAACAGTTCAAATCAACTTATTGCACAAAGGCACATTAAAACATCTTTGCACATAACCACGTATGAGCACATCTCAGTTTAATAACAAACTTATAATTCATGCACATAATACAACACATTCTGGAAAACTTGCCTGAACTTGTATAACCAGCTTACGTTAATCTTTCACGTTCCTTGCACAACCTACACGGTATGTGAGATCAACGGTGCACAATATCAGTCAAAGTTTGACTCAATACTAAATCTTATTTTAAAGATATTTATTTCTTCTTATCATCCCCTTTATTTAATAAGGTTAATTTCATATTTTAGTCTCTCTTTGACTTGACTCAGTGTTTCATATTCAACACCATAAATCTTTTGTTCGAAACTATGCAATTCTGACATTTATTAACGTCACTGCATTAAAACTTGGACCCTATATTTATTTAGGTCGATCCACCAATTAATCACTAATGGACCATACCCTTGGTTTAACTTAATCACATCATTTATCTCGATACTTATCATAATATTATCCACCTTGGATAATATTTTAAATTTTACTATCAATTAGTAATAACTTATAATGGTATTTAATTGTTAAATAACACTTTAAATAATCATTACTATTATCAATTTATTTTTAATAATAGTTTACCTTAATCATTATGATTAATCTTTTAATAATAATTTAATTGCTTGCTAATATTATTACCCTTTAATAATATTTTAATTGACTTCTCATTATTATCAATCATTTTAATAATAATTTAATTGTTCATCAATATTATCAATCATTTAATAATATTTGAAATCTTCACGTATCATTAGTAATTATTTAATAACGATTCAACCCTTAACTATTATTACCCAATAGTTAATTACTTGTTAAACAATATTATTAATTCTTTAATAATATTCTAAATCTTTATTTATCATTATTATTTATTTAATAATGATTTAACTCTTAACTATTATTATTTAATAGTTAATTAAATGCTAAATAATATTATTAATCCTTTAATAATATTTTAAATTAATTACATATCATTATTAATTATTGAATAATGATTTAATTCTTAACTATTATCATTTAATAGTTAGTCAATAATATTATCAATATATTTTAATTACTTAATAATCTTCTTTCGATTAAGTAATAATTTATTCCACTTAATTACCATTTAATTATTATTTAATATGAATTAAATAATAATTAATTAACTAATTATCCGAACTCATTATTTAATATTAATTAAATAATAATTAATTAATTAATTAACCTTACTTATTATTTAATATTAATTAAATAATAAATAATTAGTTTATTAACCTTAATTATCCTTTAATTATTATTTAATATTAATTAAATAATAATTAATTACTTAATTAACCTTACTTATTATTTAATATTAATTAAATAATAAATAATTAGCTTTCTAACTTTAATATTCTTTAATTATTATTTAATATTAATTTAAATAATAATTAATTATTTATTTAACTTTACTTATTATTTAAGTGCAATTAAATAATAAATAACTAACTTATTCATCTTAACATCCTTTAATTATTATTTAATATTCATTAAATCATAATTAATTAATTACATAACTTCATATATTATTTAATATTTATTAAATAATATTTAACTAGATTATTAGCCTATTTATACACTAATAAATAGCTAATATATAGTGAATCACTCCAATAATTTCAAATTTTATTTTATAACACTTAACTAGCATGTCAATAGGTCAAATATTATTTTTTGGAAATTAAAAATAATTTTCCCATAATTATTAGCAATTTAGTAAGCTTTAATCCACCATTAATTCTAATAAATACCAAATTACAAACAAATTCGGATTTTAAATTTTGATAATTTTCTTTATAAAATTATAAGCATTTTCTCTTTTGGAACCAACCAAAGAACCGGCCTAAAAATGCCCGAACCGGCCCTACCTAGAAATCATGAAAAACCGAAAAAAAACCGAACCGGCCGGTTTTTTTAAAAAAATAGGCAGATTGCTTTTTGAGTTTTCCAGACTTGGGGTCTCCGACGGGAACTTGAATAAAATGAAATCCACAAGTCCGATTGAGGCCTATTTGGTATCGATGGATTCGTAACTTCCCGAACTACATTTTTCTGTCATCAAACATCAAATTTGGATTTGTTTTGGTCACGGAAATTGGCTCCAAACCGGACTGTTGTGCACAGCCCTAAAACAGTGGGTGTGTTTTGGTTGAAAAATCATAACTTGCTCATTTTAAATCGGATCGAAGTGATTCCACTTGGAGAATCTTCATATCCCACGCATCTAATACCAGAAATTTACGAATCATGAATCCGACTTACGGATCATGCCCAGAAATTTCGGGAGTGGCTGCCATGATTTTGGTTACTTGGTTTTCGTCGGTAAAAACTTATTTGATGATTTTGATGAAATCTTTCCACATAAATACACCCAAAAATTCATATTAAACCCATGTAACCCTAGATATATCAATCTAGCATGTTTCTACCTTTTTAGATTTTGAAAATTAGTTTTCTACCAAAGAAATTACATAGTACCCAAAGAACAATACCAAGCTAGAATGTTTTATACCTTTTGTTGATTATCCTCTTTGTTAGAACTTTGAAAAGGCTTGGATGATCAATCTTCTTACATAGATAGCTTCCTCTTGATGAGACCTCCATCTTTAAACCTTGCTCCAAGATCATCCAACCATCAATGCTCACAAGATCTAACTTTCTTTTTCTTTTTCTCTAGAGTTCTCTCTCTTTTCTCTATTGAAATTTTTGTAAAATGGCTAACCAACACAATGAATTGGTGAAGCACTATATTTATAGTACTTCCTTAATCTCCATTAGCTCCTACTAATCAACCAACACTTGGACATTTAAGGCTTAAACTCATGCTTACTATAGCTTAGATGGACAAGATGATTGACAAGGATGAATGACTCCTATCAAGGTTGCTTGGAAGCAACTTTTAGAGTGTAAAACAAGCAAAATAAAGCCACACTCAACATTTTCATGTGGGGCCCCCTCCAAAATTCGGGATTTGCCAATAAATTACACCAATTTGACTTTATTTTTATATCCTATATCATTATATAAGTATCAATATATATATATATATACCAATGTATATATATTGACCATAACTTTAACTACCATTTGGGCTCCACATTGGATCAATTTAATATTTCTATTGGGCTCGTCAATTAAATTTGTTTGGGCTCAATTTAATTACTACATTGGGCTAATATTAAATACCCTATGTTACATTTAATTAAACAAGCATTGGGCTTGGTTAATTATTACATAAATCTATGTTCAAATTAAATTATATGGACTACTAGGTTAAATTAATTTGACCTAGTTTAATACCTCAATTGGACTTATAATATAATCCAATTAGATTTGCTATAATTAATTCTACCACATTGGGTTACTTAATTAACCCATCCACGGTTAATTCTTAACCCCACATTTATTTATCTAACAATTAACCAATGATTGGTTAATGCTATCTCTCTTGTCAACCAACTAGGGTTATTCAATTAACTAGACACTAGTTAATTCTCTACACTCAATCAATACTTGAAATGCTTCTCCCAACCATTGACCATCATTTGACTTTTAATGGTTTGGGCTACATAACTTACTTTTTATTGGCTCTCTTATTTAATTACCCATTTCATGCAAATATCTCCATATTGGGCTTACATCTATAACAACTTATTAATTAAGTAAATTACTTAATTAATTAACTTCTTAATATTGTCCTTCTAGGCAATATTCCACTTCCCTACTTGTTACTCATAACCTTAATTCATAACTTATATAATTAATTCAATTAATTATATTACATGACTTTTCTTTTTAATCCATACTAAAACTAATTAATTTATTAGTTTTATTAAGTATTTAATTTACTTCACACATCATCTTGTTTGACTAACAAACTCAACTATAGATGTATATATATAAATATTAATATATTCACATTCACTTCTCAATTGAATTTCTTTCTTAAATAAATTATCTACCTGCATCATTAAAATATTATCACATTTAATTTCTAACAAATAATTTATGAAAAAAAAAAAAATGTTTACCCATTTTCTACACATCTTCCTTCTCACCTTCTAGGTTTAAACCTTAACCTTTAATAAAATCAATTAAGATATTATTTAAAATCTTGAAATTATCTCGGATATTACATTCACCCCTTCTTATAAGAATTTCGTCCCCGAAATTATCTCATACACAATTCTACCAATTTTCATCACTGAGAATATCTCTTTACTCATCAAATTCTATGACCACCCTTTTCTAGGAAGTTCATACTTTTAAACTCATAATTCCAAAACAATGGAATATCTTGCAGAAGAATAAATTGAAAATCAATATCTTACAGAAGAATAAATTGAAAATCAAAATATTCATTAAAACTTTCATAATATGCTGAGGGGTCATCAAGACTGTGAACATCCGAATGGAATTAACTGAATTCCGAATAAATAGTATTTATCCATGTAAATACTTATAAAAAGAGTGTTTATCAATCACAAGGACTGAAAACATTCCATAGGTGTACGCTAGGTGATCAGCCTATTGTACCATACGTCATGCAGAACGTCTTAGTTGTTAGGCGCCAGTCGGAGCTATATGCCGACAAAAATATATCTGCTTTAGCCGACAGAATATATTTATTTTTGCACTTGTTCACCTCAGACTTACTACAAAATTCCGTTCCAAAATAATTTGGATTGGATAATAAACTTGAGTCAATTCTGACCAAAAGTGTCCAGTCAAAATAAATGACAAAGACTCCCATCATTGAACTGTTCGTATATTACGATTCAAAAATCATTTCAGATTAGTTAAAATAACTAAAATTCATTTATAGGACTTCATGATACCGCATCATCTTGACAGTACGTTGAGGATTCCGTCATTAATTCATGACTTCATGATACCGCACATCTTGACAGTACGTTGAGGATTCCGTCCTTTTCATCCCCACACCATGGCTTTAATGGCGTGTGATGATTTTATAAATACATTTTGATATTTTCAAATCAATTTGTCTAGCTGAAACAATTAGCATAGACTATTCTTTAAACGTTTTAAAATACTGAAAATCATTTTATGACTTTGTCATACTACATCATACCATAGTGGGCTTTAAACATCCAACACTAGGTTACTCTGCATTGATAACTCCATCGTTTATCATCTCTGCACTAAATGCATTAATGATTTCTAAAATACATTTGTCTTTTCAAAAGCACAAAAGTGCGAATTTAGCACGATTTTAAGAATTTCAAAGTCTAGCATAGCTAGAAGATTTGGAATGTCCTAAAACCTCAAAATACCTCAAATTTCTCCTCCGCATTCTTTTCCAGCTTAATAACTATATCTGGTAAAGCTCTAGTCTTACTACTTAACTCTACCCATACTTATTGTTCATCAAACTTACCACACATTAGGAGTTCAGGTACTTGTCACAATCATATGGGTCGAAGAACTTATCCTAGTCAGACCAAAATCGTCCATTCGCTGAAGGGTTCCACCATACGATTATGAGTCACGAACTTACCATCAGTATGAGTTTTAAGAACACGTACTTATCTTAATATTCTCTACATATCCAATATATTATGAGAAAAGAATCACCTTCTCACCATATATACATCGAATAGCGTGACACCAGGTTCAAATTGATTATCACTATAGGAAGCTAAGTGGTTGTCAAACCAAACACAATCTCCTACCCATACAAGAAATTGGTTAACTCGGCCACTAATCAATATAGGAAGTTAAGCGGTCGTTAAATCATGAACAAATTCCCCGCCCATACAAAGAACTGTTCAACTCAACTATCATATTAATATAGGAAGCTAAGTGGCTCTAAAACCAAGCACAAATTCCCTGCCCATACAAGAAATTGTACAACTCAACCACTAATATGAGTCCTCAATTAAAAACCCACAACCTTCTAATTTTTCTTAACTGAATACGAATTCTTTCCATTCATATTTTAGAACATCTGCCTCATTACGAGTTCATTTCTCTAGATCATTTCATGACCTTATTAGCATTTTCTTTATACTTCTCAAAATCTTATCATAAGATATTTTTCTATCATTTCTTCAAATTAGGTACAACATGACATTTTTCATCTCTCTTATATCTTCTTAAATCCATCTTTGGATAATCTTCTATATATGAATTTTTCAAATTCATCTTTTATTACTTAAATTCTTCCGGAGTTTATTCATTTATCATTTTACTTATCTTCTACTACGGTTATAGCCTAAGGTACTCTTACCTAAGGTTTATAACCTATCAGCTCTGATACCAACTTGTGACGACCCCGAATCCGGGTCCCCCGAACCTCGAACTCGGTTCAACACGAGTACAACCTTTTTCTTATTGTTCATGAATTATAACAATATTATAATTGCTAAATAATCATTTATTTACAATTTTACAACATCTCTTTCTATTCCAGAATCGAAATCTTTATACATTCCTAGTATGTCTCATTATCATACATGATACGACATTCTATTACAATCAATTTGAGTATTTAATACTCATATAACATACCAACTAAGTCTTATGCTACAGAATCATTTACCTGTCCAATTCGGACTAATATCTACAATAGATATTTAGATCTTCAATGGAAGTAATATATTTTTCTGTTCCTTGTTCTTTATCGAGAACTTCAGGTAACTAGCCTTATCTGAAAATGTTGGTTTAGGCAAGAGTGAGCACGACGGCTCAGCAAGTTCAACAGCTACACATAACACATTACATGCTTCACATAAAATTTACAATTTATACTAACATCATGTTTTTCATGCATTTCAGTTTATGACATACTGCTCATGCATATCATGCCTCGCATTTAATCTATGCTTCATGTCTAACCTCTATCATGACATATAGTTCAATGCAGAACAATTATTTTAAATCAACTACCGCATATCAACAGTTCAAATCAACTTATTGCACAAAGGCACATTAAAACATCTTTGCACATAACCACGTATGAGCACATCTCAGTTTAATAACAAACTTATAATTCATGCACATAATACAACACATTCTGGAAAACTTGCCTGAACTTGTATAACCAGCTTACGTTAATCTTTCACGTTCCTTGCACAACCTACACGGTATGTGAGATCAATGGTGCACAATATCAGTCAAAGTTTGACTCAATACTAAATCTTATTTTAAAGATATTTATTTCTTCTTATCATCCCCTTTATTTAATAAGGTTAATTTCATATTTTAGTCTCTCTTTGACTTGACTCAGTGTTTCATATTCAACACCATAAATCTTTTGTTTGAAACTATGCAATTCTGACATTTATTAACGTCACTGCATTAAAACTTGGACCCTATATTTATTTAGGTCGATCCACCAATTAATCACTAATGGACCATACCCTTGGTTTAACTTAATCACATCATTTATCTCGATACTTATCATAATATTATCCACCTTGGATAATATTTTAAATTTTACTATCAATTAGTAATAACTTATAATGTTATTTAATTGTTAAATAACACTTTAAATAATCATTACTATTATCAATTTATTTTTAATAATAGTTTACCTTAATCATTATGATTAATCTTTTAATAATAATTTAATTGCTTGCTAATATTATTACCCTTTAATAATATTTTAATTGACTTCTCATTATTATCAATCATTTTAATAATAATTTAATTGTTCATCAATATTGTAAGACCCCGAATTTTATGAAATACAAAATTTAATTTTTCTTCATATATATTTTTTTTTGAAACAGTAAGTGGTTAAATCGATAAAGTTAAAAGTTAAGGATGTTATGTGCAAATTTTATTTTGTCGGACAATATTCGCTTTGTCGGGGAATATTCGTTTGGTCGGGGAATATTCGTTTGGTCCGACGGCGCCGAAATAACAAATTATTGGTGGACCCCACATCAGAATATTTGTCGGATATAGAAAACGACAGAAATAACCTTTTTAAATAAAAATAGTCAACGGAACTGTTAAAATACCAGTGATAAAAGAATAGTAGCATACGATAGTTATTGGTATTTTCTGTAGCACTCGGTACTCTACAGTAACATACGGTATTGCATAGTGTCTCATATTATTGGTCTGATAATTGACACCGTAACTGTTACGCATCATTTCATCGATAATTGTCACTGCATAATATTTTATATTATCAATTCAATAATTGTTGTTACACAGTATTTTGCATTATTGATTTAATAATTGTCATTACACTGTATTTTATATCATTGAGTCAATAATTGTTGCTGCACTGTTTTTAAAATTATTGAACCTAATAATTGTCACAGTAACATATGCACAGTAATTCACATTATTGAATCAATAATTGTCATTACACAGTAACGTATGTTTTCTTTTACATTATTATTATCTCTATTATGATGTTATTTAAACAATTGTATTTCATTAATTTATTGACTTGATATCTAAGAGCTAACTATACTGCATTTATAACAATTAGTCATAATAATTGAATTGATAAAGTTATTTGTTTATAATATAAAGTTAGGTGATTATTAGGTGATATGAAATGAATGGTGTAGATTAAAGTGTGAATTATTGTTGAATAATTAAATTGATTTGTTTATAATATAAAGTTAGGTGATTATTAGGTGATATGAAATGAATGGTGTAGATTAAAGATAATATAATATTTGAAATGGATGGTGTAGATTAAAAGATGATCTTTAAATGAATGATTTAGATTAAATGAATGATAAGATTTTTGGCTATAAATAGAAGCCTTAACTTAAGGATTTTTCATAAACTTCCTTACTTGTTCTTTCTTTCTCTCTCTAAATACTTCTTGTGAAAGTTCTCTCTAAGTGTGCTTAAGTCATCTTGAGTATTTGTGAAGATCTATAAGTATACGTGTACTGTTCAAGTTAATCAACCTCATTTAAATCAATATCCAGTCACGTGTTGAGGTAAGGGATACCATCTTTTTCATCTTCCATTATTCAAACATACTATGGTAAGAGATTATCATTATTTGATTCTCGATAATAATATTGTTTCTTCCTTACTCATAAGACGTGCCTTTTATTTCCATGTATTAAATTGTGGGAATAACCTTACGGAGCGGATTGCCGCCTGTTGGTGAATAACCTTTCGTATTCATTCATTATTAATCTCTGAGAATAACCTTACGGAGCGGATTGCCGCTTGTTTGGTGAATAACTCTTTGTACTCAAATTCTATTAAATTGTGGGAATAACTTTACGGAGCGGATTGCCGCCTGTTGGTGAATAACCCTTTGTATTAATTTCCTTCACCTTTTATTAATCAAACCTGCTACGGTAAGGGATATTATTTTCTTTCATACTCCTAAATCGAAATTTATTATGGAACTATTGCTTCTATAATTCCTGAAAATTTTATATGTTCCATAATAGTTGAACTTCATTATTTCAACTGAACCTTCCTATTTACGTGAACCTTTCTATTGAACTGTAACCGTTATTCTGAACTGTGGATCTTGAATATCATTTTTAAATTTCACTCCACATCATGTTGACAATTTGGACATTATTTGAATCTGCACAAAGTAAACTTCTGATACTTATTGTTTATCCTGTTTCTTCTGTTCATCATTTGTATCACTGTTATTTGTACTAATCATCAAGAATCAAGCTGTTGTGAATATCTGTGGCCGGGGGCACAGATGTGATATATTTGTTGAACAGATGATAGGTTAAAGGCGATATAATAGGTTAAAGGCGATACATCTGTTCGGTGTCTTTTATGGCACGTGGTGAATGTTCTCTTTGGCCCGTAGTGCAAAGATGAACTGTTGTTTGGTATGATTATGACCAAAGGCTGAATCTGGTATAATCATGACCGTTGGTGCTATATTGAATATCTTTGGCCCGTAGTGCAAAGATGAACTGTTGATCTGCATGATTATGATCAGGAACTGTGAATTTATATTATCATGACTAATGGTATTTCAGATGATAAAAGTTGATGATGTTTTTACGAAAAAGAGAAGCGAGTGGACATTATAGTCTGCATTATTCTTCTAATAGATTGCTCATTCCGCTGCTATTATTTATCTAAACATTGTTCAAGAATTTAACTGCAGTTTTTGATATAAACCTTGTAGTCTATTGTATTCTATCAAGAACTCAACTGTTGAAGGCTAATGATAATTTATTCGTCATTATCTTAGTCATGATATTTCTTACTGGGCTATTTGAGCTCACCCTTTCTTTTGTTCCATTGTTTTTCAACAGGAGATGAAAACATAACAGGGTCTAGCCGGGGAATGGAGTGAGGGTTCGAGGAATAGTTATCATAGTCTTCACGTTTTGTAAAATAGTGTGGCAATAATAGTGAAGACTTAGTTGTGTATTATTATACACTGTATTGTTGTACGTTGTGCTTTGTTGTAATAATTTTGTTGTAGTATTTTGACGACTCAAGTTTGGGCTGTGTGGGCCCAGATTTGGGGGCGTCACAGTTGGCATCAGAGCTTAGGGATATGGTCTTTAATGGAGATCTGGGGTAAAACTAGGAGGGGAGAGACGAATAGAATCAGTCACTAGTGTGTCCTACCTAAAATAGATTTTATTATCTAATGAGTCGATTTGAATGTAGGAACATGAAGTGATGAGTCAGTTTATTTGAACTAACATTTATTTTGTGACCACAGTTAAGTATGGCATCTGAAAATCAAGAGGTTAACTATGGAATACCCGAAGCAAATGTAGCCGAGAATCAAGAGGCCCCAAACAATCCTCCTGCCAACTCAGGAAATAATGTTCCTGATAACATGATGAACGATGGATTCTTTAGGAATTTCATGCAGTTCATACAGAATCAAGGAAGAGGAAATCGAGTCAATAATAACGGTAGAAACGCTGGCAATTTGAGGATGGTCACTGTTAAGCAATTTAAAGAATTAGGACCACCTGAATTCCACGGGAAGCCTGACCCACTCAAAGCGGAGGCATGGCTGAAGCAGACGACAAAAATACTTGATGTCTTACAATGCGCTGATGATCAGAAGGTGCCATTTGCCACTTTTATGTTACGAGGTGAGGCGGACCATTGGTGGGAAGCGGTAAAACGTATCCAACCTTCAGCACTCGAAATGTCTTGGACAGAATTCGAAGAACTGTTTAACGAGAAGTACTTCCCAGAAAGCATCCGCCATATGAAGGAAGTGGAATTCATTAAGCTGGAGCAGGAAAACATGACAGTTTCTCAATATGAAGCTAAGTTTGCTGAACTGTCTCGTTTTGCGACTCATCTAGTAGATGACGAAGCACGAATGAGTCGAATGTTCCTGAGAGGTTTGAGACTCAAAATTCGTCAACAACTTAGTTCTCATAAATTCAGTTTGTATTCAGATGTTGTAGATAGGGCTCAAAGGGTGGAGCAAACAGATGAAACATTGCAGCCAAGAGTTAATGATCAGCATAGAGAAAGGAGTGACAACAACCACAGGAACGAGAACCATCGAGGAGGTAACCAACACTTCGGTGGTAATTCCACACCAAATAACAGAAGAGGAGAATCTAGTGGGAACAATTTCAAAAGAAAGAGATTCCATAATAATTATGGAAGGGCACCAGCACCAGTACCAACACCAGCACCGACCCCAGTTTCAAGGGGAGAAGATCGACCACCAGTGAGATGCTATAGGTGTGGTCAGGAAGGTCACATCAGCCCAAACTGTACACTGCAGTCCAAAAAGTGCTACAGTTGTGGGAAAGAGGGTCATCTTGCGCGGTTTTGTCCTGCCACAAAATCAAGTCCAGCTGCAATGATAATACCAAAAGCTAGCGCGGATAAAGGAAAATCTGTAGTTCAAGGGAGAGCTTTTGTTGTGACATCCCAAATGGCACGAAACTCGAACGAGGTGATAACCGATAAGCTATTCATAAATTCTCGTGAAGTCTACGCTTTGTTAGATACTGGCTCTACCCAACCTGCATGTGCTCAGCGTTTAAACTTAACTCCTGAAAATTTGGACTTTGACTTATCAGTTGAAACCCCATTAGGAGAAATGACCATTACATCTACTGTCTATAAATCTTGCCTAGTTCAAATCAACAACCTCACATTACCTGTTGACCTTATTTCTTTGGAGATGCATGAATTTGATGTGATTTTAGGAATTGATTGGTTGACTACCCATCATGCTAAAATTGATTGTTTTCATAAGATTATTAGTTTTCATATTCCTAATCAGCCTGTCATGCAAATTCAAGCAACTAAACCATTGAAATCTGTAACTGTTATTTCTAGCCATAAAGCCATTCGTTTATTGAAAAACGGATGTCAAACCTTTTTAGCTCATGTCACTGATTTGAACAAAAATACGTCAAACTTGAATGATATTCCCATTGTTAATGAGTTTCCTGACGTTTTTCCTGAAGAACTTCCTGGCTTACCCCCAAACCGTGAAATTGATTTTTATATTGATCTTGAACCCGGTACCAAGCCCATTTCCAAAGCTCCCTACCGAATGGCTCCCATTGAACTTCAAGAGTTAAAAGTCCAACTACAGGAATTGTTGGATACCGGTTTCATTCGTCCGAGTGCATCACCTTGGGGTGCTCCTGTTCTATTTGTGAAGAAGAAAGACGGGAGTATGAGATTGTGCATTGACTACCGAGAATTGAACCATGTCACCATCAAGAACAGGTACCCGTTACCTCGGATTGATGACATGTTTGATCAATTGCAAGGCGCTCAACATTTCTCAAAGATTGATCTCCGTTCTGGATATCATCAGTTAAAGGTTAAAGCTGAGGACATTCCAAAGACTGCTTTCAGAACTCGTTATGGGCATTATGAGTTCTTAGTCATGCCTTTTGGACTAACTAATGCTCCTGCAGCTTTCATGGACATGATGAACCGGATATTCAAGGAACATTTGGATCATTTTGTGGTTGTCTTTATTGATGACATCCTCATATACTCCAAGAGTCGCGAGGATCATGAACAACACCTGAGATTGATACTACAAAAGCTCCGTGAAAACAAATTATATGCCAAGTTGAAGAAATGTGAGTTCTGGCTTGAAGAGGTCGCGTTTCTTGGGCATGTGATTTCTAGTCAAGGAATATCAGTCGATCCTGCGAAGATTGAAACGGTACTAAATTGGGAACAACTGTAAGACCCCGAATTTTATGAAATACAAAATTTAATTTTTCTTCATATATATTTTTTTTGAAACAGTAAGTGGTTAAATCGATAAAGTTAAAAGTTAAGGATGTTATGTGCAAATTTTATTTTGTCGGACAATATTCGCTTTGTCGGGGAATATTCGTTTGGTCGGGGAATATTCGTGTCGTACGACGGCGCCGAAATAACAAATTATTTGTGGACCCCACAACGGAATATTTGTCGGATATAGAAAACGACAGAAATAACCTTTTTAAATAAAAATAGTCAACGGAACTGTTAAAATACCAGTGATAAAAGAATAGTAGCATACGATAGTTATTGGTATTTTCTGTAGCACTCGGTACTCTACAGTAACACGCGGTATTGCATAGTGTCTCATATTATTGGTCTGATAATTGACACCGTAACTGTTACGCATCATTTCATCGATAATTGTCACTGCATAATATTTTATATTATCAATTCAATAATTGTTGTTACACAGTATTTTGCATTATTGATTTAATAATTGTCATTACACTGTATTTTATATCATTGAGTCAATAATTGTTGTTGCACTGTTTTTAAAATTATTGAACCTAATAATTGTCACAGTAACATATGCACAGTAATTCACATTATTGAATCAATAATTGTCATTACACAGTAACGTATGCTTTATTTTACATTATTGTTATCTCTATTATGATGTTATTTAAACAGTTGTATTTCATTAATTTATTGACTTGATATCTAAGAACTAACTATACTGTATTTATAACAATTAGTCATAATAATTGAATTGATAAAGTTATTTGTTTATAATATAAAGTTAGGTGATTATTAGGTGATATGAAATGAATGGTGTAGATTAAAGTGTGAATTATTGTTGAATAATTGAATTGATTTGTTTATAATATAAAGTTAGGTGATTATTAGGTGATATGAAATGAATGGTGTAGATTAAAGTGTGAATTATTGTTGAATAATTGAATTGATTTGTTTATAATATAAAGTTAGGTGATTATTAGGTGATATGAAATGAATGGTGTAGATTAAACATAATATAATATTTGAAATGGATGGTGTAGATTAAAAGATGATCTTTAAATGAATGGTTTAGATTAAATGAATGATAAGATTTTTGGCTATAAATAGAAGCCTTAACTTAAGGATTTTTCATAAACTTTCTTACTTGTTCTTTCTTTCTCTCTCTAAATACTTTTTGTGTAAGTTCTCTCTAAGTGTTCTTAAGTCATTCCTAGTTTTGAAATCTTTTGCATTCTTCTTTGAATTCCCGAGTAGAATTTTCTTATGTACAGCAACTCTTTCGAAAAATCGTAGTAAATTCATTATTTGTCAGAATTTAATGAATTAAAAGCCTGTCTCTTCAGTTTTTCGTCCTCTACAACTTTGAAGAAGGAAGAAAAGTCATCTGAAATCATCTTCATGCCTTAAAATACTAAAAACCGTAACCTATTCTGATTTTCGTCACTATTTTCAGTCTTAGTTTTGAAAATTCATAACTCATTCATATTAACTCCGAATTGAGTGATTCTTGAGTCTATGCCGCCTATCTTTTCCAGAGTAACATTATTTTAAAAACATAAAGAGATTTTAAAAACTCTAGAAGACTCAAAAGTCAGATTCTTTACTGCTACATAGACAAACAAGGAAGGATTTGTTCGGCTAATAAACTTGTTTCACAATATCAAGGTAAGGAATATCATTCTTTTCACACTCTTAAATTTATTACGGTAAGGAATGTCATCTTCTTTCATCTTCTATTATTAAAACTTACTACGGTAAGGGATACCATCTTTTTCATCTTCCATTATTCAAACATACTATGGTAAGGGATTATCATTATTTGATTCTCGATAATAATATTGTTTCTTCCTTACTCATAAGACGTGCCTTTTATTTCCATGTATTAAATTGTGGGAATAACCTTACGGAGCGGATTGTCGCCTGTTGGTGAATAACCTTTTGTATTCATTCATTATTAATCTCTGAGAATAACCTTACGGAGCGGATTGCCGCCTGTTTGGTGAATAACTCTTTGTACTCAAATTCTATTAAATTGTGGGAATAACCTTACGGAGCGGATTGCCGCCTGTTGGTGAATAACCTTTCGTATTCATTCATTATTAATCTCTGAGAATAACCTTACGGAGCGGATTGCCGCCTGTTTGGTGAATAACTCTTTGTACTCAAATTCTATTAAATTGTGGGAATAACCTTACGGAGCAGATTGCCGCCTGTTGGTGAATAACCTTTCGTATTCATTCATTATTAATCTCTGAGAATAACCTTACGGAGCGGATTGCCGCCTGTTTGGTGAATAACTCTTTGTACTCAAATTCTATTAAATTGTGGGAATAACCTTACGGAGCGGATTGCCGCCTGTTGGTGAATAACCCTTTGTATTAATTTCCTTCACCTTTTGTTAATCAAACCTGCTACGGTAAGGGATATTATTTTCTTTCATACTCCTAGATCGAAATTTATTATGGAACTATTGTTTCTATAATTCCTGAAAATATTAATAGTTGAACTTCATTATTTCAACTGAACCTTCCTATTTACGTGAACCTTTCTATTGAATTGTAACCGTTATTCTGAACTGTGGATCTTGAATATCATTTTTAAATTTCACTCCACATCATGTTGACAATTTGGACATTATTTGAATCTGTACAAAGTAAACTTCCGATACTTATTGTTATCCTATTTCTTCTGTTCATCATTTATATCATTCTAATCATCCAAAAATCAAGCTGTTGTGAATATCTGTGGCCGGGGGCACAGATGTGATATATTTGTTGAACAGATGATAGGTTAAAGGCGATATAATAGGTTAAAGGCGATACATCTATTCGGTGTCTTTTATGGCACGTGGTGAATGTTCTCTTTGGCCCGTAGTGCAAAGATGAACTGTTGTTTGGTATGATTATGACCAAAGGCTGAATCTGGTATAATCATGACCGTTGGTGTTATATTGAATGTCTTTGGCCCGTAGTGCAAAGATGAACTGTTGATCTGCATGATTATGATCAGGAACTGTGAATTTGTATTATCTTGACTAATGATATTTCAGATGATAAAAGTTGATGATGTTTTTCCTAAAAAGAGAACCGAGTGGACATTATAGTCTGCATTATTCTTCTAATAGATTACTCATTCCGCTGCTATTATTGATCTGAACGTTGTTTAAGAATTTAACTGCAGTTTTTGATATAAACCTTGTAGTCTATTGTATTCTATCAAGAACTCAACTGTTGAAGACTAATGATAATTTATTCGTCATTATCTTAGTCATGATATTCTTTACTGGGCTATTTGAGCTCACCCTTTCTTTTGTTCCATTGTTTTGCAACAGGAGATGAAAACATAACAGGGTCTAGCCGGGGAATGGAGTGAGGGTCCGAGGAATAGCTATCATAGTCTTCACGTTTTGTAAAATAGTGTGGCAATAATAGTGAAGACTTAGTTGTGTATTATTATACACTGTATTGTAGTACGTTGTACTTTGTTGTAATAATTTTGTTGTAGTCTTTTGACGACTCAAGTTTGGGCTGTGTGGGCCCAGATTTGGGGGCGTCACAACAACCCAAAACAGTAACCGAAGTCCGAAATTTTCTGGGTCTAGCTGGTTATTATCGGAGATTCGTAGAAGGATTTTCTCGAATTGCCACTCCATTAACGCAGCTTACTCGGAAAAGCACAAAATTCATATGGAGTGAGGAATGCGAGAAAAGTTTCCAAGAACTCAAGAAGAGACTGGTTTCGGCTCCTGTTCTGACCATACCATCAGGATCAGGAGAATTTGTTATCTACAACGATGCTTCTGGCAAGGTCTAGGCTGTGTCCTTATGCAACATGGAAAGGTTATAGCCTACGCCTCTCGACAACTCAAAGATTATGAGAAAAATTATCCTACTCATGATCTAGAGTTGGCAGCAGTCGTTTTCGCGTTGAAGATCTGGAGACACTACTTGTACGGAGAAAAAGTGGATATCTATACGGATCATAAAAGTCTCAAGTATTTCTTCACCCAGAAGGAACTCAACATGCGACAACGACGTTGGCTTGAGCTGTTAAAGGATTATGACCACACAATCCAGTATCACCCGGGAAAGGCGAACATTGTAGCTGACGCTTTGAGCAGAAAATCTTATGCAAGTACAAGTGCACTGCTGACAACACAAAAGTGTATTTTGTACGACTTGCAAAAGATGGAGATAGAGCTAAAGACACCAGGGACCCACTCGAAGATTGCTCACGTGCGAGTAGAACCAACTTTAATCGATAAAATTAAAGCTGCTCAAGCTACCGATCCGGAACTGATAAACATGATAAAGAAAGCACAAGAAGGTGCCATTCCCGAAGCAAGAATCGACGAGAAAGGAATACTTCGAGTCAACTCTCGACTCTGTGTTCCTAACGATCCTGAATTAAAGCATAAAATCATGATGGAGGCACACAACACGCCGTTTGCAATCCACCCAGGAGGTACCAAGATGTATCGAGATCTTCGACATACATTTTGGTGGAACAATATGAAAAGAGAGATTGCGGAGTTTATCTCAAGGTGCCT
Organism: Hedera helix; assembly: GCA_947179155.2. Taxonomy (NCBI): domain Eukaryota; kingdom Viridiplantae; phylum Streptophyta; class Magnoliopsida; order Apiales; family Araliaceae; genus Hedera; species Hedera helix. The sequence continues at coordinate 40,869,400 of OX359276.1, read as the reverse complement.
AACTTGTCAACGTGTCAAGGCAGAACATCAAGTTCCTAAAGGTCCATTACAATCACTTGAAGTTCCCGAATGGAAGTGGGAACACATCAATATGGATTTCGTGACGGGTCTTCCAAAAGTTTCTCAAGGCTTAGATGCAATTTGGGTGATCGTAGATAGATTGACCAAATCTGCTCATTTCTTGCCTATACGAGAAAACTTTTCACTTGAACGTCTTGCCGGTATGTACATAAATGAGATCGTGAGATTGCATGGCATGCCAGTTTCCATAGTTTCTGATCGAGATCCTAGATTCACTTCATGCTTTTGGATCAGTCTACAAAAAGCTATGGGCACTGAACTACGTTTTAGTTCTGCATACCATCCTCAAACGGACGGACAATCGGAAAGGACGATCCAGACCCTCGAAGATCTTTTGAGACTTTGTGTATTAGACTTCAAAGGAAGTTGGGATAAGTACTTGCCGTTGGTGGAATTTTCTTACAACAACAGTTACCAAGCAAGCATAGGCATAGCTCCATTCGAGGCATTGTATGGAAGGAAGTGTCGCTCTCCAATATGTTGGAATGAGGTAGGAGAAGCAAAATTGTTGGGACCCGAGTTGGTACGCTTGACGACCGAAAAGATCCAAATGATCCGACAACGAATACAGACCGCACAAGAACGACAAAAGAGTTATGCTGATCTTCATCGGAGAGACGAAAGTTTCAACGTCGGAGATCATGTATTCTTACGTGTTTCTCCATGGAAAGGGGTTACGAGATTCGGAAAGAGAGGAAAGTTCAACCCTCGATTTATTGGCCCATTTGAAATCCTCGATTGAATAGGAACCGTAGCCTACAGACTAGCCCTACCACCAAGTATGTCTCGCATCCATAACGTTTTTCACATATCTATGTTACGTAAATATGTGAAGGACCCAAACCACGTCATTGAGTTAGAACCAGACGTTATAGCAGAGGATTTAACATACGAGGAAGTACCTGTTAAGATCCTGGATAAGAAGGAGCAGATCCTACGCTCAAAGGTTATACCTCAAGTTAAGGTTTTATGGAGGAACCAAGATACTGAGGAAATGACCTGGGAGCTAGAATCTGAGATGAAATCTAGGTATCCTTACCTCTTCGATATGTCAGGTACGTCAATTTCGGGGACGAAATTTCATAAGAAGGGGAGGTTGTAAGACCCCGAATTTTATGAAATACAAAATTTAATTTTTCTTCATATATATTTTTTTTTGAAACAGTAAGTGGTTAAATCGATAAAGTTAAAAGTTAAGGATGTTATGTGCAAATTTTATTTTGTCGGACAATATTCGCTTTGTCGGGGAATATTCGTTTGGTCGGGGAATATTCGTTTGGTCCGACGGCGGCGAAATAACAAATTATTGGTGGACCCCACATCGGAATATTTGTCGGATATAGAAAACGACAGAAATAACCTTTTTAAATAAAAATAGTCAACGGAACTGTTAAAATACCAGTGATAAAAGAATAGTAGCATACGATAGTTATTGGTATTTTCTGTAGCACTCGGTACTCTACAGTAACATACGGTATTGCATAGTGTCTCATATTATTGGTCTGATAATTGACACCGTAACTGTTACGCATCATTTCATCGATAATTGTCACTGCATAATATTTTATATTATCAATTCAATAATTGTTGTTACACAGTATTTTGCATTATTGATTTAATAATTGTCATTACACTGTATTTTATATCATTGAGTCAATAATTGTTGCTGCACTGTTTTTAAAATTATTGAACCTAATAATTGTCACAGTAACATATGCACAGTAATTCACATTATTGAATCAATAATTGTCATTACACAGTAACGTATGTTTTCTTTTACATTATTATTATCTCTATTATGATGTTATTTAAACAATTGTATTTCATTAATTTATTGACTTGATATCTAAGAGCTAACTATACTGCATTTATAACAATTAGTCATAATAATTGAATTGATAAAGTTATTTGTTTATAATATAAAGTTAAGTGATTATTAGGTGATATGAAATGAATGGTGTAGATTAAAGTGTGAATTATTGTTGAATAATTAAATTGATTTGTTTATAATATAAAGTTAGGTGATTATTAGGTGATATGAAATGAATGGAGTAGATTAAAGATAATATAATATTTGAAATGGATGGTGTAGATTAAAAGATGATCTTTAAATGAATGATTTAGATTAAATGAATGATAAGATTTTTGGCTATAAATAGAAGCCTTAACTTAAGGATTTTTCATAAACTTCCTTACTTGTTCTTTCTTTCTCTCTCTAAATACTTCTTGTGAAAGTTCTCTCTAAGTGTGCTTAAGTCATTTTGAGTATTTGTGAAGATCTATAAGTATACGTGTACTGTTCAAGTTAATCAACCTCATTTAAATCAATATCCAGTCACGTGTTGAGGTAAGGGATACCATCTTTTTCATCTTCCATTATTCAAACATACTATGGTAAGAGATTATCATTATTTGATTCTCGATAATAATATTGTTTCTTCCTTACTCATAAGACGTGCCTTTTATTTCCATGTATTAAATTGTGGGAATAACCTTACGGAGCGGATTGCCGCCTGTTGGTGAATAACCTTTCGTATTCATTCATTATTAATCTCTGAGAATAACCTTACGGAGCGGATTGCCGCCTGTTTGGTGAATAACTCTTTGTACTCAAATTCTATTAAATTGTGGGAATAACCTTACGGAGCGGATTGCCGCCTGTTGGTGAATAACCCTTTGTATTAATTTCCTTCACCTTTTGTTAATCAAACCTGCTACGGTAAGGGATATTATTTTCTTTCATACTCCTAAATCGAAATTTATTATGGAACTATTGCTTCTATAATTCCTGAAAATTTTATATGTTCCATAATAGTTGAACTTCATTATTTCAACTGAACCTTCCTATTTACGTGAACCTTTCTATTGAACTGTAACCGTTATTCTGAACTGTGGATCTTGAATATCATTTTTAAATTTCACTCCACATCATGTTGACAATTTGGACATTATTTGAATCTGCACAAAGTAAACTTCTGATACTTATTGTTTATCCTGTTTCTTCTGTTCATCATTTGTATCACTGTTATTTGTACTAATCATCAAGAATCAAGCTGTTGTGAATATCTGTGGCCGGGGGCACAGATGTGATATATTTGTTGAACAGATGATAGGTTAAAGGCGATATAATAGGTTAAAGGCGATACATCTGTTCGGTGTCTTTTATGGCACGTGGTGAATGTTCTCTTTGGCCCGTAGTGCAAAGATGAACTGTTGTTTGGTATGATTATGACCAAAGGCTGAATCTGGTATAATCATGACCGTTGGTGCTATATTGAATATCTTTGGCCCGTAGTGCAAAGATGAACTGTTGATCTGCATGATTATGATCAGGAACTGTGAATTTATATTATCATGACTAATGGTATTTCAGATGATAAAAGTTGATGATGTTTTTACGAAAAAGAGAAGCGAGTGGACATTATAGTCTGCATTATTCTTCTAATAGATTGCTCATTCCGCTGCTATTATTTATCTAAACATTGTTCAAGAATTTAACTGCAGTTTTTGATATAAACCTTGTAGTCTATTGTATTCTATCAAGAACTCAACTGTTGAAGGCTAATGATAATTTATTCGTCATTATCTTAGTCATGATATTTCTTACTGGGCTATTTGAGCTCACCCTTTCTTTTGTTCCATTGTTTTTCAACAGGAGATGAAAACATAACAGGGTCTAGCCGGGGAATGGAGTGAGGGTCCGAGGAATAGCTATCATAGTCTTCACGTTTTGTAAAATAGTGTGGCAATAATAGTGAAGACTTAGTTGTGTATTATTATACACTGTATTGTTGTACGTTGTGCTTTGTTGTAATAATTTTGTTGTAGTATTTTGACGACTCAAGTTTGGGCTGTGTGGGCCCAGATTTGGGGGCGTCACAAATATTATCAATCATTTAATAATATTTGAAATCTTCACGTATCATTAGTAATTATTTAATAACGATTCAACCCTTAACTATTATTACCCAATAGTTAATTACTTGTTAAACAATATTATTAATTCTTTAATAATATTCTAAATCTTTATTTATCATTATTATTTATTTAATAATGATTTAACTCTTAACTATTATTATTTAATAGTTAATTAAATGCTAAATAATATTATTAATCCTTTAATAATATTTTAAATTAATTACATATCATTATTAATTATTGAATAATGATTTAATTCTTAACTATTATCATTTAATAGTTAGTCAATAATATTATCAATATATTTTAATTACTTAATAATCTTCTTTCGATTAAGTAATAATTTATTCCACTTAATTACCATTTAATTATTATTTAATATGAATTAAATAATAATTAATTTATTAATTATCCGAACTCATTATTTAATATTAATTAAATAATAATTAATTAATTAATTAACCTTACTTATTATTTAATATTAATTAAATAATAAATAATTAGTTTATTAACCTTAATTATCCTTTAATTATTATTTAATATTAATTAAATAATAATTAATTACTTAATTAACCTTACTTATTATTTAATATTAATTAAATAATAAATAATTAGCTTTCTAACTTTAATATTCTTTAATTATTATTTAATATTAATTTAAATAATAATTAATTATTTATTTAACTTTACTTATTATTTAAGTGCAATTAAATAATAAATAACTAACTTATTCATCTTAACATCCTTTAATTATTATTTAATATTCATTAAATCATAATTAATTAATTACATAACTTCATATATTATTTAATATTTATTAAATAATATTTAACTAGATTATTAGCCTATTTATACACTAATAAATAGCTAATATATAGTGAATCACTCCAATAATTTCAAATTTTATTTTATAACACTTAACTAGCATGCCAATAGGTCAAATATTATTTTTCTGAAATTAAAAATAATTTTCCCATAATTATTAGCAATTTAGTAAGCTTTAATCCACCATTAATTCTAATAAATACCAAATTACAAACAAATTCGGATTTTAAATTTTGATAATTTTCTTTATAAAATTATAAGCATTTTCTCTTTTGGAACCAACCCAAGAACCGGCCTAAAAATGCCCGAACCGGCCCTACCTAGAAATCATGAAAAACCGAAAAAAACCGAACCGGCCGGTTTTTTTAAAAAAATAGGCAGATTGCTTTTTGAGTTTTCCAGACTTGGGGTCTCCGACGGGAACTTGAATAAAATGAAATCCACATGTCCGATTGAGGCCTATTTGGTATCGATGGATTCGTAACTTCCCGAACTATATTTTTCTGTCATCAAATATCAAATTTGGATTTGTTTTGGTCACGGAAATTGGCTCCAAACCGGACTGTTGTGCACAGCCCTAAAACAGTGGGTGTGTTTTGGTTGAAAAATCATAACTTACTCATTTTAAATCGGATCGAAGTGATTCCACTTGGAGAATCTTCATATCCCACGCATCTAACACCAGAAATTTACGAATCATGAATCCGACTTACGGATCATGCCCAGAAATTTCGGGAGTGGCTGCCATGATTTTGGTTACTTGGTTTTCGTCGGTAAAAACTTATTTGATGATTTTGATGAAATCTTTCCACATAAATACACCCAAAAATTCATATTAAACCCATGTAACCCTAGATATATCAATCTAGCATGTTTCTACCTTTTTAGATTTTGAAAATTAGTTTTCTACCAAAGAAATTACATAGTTCCCAAAGAACAATACCAAGCTAGAATGTTTTATACCTTTTGTTGATTATCCTCTTTGTTAGAACTTTGAAAAGGCTTGGATGATCAATCTTCTTACATAGATAGCTTCCTCTTGATGAGACCTCCATCTTTAAACCTTGCTCCAAGATCATCCAACCATCAATGCTCACAAGATCTAACTTTCTTTTTCTTTTTCTCTAGAGTTCTCTCTCTTTTCTCTATTGAAATTTTTGTAAAATGGCTAACCAACACAATGAATTGGTGAAGCACTATATTTATAGTACTTCCTTAATCTCCATTAGCTCCTACTAATCAACCAACATTTGGACATTTAAGGCTTAAACTCATGCTTACTATAGCTTAGATGGACAAGATGATTGACAAGGATGAATGACTCCTATCAAGGTTGCTTGGAAGCAACTTTTAGAGTGTAAAACAAGCAAACTAAAGCCACACTCAACATTTTCATGTGGGGCCCCCTCCAAAATTCGGGATTTGCCAATAAATTACACCAATTTGGCTTTATTTTTATATCCTATATCATTATATAAGTATCAATATATATATATATATACCCATGTATATATATTGACCATAACTTTGACTACCATTTGGGCTCCACATTGGCTCAATTTAATATTTCTATTGGGCTCGTCAATTAAATTTGTTTGGGCTCAATTTAATTACTACATTGGGCTAATATTAAATACCCTATGTTACATTTAATTAAACAAGCATTGGGCTTGGTTAATTATTACATAAATCCATGTTCAAATTAAATTATATGGACTACTAGGTTAAATTAATTTGACCTAGTTTAATACCTCAATTGGACTTATAATATAATCCAATTAGATTTGCTATAATTAATTCTACCACATTGGGTTACTTAATTAACCCATCCACGGTTAATTCTTAACCCCACATTTATTTATCTAACAATTAACCAATGATTGGTTAATGCTATCTCTCTTGTCAACCAACTAGGGTTATTCAATTAACTAGACACTAGTTAATTCTCTACACTCAATCAATACTTGAAATGCTTCTCCCAACCATTGACCATCATTTGACTTTTAATGGTTTGGGCTACATAACTTACTTTTTATTGGCTCTCTTATTTAATTACCCATTTCATGCAAATATCTCCATATTGGGCTTACATCTATAACAACTTATTAATTAAGTAAATTACTTAATTAATTAACTTCTTAATATTGTCCTTCTAGGCAATATTCCACTTCCCTACTTGTTACTCATAACCTTAATTCATAACTTATATAATTAATTCAATTAATTATATTACATGACTTTTCTTTTTAATCCATACTAAAACTAATTAATTTATTAATTTTATTAAGTATTTAATTTACTTCACACATCATCTTGTTTGACTAACAAACTCAATTATAGGTGTATATATATAAATATTAATATATTCACCTTCACTTCTCAATTGAATTTCTTTCTTAAATAAATTATCTACCTGCATCATTAAAATATTATCACATTTAATTTCTAACAAATAATTTATGAAAAAAAAAAATGTTTACCCATTTTCTACACATCTTCCTTCTCACCTTCTAGGTTTAAACCTTAACCTTTAATAAAATCAATTAAGATATTATTTAAAATCTTGAAATTATCTCGGATATTACAAATAATATTAATAAGATAATAAAATATTATTAAATGATTAATAATATTAAAAGATGAATAAATATTATTAAATGATTAATAATATTGTAAGGTTCATAAAATATTATTAAATGGTTAACAATATTATAGAGCTGTTAATATTTTATTAAATGATTAATAATATAAAAATATTAATACGGTATTATTAAATGATTAATAATACTACAAGACTAATAAAATATTATTAAGTTGTTAATAATATTAAATAAGTGTATGGACTATATTAAATATTAATATAGGTTCTTGTGTTTGAAATATTATCAAATAGTGATGATATCGCCTATGTGTTTATATACCCATAATTAGATAATTATGTGGATCGTAAAAGTTATAAATGTCGTCATACTAATGTGTATATGATACTAATTTAAGATCAAACTGATTTAATTGTTAGGTCCGTTCAAGGATAATTAAATTAAATTGGTTAGCCGTAGACGACGCACGAGGCAAGTTTTCTACACCTTGACTTGTAATTTACGTTGCAAGTTCTTTAACTCTACTCAATTATTGTTGAACAAGTTTCTGTACTTGTATTTTATTATCAAAGCTTGAAGTGGTTTAATTATTTAAAATTATTCCACATCCATATGGTTTATAAAATCACACTTAGTGCATTTGAAGCTTAATAGTTCTTGATTCATGAACTGTATTAAAAATGTCTAAAGCTAATTGTTCGGCTAGACATCGCGTTTATAAATTCAATAACTTGAATACTTTTAAAAGCTTATCCAAACCATTGCTTGATGCGGATTTTTATATTAAGTCTGAGAATTGAACAACCCTAAATAAGGGGATTTTATGTCAAAAAACCGACTTTGGCGTCAGATGACTAAATGTAATGCATATACAGCGGGTTGAATAGGTTGATCCCCTTGAAAATCAAACTACTAAAAGGGTAAGAGGAAACTTTATGATACCCTCGTTAGTTCAGGGTCCTTGGTGACCACTCAGTATTTTAATATTCAAATATTCTTGTTCAATGAAATTTGAGTCTTGTTTTTTTTCACAATTGTTATATCTATTGTTAAAACACTTGATGTTATTTCCATTCATTCATGATATATTAAATCTCTATGATTATTCTTAAACTTGCTGAGCAAACTAGTTGCTCACACTTGCTATATCATGAACCATTTTCAGCTAGACCCGAATGCTCCAAGAAGGACAAGAGAAAAGGAAAAGCCAGAGCTTAATTTATGCATGTTAATTAACTGTTGGTAACTCTTTTGTAATTCCTTAAGATAGAAACTGTTTATGTTATGGTTGATAGACCTTGGGATTGTAATCTTTTTGTAAGGAACTTTTATGTATTATTCCGCTAAGTTTAAATGCAAATGATGTATTTAATGGATATTCAGTATTGTACAGTGAGAACCAAACCCGAGATTATGGAACCTGAATTTGGGGTCGTCACATGTAACGCCCCCAAATCTAGGCATACATAGCCCAATTTGAGACGCCATAAAATGCACAATTTCTAATACAAATAGTACATAGAACAGAAATACGGAACTCAATAATACACAACTAAGTCTTCACTATTATTGTCACACTATATACAACATGTGAAAACTACAATAGCTATCTCTCGGACCGTCACTCCATTCCCCTACTAGACCCGGCTAATCTCTCATTTTCTGAAAAACAATAGAACAAAAGAAATGGTGAGCTCAAATAGCCCAGCAAGAAATATCATGACTAAGATAATGACAAATAAATTATCATTAGCCTTCAACAGATGAGTTCTTAATTGAATATAATAGACAATAAGCTTTATATCAATAATAGAAGCGGAAAGCAATCCATTAGAAAAATAATATAGACTATGATGTCTACTCGCGTCTCTTTTTAAGAAAAATATCATCAACTCTTATCATCTTAAACACCACTGGTCATGATAATATAAATTTTCAGTTCCTGATTATAATCATGTCAGTCAATAGTTCATCTTTGCATTACGGGCCAAAGATATTCAAATATAACACCAACGGTAATGATTATACCCGTTTTCAGCATTTGGTCATAATCATACCGACAACAGTTCATCTTTGCCCCAGGCCAAAGAGAATATTCACCACGTGTAAGACCCCGAATTTTATGAAATACAAAATTTAATTTTTCTTCATATATATATTTTTTTTTGAAACAGTAAGTGGTTAAATTAACAAAATTGAAAGTTAAGGATGTTATGTGCAAATTTTATTTTTGTCGGACAATATTCGCTTTGTCGGGGAATATTCGTGCCGTACAACGGCGCCGAAATAATAAATTATTGGTGGACCCCACAACGGAATATTTGTCGGATATAGAAAACGACAGAAGTAACCTTTTTAAATAAAAATAGTCAACGGAACTGTTAAAATACCGGTGATAAAAGAATAGTAGCATACGGTAGTTTATGGTATTTTTTGTAGCACACGGTACTCTACAGTAACACACGGTATTGCATAGTGTCTCATATTATTGGTCTGATAATTGACACCGTAACTGTTACGCATAATTTCATCGATAATTGTCACTGCATAATATTTTATATTATCAATTCAATAATTGTTGTTACACAGTATTTTGCATTATTGATTTAATAATTGTCATTACACTGTATTTTATATCATTGAGTCAATAATAGTTGTTGCACTGTTTTTAAAATTATTGAACCTAATAATTGTCACAGTAACATATGCACAGTAATTCACATTATTGAATCAATAATTGTCATTACACAGTAACGTATGCTTTATTTTACATTATTGTTATCTCTATTATGATGTTATTTAAACAGTTGTATTTCATTAATTTATTGACTTGATATCTAAGAGCTAACTATACTGTATTTATAACAATTAGTCATAATAATTGAATTGATAAAGTTATTTGTTTATAATATAAAGTTAGGTGATTATTAGGTGATATGAAATGAATGGTGTAGATTAAAGTGTGAATTATTGTTGAATTATTGAATTGATTTGTTTATAATATAAAGTTAGGTGATTATTAGGTGATATGAAATGAATGGTGTAGATTAAAGTGTGAATTATTGTTGAATAATTAAATTGATTTGTTTATAATATAAAGTTAGGTAATTATTAGGTGATATGAAATGAATGGTGTAGATTAAAGATAATATAATATTTGAAATGGATGGTGTAGATTAAAAGATGATCTTTAAATGAATGGTTTAGATTAAATGAATGATAAGATTTTTGGCTATAAATAGAAGCCTTAACTTAAGGATTTTTCATAAACTTCCTTACTTGTTCTTTCTTTCTCTCTCTAAATACTTCTTGTGAAAGTTCTCTCTAAGTGTGCTTAAGTCATCTTGAGTATTTGTGAAGATCTATAAGTATACGTGTACTGTTCAAGTTAATCAACCTCATTTAAATCAATATCCAGTCACGTGTTACGGTAAGGGATACCATCTTTTTCATCTTCCATTATTCAAACGTACTATGGTAAGGGATTATCATTATTTGATTCTCGATAATAATATTGTTTCTTCCTTACTCATAAGACGTGCCTTTTATTTCCATGTATTAAATTGTGGGAATAACCTTACGGAGCGGATTGCCGCCTGTTGGTGAATAACCTTTCGTATTCATTCATTATTAATCTCTGAGAATAACCTTACGGAGCGGATTGCCGCCTGTTTGGTGAATAACTCTTTGTACTCAAATCCTATTAAATTGTGGGAATAACCTTACGGAGCGGATTGCCGCCTGTTGGTGAATAACCTTTCGTATTCATTCATTATTAATCTCTGAGAATAACCTTACGGAGCGGATTGCCGCCTGTTTGGTGAATAACTCTTTGTACTCAAATTCTATTAAATTGTGGGAATAACCTTACGGAGCGGATTGCCGCCTGTTGGTGAATAACCCTTTGTATTAATTTCCTTCACCTTTTGTTAATCAAACCTGCTACGGTAAGGGATATTATTTTCTTTCATACTCCTAAATCGAAATTTATTATGGAACTATTGCTTCTATAATTCCTGAAAATATTATATGTTCCATAATAGTTGAACTTCATTATTTCAACTGAACCTTCCTATTTATGTGAACCTTTCTATTGAATTGTAACCGTTATTCTGAACTGTGGATCTTGAATATCATTTTTAAATTTCACTCCACATCATGTTGACAATTTGGACATTATTTGAATCTGTACAAAGTAAACTTCCGATACTTATTGTTATCCTATTTCTTCTGTTCATCATTTATATCATTCTAATCATCCAAAAATCAAGCTGTTGTGAATATCTGTGGCCGGGGGCACAGATGTGATATATTTGTTGAACAGATGATAGGTTAAAGGCGATATAATAGGTTAAAGGCGATACATCTGTTCGGTGTCTTTTATGGCACGTGGTGAATGTTCTCTTTGGCCCGTAGTGCAAAGATGAACTGTTGTTTGGTATGATTATGACCAAAGGCTGAATCTGGTATAATCATGACCGTTGGTGCTATATTGAATATCTTTGGCCCGTAGTGCAAAGATGAACTGTTGATGTGCATGATTATGATCAGGAACTGTGAATTTGTATTATCTTGACTAATGATACTTCAGATGATAAAAGTTGATGATGTTTTTCCTAAAAAGAGAACCGAGTGGACATTATAGTCTGCATTATTCTTCTAATAGATTACTCATTCCGCTGCTATTATTGATCTGAACATTGTTTAAGAATTTAACTGCAGTTTTTGATATAAACCTTGTATTCTATTGTATTCTATCAAGAACTCAACTGTTGAAGGCTAATGATAATTTATTCGTCATTATCTTAGTCATGATATTTCTTACTGGGCTATTTGAGCTCACCCTTTCTTTTGTTCCATTGTTTTTCAACAGGAGATGAAAACATAACAGGGTCTAGCCGGGGAATGGAGTGAGGGTCCGAGGAATAGTTATCATAGTCTTCACGTTTTGTAAAATAGTGTGGCAATAATAGTGAAGACTTAGTTGTGTATTATTATACACTGTATTGTAGTACGTTGTGCTTTGTTGTAATAATTTTGTTGTAGTCTTTTGACGACTCAAGTTTGGGCTGTGTGGGCCCATATTTGGGGGCGTCACAGTTGACATCAGAGCTTAGGGATATGGTCTTTAATGGCGATCTGGGGTAGAACTAGGAGGGGAGAGACGAATAGAATCAGTCACTAGTGTGTCCTACCTAAAATAGATTTTATTATCTAATGAGTCGATTTGAATGTAGGAACATGAAGTGATGAGTTAGTTTATTTGAACTAACATTTATTTTGTGACCACAGTTTAGTATGGCATCTGGAAATCAAGAGGTTAACTATGGAATGCCTGAAGCGAATGTAGCCGAGAATCAAGAGGCCCCAAACAATCCTCCTGCCAACTCAGGAAATAATGTTCCTGATAACATGATGAACGATGGATTCTTTAGGAATTTCATGCAGTTCATACAGAATCAAGCAAGAGGAAATCCAGTCAATAATAACGGTAGAAACGCTGGTAATTTGAGGATGGTCACTGTCAAGCAATTTAAAGAATTGGGACCACCTGAATTCCACGGGAAGCCTGACCCACTCAAAGCGGAGGCATGGCTGAAACAGACGACAAAAATACTTGATGTCTTACAATGCGCTGATGATCAGAAGGTGCCATTTGCCACTTTTATGTTACGAGGTGAGGCGGACCATTGGTGGGAAGCGGTAAAACGTATCCAACCTTCAGCACTCGAAATGTCTTGGACAGAATTCGAAGAACTGTTTAACGAGAAGTATTTCCCAGAAAGCATCCGCCATATGAAAGAGGTGGAATTCATTAAGCTGGAGCAGGGAAACATGACAGTCTCCCAATATGAAGCCAAGTTTGCCGAGTTATCTCGCTTTGCCACCCATCTTGTGGATGACGAAGCACGAATGAGTCGGATGTTCCTAAGAGGTTTGAGATTCAAAATTCGTCAACAACTTAGCTCTCATAAATTTAGTTTGTATTCAGATGTTGTGGATAGGGCTCAAAGGGTGGAGCAAACAGATGAAACATTGCAGCCAAGAGTTAATGAGCAACATAGAGAAAGGAATGACAACAACCACAGGAACGAGAACCATCGAGTAGGTAACCAACACTTCGGTGGTAATTCCACATCAAATAACAGAAGAGGAGAATCCAATAGGAACAATTTCAAAAGAAAGAGATTCCATAATAATTATGGAAGGGCACCAGCACCAGTACCAACACCAGCACCGACCCCAGTTTCAAGGGGAGAAGATCGACCACCAGTGAGATGCTATAGGTGTGGTCAGGAAGGTCACATCAGCCCAAACTGTACTCTGCAGTCTAAAAAGTGCTAGAGTTGTGGGAAAGAGGGTCATCTTGCGCGGTTTTGTCCTGCCACAAAATCAAGTCCAGCTGCAATGATGATACCAAAAGCTAGCGCGGATAAAGGAAAATCTGTAGTTCAAGGGAGAGCTTTTGTTGTGACATCCCAAATGGCGCGAAACTCGAACGAGGTGATAACCGGTAAGCTATTCATAAATTCTCGTGAAGTCTACGCTTTGTTAGATACTGGCTCTACCCATTCTTTTATCTCACCTATATGTACTCAACGTTTAAATTTGACTATTGAAAACTTAAATCTTGTCTTTTCAGTTGAAACCTCATTGGGAGAAATACCTATTACATTTACTATCTATAAATCTTGCCTAGTTCAAATCAACAACCTCACATTACCTGTTGACCTTATTTCTTTGGAGATGCGTGAATTTGATGTGATTTTAGGAATTGATTGGTTGACTACCCATCATGCTAAAATTGATTGTTTTCATAAGATTATTAGTTTTCATATTCCTAATCAACCTGTCATGCAAATTCAAGCAACTAAACCATTGAAATCTATAACTGTTATTTCTAGCCATAAAGCCATTCGTTTATTGAAAAACGGATGTCAAGCCTTTTTAGCTCATGTCACTGATTTGAACAAAAATACGTCAAACTTGAATGATATTCCCATTGTTAATGAGTTTCCTGACGTTTTTCCTGAAGAACTTTCTGGCTTACCCCAAACCGTGAAATTGAATTCTGTATCGATCTTGAACCCGGCACTAAGCCCATTTTTAAAGTCCCATACCAAATGGCTCCCATAGAACACCAAGAGTTGAAAGTTTAATTACTAGATATCGGTATCATTCATTCTAGTACAAAACTTATATCGAGCGAGGAATGCGAGAAAAGTTTTCAAGAACTCAAGAGGAGACTTGTTTCAGCTCCTGTTCTGACCATACCATCAGGATCAGGAGAATTTGTTATCTACAGCGATGCTTCTGGCAAAGGTCTAGGCTGTGTCCTTATGCAACATGGAAAGGTTATAGCCTATGCCTCTCGACAACTCAAAGATTATGAGAAAAATTATCCTACTCATGATCTAGAGTTGGCAGCAGTCGTTTTCGCGTTGAAGATCTGGAGACACTACTTGTACGGAGAAAAAGTGGATATCTATACGGATCATAAAAGTCTCAAGTATTTCTTCACCCAGAAGGAACTCAACATGCGACAACGACGTTGGCTTGAGCTGTTAAAGGATTATGACCACACAATCCAGTATCACCCGGGAAAGGCGAACGTTGTAGCTGACGCTTTGAGCAGAAAATCTTATGCAAGTACAAGTGCACTGCTGACAACACAAAAGTGTATTTTGTACGACTTGCAAAAGATGGAGATAGAGCTAAAGACACCAGGGACCCACTCGAAGATTGCTCACGTGCGAGTAGAACCAACTTTAATCGATAAAATTAAAGCTGCTCAAGCTACCGATCCGGAACTGATAAACATGATAAAGAAAGTACAAGAAGGTGCCATTCCCGAAGCAAGAATCGACGAGAAAGGAATACTTCGAGTCAACTCTCGACTCTGTGTTCCTAACGATCCTGAATTAAAACATAAAATCATGATGGAGGCACACAACACGCCGTTTGCAATCCACCCAGGAGGTACCAAGATGTATCGAGATCTTCGACATACATTTTGGTGGAACAATATGAAAAGAGAGCTTGCGGAGTTTATCTCAAGGTGCCTAACTTGTCAACGTGTCAAGGCAGAACATCAAGTTCCTAAAGGTCCATTACAATCACTTGAAGTTCCCGAATGGAAGTGGGAACACATCAATATGGATTTCGTGACGGGTCTTCCAAAAGTTTCTCAAGGCTTAGATGCAATTTGGGTGATCGTAGATAGATTGACCAAATCTACTCATTTCTTGCCTATACGAGAAAACTTTTCACTTGAACGTCTTGCCGGTATGTACATAAATGAGATCGTGAGATTGCATGGCATGCCAGTTTCCATAGTTTCTGATCGAGATCCTAGATTCACTTCACGCTTTTGGATCAGTCTACAAAAAGTTATGGGCACTGAACTACGTTTTAGTTCTGCATACCATCCTCAAACGGACGGACAATCGGAAAGGACGATCCAGACCCTCGAAGATCTTTTGAGACTTTGTGTATTAGACTTCAAAGGAAGTTGGGATAAGTACTTGCCATTGGTGGAATTTTCTTACAACAACAGTTACCAAACAAGCATAGGCATGGCTCCATTCGAGGCTTTGTATGGAAGGAAGTGTCGCTCTCCAATATGTTGGAATGAGGTAGGAGAAGCAAAATTGTTGGGACCCGAGTTGGTACGCTTGACGACCGAAAAGATCCAAATGATCCGACAACGAATACAGACCGCACAAGAACGACAAAAGAGTTATGCTGATCTTCATCGGAGAGACGAAAATTTCAACGTCGGAGATCATGTATTCTTACGTGTTTCTCCATGGAAAGGGGTTACGAGATTCGGAAAGAGAGGAAAGCTCAACCCTCGATTTATTGGCCCATTTGAAATCCTCGATCGAATAGGAACCGTAGCCTACAGACTAGCCCTACCACCAAGTATGTCTCGCATCCATAACGTTTTTCACATATCTATGTTACGTAAATATGTGAAGGACCCAAACCACGTCATTGAGTTAGAACCAGACGTTATAGCAGAGGATTTAACATACGAGGAGGTACCTGTTAAGATCCTGGATAAGAAGGAGCAGATCCTACGCTCAAAGGTTATACCTCAAGTTAAGGTTTTATGGAGGAACCAAGATACTGAGGAAATGACCTGGGAGCTAGAATCTGAGATGGAATCTAAGTATCCTTACCTCTTTGATATGTCAGGTACGTCAATTTCGGGGACGAAATTTCATAAGGAGGGGAGGTTGTAAGACCCCGAATTTTATGAAATACAAAATTTAATTTTTCTTCATATATATATTTTTTTTTTGAAACAGTAAGTGGTTAAATTAACAAAATTGAAAGTTAAGGATGTTATGTGCAAATTTTATTTTTGTCGGACAATATTCGCTTTGTCGGGGAATATTCGTGCCGTACAACGGCGCCGAAATAATAAATTATTGGTGGACCCCACAACGGAATATTTGTTGGATATAGAAAACGACAGAAGTAACCTTTTTAAATAAAAATAGTCAACGGAACTGTTAAAATACCGGTGATAAAAGAATAGTAGCATACGGTAGTTTATGGTATTTTCTGTAGCACACGGTACTCTACAGTAACACACGGTATTGCATAGTGTCTCATATTATTGGTCTGATAATTGACACCGTAACTGTTACGCATCATTTCATCGATAATTGTCACTGCATAATATTTTATATTATCAATTCAATAATTGTTGTTACACAGTATTTTGCATTATTGATTTAATAATTGTCATTACACTGTATTTTATATCATTGAGTCAATAATAGTTGTTGCACTGTTTTTAAAATTATTGAACCTAATAATTGTCACAGTAACATATGCACAGTAATTCACATTATTGAATCAATAATTGTCATTACACAGTAACGTATGCTTTATTTTACATTATTGTTATCTCTATTATGATGTTATTTAAACAGTTGTATTTCATTAATTTATTGACTTGATATCTAAGAGCTAACTATACTGTATTTATAACAATTACTCATAATAATTGAATTGATAAAGTTATTTGTTTATAATATAAAGTTAGGTGATTATTAGGTGATATGAAATGAATGGTGTAGATTAAAGTGTGAATTATTGTTGAATAATTGAATTGATTTGTTTATAATATAAAGTTAGGTGATTATTAGGTGATATGAAATGAATGGTGTAGATTAAAGTGTGAATTATTGTTGAATAATTAAATTGATTTGTTTATAATATAAAGTTAGGTGATTATTAGGTGATATGAAATGAATGGTGTAGATTAAAGATAATATAATATTTGAAATGGATGGTGTAGATTAAAAGATGATCTTTAAATGAATGGTTTAGATTAAATGAATGATAAGATTTTTGGCTATAAATAGAAGCCTTAACTTAAGGATTTTTCATAAACTTCCTTACTTGTTCTTTCTTTCTCTCTCTAAATACTTCTTGTGAAAGTTCTCTCTAAGTGTGCTTAAGTCATCTTGAGTATTTGTGAAGATCTATAAGTATACGTGTACTGTTCAAGTTAATCAACCTCATTTAAATCAATATCCAGTCACGTGTTACGGTAAGGGATACCATCTTTTTCATCTTTCATTATTCAAACGTACTATGGTAAGGGATTATCATTATTTGATTCTCGATAATAATATTGTTTCTTCCTTACTCATAAGACGTGCCTTTTATTTCCATGTATTAAATTGTGGGAATAACCTTACGGAGCGGATTGCCGCCTGTTGGTGAATAACCTTTCGTATTCATTCATTATTAATCTCTGAGAATAACCTTACGGAGCGGATTGCCGCCTGTTTGGTGAATAACTCTTTGTACTCAAATTCTATTAAATTGTGGGAATAACCTTACGGAGCGGATTGCCGCCTGTTGGTGAATAACCTTTCGTATTCATTCATTATTAATCTCTGAGAATAACCTTACGGAGCGGATTGCCGCCTGTTTGGTGAATAACTCTTTGTACTCAAATTCTATTAAATTGTGGGAATAACCTTACGGAGCGGATTGCCGCCTGTTGGTGAATAACCCTTTGTATTAATTTCCTTCACCTTTTGTTAATCAAACCTGCTACGGTAAGGGATATTATTTTCTTTCATACTCCTAAATCGAAATTTATTATGGAACTATTGCTTCTATAATTCCTGAAAATATTATATGTTCCATAATAGTTGAACTTCATTATTTCAACTGAACCTTCCTATTTATGTGAACCTTTCTATTGAATTGTAACCGTTATTCTGAACTGTGGATCTTGAATATCATTTTTAAATTTCACTCCACATCATGTTGACAATTTGGACATTATTTGAATCTGTACAAAGTAAACTTCCGATACTTATTGTTATCCTATTTCTTCTGTTCATCATTTATATCATTCTAATCATCCAAAAATTAAGCTGTTGTGAATATCTGTGGCCGGGGGCACAGATGTGATATATTTGTTGAACAGATGATAGGTTAAAGGCGATATAATAGGTTAAAGGCGATACATCTGTTCGGTGTCTTTTATGGCACGTGGTGAATGTTCTCTTTGGCCCGTAGTGCAAAGATGAACAGTTGTTTGGTATGATTATGACCAAAGGCTGAATCTGGTATAATCATGACCGTTGGTGCTATATTGAATATCTTTGGCCCGTAGTGCAAAGATGAACTGTTGATGTGCATGATTATGATCTGGAACTGTGAATTTGTATTATCTTGACTAATGATACTTCAGATGATAAAAGTTGATGATGTTTTTCCTAAAAAGAGAACCGAGTGGACATTATAGTCTGCATTATTCTTCTAATAGATTACTCATTCCGCTGCTATTATTGATCTGAACATTGTTTAAGAATTTAACTGCAGTTTTTGATATAAACCTTGTATTCTATTGTATTCTATCAAGAACTCAACTGTTGAAGGCTAATGATAATTTATTCGTCATTATCTTAGTCATGATATTTCTTACTGGGCTATTTGAGCTCACCCTTTCTTTTGTTCCATTGTTTTTCAACAGGAGATGAAAACATAACAGGGTCTAGCCGGGGAATGGAGTGAGGGTCCGAGGAATAGTTATCATAGTCTTCACGTTTTGTAAAATAGTGTGGCAATAATAGTGAAGACTTAGTTGTGTATTATTATACACTGTATTGTAGTACGTTGTGCTTTGTTGTAATAATTTTGTTGTAGTCTTTTGACGACTCAAGTTTGGGCTGTGTGGGCCCAGATTTGGGGGCGTCACACCACGTGCCCTAAAAGACACAACAATTATATCGTCTTTATCCTATCATCTGTGCCCCAGGCCATAAATATTCACAACAACATGGTTCTTGATGATTAGAATAACAACCGTGATATAGATGATGAATCAGAAGAAACAGTATGATCAATAAATATCGAAAGTTTATGATTTTTTTTTGTGCAGATTCAAATAATATCCAAATTGTCAACATGATGTGGACTAAAATTCAAGAATGATATTTAAGATCCACAGTTCAGAATAACAGTTAAGGTTCAATAGAAAGATTTAGAAAAATAGGAATGTTCAGTTGAAATGATATTAGATGAAGCGCAAACTATGAAAGAATATATAATAATTTCAGAAAACTTTACCAACAAGAGACAAATAAGAAATGAATACGAAGAGTAATTCACCAAACATACGGTAGTCCACGTAGTCAGGTTATTCTAAAAAATTAATAAGGAATGAATACGAAAGGTTATTCACCAAACATGCGATAGTCCGCGTAGTCAGGTTATTCCCATAAATTAATAAGGAAGGAATACGAAAGGTTATTCACCAAACATGCGGTAGTTAGCGTAGTCAAGTTATTCCCACAAATTAATATGTGGAGATAAATGACACATCTTACAAGTAAGAAATAAACGATATTATTTTCGAGAATCAAATAATGATAATCACTTACCATTATAAGTTTGAATAATGAAAGATGAAAAAGATAGTATCCCTTACCTTAACATGTGACTAGATATGAAGTTGGTCAACCTATATTTTTATAATTTAATTAGTAACTACCATATATAATTTTATGGTGTATATCAATTCGTATGAAATCATCAAAAGTGATTTAATAAAATAAAGTAGAATAACTTCAATATAATTTTTGAAGAAAATAATATTTCAAAATAAATCTTCCAAAAGAAGTTTTTCACAATGAATCTTCAAAAGGAAGAGTCTTCTAAATGAAGATTTATAAATATTGTGTGATGTGTGTGATTACTTATATAACTTTTATAAAAAGACTTACTTGGTCAGTACTCGTACACTTACAGATCTTTACAAATACTCAAGATGACTTTAGCACACTCAAAGAGAACTTATATAAAGAAATATTTAGAGAGTGAAAAAAAAGAATAATCAAGGAAGTTTTTTATGAAAAATCCTTAAGTTAAGACTTCTATTTATAGTAAAAAATCTTATCATCGCCAAGATTTCATAATTTAATCCAAACCGTATATTTCAAGATAATGTTTAATCCATACCACTCATTTCATCTTTTAAGATTTCCTTAATCTAAACCATTCATTTAAAGATCATCTTTTAATCTATACCATTCAATTTACTTTATATATAAAACAACTAACTTTAAAGAAATCAATTAACTTTATATATAAAAATAAATAACTTTATATAATTTATCATAATAAAAATAAATAACTTTATCGATTCAATTATTCAACAATAATTCACAATTAGTGTAGTTGACTTTTCGAGTTAGATAAACAGAAAAATCAACTAATAATAGAATACAACAGTTTAATCAATATCATAAAAAAGATAACAATAATACTGAAAATAAATAAGAAAATAACACGTTACTGTGTAATGACAATTATTGATTCTGTAATGTGAATTATTGTGTATATGTTACTGTGACAATTATCAGCTCAATAATATGAATTATTATGCATGTGACAATTATTGGTTCAATAAAGTCAATATAATACAATAACCACTTTATCAGTTTAATAATATGAAACACTGTGCAACACACGTTGCAATACCGTGTGCTACTGTGCAATACCGTGTGCTACTATGTAATACCGTATGTTAATATTCCTTTACCATCGGGTATTTAAACAGTTCAAGGTGATAGTACCGTTGACTATATTTTTTTAGAAATATTACTTATGTCGCTTTCTATATTCGACAATAATTCGTCGTGGGGGTCCACCATTATTTTGTTATTTCGGCGCCGTCGTACGAATCGAATATTCCCCGACAAAACGAATATTCTCCGACAAAAAGAATATTGTCCGACATAATAAAATTTGCACATAACATTCTTAACTTTTAACTTTATCAATTTAACCACCTATTGTTTCAGGAAAAATATATATGAAGAAAAATTAAATTTTATATTTCATAAAATTCGGGGTCTTACAGTAAAACTTTTTGTCATCCTATTTTATTAAGGATAATAATATTATCATTTTTTTCTATAAAACGATGTATATTAACCTATGAAATGATTATAATAACATTAAATGAAACATGCAAAAAATAAAATAAAATTTTGGTGCACATGTGTACTCACCATATATTCTACAAAGTCCTTAATTTGTTTCGTAATATTCTATCTATTTTAAATTATTTTATTATTATTCATTTTAAAAGTTAAATTAAAATATTTTTAAATTTAAAATTAAGATGATTTAATAAAAATGATAAAATATTAATAAAACTTATTATAAGTAATATTTTTTAGATAATTTATAATATTTATTATTATATTGATTAAAATTTAAAAAAATTATGTTAATTTTAAATTAAAAATATTTTTAAAAAATTAATAATGATTAAATAATATAAAATAGAGAGAGTATTATTTTAAAATATAAATAGATCCTATTTTATTAAGGATAATAATAAGAACGTTTTCAAGTCAATTCTAAAATCAGATTCAGCCACAGAGACAGCTAGAGTACCCGGTGAATCATTCCTAACTAGGGTACTGTAACATTGTGTAATGATTTTACGGTATAATGCCACTGCTTTTATCAGTAAAATAGAGAGCTTGGGGGTGAATTTGTGTCAGATTCATTGAATAAAAATGTTTGGTAAGTGAGAAATTGGGTCTCACACACACACACACACACTCACTCACACACACACACACACACACACACACACACACACACATATATATATATATATATATACGGTGCCAATTTATAAGAATCGGTTATAGGAATATTGTTACACCAATTAATTAAGAGGAGGTATTTTTAGTTGTGGTTCATGGTTACTCCTTTTTGTGATAGGAAAAAAAATAGCCCGGTTCATATATATATATATATATATCAACTGTTCAAAGTGTTTTAAATAATTGTTGGGAAAGTCTTGGGAGACAAGGAAATAAGGATCGATTTAGCGACCGATTTAATTTTTTTTTAAATGACTTAAAAAATAATTATAATTTCTTAGAAATATTTTTTTTTATAAAAAATAGTAATTTAGATGTGATTTGAATATATATAAACAAATAATATTATATAATTTGTAAACACTGTTTGTTTATATGTATTCAAATTATATTTAAATTATTATATTTTGTAAAAAAATTAATTTTAAAAAATTATACTTATTTTTTGAGAATTATTTAAGAAAATAAAATAAAAAATTTAACCGAACGCTAAACCGATCTTTTAGAAGAGTCCATAATTGTTTTCCTTTATCAGTTGCTTTGTCCGATAAAGTTTATGTTGTTAGTAATGGGAATTTATTTTTGTATTTATTATACAGTACACTTCTATCTCAAGAAAGGAAAAAAGAAAAACGAAACAAATTGTATCATATATAGTGGTTTCTATGCGCTGTCACTTGACTTATTCAATCAACTACATAGTTTTGAACAAGGGTACTCTAGCCTAGCCCTGGCTAACGAGCGGGCCATTGGCGGGTCGGACTATGATAAAACGGCTCAAGTTTTTTTATGCCAAAAAATAAATAGTCCGTGCTTCGGACAGATCGAGTTGGTCCGCAAGTCATTTGATTATTTTATTTTTATTTTTATTATAATTATAACACATAATATAATATTTTGATTTTGAATTATTGAATATAATATGTAATTTATTTTATTTAATAAAAATATACTTATTAAAATAAAATATTAAAAAACATATATTTAATTAATAAATAATTTAAATTTCATAAAATATTGTGAGCATTATTTATTTGATTAAATATATAAAACTAATAATTATAATTAAATACCAAATGACTAATTTTAAAAAAAAATTTAGAATCATATCACAAACACATTATATATGTATGTATTTATATTGTGACAATTATTTTGCTATATACAAATATATAAAAATATAATTAGTTAATTATTATTTTTATTAATATTTGATAATCAATAATATTTTAAATTTTGTCTTATGTAAGTTCTTTCATATCTAATAACAATAGGTTTGGAGATAATAGTATTATGAATAAATGAAGAGAAATTTTGTTCTATAAATAAATCTAAACAATTAATTAATTAAGTTATTTTTTATGTATTTTTTTTTTTGTAAAATAACAAAATAAATAATTTAGGCCACGAGTTTGGTCAAAATGACCCACTTTTTTTTGTGTTGAAAAACGTAAGCCTGTAGTCCACTTTTATCCGAGTTGATTAGACCAGCCTGAGGACTTGAGCCATTTTTGCCAAATCTACTCTAGCCAAACCCGACCCAATTTGTTCGACCCACTTTAACAAGGGGCGGAACTAATGGTCAGTTTCGCAGACTATAGTCTGACCTAAAAAAATAAAATTCTTTATTTTTAAAAATTGTAATTTTAAATTTTAATATTATAATATTTTTAAACCATTATAATTAAATTTTTTAGCTCACTGACTATAACATATATATAGTCCTATTCACCCCAGCTCGATTTACTATATAACCAAGCCCAGCCAATTCCATTTTCTTAAGGCAACGTTAAGAGTCCGTCTCAAATGTGCTTTAGATTTGTTTACTATTTTATTGATACTCAACATCATAACATGATATGTGTTTTAAACATGTATGTTATTAGATTTGTTTTAAAATATAAGATTATTATTAATTTTTTAAATTAATTTAATATATTTTTAAATTAAAAAATTGAGATATTTATTTTTAGTAAATATAATAATAAATATTATAAATTATTTAAAAATTATTATATATTATAAAATTATTTTTTAATAAATTATTTTAATTTTGAATTTAAAAATATTTCAATTTAATTTTTAAAAATTAATAATAATATTATAATTTAAAATAAAAAAAAGTATTATTTAGTGAATTGCTAAACATTTATGCAATTGTTATTATATATTAATGCAGTAATGACGCGTCCATGTATTTAAAATTTAAATTTTAAAATTAAATTTGATACTCGTATCATTATCTAATT
Organism: Hedera helix; assembly: GCA_947179155.2. Taxonomy (NCBI): domain Eukaryota; kingdom Viridiplantae; phylum Streptophyta; class Magnoliopsida; order Apiales; family Araliaceae; genus Hedera; species Hedera helix. The sequence goes on along the minus strand of OX359276.1, from coordinate 40,844,563 downwards.
TTATTTATTAGTTCAGTATTCTCGACCTGTGGATGTAGTTTGATTCGACACTCTAAAATATTTATTTTATCTTCTTACCAACTTACTTTTCACAAGTAATTTTGAATTTTTTTATTATGACAATTATAATATTGAGTTACCTTTTTATAGGTGGTACAGTTGGTATTATAGTTGTGGGCAACGTGTCCTGCAATAATGTACTAATAGCTGGTACGGTAACAGGAAACCGGGACCATATCATAGGCAAAAACATAAATTATTGGATAAATTTATATATACATGTAACTTACATATAAATTTATATTTTTATCTATTTTTAACAAAAAAGAAAGCATGAATTTTTGTGCCAAATTAAATATATTTTTTTATTACCAAAAATAAATAAAAGTATGAGTTTATATATAAATTAAAGATAACTTGTACCTGAAGATACGATACAATTAATATAACAGTTGAGAAAATAGTCGGGAAGTTGAACTCAATAGCAGCCGTAGCAGTCTTCTCTTACTTTATTTTCTAAAAGGAAATAGTCAAGAAGTTGAACTCCTTACCTGAATAACAACAACTGATAATTCCTTAGTAGCACCGTAGGTCTGTTAAGGAAACTTGGTTACTCGTGCAAACAAAAAACAACAACTTCCTTTAGTAGCTCCTCCGGTCAGCTAAGGACAACGAGTTGAACATTCTAGGGAGTTTAGCTCCATATACTAAAATCAAGGCAAGCCCTTATCACTCCGTTCGGTCGCTCCTTCACTTTTCCGCTAGGGGTACTTTATTTAATATTTATAGATTGAAAAATTTAAAACTGTTGTGAAGTCTCAGGTGTGACGCCCCCAAATCTGGGCCCACACAGCCCAAACTTGAGTCGTCAAAAGACTACAACAAAATTATTACAACAAAGCACAACGTACAACAATACAGTGTATAATAATACACAACTAAGTCTTCACTATTATTGTCACACTATTTTACAAAACGTGAAGACTATGATAACTATTCCTCGGACCCTCACTCCATTCCCCGGCTAGACCCTGTTATGTTTTCATCTCCTGTTGAAAAATAATGGAACAAAAGAAAGGGTGAGCTCAAATAGCCCAGTAAGAAATATCATGACTAAGATAATGACGAATAAATTATCATTAGCCTTCAACAGTTGAGTTCTTGATAGAATACAATAGAATACAGGGTTTATATCAAAAACTGCAGTTAAATTCTTAAACAATGTTCAGATCAATAATAGCAGCGGAATGAGCAATCTATTAGAAGAATAATGCAGATTATAATGTCCACTCGCTTCTCTTTTTCGTAAAAACATCATCAACTTTTATCATCTGAAAAATCATTAGTCATGATAATATAAATTCACAGTTCCTGATCATAATCATGCACATCAACAGTTCATCTTTGCACTACGGGCCAAAGATATTCAATATAGCACCAGCGGTCATGATTATACCAGATTCAGCCTTTGGTCATAATCATACCAAACAACAGTTCATCTTTGCACTACGGGCCAAAGAGAACATTCACCACGTGCCATAAAAGACACCGAACAGATGTATCGCCTTTAACCTATTATATCGCCTTTAACCTATCATCTGTTCAACAAATATAACACATCTGTGCCCCATGCCACAGATATTCACAACAGCTTGATTTTTGGATGATTAGAATGATATAAATGATGAACAGAAGAAATAGGATAACAATAAGTATCGGAAGTTTACTTTGTACATATTCAAATAATGTCCAAATTGTCAACATGATGTGGAGTGAAATTTAAAAATGATATTCAAGATCCACAGTTCAGAATAACGGTTACAATTCAATAGAAAGGTTCAAGTAAATCGGAAGGTTCAGTTGAAATAATGAAGTTCAACTATTATGGAACATATAATATTTTCAGGAATTATAGAAGCAATAGTTCCATAATAAATTTCGATTTAGGAGTATGAAAGAAAATAATATCCCTTACCGTAGCAGGTTTGATTAACAAAAGGTGAAGGAAATTAATACAAAGGGTTATTCACCAACAGGCGGCAATCCGCTCCGTAAGGTTATTCCCACAATTTAATAGAATTTGAGTACAAAGAGTTATTCACCAAACAGGCGGCAATCCGCTCCGTAAGGTTATTCTCAGAGATTAATAATGAATGAATACGAAAGGTTATTCACCAACAGGCGGCAATCCGCTCCGTAAGGTTATTCCCACAATTTAATACATGGAAATAAAAGGCACGTCTTATGAGTAAGGAAGAAACAATATTATTATCGAGAATCAAATAATGATAATCCCTTACCATAGTACGTTTGAATAATGGAAGATGAAAAAGATGGTATCCCTTACCGTAACACGTGACTGGATATTGATTTAAATGAGGTTGATTAACTTGAACAGTACACGTATACTTATAGATCTTCACAAATACTCAAGATGACTTAAGCACACTTAGAGAGAACTTTCACAAGAAGTATTTAGAGAGAGAAAGAAAGAACAAGTAAGGAAGTTTATGAAAAATCCTTAAGTTAAGGCTTCTATTTATAGCCAAAAATCTTATCATTCATTTAATCTAAACCATTCATTTAAAGATCATCTTTTAATCTACACCATCCATTTCAAATATTATATTATCTTTAATCTACACCATTCATTTCATATCACCTAATAATCACCTAACTTTATATTATAAACAAATCAATTTAATTATTCAACAATAATTCACACTTTAATCTACACCATTCATTTCATATCACCTAATAATCACCTAACTTTATATTATAAACAAATCAATTCAATTATTCAACAATAATTCACACTTTAATCTACACCATTCATTTCATATCACCTAATAATCACCTAACTTTATATTATAAACAAATAACTTTATCAATTCAATTATTATGACTAATTGTTATAAATACAGTATAGTTAGCTCTTAGATATCAAGTCAATAAATTAATGAAATACAACTGTTTAAATAACATCATAATAGAGATAACAATAATGTAAAATAAAGCATACGTTACTGTGTAATGACAATTATTGATTCAATAATGTGAATTACTGTGCATATGTTACTGTGACAATTATTAGGTTCAATAATTTTAAAAACAGTGCAACAACAATTATTGACTCAATGATATAAAATACAGTGTAATGACAATTATTAAATCAATAATGCAAAATACTGTGTAACAACAATTATTGAATTGATAATATAAAATATTATGCAGTGACAATTATCGATGAAATGATGCGTAACAGTTACGGTGTCAATTATCAGACCAATAATATGAGACACTATGCAATACCGTGTGTTACTGTAGAGTACCGAGTGCTACAGAAAATACCAATAACTACCGTATGCTACTATTCTTTTATCACCGGTATTTTAACAGTTCCGTTGACTATTTTTATTTAAAAAGGTTATTTTTGTCGTTTTCTATATCCGACAAATATTCCGTTGTGGGGTCCACCAATAATTTGTTATTTCGGCGCCGTCGGACCAAACGAATATTCCCCGACCAAACGAATATTCTCCGACAAAATAAAATTTGCACATAACATCCTTAACTTTTAACTTTATCGATTTAACCACTTACTGTTTCAAAAAAATATATATATGAAGAAAAATTAAATTTTGTGTTTCATAAAATTCGGGGTCTTACATCAGGTCCATAATAAAACTGAGAGTCTAACCATTAATACGAAAAGATTGATATTCAATTCAGTTATAATTTTTTTTAGGCAAACATTAGTGTGCTACTTATTCATAAGTTAATATAGTATTTTTGGATATCCCACACACCTTTTTTTATTGATAAAACAGAATGAGAAGTTTGACAGCTTTTATTTGCTTTTAGTATCTCTAACCATCGATCAATATGATTCATGAACAGTATTTTCTGTGAAAAAAAGATAGTACTACAAGTAATTTAGTGGCATCCAATGAAGAAAAAAAAAGTAAAAATTCAAAAGAAATGCTTTTGCATATATATCCAAAAGTATAAAATGAGCCCTCTAAATCCAAACAAAAATGTATTTTTCATAATACCAACTAAATTGCATCAACATAATATTTTTTCCTCTATATTTTTTCTTAAAATTAGACAAAAAATTCTCATACCATGAGTCAGAACCTACTACAATAGTTGCTCTCGATATAGTCCGCAAAAACACTAAAGAGATGTTAAGTAATTGCCCATGCCTGAAGACACGGTGTAAATTAAAATTCTAAAAATACTCTATTAACTAAAGACTATTTGCAACCTAAAATAACTTACAAACGGATTAGAATGAATCTGAACCGTTCTTGTGATTCTCCGCTCAAATCAATTTGCGTGTGGAAACATAACGAACGCAATACCCGAAAAATAGAAAAATGACATCAATGCTAAAAGGGTGACCCATGTTGTTTACATGCAATTTTTTTTAATTATAATAATAATTATAATTATTATTACTATTATTATTACTAGTAGTAGTAGTAGTTAGGGGTGAGCAAAAAATCGATTTGGCCCCGAAACCGCACCAAAAACCGCACAAATCGCACCAACGGTTCTGGCGTATGTGGCGGTTTTAGGTGGGTTGAAAAACCGAATTTGCGGTTTGGGTTTGGTTTCTAGGCAAAACCGCACATGAAAAAACTGCACCATTTTATTTTATTTTCCCGTTGTTTGACTATTTTCAACATGAATCATATCAAGAAGCATTATTATGGAAGTCACCGTTCAGTTAATCCATTTGAAATTATCCCTCATGTAATTATCTTTGTTTATAATTTTTATATGTGAGAAGAAATTTTTAATTAATCCATTTGGAATTATCCCTCATGTAACTTCTATTTTACTTTTGTTTAGACAAGATATTATAAGTAAAGTTGTGTGTGTTATAAAAATGGTATTTAATATTGTGTGATGTTAAATTGTTAATTTAAATTGCATAAAATTTAATTGTTTCAATTGGTTTTGGAACCGAAACCGTACCAAATAAAATCGCACCAAACGGTTCAAAACCGCACCGCATCAATCACAAGCGGTTTCATGTGCGGTTTAAGCTTCAAACCGCACCAAACCGCACCATGCTCACCCCTAGTAGTAGTAGTAATAGTATTATTATTATTATTATTATTATTATTACTATTACTATTACTATTATTATTGTTACTATTATTATAATTATTATTGTTATAATTATTACTATTATTATAATAATAATAATTATTATTATTGTTATTATTATTATTATTATTATTATTGTAATGACCGAGAAAATTACGAACCCAATTTTTTATTTATTTAATTATATCCATAAGAAAATATGAGGTGTGAAGTATGTGTGTATGTGTTAAATTGTATAATGAGAGGTATTAAATTAGTTAATTAAATTAATTAACTAAAGAAGGAAAAATATTGCAAGAGAAGCTTATATGATGAAATCACAAAACTTGAATGTTGGCCTTGTATGACAATTAAGAAGTTTATAATGAACAAGTTAATTACTTGTATGAATAATGAGAAAGAAGAAGCAAGTGAATTATTAAAGATAACCCCAATGTGGGAATAATTGTTTGTGTATGGTTAACTATATTATAAACACAATTTGATGATAAGGGTTGGTGAATGAATTAATTTAATCAAGTCTAATGTACTTGTATTAATATGTATTAGAGTTTTATTAAAACAAACCCAAGAATTTGCAATTAATAGTGTTATTTAATTAAGGAGGCCAATGGACTTATAAATAACAAATCTAATTAGATTATAATTTAAATCCAAATAAGTTTTTTGGCAACAGAAGAATGACAACTCTAAGGACAGGAGAAGCAAAAATGAAGATAAGGATTACAACCCCCTGAACACCAACAAATTGGTTTTCTTCCAAGTGTTGACTTTGACTTCGAAGTCCTTATTTTTTCGGTTCGACGTCCTTGGAATCTTGTAACGATCTTCCTTTGGTCTGACGTCATTGGAATCCTGAAGCGATGTTCCTTCGGTCTGACATCATTGGAGTCCAGAAGCAATCTTCCTTTGGCTCGATGTTCTTGGATTCCCGAAGCCTTCTTCGGTTTGACATCTTTTGATTTCCGAAGCCATCTTTGGTCTGACATCCTCGAATTCTTCAAGCTTTCTTCGGTCTGAAATCCTTGGATTCCTGAAGCTTTCTTCGGTTAGATATCCTCGGATTTCCTAAGTTTTCTTCGGTTTGATATATTTGGATTCTCGAAGCTTTCTTCGGTCAGACATCCTCGGATTCCTGAAGTTCTCTTCGGTCTATCTTTGGATTCTTGAAGCTTGCTTCAGTCTAACATCCTCGGATTCCCAGAGCTATCTTCGGTTTGACATCCTCAGATTCCTGAAGTTTTCTTCGGTCTGGATTCCCGAAGCTTTCTTCGGTCTAACATCCTCAGATTCTTGAAGCTATCTTTGGTATGATATACTCAAATTCCCTAAGCTTTCTCCGGTTTGACATCCTCGGTCTAAACTCTCGAAGAAGCTTTTCTTTCGGTTTGATATTTTTGGATCCCGAAGACAATTCCCTCTACTCTACCACATTTCATATGTTAAAGGAGTGAGAGGCAATGTTGGGCTACATATTTTTACTAGAGTGAATGGGCTATTCTCATTAGGTCTCGTCCCTGTAAGCCTATTCTGCCTAGTACTCTAGTCCAAGAGGCTTGGTTCATCCACCCCATGATTCGGATGATTAAATGATGTAGCCGTTATTTTGTAGTTACCACTCATATATTCACTCTGAAAGTTATGGTGGTTATCGAACATGGTGGGAATGTACGTTACTCCTTCAATATAGTCGTTGCACGTAAAAGGAGAATGGACAATGGATACTTTTTTGACATCATTACAAAAGTGGTTCGAGAATTTCTAGGTTCCAAACAGTTAGCTATAACTCTTGGCACAACTTAATCATCTGAGTTTGTCTTGGGTTATGATAAGGAACAATGGATACTTTTTTCCAGAGAGAATTTCATATTCTGAAAGCAAATGATTTTTTGCTTTTATTGCCAACATGAGTCTTGCTTCTTTTTTCATAGAAAGTAGAAGTTTAAACAAGACATCTTGTAATATTATTTTTCTCTGTTCGTTCCATAAGTAACCATATTTTCTCACTTGATTACCAAAATAAGAATTCTCCGAGTCACCTCTTAATTTACTACAAACAATTTCTGGTAGCTCAAGTGCAACTTGAATGAGTATCCTCAATGAGAAGCCATTGGGCATCCTCAAATTTACTGAGAGGTTTTGTCCTTAACCAATTCATCCTTGCGTTATGACGGAAAGTATATATAATCATATTCCCATGGAGGGTAGAAATCAAGGTTTCAGAGCTAATCTCAATTGCTGTCTGAATAGCCAAAAAAGTTGTACGCTCGATCAAATATGTGCTCGACTCTTAAGAAAAAATTTGATTGTAACTATGCAGAAATGATGTAATATCCCTACTATATTCCTTGCATCTCTAAGCACTGCTTGTGGTGTTTCAGACATTTTTCGATTAAATTTTGAAGAATCTCTTCTAGGATTTCTTGGGATCCTCCAGGTCATTCACTATCTGCTAGAAAATGTAGAAGTTTAGTTATCCGTAAAAACTAATAAAAACAGGATTACCTTTTTCCCTGTGGACAAATTCAGTTCAATTTGCTCAGAACTATAGCCAAACTTTATTGCTAGCTTCAACGACAAAGCCTTACTCCGAGTAGGAAAATTTGACCTCATACCTGGCCTCTTTTGTTTCCCCTAAATTTCTAAGGAAAAATGTAGTTTAAATTGGACATTTACATCATCGATCTCTTGTTTTACAATAAGTGACCTTTAAATCGATTTAAATTTGCTATTAATGAATTCGATCAAAGTAAGATCACTTATTTTGTACAACTCTAATTTATGCTGCTTGTCGTAACATGACAATAAAGAACTCTTCCTTTTTTGCAGAAGTCGCCACTTTCTGCTCAAGTCCAAGATGGCCCAAATACTTGCAACAAAGCAATTTGCGGCACTTGAAATTTTCTATATTTTTCATTTACAACATAAGCACTCCGATCTACTATAAATTAGTATACTTAATTCGATTATTTATTCATATCTTAGGTCTCATTGAGCTTTCGGCTCTCATATGCGATAGAGCTACCATATTATACTATTAGGCTTGCAAATTATGTCTAATCCGACATCCTTATGTAGTATTCAATATATTTAGTCAGAGTGAATCTGCATCTACTCAAAATGAATGAATAAGTATACTGGTTGATTCCACTCTACCTATACTTGTATACATATTTAGAATGTGAAAAAGGTGTATGTAGTATGTATTTTATATTTATATATACGAAATTTTAAAAATTATCTTATCCTGTTACTTGATCGGATTTAATCTGAAACTTGTCAACTTCATGTTGCTCTGAATGCTTACAAAGATTAGGACACTCTTTGTTGTGATACATAACAATAAAAGAGACCTAATTGCAAGAAATATGTTATATTAATTCACATATTCATCTCGGAAAAAAAACTGTAACGTCATTTAAATATAGGACTCACATCTAATTTCTAATCATGAATAAAATTAAAAAATTTAACAATTTCTTCCTTCATTGTTGACCGGTCATGAGCTTCAATAATCCATATGTTTTTCTCAAATAAATGTGGCATTGTTGGTGCCAACTTTTCACAAATTCAGTTACTCTCATCTATTCTTGATCCATCTCTTGACTGAGCCCCAATACTTTCTTCAAGTATCTAAAATGCAATACAAAAAAGAATAGCAGCAAAATCACTTGGCTGAAATAGCAAAACATTTTTATAATTCATAAGTTGCTAATATTTTACCTGCAGACTTTCTGCAATGTCTACATTCCAAGTCCGCCTTTCGTCAATATCTTTCTCCATCTTTGATATTAGTTGCTTGTGCTGATTTTAAAGCTTACTGCAATCAAATATGTCAAGAGTCAAGAGCTTCCTGTAGCATAGATAGTGCCTGCATAGTTTTTTTGTTTAACTTCCTCCTACATAACGATTTGATATATAAATTACTTTTAAAAAAACTAAATCAAACTAAAGTTACAATTATTTTCAATTCAGATCTTGGTTTGAGCCAGGTTAAAGCTTTGAAAAATAACATAGTTGCACATAAGCATTCCAACACAAACTTCACCTCAAAGCAGCTCTTTCTTCCTCAACAATAAAGTCAGCCATTTCATCTTCAAGCTGGTAACATACTTAAAAGATTATCAAGATATAAATGATCATAATGTGTTGGACAGGGCAATGAAGTATGTCAAATAGAACTATCATTTGTTGAGGTCCCTTGAGATGTGCAAAGCTAATTCTCTGCATTGTGATGTTGACATTGTACTATAGTTAATACAAGGTTTTCAAGATTGACAAAAACAATTTGCGGAGCCACGCATTGATAAAAAATTGTATATGCTATATAAGGAGACTGAAGATACCCTTGCCAAAGGAAGAGTTGTACAGGCAACCATATGCAGGGTGGAGCCTGAAATAGCACATTGTGTTCTTGACTGGATTGAACGGTAGACTTGAAAAAAGTGATTGCCGGAAGGTAAATAATTTGAAGAAGCTTAATGTTGGTGATGTAGTATGTTGCAAAATCAAATCAATTGAAAAGAATATGTGCCGGGTGAATTTATCATGCAAGGAAAGTTTTATGAGGAATAATTGGTTTGACCAAATTTATCACAGGGATCCATACTAATCATAAAGACCATACCATAGTGAATGATCAGGACAAAGCTTGTAAGCAAAAAGAGCGAACCAAAAATCTTTTCAAGCCAAGGAGGATAGATCATCCTCGCTTCCAGAATATTACAGCTGATGAAGCAATTCAGGTGCGTTTGCTAATATTAAATTCTTCCATGCATGTTCACATGTATTTACACTGGATGGAGCAGTGTAGCTATATCCTACAATATAGCCACATGGGTTGTGCCACACGCTGCATTTTATCTTGATGGTATTCAAGCTATTTGATTTATTATGATAACACTACGAGTGTTATGAATCTAAATGTATTTATGGAAAGTGCTGAATAAAGATGTCCCATTAATAAAAGATATAGTTTCAGATATGACTACTAAATAATTAATTTTAAGTATAGATTCCTATGATGGCTTTGTCCCAAGTTTGGAATGAAAATGCAAGCTTTTTTAAGTAACACACACACACACACACATTGTAATACTCTTTGTTAGCATATCACATGAACTGGGTAGGGGTCTTGATAAACTATGTTTTATTTGGTGTTCTTTTTCTGTGTTTTACATAGTTTCTATCTGACAAGAATCGTGATGAAAGTATCGTTTGTCCTAGTTCTAGTGAAACTCGATTATTGACATTGACCCGCAAAGTCGATGATGGGGTTTATGCTATCAAGGAGATAGTTGAAGATCTAAAGTTTCACAAGGACGGGCCAAATCTGCTTCACTTATTGAGAACATTTAAAATTGGAGAGGACACATTTGAAGATTTAGATGAGGTAAGTATCTTCGTTTTTGAGCATTTAGTTTTAGCGACATGTTAGATTATGATTGTGTTATCGATCTTCTTTCAACGTGTGAGAAATAGCACATAATTGTAGCTCACAATTCTGAATTCAAACTGGCACCTATTATTAGGATTTACATATATAAATAATTAAAGCCTTTCAATGCAGTTGATGTATTGGTATGTTGATCCATTAGTAGCAGCATTGACAAAGTTCAAGAAGGGAGGCGAAGAGCAGTTGCAGGAATGGCTACTTTGTGCAGGCCTGCAATTGTCTAATCAATCAGTTATTGCAATGGTTCCAATGCAAGCCAAAGACCAACTAAAGTCTTTTAGAGAGGAAGAAGCTTAATAATGAAATGGCATACTGGGATAGGTGTTTAGGTGTTTTTTCATCAGTTTTTTGTGTCAGTATTTATAATTGACTGTCTACTTACCATCACAAATTCTAAATATTCTTCTTCTTTTTTTCTCGCCAAACTCATAAAAACGCAGTGTCAATGTGGGGGATAATCTTCCCTTTGTGTATTTAGTTCTCTCCCATCGCCTTTTTATAGTATGTACATTGGTTATTCTTTCCTACTCTCTCAGTTTTACCATTGCAAGAGTTTCTTTTGGACACATTTAGGCAACACTGTTTTTGTTTGCTTCTCTATCTTTCTTTTGCTAAATATAGCTTCCTTTACATGCAAAAAACCGAAAAATAAAAAATAATTTTTTAATATAATATCAGCCTGTTTAATTACTTGCATTTTTAGAACACTCGTGCTTTAATCCTGATGTAATTCGACAGTGAATCAAGACATCAAAAGGTGTCTCAGTCTGAAGTATCAAAACAGTTGTCTCCAACTATTTGTAAAAGCACTCTGCCTAGTGAGGGGGGTGCTAGAATCATATCATGGAGAAGATTACAGAGCAAATGAGAAGAGTGCGACAAGAGGAGAGGCATAGACGGCGGGGGAACGCCGTCAAAGAAAGGAAGAACGGCGTGCAGAGAAGATAAAACTGAAGTCAGTTGGTGCTGTTTCGTGACTTTCAGATCTTGAGGAAAATCATGATGGCTATACATCTGATGGTGAACGTGTTACAAGGAGGAAAGCACGCTCAAGTGACATTGAAGAGGCAGAGTTTAAGCAGAAAAAACTTGAGTTGCGCTTCGGAAAAAAGGCTCTTGAATAGCTTTGAACAAAAAAGGGTGCTGGACATTAAAGTTGTTTTTGCTCTAGAACATTAGCTGTTATTATGCATTTTAAATCTTGTTGATCTATTCTTTTAATATTTTAATAGAACTTTGATGTTCTGGATGAGTGTATCGTGATACATGTTCAATGTAGTCTGTCTTTACTGCTGGCAGTTGGAATAGACAAATGAGGTTTTCCTGAGCTAGTTTCTTGAGCTTTATGCTGACCTTCCAGCTACATTTCCTGGTAATAATTATCTTCCCTTTGCTGGGAGTTTGTTTTTTGTTGTTTTATAGAATGTAGGAAGGCATGCTATTGCCTTTGCTGGTGCGGTGTTACATTAGATCAATATCTGTTATGAGACATTGGATTTAACAGAACAATTGATAATATTTGATTGCGAGCTGTAATTGCTAGCTGTGGAAGGCCATTTTAAGTAATCTTGCAGGTGAAGTAATCAATTTCGAGCACTGATAGAATATCTAGTCATTGAGATGAGTAAAATAACCCTGAATGTCTTGGCAGTTTCCATCAAATATAAGGTTTTTATTAAATTGGCTTTCTGGTTAATTGACAGATGAAAATATTGTCAACTAGATGACTTGGTTGAGCAGATCTGTGCGGTTCCACATTTTTTCCCCTCTCAAATCAGGTGAATTGTTCTTTTATGGGTGTAGAAGAATGTCGTTATAACTAGGCTAAAGCATTATTTGGTTGTAATGGTATTGCTATCTCACGGTGTTTTGGCTTAACATTTGCATGGTTGGCATCTTGAGAATGTTCTTGGAAGATTGTCTTACTTTTCTGCTTGATGCTTTAGGCAGAAATTCATACTTTCACTACATTGAAGTCAGCCGTTAATTTGATGCGAGTGTGTAATTATCTATGTTAACACTCTTATTGCTCTATAAACATGCTTGAGGCTTCTGTTCGTACTTGTTCAATTTTCTGTACTTGTTTATGTTGGGTGATATATTGCTTTGGCCGACACCTTAAACTTTTAATTTGAAGCTTTAAATTTTTATTGGAGGAATCTATAGTTTTTGGGGTTTGGTCCTTATTTCTGTAATTTTTTTAAGTCTTAATTGTCCTAAATTTGAATTTTGATATCAAACTGGTTTGGTGTGGCTGTTATTTTGGTTCTGGCTGTGGAATTGGTTTCTGCCCCTGTGATTGCCTCTGGTATGCAATATATGTAGCAGATCCTATACTGCACTCATACCAGTTTTCTGTTTTCTGTTCTTAAAAGTTTTTTCTTTCATATTTGTTGATGATTTAAGTTTTAAATGCTACGGAGATACATTTTGATATTATGTCCTGCCACCATGATTTAGGTAATCAAGGTTTCAGATCATCGCATGTTACTATTTGTCCTTCATTCTCTCCTAACTTTATTTTAGAGGCATAGCAACGAAGGATGAAGGAATTAGGTTCCCGGAATTCTATATCCATGACCATGAACCTAACTCCTCATGTCCCAGTTTAGTTTAGGTTTTTCTTTTTTCTTTTTCAAACATGAGAATGACAATGATGAATGAAATGGACTTGGCCCATGGATAGCCGAGGCGGACTTTGAACACACATATAATGCGAGTTGCTGATGCTATTTTGGCCCTTTTGTCATCTATTGGCACGCTTGTTATGCAGGCTGGATTACCTACATGATGAACCTACTCATCTGTAGGTGCATATGTGGTTAGTTGTTGGTTAGATTCACCTTCTAAATTTTTGTTGTGTTCCAGAAAGTTTAATAATTACCATGGCTTGAGGTCTGTTTAGGATTGGAAGGAAATTTTTAAATCAGCATCAGTGTAATAAAAAATTAAAACTGCAAAGTATGGTGTCCCCTGCATACGAGGTATAGATTTGAATTCAGAATGGTTGGCATGCAACATATTAGAACAAGGTAGCGGATGGAAATATATATGCTGATGACTACGATAGAGTATAATGTAAATTTATTTAGTATTGTACATTGTTTTCCTTGCATGTGTAGTCTTTAGCTTGTAATGTATCTGGTGAGTCATTCCTTTCAGTGATGATGCAGGCAAGCCAAGGAATGGTTCAAGCGATGAGACCTCTGGGGGATACGCAAAAGAACATCTTCCATATATTCCTTATTATCGAGAACCTATGGAATACGAAAATGGTACCCCATAAGAAGAGAACATAAAAAATAGAACAAAAAATATTAATCTTCTAAATAAATGCTCAAACACTGTAATAAACTAGGAGCTACACGGTCATTTGTAGGACTGCAAATAGGAGTACAGAAACGCATAGATATCTTACTGCCACGACTTTTTAAGATGAGGAAAGCAGCACCCCTCGGTACCATAATGGTAGTAAATGGCAACTTAGAGGATCTATGGGAAACTACTATTACATAAGAAGTGTTAAAGGAACTTACTTGCTTCACCATAGAGATTTTGATATCCCAAGGAGCAACAACATTACTCCTGATATTGTCCTTAGCCCGTTCACATGCCAAACTCTTTGTGAGTTAATTGATTGCCCCTGAGATTGGTAAAAAAGAAGCAAATGCTGACATTTTAATAGTAGAAATGTTAAAGTTGGAAGAAAAAATGTTGCAGATTCTGATTACATATTTAAAATTACCTTTAGTGGCTCCTTCAATAGGTATCGGTTTGAGTGACAGAGACGGACGAAGTGAATGTCGCATCCAGCTTCTGTGACTCTGTTTGAATTCAATGGTATTTCCCTTGCTTGACCAAGTAATGCTTCTGTGACTTTCTGTTTGAATACAATGGTATTTCCCTTGCTTGACCAAGTAAGAAAAATGTCAATTATTTCAACTACATCGAATGATCTTTCGAATTGATCAAGACTTTCCAGTTTATGGCTGCCTCTCTATGGTATCAGCTGTTAATTCATTGAATATTATATAGGGTCGCGATTCTACTTTGATTGTTATGGACTGATATGTAGCAAGTTGATTAGTTGACTTGTATGGGAAGCAGATTCAAAATTTGTTGCCTTCAGTTTTGAAAAATCTAGAGATGTAATCTCCACCACAGGTTTACGAATGTTTGTTCCAACATTATTATTATCTACTGGTCCAAAGACCATAACTACTTGGAACAATGGTAAAATTGAAAGAGATGGAATTTCATTTAACAAGAAATTGCATTAAAAAATATATATATTTAGTGGTACTCAATTTGAACACCACATCCAATCAGCATGAAAAACAAAGGCAAGTAAAGGACTTCTCTTTATCACAGCTAGGAACCAGGTGACTGTTACACATATTCTTCGCATAGATCATTACAAAAAAATAATTTGTAATGTAAGAAGCAGATAAATATAAAGAACATGGTACGTGGGACAAGCCGCTAAGTGAGGAACACCATCATATCTAGGTATAAATTATAAAACAATCACGTGTAGGGTACATAGCTTTGGATGTAATTAGATGTGTGTATTTTTGTGTTGTGTCTATACTTCAAGATTTAGCATGCTTTTCATTTTTTTACAAGTAGACTGATGAGCCAAGAGAAAGCTTCATTTAGTTGCTGAACTGAACTTCGTTTCTGAATGCCTTTGATATACTTTAAAGTTTAAAGGCTGCAATGTTTGGGCCTCTTATATTACATAAAACAACTAAAATTGATAGCACAAAACAACAGACCTTATTAGTCATCCATTTTATGTGCACAACTAATAAAGACGATGCTTCCTCGTCCCGATGTTCTCAGAAGAGGGTGGGCAAGTTGGCACAAGTGGTACGCAGAATCAAAATTGGTAGCCATAATTGTTGAGAGTTCCGCAGTTGTGTACTCCACAGTTGGTCTCCATAAGGCTGTTCTGACATTATTTATCTGAAGTACAAACGTTCAGCAGAACATATGTAATCCTGTAAAAAAATTGTTGAAATATATGTTCAGACACTTTCTAGTTAAATGGATTTAATAAATTCTTTTATTACAGATATGTAAATACATGAAGAAGAAACATAAGTGTCATGCATAACACCACAAAAAGGCGCGCAGTATTGTATTTTCTTTGTTTGAAAACATTTCAAAAGATGTATATGTTTGTTTCATTATTAAAAATGGGTCCATGCCAAAACTCCCTGCCACTTCCTAAAGCATAAATTAAATGGTCTAATTTTTTCTACACTACTGTCATTCCAGAATTTTAACAAGGACAATGGACATATTTTACTTCTCAAAAGCATTAATAATCACTAGAATGTTTCAATGTGGAATAGAGCAACTTACAAGGATGTTCAGTTTCTTGCCAAAGACATGAAACAGTCTCAATTAGCTTCTCCCAGTGGGTTTGAGATGATATGTCGCAGATGGACCCAGTGACATGAAAACCCTTCCTTCCCCAATCCTGCAAGCATACATTGAGCTCAGCTTCATTCCGAGAACATGTACGTACGTACGGCTGCCCCTATTTTCACCAACTCATTGACAATAGCATGCCTGATCACATCATATAGATGGCATGTAAGAGATACTACAAGAAACTTATTACCCTGATTTATGATAAAAGAGAGGTACTCAATTCCTTTGGTTCCACAAGTGATAAGTGCACTGATCCCATGAAGAGACCATCAACTATCTCTTCGGATGCTGCTAAGCTGTGCCATGATCTGACTCAACTTCAAGTGGTTCAAATAAGTTATAAATTCACAGTATATAAACCATTTGAAGTTAAAAGTGTGGCTCTCAAAACTAAAACGAGGCAGAGTGCCTCTCAAAATCCACTCCTGAAAAGAATCAAGCATGGTGTTTCAGCCCAAAGTCGATGTTAATAAAAAAATAGGCCGGCCTTTAATGAAGTATATTTCCTGATTTTGTTTGTTTGCCTGTGGTAAGGTCTACAGTTGAAATGGTCAGATTGGAACATAAGATTCTATAAAGAATCAGCTTTAAAGGATTAAATATAGTAAAATTAATCACATAAAAATTGTTAAAATATGAATCCCTCTGTCCCGAAATAGAAGCCATTTCTTGGGATTTCCCATAATGTTTGTCACTTTTATATTGTCTTTCCAGAAATTTAAATAATAACGAGAGAAAATCTAAATCAGCTTCTCTTTTCAGGCTGAGAAGACTGACCCAGTGGCAACTGGCATGAAACCTTTCCTTCCCCAATCCCACAAGCTTGCATTGATCCAAAGAACAAGTATGTGTGGCTGCCCTTAGTCTAACTAACTCTTCAACAACAGTATACCTGATCATAGCATGAAAGATGACATATAAGAACTAATTCAAAGTTCAAACCAGTTTTTTCACTTAGTTAAAAGCAAAGAGACTTGCCAAGTTCCTTTGGTTCCACCAGTGCCAAGTGGGTTCATCCCATGAAGAGACCATCAATTGTATGGAGATGCTGCCAGACTGTGCCATGATCTACCAAAACTCTCTTCAGGTGGTTCAGGACTAATGGGTTATATATAGTTCACTGTTTACAACCCATTTGAAGTTGCATGTGTACGTGTTTGTGAGAAGTTTATAAGTCTATATGACCATTATCACAGTAATTGACAATGCAAAGCAACTGAATAGGTAAAGGTCGCTAACTACAATAACATATAGATATCTGAAGTTGGTTAAGTTCCATGAAGAAGGGAGCTCTGGAGCACTCCATCGCACATTATCATTTTTTTAGTAGACTTTACATCATCTACTTGATTAAAAATAAATTTAAGCGAAAATAATTGTATAACTATTAACTACAAAAAAATTAACTTAGGAACTTCAATTTTGAAATTAGTTAGGATTTTGGATATTTGAGTATATTGTAAAGTCCACAATTCCTTAATTGTAAGATAAAAAAAAAGTAAAAGTTTCAACATTAAACTAGGATATTATTAGGGAAATATCTAAATCTCTAGGTAAAAATTACAATGTTAACCTTATCCTTTTTGTTTTAGATCCTTTTATTACAAGCTTGATCCAACCGTCATGGAACTTCCATCATTCCTAACACCTTGAACCTTTTCTTGCATGAAACTTATTACCCTGATTTATGAGAAAAGAGAGGTACCAATTCCTTTGGTTCCACCAATGATAAGTGCACTCATCCCTCGAAGAGACCATCGACTATCTCTACAGATGCTGCTAGGCTGTGCCATGATCTGCCTCAACTTCTTCAAGTGGTTCAGATGAGTTATAAATTCACAGTATATAAACCATTTAAAGTTAAAAGTGTGCCTCTCAAAACTAAAATGAGGTAGATTGCCTCTCAAAACCTACTCCTGAAGAGTCAGCAAGGTATTTCGGCCCAAAGTCGATGTTAATAAAAAATCAGGCTGGTTTTTAATATAGCATATTTCCTGGTTTTGTTTGTTTGTCAATGTTTTTTCCCCCCTCGTAAGATCTACAGTTGAAATGGTCAGATTGGAACATAAGATTCTATACAGAATCAGGTTTACAAATTACAGGATTAAATAAAGTTAATCATATAAAATTTGTTAAAATATTACTCCCTCTGCCCCAAAACAGAAGCCATACTTCCATTTCTTGGGATGTCCCATTATGTTTGTTACTTTTGTATTTTCTATACACTTATAACTGGGAAGGACTATATTGCCTGTTCAGCAATTTTAATGAGAGAGAGAGAGAGAGAGAGAGAGAGAGAGAGAGAGAGAGAGAGAAGGTTTGTGGTGGTCAACTTTTTTCTCCAACTATGTGCCAAGTTAATTATGACATCCATTTTTGGGATTAAGAGAGTATAATATATTCTTTTCAGATCGAATTGATTTGATAAATTATTCTATTCTCCTTAATGATATAATTGTTGAACAGGGCATAATATATCTATACACTAGTAAAGGCATGAAGAAAAACAGCAACTTTCATGCACAATACCACAAATGCATAACATTGTTATTTCTCTTTGTATGAGACCTTTTAAAGATTTATATATAATGTCATCATCGAAAACAGGTACAACAGGTTGCTTCAGACAGCTCATTTTATTTGATGCCCTTTTATATAATTTTTGTATATGGTTGGTATCAGAAATCTGCGCCAGAAACCCTACTAGCTTAGCATAAAAATTAATCATTGGACTGATTCAATGTGGAATAGAGGAACTTACAAGGATGTTTAGTCTCTTGTAAATCACAGATGAGAAGGTCTCAATCAGCTTCTCATTTTGGGGATGAGATGATACTTCAAATATTGACCTAGTGACATGAAACCTTTCCTTCCCCAATCCTGCAATCTTGCATTGAGCTAAGATTAATCCAAAGAACAAGTATGTATGGTTGCCCCTAGTCTAGCCAACTCTTCAACAAAGCATAACTGATCATAGCATAAAAAGATGACATATGAACTACTTCAAAGTTTCTTATCAAAAGAGGAAAAAGAATTACTTCAAAGTTCAAACCAGGTATTTAACTGAGTTATGAGAAAAGAGACTTACCTACTTCCTTTGGTTCCAACAGTAACATGTGGGCTCATCCCATGAAGAGACCATTGACTGTATAAGATGCTGCCAGACTATGCCATGATCTACCAAAACTTTCTTCAGGTGGTTCAGGACTAATGGATTATATTTTCACTGTTTACATCCAATTTGAAGTTGCATGTGTAAATGGACAAAGGTCGTTAATTACAATGAAATATAGACTAATGGACTATATGTTCACCGCTTACACCCCATCCATCATTATCATTTTTTTAGTATACTTTACATCTTCGACTCAATCCACAGTAGATTTAAATGAAAATAATTATATAACTATTAATTACACATTATCTTAGAAACTGCTAATTGAATTTAATTAGAATTTTTGATATTTGAGTATATTGTAAAGTCTACAAGTCCCTAATTGCAAGATTAAAAAAAAGGAAAAAAAAAAGAAAAAAAGAAGAAGCAAAAGTTTCAACCTTAAACTAGAGTGTTACTAGGAATAACTCTAAAACCCTACAATGCTTATGTATCCTTTGTGTTATATCCTTTTATTACAAACTTGATATAAAACCTCATGAAACATCCATGATTCCCAACACTTTGAACCTTTTCTTGCATGAAATTGTTTTGCTATACCAGACCCATAACATTCCCAAAGTATTCACATTTACAACTTCACTAGGCCAAAAAAGATACACCATGTGGCTTGTCAGCCATTACAAAGCATAACAAACAAATGGTTATGGAACCAGTAAAGGGGCAGGTTCAGAATTACAGCCTTCAATATAAATCATATCTAACCACATATAAACTCTTGGGAAATTTTGATTCTCTATAATACAACAAAATCAATGAGACATTGCTACTAATTATGTCGTGGGTAGAAGCCATTAATGGACATTCCACCATCAACACAAATTATTTGGCCAGTGATGTAAGATGATGCAGGTAAGCAAAGGAATGCCACGAGTGATGAGACCTCTGTTGGATCCCCTAGTCGCCCAAGTGGAGTACGCCAAAGAACTTCTTCCATATATTCCTTGTTACCAAGAACCTATGGAATATGAAAATGGTATCCCTTAAGGAGAGAACATAAAAATAAAACAAATTAAAAAAATTAATCTTCTAAATAAATGCTCAAATTCTTTCTATATATTTATCAAGGCAGACAAGATTGGATTTGGCATAAATAGAATTGCTAGTGAGTTTACAGATTCAGAATCAGGGCTAATAGATCAACTCCACAATCAAGCACAATTTGTCTCCAGTCAGCACTTTGGTCTACCTCCAGTAATCACTTTTGTGGAACTACTTAATAATAAAATATGAGCTACACGGTCATTTGTAGGACTATAGATAGGAGGAAAGAAACGCACAGATATTTTACTGTCATGACTTTTTAAGATGAGAAAAGTAACACCCCTCAGTACCATAATAGTAATAAAATGGCAACTTAAAGGATCTATGTGAAACCACTAATCATTAGAAGTGTTAAAGGAACTTACTTGCTCCACCATAGAGGTTTTGATATACCAAGGAGCAACAGCATTACTCCTGATATTATACTCAGCCCATTCACATGCCAAACTTTTTGTAAGTTGATTGATTGCCCCTGAGATTGGCAAGAAAAAAATAGAAGAAAAAGAACAAGCAAATGCTGACATTTTAATCATAGAAATGTTAAAGTTAGAAGAAAAAAAGTTGCAGATTCTGATAACATCGTTAAAATTACCTTTAGTGACTCCTTGGACAGACATTGATTTAAGTGAGACAAAACCAGAGACGGACGAAGTGAATATGACACATCCTGCTCCTGATGCTTTCAGAAGAGGAAACGCAAGTTGACTTGTATGGAAAACTGATTCAAAATTTGTCGCCATCAGTTTTGAAAAATCTTCAGATGTAATCTCCACCATAGGTTTACGAATGTTTGTTCCAACATTATTTATCTACTAGTCCAAAAACCATGAAAGCCGATCACATAAGTTCATCACTCTAGAAATGATTGTAAGAAAAAAAAATGTTTTCTGATACTTGCAACAAGAAAATGCTAACTACTTGGAATAATGGTAAAATTGAAAGAAATGGAACTTCATTTAACAAGAAAATGCAAAACTAAATAAATAAATAATAAAAAAAAATAAAAAATAAAAAAGAAACATTTTATGGTATGCTATAATTTGAACACCTCATCCAAGCAGCATGAAAATCAAAGGCAAATAAAGGACTTCTCTTTATCACAGCTAGGAACCAGTTGACAGTTACACACGTATTCCTTGCATAGATCATTACGAAAGGATAATTTGTAATGTCAGAAGCAGAGAAAAATAAAGAATATGATACGTGGGCCAAGCGGCTAAATGAGCAACATCATCATATCTAGGGATAAAACAATCACGTTCAAGGTACATAATTTTAAATGTAATGAGATGTGTGTATGTTTGTGTTGTTTCTGTACTTCAAGGCACTGCAAAAAATTGTAACTCTCTGCATTTTCATCCTTTATCATATGCTTGTCATTTTATTAGAATTAGACTAATGAACCAGAGAAAGCTTCATTTACTTATTGAACTTTACTTTGCTTCTATATACTTTCCCTTTAACATACTTTAAAGTTTAATGGCTGCAATGTGAAACATAGGAGAGGCTCATATGTTGCTGAGATAGGTAAGAGGTGATTAGAAATGAAGAGACTTCTTTTTGATTTTACGGATATATTAAGACTTCATACCAAAGACTCCCACCGAGTTTGATTTGATCCCATCATCCCAATAAAGAAGTGTGAAGTTTAACTAATACCTTTTCCTGTTTAGAGGACTAAGGAGACTGCCCAAG
Source organism: Hedera helix (assembly GCA_947179155.2). Taxonomy (NCBI): domain Eukaryota; kingdom Viridiplantae; phylum Streptophyta; class Magnoliopsida; order Apiales; family Araliaceae; genus Hedera; species Hedera helix. The sequence goes on along the minus strand of OX359276.1, from coordinate 40,822,631 downwards.
TTACGAGGCTCCACTGCCATGGTTTTGAACACAAATATGCTTTACTCTCTACCTCAATCGGTCCTAGAACAAAAATATGTGCACTTACTAGAGTTTTAACTTACTTTAACTACCTAGTACTACTACCCCTAGGCTCAAAAAATCACGAGATAACTATCAATACCTCAAATTACTGAATCAAATTACATTAACACCATATTATGCATTTCAAAATAACAATGAAACAGTGAAAAATACCAATAAAATTGAGACTTAACAAGAATATTAAGCTTTCCATTAAAGGCAGACGATACACCATCAATTAACTTTTCACGATCAACCGGATTCGACACGTCGCAGACTGACCCAGTGACCCCAAAACCCTCATCTTCCCAACCCATCAAGCATTTGTTTAGCTCATCTTGGTTTCGAGCACAGGTATGTACTGTTGCCCCCAGTCCAGCCAATTCCTCCACAATTGCATGTCTAAAAATAACATACCCAGATTCCACATTTAAGAAATTAGGCCTCTAAACCATTCATCTGATCATGTACATAGTAGTATTGCACATATTATTGTATCTGAAGAGAGAAAGTGGGAATGGATTTTACCCGATTCCTCTGGTGCCACCGGTGACGAGAGCTGTCATTCCATGAAGAGACCATCTGCTTGATTGGTTCTTGCTCTTGCAATTAATGACATTTTTAATCCCTAGTAAGATACTATTATTGATTGAAATTAAATGAACTTCATTGATGGTGGAGTGTCGAAGCTTGAGCGACGCAACGGCCGAAGGATGTAAGAGGAGAGTATAAGACATTTGAGTGACTTTTTGATACTCCTTATTAATCTGTGGGAATGGATATGGAAGTTGGATTGCAACCTCGTGAGAAGTATGAAAAATTATACAATGGTCTGGGCAAGGGCAACCCACGTGTCGTTCCGAACCAATGAAATTTTTATATTTAGCGCTATTTATAATTATGAGGTTACTGAGGTAAAAAATTTTTATTGACCTGAAATATTATGTAAATTTATTTTTAAATTATTAAATAATATCTTGAGAAATATATAAAGTAAGATATAATAAATTATACGATAAATATTCTTAATTCTACTTGTGTACGTACAAACATCATAATTATAATTAAATTAAAAATTTTTGCAATATATAAAAGACTATTTATTCCCCTCCAATTACAGTTTAGGAAGAGGAAATTGCGCAATTTCCATACTTTAATGCTAAAAATGTTAACTTCTAAAGGCCCATTTTATCCCTTCGTCCGAGGATAAAAATTTATTATTTTAATTACTTCCAAGTTAAAAGTCTACTTATCTTAAATAATTTATTTTTTTTACAGTAATTTGTCTATAATATCTTTAGTATTAATTATCATATTTATATTTATTTATGTATATTTATAAAATATTATTAATTATATATAGAAAACTATACAATTAAATAAAAATTTAAATATAAATAATTTTATCATTTTATTTAATATACACAAAAAATCAACTAAAATTTCTATACTGTGCAATTTAGTCTTCTATCAAATTGGTTCATGTTCAAATTAGTCTCCCTAACAAATTAGGGAGACTAAAAAGGTCCACTCTGGAGGCCCATTTTTTCAGATTATGGGTTGCACATTTGAAATAGTGGATCTTCTTTTTTAAAGTCAAACATTGGCCCTTCTGGCAATCAGGACAGCTCAACCTACAGAAAAACCTTGGACCTTATCAAGTCGACCTTGGTCCTTATCAAGTCGAATTACAGCAGGTTTATGCGCACAACAAAAAAAATTACAGTTAGTTTGCAAACAAATAGCGATTCAACAAAACCCGAATGATAGAATGCTTGGACGAGGGTGGGACAAACTTAGAAGTATAATTAAATAATTTTTTCTTAATAACAGTAACATATAATTTTAGTACAATAATATATATATATATATACACACACAGATCTAAAATATACCTCTCTTAAATAGTATACATTTATTAAAACGACATCGTTTTGAAGAATATTTTTTTTTAAAAAATAATATTAAAAGAAGATATGACATGATGTGACATTCCGCGGCTCCACTTATTTTTCTTTTATTTACGAAAATACCATTAAAGAATCTTCAAAACGATATCGTTTTGATAAAGATATGCTACTTAGGGAGGTATGTTATTTAATAAGTATGTTTTTAAACCGTCTTTTATACATACATACATATATATATATATATATATACATACATATATATATATATATATATATATATATATATATATATATATATTATCACTCACTTCAGATACTCCTTCAGCATGCTTAATCATCATTTACAAGTCATTATCAAGCTTAATATTATTATATTATTATGAATTAATATATGTTACTTTCGTCATTAATATCAATGATTCTCCATGTTTTAGACTTTTTCATTCTCTTTTTTTCTTCTGTCTTAGTTAAGGAAAAAAAAAACAACGTAGACTATTTTGTACTGATTAGAACTATCTACATTTGAATCTAAATTGTATTGGGTCAAGTCCAATAATAAAGTATATATTAAACAAATCACATTAAATAATATTAAATGAATTAGATAGGCCAAAAATACTTAAATTAGATAAAATATTAAATTGAACCTCACTTTTATTTTAATTAATTATTTAGGAGAAAAGAAAACGTATATAGAAAAATACGGATGTTACAACTTAAGTCTCAAATTTCGGCAATGTCCTTGAACATTTCTCATGAGCTCGGCCAAACTTACAGCTAAGTTGGCCACATCTCACCGTACAAGAATGCCATGTGGAAGCAGTACAATAGAAACTGATTAAGGCCGTCATCCCTCCAGGCCTAGGGATGCACAAAAAGCCTACGGCCCACAGGCCGGTCTGGCCTGGCCTGAGTCCGGCCTGGTCAAAACCTGGCCTGGTCAAAGCCCGGACCAGGTCGGTCCGGCCTATAGTCTTTAAACAGACTGCTATTTTGACGTAAAAGCCCAGCTTGGTCCGGCCTACGAAAAAGTCCGGTCTGGCCCGACCTAAGAAAAAGATCGGCCTGGCCCGGCCTACAAAAAAGACCGGCCTAATCCGGCCTATGAAAAAGACCAGCCTGACCTGGCCTATACAAAAGTCCGGCCCAACCTAACTAATTCGTTTTAATTATAAACTATAACTTGATATATATAAGCAGCAAAAAGACGGATGAAGGGAAGAAATGGTTCATTGTAGGGAGATAATAAACTTTAAAAAACTTTATTTGGTTTTTCTGTTCATTGTACTAATCACAATTGGTTGACAAATCCGGTTAATATTGTAAAACTTTTTCAGTTTCAAAATAGAATTAATTAATTTGGGTATTTTAAAATTAATTTTAAAATATATTTAAATTTAAAATTGATTCAATATAATTATAAATTATCTAAAAATAAACTACTCAAATTTTCAAGATTAATTTTTTTAAAAAGTTAGATAAATAAATTGATCAATATTTTTCTTTATCTGGCAGGGTATTGGATGAAAAGAGAATAGACTTAGCCCAAAATCGTTGGCGATATGCATTTGTTATAGAGATTATCTTGCCGCACAAAGAAAAGTACAAGATGTAATAGACGATCAAGATAGCTCAGAAGATCTCGAAGTTGGAGTAGAAACTGACGAAATTGCACATCCATGAATATTAAAGATATATGTTTTTTTTTAAGATTGAAGATATGTTTTTTGAAGATATAACGAAGAGATATTTTTTGAAGATAGGAAGATACATTTTTTGAAGATTTGAATTTTAAAGACATTTTAAAAATATTTTGAAGCAAAATATTTGTAACCGACTCATTATTTATTATTGATTAATTACACATTTTTAATTTTTTGTCAATACATTTAATTAATATTGTAATTAGTTTATTTAATATTTATATTTCACATTAAAAATTAGTTGATTACATTTTTAGGCCTGACCTGACCCGACTCAAGGACTGGACTGGCCTGGCTCGGCCCAAGGACTGGACTGACCTGGCCCGGCCTAATGTAAGACCCCGAATCTTATGAAATATAAAATTTAAATTTTTCTTCGTATATATTTTTCCTGAAATAGTAAGTGGTTAAATTAACAAAATTGAAAGTTAAAGATGTTATGTGCAAATTTTATTTTGACGGACAATATTCGTTTTGTTGGGGAATATTCGATTTGTCGGGGAATATTCGGGCCGTACGACGGTGCCGAAATAACTAATTATTGGTGGACCCCACAACAGAATAATTGTCGGATATAGAAAACGACAGAAGTAACATTTTTTAAATAAAATAGTCAACGGTGTTAACTGTTAAAATACCGGTGATAAAAGAATAGTAGCATACGGTAATTTATGGTATTTTACTGTAGCATGCGGTACTTTACAGTAGCAGACGGTATTGCACAGTGTCTCATATTATTGACACCGTAACTGTTACGCATCATTTCATCGATAATTGTCACTGCATAATATTTTATATTATCAATTCAATAATTGTCGCTACACAGTATTTTGCATTATTGATTCAATAATTGTCATTACACTGTATTTCATATCATTGACTCAATAATTGTTGGTGCACTGTAGTTTAAAATTATTGAATCTAATAATTATCACAGTAGCAAATACACTGTAATTTATATTATTAAATTAATAATAATCTGTAACGTGTTTCTTACATTATTGTTGTAACATTATTTTATTTTATATGTTGGACTCACAGGAAGAATAAATAAATAAAATAAAAAATAATAGTTTTACTATTTGAAATAGTAACATGTGGGACCCATGTGGGGCCCACATGAGAAATGAATTGCAAATTGAAAATGTGCTGAAGAAAGTTTGGTGAAGCAGCCAGGCGGCTGTTGATTTATCTGACTGACGTGCTGTGCCACCTACCGCGCATAGTAACATTTTTTTCTCCTATAAATAGCTTGTTCAGCTGAATAGAAAAATCACACATAAAACATAAAATTTTTCTATAGGAAGTTTATGAGTTTTTTCTGAGAATAGTAAGGTTATTTTGAGTGTTTGAAAGCTAAAAGGAGTGCAGAAATTTTTCAAGTAAGTCTTTTATTAAAGAGTAGTAATTTCATAAATTTCTATTTTTCACGGTATTCACAAATCTCCCCTTAGAAGACTCTTCTTTGAGAAGATTTATTTTTAAAAGTTTTCTTTGGAAGATTTATTTTGGAATATTATTTTAAAAACTATTTTAAAGTAGTTATATTATACTACAAAAAAATTATGTTATATATATATAATTTTGATAGTTCATATTATATGAGTTATCATACACCTTGAATTTTATATGTGGTAATTACTAATTTTATTATAAATATATAGGTTGATCAACCTCATTTAAATCAATATCCAGTCACGTGTTAAGGTAAGGAATATCGTCTTCTTTCATATTCTATTATTTAAACTTACTACGGTAAGGGGTATCATTCTTTTCATCATCATAAATGGATATTATTTTCTTTCTTACTGGAAGGGATTATCATTCTTTGATTCTCGAAAATAATATCGTTTCTTTCTTATTTATAAGATGTGTCATTTATTTTCATGTATTAATTTGTGGGAATAACCTTACGGCACGGATTACCGCCTGTTAGTGAATAACCTTTTCTATTCATTCCTTATTAATCTCTGAGAATAACCTTACGGCGCGGATTACCGCCTGTTTGGTGAATAACTCTTCGTATTAAAATTGATGGGAATAACGTTACGGCGCGGATTACCGCCTGTTGGTGAATAACTCTTTTTATTTGTCTTGTGTGGAAATAATTTGTCTACACGAATTATCACATGACACTTTTATTCTATATTTGTTTGTAATATCATTTTCTTTCATATTCGTAAGTGATATCATTTTTCTTTATACTCATAAGGGATACCATCTTTTTCATGTTCCATTATTCAAACTTACTATGGTAAGGGATATTAATTTTCTTCACCTTTTGTTAATCAAACCTGCTACGGTAAGAGATATTATTTTCTTTCATACACCTAAATCAAAATTTATTATGGAACTATTGCTTCTATAATTCCTGAAAATATTATATGTTCCATAATAGTTGCACTTCATCATTTCAACTGAACCTTCCTATTTGCTGAATCTTTCTATTGAACTATAACCGTTATTCTGAACTGTGGATCTTGAATATCATTTTTAAATTTCACTCCACATCATGTTGACAATTTGGACATTGTTTGAATCTGTACAAAATAAACTTCCGATACTTATTGTTTATCCTGTTTCTTATGTTCATCATTTGTATCATTGTTATTTGTATTAATCATCAAGAATCAAGCTGTTGTGAATATCTGTGGCCGGGGGCACAGATGTGATATAATTGTTGAACAGATGATAGGTTAAAGGCGATATACTAGGTTAAAGGTGATACATCTGTTCGGTGTCTTTTATGACACGTGGTGAAAGTTCTCTTTGGCCCGTAGTGCATAGATGAACTGTTGTTTGGTATGATTATGACCAAAGGCTGAATCTGGTATAATCATGACCGCTGATGCTATATTGAATATGTTTGGCCCGTAGTGCAAAAATGAACTGTTGATTTGCATGATTATGACCAGGAACTGTGAATTTTTATTATCACGACTAATGGTATTTCAGATGATAAAAGTTGATGATATTTTTACTAAAAAGAGAAGTGAGTGGACATTATAGTCTGCATTATTCTTCTAATAGATTGCTCATTCCGCTGCTATTATTGATCTGAACATTGTTCAAGAATTTAACTGCAGTTTTTGATATAAACCTTGTAGTCTATTGTATTCTATCAAGAACTCAACTGTTGAAGGCTAATGATAATTTATTCGTCATTATCTTAGTCATGATACTTTTTACTGGGCTATTTGAGCTCACCATTTCTTTTGTTACATTGTTTTTCAACAGGAGATGAGAACGTAGCTGGGTCTAGCCGGGGAATAGAGTGAGAGTCCGAGGGATAGCTAATATAGTCTTCACTGTATTGTTGAACGTTGTACTACGTTGTAATAATTTTGTTGTAGTCTTTTGACAACTCAAGTTTGGGCTGTGTGGGCCCAGATTTGGGGGTGTCACATCTAACATGACCCAATTAAAGCCTGGCCCAGCCTGGTCCGGCCTAGCCTACAGGCCTGGCCCGGCCTGACCTACAGGCCTCAAAAGGCCAAACTTTGATCAAGTAGCCCGGCCTGCCCCGGCCTACAGGCCTAAAAGTCAAAGTTTTGCCTGAACTGGTCAACGACCAAAGCCTACTAGACCCAGGCTAGGCCGGACCAATCCAGTCTACTGTGCATGTCTACGGTTCCAGCTTTCCTTCGTACGCACGGACGTAGTAAGTGGAATTTTCTGCCTACCAATTTCGATGAATAAAATAAGAAAAAGTAGAGTATAATTTTGTATGAAAGCTACGCTAGCATCCCATGGACGATGGTATTTGTTTAGATGTGACTTTTCGTTTTATTTTTTCTTCCATATAATACTAATGATTTTTTTATTTTTATTTTTTATAAAAAGGAAGAATCTAGCTAGTAATGTACAAGTGCCACGCTGTTGCATGGTTCTTCGTAAGTGCCACGCTGTTGAAGGATGCTGTTTTCATGCATAGACGTAAGGATGCCATGCGGATTATAATTAAAGGGCACAACTCCATTACAGATAATTACCCCTGGCAAGACCCTTCCCTTTCCTTTTTTGTTTTGGATCATCTTATATCAATGAGAATTAACCATAATTAAAGGTAGTTATGAAATGTGCACTACTAAGCTAATTCATTTTCTATCGCTCAATAATTTTCATATTCGATGTACATAATTTTTAAAAGAAAAATTCTGTATGATACGTATGTAAACTTTCCGTACGCAACATAACAAGTAGAGAGGGGGTGAAGTTTTTTTTTCATCATCTTTATGATACGTATATGAACTTCCCGTGCGCAATATATTAGGTAGAGCGGGGAGAATTTTTTTTTTCTCCATCATCTATAATGCGTATGTGAACTTCCCGTACGCAACATAAGGGGAGGGGTGGGGTGGGGTGGGGTGGGATGGGGCGGGGATCTTTTTTTAATCATCTTTAATACTGTAGCGGAATTGTACGATTCATCATTCATCCCACACATCGATCTAGGGATAGCAATTTGATTCAAAATGGTCGATCAACATTCAACCAGCTGATTTTTATCTGAACTGTTGGTTTCGCTAGCACAGTTTTGGTGTAATTTTTTTTTAAACCGGGACTACTGTTGTGCAATTTTGGTATTTGTCTCTAAACCGTCAATGACCGCACCGTTTCTTGAACCGATGGTACACCAATCCTTGAACCGCTTTATATGTATTTGTTTATTTTAATTAGATCTCTAAATTTCATAGTATTATTATTTTTATATAGTATTATATATAATAATAAAATTACTCAAACTTATATTTTAATTATATTGTACTTTTGCATATCAAAAGTTAATTTATAAGTATTTTTATATATAATTGATATGGTTAAAATTATGAGATTGTTATCAGAATTCTAATTGAACATACAATCTTATATTACTTGTTAATATTTCTTGAGTTATTTTAATGAATGTTATTATAATATGTGTTGTAAAATATTAAACTAATTTAATAAATATTAATAATTTTGATCGTTGTAAATTGATGCAGTGCAGTTCAAAATATAAATCGACCGATGTGGTTTTGTTATAAAAAAATTCTTGAACCACACCACACCATTGTCATCCCTACACACATCAATTCATCACACCAATGTAGAGTGACTCAACAAGTATGTTGGATCACCTTTTTACCTAAAAAATTAACCTATTAGGTTGAGATTCTACCATACTTATTAATTCATCTACATTCTTGAATTTATCTAATGTGGAATTCATGTGAAATATCCTAACAATTATTATATCACAAGTGAGTTGGAATCCCACATCGGAGAAATAATGAAAGAGTGAATAATTAATATACATGAATGGGCTTAAGACTTAATAGTTTAAGCTTTTGGATCAAGTTGGATTCCAAACATATGTGTTAGTGTATTGTATATATGTCGTCTATAGACTTAATGACTTAAATTTTTGAATCAAATTAAGTTCCAAATATATATATGTATTAGTATCTTGTATGTATACACGAAATTGAGTTCCAAATATATATCTCTCCCAACATAAACTGGGATTCAAATCACTAATATCAGGTTTTACAATTTTGTTTCACATATTTTTTTCCTTTGGACAAACATGCATGTCCATCCATGCATAATAAAGTTTAGTGTTTTTGACTCTGAACTATCAACATAATTGAGTGTCACATCATTTGCCGAATTTAAACCGGAATCTAACGCATGGAAGCATTCAAAAGACGAAAAGGATTAATTGAGTCTACTCAACTTATTATAATACACCTTCTTTGTCTTCACATCGGTGTTTGACGAACATACCAAGTTAACCCAAGTATGCACCAAACTCCCTTTCTTAGTATTACTCCTCCGTCTCCAATTAATTAACCCATTTAACGTACTTTTCTAGATGTCTTAACTTTTATTATTTCAAATTTTAGTGTTATTTTCCTTAGTTTCCAAGAAGGGGTTTAATTTACAGTTCTACACAACTTCTTCCAGTAATTTCTGCAAGTGTGGAAAATTTATATATGAGGAAGACTTAATTTGGACGAAGGATTTCTTCTAGCTAGTTGATTCCAATTGCTTTTATAAAGTGACATACATTATAATGACTAGGCCCTTTTATTATTTCGTTACACAGTTTACGTAACCAGCTCCGCCGATCCTCCCTCTTCCTTCATAACATAAGATATATTTTATTATTTCATTATAGTTTCCTTTTATTCATTATTTGTCCCTCTCCCTCTATAATATAAATAGATATGAATATAAGTTATTAGTTAATTCCAACATATTATATAATTATCGCTTAATTTCAGAATGTTGTTATCTAACTAACCAAGTCAGACATTTAAATAATGCCACTATTTTGAATTGAAAAATCCCATTGAGTAAGACGTCCTATATTACAATTTACAATACAGCTGTTATGTATTTTTTATATTTATATATATTTATTTTCTTTGTAAATACAACTCTGTTTATATATATATATATATTGTCGGGAGATTTCATTTACAATAAGATTCAAAAGCCTTAGACAAGATTAAATTTGTAGTTGTATAACTTCTTGAAAAGATCTCCGCAACTATTATATAATCATCATTGCATATATAAAGATGTTCCTTTGCTCGTTAATTCCTCAGATAATTTAATTAATTTATTTGTGAATTGACCAAGCAATTAAAGTTGACAGTTCCATTCATTATTTAAAATAGAGTTTTCATGGCCTCAACTTCTAAAGGGGAGTTCAACGCAATGTCTAACCCAAAAGATTGGAAGAAAAGAAAATGAATGATTCAACCTTATTTTATTTTAATATGAAACAAAAAATGAGCTTGAATTTTAAGCTCAACTTTGAGTGGTATGGTTCAATTCATAGTTGAGTAAAGCTCAGCTCAACCTAGCTAGGGACAAAGCAACTAATGAGAGAACAAGATTTGATTTTGCAAGCGGTTCGGTACGAACGAAGAAATTTCAAACAAAAATGGTCGAAACTCGCTGATAGGAAAGGAGAGAAAAACAAAGGAATGCCAAGAGCTCCGTCAATCTGCTGTTCATCGATAGACGAAGCTCTCTCTTTATCATCTCGTGCCAGATGCAACAAAGGACTCATCCTTTTTCCTTCTCGCGAACCACAGGAGCGCCTAGCGCCCAGAGGAGCAAAGCTCATTTTCCTTTTAGGATAAAGCGGCCCATAAAAAAAGGCTGGCCCATCAAAAGTCCGGTTCCTTCGTGAACGAAGTTCAGAATCAACAAAGGTTCGTAGAACGAAGGGAGTGTACAACTAGGGCGCAACCCTACTTTTTTGTTCGTAACGAGGGAGAGACAGAATGGAGTTCCTCACGAAGTTTGAGACAAAGGAATAAAAAAGAGTTTCTCTAAGGCCTCCTCGTTTTGAGACATTATGGCTTTGGGGTCGCCCCGGTAACAAAGAAGGAATCCATAAAAATTTAGGATCCGATACCATGATAAAATACTACCCTCATGATTAGACCATGTCCCTGAGATTTGATAAAAGAAAGGTGCATTAGCGGTTAATACGTTGTAATTGGATAAGTTATTAGGAATATGATAGAACGAAAGACCAAGGAAAGAAAGAAGAATGCACCAAAATGTAGGCGCTGTACCAAACACTGGTGGTTGTTTCTTGTTGAAAGTGAATGCAACGAAAAGACCCGGAAATAACGAATAATGAAACAATTCATATATTGACATTTCGTGCTCATTTCAAAATTTCTGCTTTGTTATTCCCATCATCCGATAACCACAAAATGATCCACAAGAAAGGTGGCAGGACCTTCGACAGACTTTTGAGAATAATTTTATATTTTTATATTTTTAAAGTATTTAACTTGATATTAACTAATAATTTAGTTCTGGTGACAATGCTGCCAATAATAATAAAATATAATTATAAAATAAAAATATTATCATGTTATTTTATAATTTTAAAATAAAGATATATTTTTAATTTTAAAAATAATTAAAAGAATAAATCTCTAATTTTAAAACCACGAGCTTATGTAAAATATGATATATAATAACTACTCATTATCATAATAACATCTAATTTTTGTCTGTTGTGTGAATGGTGGTGTGCAATCTTCTTTTGATGATATGGTATTCAAAATTTTCACACACACACACACAAATATATATATATATATATATATATATATATATATATATATATATATATATATATATATGACGATTTAAAAGTATACATCTTAAATAGTATATCTTCTTAAATAACATATCTTTATCAAAACGACGTTGTTTTGATAAAAATATGCTATTTAAAAGATATGCTTTAGATCCGTCTTATATATATATATATATATATATATATATATATATATATATATATATATATATATATATATGATCAGTAGCTTAGACAATGACAATCTAATAGGTTACGCTTTAACTCCAAAATTAAGTTTTAAGTCGTGTGTGCTAGGCCATTTTGGTTATGTACGGTAGGCGGCGTAGGCTTCTGGCTCTTCTAACATGATTTAACATCTTAAAAATTAAGATGCAACTGAAGAGAGTAAAATAAATTAAGTGAATATTTGTAAGTCTTTTGGGTTTACGTTACACTTCAGATATCCTAAAATGTGAATTTGTTATACGTAATGATCTCTACAATGATCATTTGTAAAATAATGGGTCCCATATTTTAATTGCCCTATGGGAACCACCATTTTATAAAAGGATCATTGTTGGATCATTGTATGAATCATTACGTATAGCAAAGCTCCTAAAATGTAGATTAAGGCACTAGTTATCTCACATGAATTAGAATAATACACAATGTAGACACCCAAATTTTTGCACTTCTCTACTGACCCTGGCAGGAGGGCAAAATCGTCACTTGACCCGACATGTGAAAATGAAGGTGGACCCCAACTCAAAGCCACCCCAACGACTTACGGTCAAAGCCGCAAATAACTGATCCAGAAAGAACCTGATTTGATCACCAAAGACGACAAATGGCCACTACGCTTACGGTAGTCGGGGGTTACGGAAGCCAAACACAAAGAGCAAATTCTATATCAAGTCGCAGCTCTCCGAACGAGCCTCTCAGAACAATATGACACGTTTCCTAGGGATTCCCGGATTGCAAAATATGAGCCTTCCAGCGAAAAATGAAAGACCGACATCAGTACACGAGAATCGAGGCAGCACCGAAGCCGGCCGCAGATGGAATTGCGGCTGACCGCGGATGAAACTGAGGCTGGCCGCAGCTGCACCTGCGGCCAAGATCTGAGTTCTACATCGCCACTTCCAATAGCATTTTCCAGGAGACGAAAAAGAAAGAAAAAGAGAGGGACGCGAGAGGAAAAGAGAGAGAAAGGAGGCGACGGGAGGGAGAGAAAAAAGAGAGAAGAAGAGGAAAAATGTGAGATCTTCATCTTTTGTACAATCTTATACTAGGTATTGTATCATATTTCGATTTCCAAGTGTTAAAGCATCTATTTCATCATTTGGAATGTGGAAAAATTCGAATTTCGTAGCTTTGTTGTGCTTTATCTAGTAAATCTTTTAGATCTAGTTTCATTTCGTTCTTATTGCGTTTGTTGGGTGGATCTACTGTAGATCCGAAAATATTTGGTGCATTGCTATTTAAATAGTTTGATTTTGTGTATTTTGAAGTTAGATCCAATGTAGTCAATATATGTTGTAGATCTGTGGATTATAGATGGTTAGGGAGGATTTATTGCGGATGAAATCTCCTCCTAACCTCCCGATGATATCCTTTTAGATTATTTTATGGCTTTTACGTATGTAGCGATCGCGATGCGCCTTTATGTAAATATGTAAATTTTTGGGCCTTAAAACGACATCGAGTCAAAAGTCGGGTTTAAGGCCCCGTAATAGTGAAATATGTGATTGTGGGTGTTTGGGGTTATTTGGATGGCTCACATGCCCATGAATAGCCTCAACGCTAGTTTAATGCTTGGTTTTCCCTTTTGACACGAGAAAATGATTTTGGAATGAAATGATGAAACTTGTCATAAAATCAAGCAAACTAGGATATTAGATCATCCGAAGGCTAGAATAAAACTGGAAGTATCGGATGAGCTCCATTTCTATTTGGCGAATGATTCGAAAATCTTATTTTCAAAAATGTCATCATCAAAGATTTTGTTATCAAAAAAGCGAAAGCTTAAAAATGAACTTTCAAAGAACGAATCGAATCCTTCGTGCATAGGGTCAACGAGTTTTCAGAAGTACTTTCGAGAAATAAAGCATTCCAACGATTTTCATAGGCACACATATACACACGCGCACAAACACATGTTTTAGGATTTAAAGGAAAGGAAATCATTAAGATAGTGATAACCGTGTTTCACGGAAGTCGGGGGATGCCTAACACCTTCCCTTCGCTTAAGCAAGCCCCCGAACTCTATGAATCTCGGTTTGCGGACCAATTAATTAGGAGTCACATATGAGCCATTACGATTTCGAAAACTAAAACTCGGATGAGTTGGTACATCCATTTCAAATATACCAACTGGCGAGTCTGGTCAATTGGCTCATCATAAAAATCGATCTTTCAAATCCCGTCGACATTCAAGCCGACCCTTTTCAAAATCTCATCTTAAATACAAAGGTTAAAATTGGAAAGGTAATTATTAAAAAGGAGACGATTTTCCCGGCGTCGACACACAAATGAACACTCCTACCCACTGCTAACTTAAGCGTTGTTTGCTTTGCTTTTTATGGTTTGTACATTAGTTAATTAATAAATTATCAAATACATTAATAGCAAATCATGTCTTTATAGCGTGTATGTGATTTGAATTTTAATAGCCTGCGTATTTTTGTAGAAACTTTTTTTCACTGCTTTTGTTGAAACTTTTCCTTTATTGTTTTTGTGGCTTAAAAGCTAATGTCACATTTTCTTATTTTTTATTTATCATATCTTACTAATTGACTAAAATTGTGTAGTATTTCATTCATAAATGGTAATTGAGATGAATTATCAAACTTATTTGTTGTTGGTCTACTATAACAAAAATTGCAATCATTTTATTATATTTTTAATTTTATCTCGATAGATTAAATTTTAATAATTATTTGTTTTTAAAAATTTAAAAGTTCTTGTATCACAACAAGAAAATGGGTCATAGGAAACGGGCTTTTTACCGACGACACTATAACCGTCGCTAATGATCTTATAAACGAAGGCATCTTCGTCGATAATGATATCTGTTGCTAATGGGCATGTTCCTTTGATACATAGCATAATTGGCAACGACTTTCCGTCGAGAAAGGGGGTGTTGTAGCTTGGAATGACTTAGTTTTGGTACCGTAAATTCGCGGGGGTGGGAACTGTGGGAAGGACGAACAAAAAAATGTTATTACCAAAGATATGTTGTCGCTAAAAGTTAATGATCGATGGGATCATTATTGACGAGGATTGCCGTCGAGATTGACTTTTAAAGTTAAATCCCCATACTCGACAACAAGGGTTTTTTCCAAAATTCCCTCTCCCTCTTCCCTCCTTGCTCTTTCGCCTCCTCCTTCCTCTAAGCACTAATCCTCGTTGCTCCTCCGCCTCCTCATTCTCTCCCTCCTCTTCTGCCTCTTCATTCTCTCTCTTCTCCTACTCATCCTCTTCGTTCCTCTTCCCCTCCTTATGCTTTTTCTTACCACCCTTCCTACAACATCTTACAGTGCGCTTCCAATTGCTCCTCTATTATCTAGTACTTACAGACTCTAATTGCTTCTCTGCATTTTGAAGCATTGTAAGTAAAATCTCTAATTTGAGCCCTAATTTTTGGTACATTTTATTTTTTAGGGTTTTGCTTTGAATTACCAGTCTGTCAGTTAACTAATATTATGTTCAAAGCATAATTTCTTTTCCACCTTCAACTTTTACCTTATAACATTCTGGTACTTTATAAGGCTATTGTATATATTCCTCTTACAGTCCTAATTAACAGTACCGGCCTTTGTACTTACGGTAGGTAGTGAATTTTTGTGCCTTGGAAGCAAGCTTGTTTTGTTATGTTTTTTGACCTACTGTTGTGCTAATTTGGGTTAATAGAATCTTTATCTACTTATGTTGTATGCCTTTATAGAAATTACCAACGCTATGGAGAAAATTTATTAGTTTGTATTTTGCACTAGTTATAGCTGCACGCTATTGAAAAATAAGGAAACTTGCCATTATTATAGTTTCTCTGACATTAAAAGAAAAAGAAATAGGTATTGGCTGCGAATTAACCCTTTTATCTTAGAGATGTTCATCCTGATTTGGGAGCCAATTTGCAGTATTTGGGAGGGCTCGTCTTTTAAAAAGATGTTGACATAACGTTCAGCAGCCCGATCGCAGAGTCGTGCACCATACTACACAGGGTCTCAGTCTTACGACTTATTCAGGGAGAGACTTCAGGATAGCGTTAAGCACCCATTTCTCACTTAGAGTTTTGATGGCACGCCCATCAGAAGAAAGGTGAGGGTGATTATTATATCTCACCTGAGGTAGATGTAATAGTTGTAACTAATTTTAAATTTTATTATGTTTGTATTTTAATTCATGCAATTAGTATTCATATTCTTTAATTTTATGTTCTTTCATATCTTTATATTTTTATTTTAGAATAGGTTTTCTCGACTTATTAATTGGGCTCGGTCTACTAAGATGAGAGCTGTTAGCGAGTTGTAGGGTATCGACCTAGATCCCTCAATGCGCGACGATGAGAAAATGGATGACTGACTATAGGTTACAGGAGGATCAAAGAATAATAGGGTTCTAGGCATACCACAGGTCCCAACTTATACTGTAGTGCCTGTTGCGAGAGCCAGACGTCGCTTTCGTACTGGAACAGATGGTGCGAGTGAATCGGGAGTCGACTCATCATTATCCAATGACTTTTTGTTGATTTATATCATTTGTGATTTTAATGATGACAATATACTTGTGTTATAGGTTATATAATGGACTGAATTAATTATGTCTTGGGCTAATTTAATAATGAAAATGATATAATATGTTTGGTTCATGATGACCTAATTTGGATATAAGTCCAATTGATATAACCTGTAGGATTGCATGTAGTATTTCTAGTCCAAGAGTGTTATAATTTATATCAATTATTATTGCTAAAAATTCTTTCTCTAAATATATTTTGACAAATTAGTTTTAATTGAGTATATTAAGGAATCTGTTTAGTTGAGCAATCTGTTCTAATTTGAATTGGAGTCTATTAAGGTAACTGGTCTAGCTATTTAAATTGTCTAGAGTATGGTCTCTAACAACCTTATCATGATTATCCTTTTGTTCATTTAATTTAGTTTGATTTATATTCATATCTTTGACTTACTAATTTTGGGAACATATTATAACCGTTAGCATTATCAAAGGTGTTGAAATCTCTATCTATTTCAATCAAATACTCAGCCTTTCATGTTAACTATTTTTTATATCTGTTAGTCACAATTAGTTGATAAAATCATGAGATATACCAACTATGGATTGAGGCTTTCTTGCTAACAATTTTTATAGCCGTTAGTTTCTTCAGTGTATATATATTCCTTCTTCTCGGCTTAAAGAGATATAACATTGGAAGTTTACATAAGCCATATTACAGAGATAGTCAAGAGCCTTTCAAAGCTATTTTTAGCTATTCATTATATCTATTGTTAATTCTCCTTTGGCTGAAAATTAAAAGTTCATTGTACTCAAAATTCTTTGCATTACATTATAAGTTTAAGCCTTTTTTGGCTTGATCAATCCAGTAGTGGATATGATCTGTTCAAAAAGAGATTTCAAGGTTGTAGAAGTGCAAAGGTTGCATAGGCACAAAGGAGTAGTGTCCATCTCAGTGCAAAGCTACTTTGAATAAGGAGTTTCTTGTATTTTGTTTGGACAAGTTTATTTAATAAAAAGAGTTTCCAATACCAATTGGTATTAGACGTGGATTAGGCTACTAGATTAGAGGATAGGGGCTGAACCACATAAAAAAATTTGTGTTTATTGTTTGCTATTTCGTATGGTTTGATCTTTTAAGTTTCATTCTGCATTTAAACACATCTGCATAATAGTGTTCTGCTAATATATTAAGTAACCTAATCCAGACACCAACTTGTACCAATTTTTTCTGTCTGCATTATAACTAAAGTAGAATTTATTCTAAAGCAGACACCAGAAGTCATAGATATCACCTGTCTGTTTTGAACCTGTAACAGAAAAATAAAAATTTGTCATTGTCGATTGCTTCTAGCTTGGATACCTATTCATCCTTCTAGGTGTGCATATACACAGAATTTCATTTCTTTTAGAAGATCATCAAGGCGTGCATGAAGAGCACTTTAATCCAGTCAGGCACATTATCTCGTGAGCTTATCTACTAACTAGCTCAGGAGGTCGTTCACGGTTCCTTAGATCTATGTTTGCGAGTTGAGCTCTTAAGTGTAGTACCATCGCAGGAAGCCGTTCGAGTATATGTGTTGTATTTGCAAACCTCTTTCCCCTACATATTCAATTCGACAGGTAAATAAAAATATTAATGTATATATTTAAGTATATATACATTAATCTATATAATCTATATATATATATACATATATATATATATATATATATAGATTATATAAATTGTTGAAAAGCTATAAAAAAAAAATTGTCTAACTTAAACTAAAAAAACTTGGAAAAATTTAGGAAAAGTAGACCAAAACGGACCTCAGTCGCGTGAAACCTTAGGCAAAACACCTATTACATATTTTAAACACATGACAACTTATGTGACTCAATTCAGAGTTCCAGTGGCCAAGTTAGATGGTCGTTTGCCTAACTTATATCTAAAAAACTTAGAATTTTTGTTAAAAAAGTAGGCCAAAATGGTCCCTCGGTAGTCAAACCAATTCAAAATCATAGGCAAAACACCTATTACATATTTCAAACATGTGATAACTTACAAAACTTGATTCAGAGTTTTGATGTCCGTGTTAGAAGTTAATTTGCCTAACTTATATGAAGAACACTTAGAAAAATTTAGGAAAACTAGACCAAAACAGGCTTCGAGTGTCAAAATGATGCAAAATCGTAGGCGAAATACCTATTTCATATTTCAAACACATGAAAACTTACGGAATTCGATTTGGAGTTCCAATGGCTGAGTTAAAAGCTCGTTTACCTATCTTATATTAAAAAAACTTAGAAAAATTTAGGAAAACCAAACCAAAATGGGCCTCGGTAGTCAAAACGACTTGAAACTGTAAGGGAAGCAACAACTTACGGGACTCGATTCGGAGTTTCAGTGGCCGAGTTAGAATGTTTGCCTAACTTATATTAAAAAACATTAGAAAAATTTAGGAAAACTAGACCAAAACGAACCCCAGCGTCCAAACGAAGCAAAATCGTAGGTGAACCACCTATTATATATATATTTCAAACACGTGACAACTTACGAGACTCAATTTAGAATTTCGGTGGCCGAATTAAAAGCTCATTTTAATTTTGTAGAGTCTTTTGGTAGGGGTGGAGCCGGCGGCGATGGTGAGGACAGTGGAGGTGGCAACCATAAAGGAAAGTTGAATTTTAATTGTAAACGGTTACTTTTTATGATTTATGTGATTATGTTGTGTACGTATTGATGATTATTTACTTTTATGGATCTAACTAGTTTTTGGGTTGTACAACGATTACATTTTGTATCTATTTACTTTTTATGGGTTATGTGATTATGTTGTGTACGTATTGATGGTTACTAGTATACGCTAGTGAAGAATTATTTGTTATTTTTGGTTTATAATAAGTACAATTAGAAAACAATAAGTGGTTTTACATATTTAAAAAATATATTTTTTGAAAAGTCACTCTCGACGGATATGGTCATAACCGATGGACACGTCGTCGGTAATGACCTCCCTCATTAAAAGCTCATTGCCGATGGACAGATTAACAAAACTTAATGGCGATAGTGAGGCCAGTCGCCTATGCCTAGCTTTTTTATTCTGTTATAAGGCGAATCATTGGCGGCGGCATACCAGTTGCTATTTACGTCGCCAATGTATCATTAATGATAGAGAGCCCGTTGGTGTTGAGGTCGTCATTAGTGCCATTAAGACTGACATCGATCGATGGGAAAGCGGAACGACAACACCTGGAGCAATGAAATAGACGATGGCATTATCCGTTGAGAATGACCTCAATGGCAACAGCACAGATCGATGTCATTACCAACAGACTTGTTCGTCGACTATGACCAATTTTTTTTATAGCGTATCCGCATTTGTAATCACATCCACACCGCATCCGCATACGTAATGTAGTGCAATGCGGTTATGCGATGGTTTCTAAATATAGTATCCACACATATGTAGATGTGGATGCAGATGCAGATACTCCTTAAATTCGCACCACACCATACCTTTTTCTCCCCTATATATTATGCATGGTTGGACAGAAATCTTGGTATATATAAATTACTATTTTTGTCCTTAAATTAGAAATACATTTAAAAAATGACAGAGTTTTAAATTAGAATTTTATTTTATAAAAATATTTAACATTTGGTATAAATGTAATAGTGATGATATTATTTATTCAATCTATCTAGAATATAATAATTGATATACTAGAAAATTTTATGACTTGATTTATAATTGAAAATAAAAATAATTTTTTAATTTTGGAATGAATTCAATAAAAAATTATATTGTTAGGACGGTGAAAATATTCCTGATTAAAGTATCTCATTTTTTCTCAGCTAACTAAGAAAAGGCTAACCATACAATTTTGAATTTACAATGGAAACAAACCAAAAAAAATACCTGCGGCCGTAATACCACTCTTAAGAAACCTACCAAAAAAAAAAAACAAAAAAAAAAAAAACCAGGGGTGCTATAGTCAGTTTCTCTTTATGCAGCTGCATACAAGGCATTTTATTTCTAGAACAATTAGCAGGCCTGGCTAGTGCATCTTCCTCAATAAAATCATATCCTCGCCACCTCTTAGTTGACCATCTCTTTTTCTCACTCATCATTCTAGCTCCTCTCTCATGGATATTAATCAAGCTAATTCACTAGAAAAGTCGGAGCCGGCAGTGAGCAGTACTCCCCCAGATGAACAATTAGGTACTCCGAGCCCGGCTAGAACATATGAGTGCACTTTTTGCAAAAGAGGCTTCTCGAATGCACAAGCACTTGGAGGCCACATGAACATCCATAGGAAAGACAAGGCCAAGCTCAAGCAAGCAAATGAACCTCCTCCTCCTCCTCCTCCTCAACAACAATTCTTGGAAATTCCAAAGATGATCAGCTCTGATCTTCCTAATAATTTGTTTTCTCAAATTATTACTAAAAACACACCAGTAGTTCCACCTTTGGAATTCAAGACATCAGCTGCAGCTGATCTTCAAGAAAGTAGTAACAAGTGGACTTGGAATTTTTGTACTTCATCCGAGTTAGATGATGCGACTTCAAGATCATCTGATCATCAAGCCCTTAAAGGAGAACATCAACTAAGGCAGCTTCCATTGTTTGCAGAAACAGTAGCTTCAAACCCTCAAAATCAAAAGCAATCCGATAAGGAATTATCCGGACCTGATGATCATGAGTTAGACCTTGAGCTTAGGTTGGGACATGAGCCTTTGGAATCATCATCAGCTGCAAAGGATACCAGGAAGTTCTTCTGACCAATTTATTCAGATTCATTTCACGGTATTTTTGGATTTGTATTTTTTTTAATGAGTCAAATTATTAACCTTCACTCATTTTGACATTACATTATAAATGAAGTCTCATCGATAACGGAAAGGATAGGGTTTCGTACTCTATGTTTTGAGGTATAGTCATTTATATCTGATCATTTTGTTTACCTTATAAACATTTATTTATTCATTTGTTGATAGTTCACGATTGAGTTTAAGTTATTTTGAATGATGCATTTCTTAAAGACTACTGAACTTTTATGGTACTCTTTAGTCAGAATTAAAAGACAAAGGCTTAGAAGAATGGCTTAATTACTTTTTCTTAAGAGGATTGCTTACATAATTTTGCTTCAGGGGGAGGCTTAATTAATTTGATAAACCATATATATTAAAAAATAATTACCTAACTAGTTTCCTAAGGAATTAATTAGTAGGAATGACGATGCCGCAGTACTGTTTAAGGTCACTCTCCCTCAGCCACTTTATATGTATCATCACTACTACTATATATGATCACCCAGTTTTTCTAAACATATAATGTAGGAGACATCCCATATCTCAACGTGAATATTTAGTTAAATCTCTTATTTTTTACGGCAAGTGAATTCTATTGAGGTATTTATTCTTCTTTAATTCTTTAAAAGAAGAAGAAGAAGAAGAATAAATAACTCAAGAAGTTTGAAGAAAATGTTAATTTTGTTGTACAAATGAAAGGGGATGAGTGCTTTACCTGAATGTAGAATTTGCATGGCCAACTAATAGTTACATGCATGTATATCACTCATTTATGATTTCGTGATATAAACTTAAGGCTTGCTAATAATATGTGTGGATCTAGAGAAATGATAAATTGGGTACTAAACTAAGGTGAGGTTATGTTCGCCGAATGAAAATTTGATATAATACAATAGTTTACATAATTTATTAGAGTTATAATGCAATAGTAATAAGTTATTATAACATATTTATTTAGTTAATTTTTGGCATTTGTGTAGTAATTGCAATGTTATTATATTATATTCAAAATTGTGTTTGGTTTACAAATTTTTTGAATTGTATATAATGAATAAAATAAATTGTAAGTCAAAAATTCAATTCAATTGTAATAATTACTGTTTTGTCTTTTATGACCTATTACATTACGGACGTAATAAACCAATACATCAATTAGATGATATAATGCAAAGCCTAAAAAATGATGTAACAACATTACGTTCGTAATGGACTAATACATGTTATAGGTGATCCAAACATAATAAATGTCGTATCAATGTAATAACTTATTATATTACGAAGTTATTATATTGTTTTGACACTAACCAAACACCACCTAATACCAGTATGACTAAGAATATTTTTACAATATTGAGGCATTACCGACAATTATACTTGGTAAACGGGTTGGGCAATAGGCGAGAAGGGTTAAATTCGGGCCAGGCTAAAATGACCCAAATTTTTTTGGGCTGAAAATAAGAGATCCATAGTCCAAGTTGGGCCGACCTGCAAGCTAATTTTTTTTCCAACAATTACAATTATGCTATATAGACTAAAAAATTGACATGATCACCTTTTTATTTGAAAAAAGAATTTCATTTATTACCTAGAAAATACGTGATGGATTGTAAGTTCCTTTCACTTATGCATCATCTTTTCTAGTTTAGAAGGAGTTCTTTTTTTTCTGAATTGTAGGGAGATCTAGCACATGTGTTCAACATGGTGACCAAGACCTAGATATAAGAGGAGTCTATATGAATAACATTGAAGAAATTAACAATCACTATTACATAATAATGGATAATTAATTTGGAGAAGGATTTGTCCCTAACATCAATCATGGAATTCATTCACAAACAAACTTCTAATTCAGCTCAAACATATTTATTCCCAGGTTTGTCATGTACAAGAGGATCCATTGTGTTGGATTCCAAAGCAAAACTTAAACAGATATGAGTTTTTAGTCAATCCTGGCCACATTATCATATCCTTGACAGGAAGGTACGCCTTATCGTTATGTAGGGGCGGATCCAAGATTTGTTCTCAGCAAAAGTGGATTTTAACTAATTTTTTATTGAAATTAAATAAGAAAACTTGAACTAATCATAATATTAACTAATCATTATAATGTTTACAAATTACAATGTTATCCTCCTATTTCCTATAGCTTGAAAATGTTATAAGATAGCTTTATTATCAGTAGTATCAAATACATCATTTTCAATGTAAGGAACTAAACAATCACTCAACTATTTATTGCCCATTTGATTTCGAAGAGTAGTTTTAACAATATTCATCCCTGAAAATATCCTTTCCACCGTAGCAGTAGCAACTGGCAAAATCAAAATCAATTGCAACAAAAAAAACCCGAGGATACAAATTAGTCTTATTCTTCTTAACCAACTTTACAAACCAAATTTGCTTTCTATATTTAAACAAAATCAAGCCACAACATTCAAAATCAATTCACAACTCACAAACATGACAAATTCAAAAAAATGAAGTTCATATTCATTTAACCCCAACCCACGACAAACCCTATTTAGTAACAAATACATCAAATAAATTGAATTGAGTTTAACCCCAAGTCCCCAACTAACAACAAATTCAAACAAACTACAAATTTTAAATTGTCAAATAAAAAAGCCCTAATGTAGTTACTTTTTAAATCTGATATGCGCAAGGGGCCAGGGGTAGAGACTGTAAAGTCACAGAGACGAGGCAGGCTAGCGGTGGGCAATGGTCATCATTCGTCGCAGCGCAGAGAAGAGGAGAAGTCGCGAAGCGGTGGAGTCGTGGAGATGTAATGGCGAAGATGAACCTGTTCGGTAGTAGCTTATAAGTTGGTCAAACGAACTTATAAGTTATTTTCTACAGTTTGTGTGTTTGGTATAGTAGCAACTTAATTTGTGACTTATTTTTTGACCTATAAGTCAAAATTAATAAGTAACAATTTGTAGCTTATTTAAAAATGACTTATAAGTCATTCCTAATAAGGTGGTTTGACCAAATGTAATGTCTATTTTGCCCTCTTCTATTTTTCTGAATGACATCTTTCTCCTTCCGATCATGTTTTCACGCTTGAGCAGTCGATCCTTCAATTCCTCCATTGTTACTTCTTGTAAGTTTCTCCACTCTTCCCTTCTTCTCTTACATCTCTCATCTCATCTTTTTTTCTCTCTTATCCATTTGTCTTATCTTTCTCTCTCTACATACTACTAATTTGTGGTTTTTTTCCCTAGCCCAAATCTATTTTATTCAAATTGATTCTCATCATTCTCATCCATTCTCTACCAGGTATTTATTTTAATCATCAATTTCAAGCCTTAAATGTAAAAGAAGAAATAAAATTAGAGCTTAAAATATTTGAAGAAAAATTGAAGCTTATAAGCCTTCACTTATCATATGCCTATAAATAAGATCATAAAGAGCAAATCAAATGTGTTGTTATGCTAATAATGAGGTCTTTTATATGTTTTATAGCCAATTAGCCAAGCCTTCATTTTGGGATTATATGATTTTTAGTAGTGGGATTATTTGTGTTTGCAATGAACGAGTAAATGAGTTCTTCAAGTATGCTACAGAGTCTGTACTTTATATTTGGAATTAGATTGAAACTTTTTTTTTGGCCCTCCAAGTTTAACTCTTCCATTAACCTGCCCTCTTGAGTTTATTAACTTATATTTCTGCCCATTCCCTTGTACCTATAAAAAAAAAATAAAAAAAATCAGCATAGGCAGCTGCTTATGCTAGCTGCCCTGCTAGTACATCTACCCCTACCGTTATGCATGAGTACTTAAATGCTTCCTAAATATGTTCGTTTCTTTCTCAATTCATTATCATGGAACATTAGTTTATGCGTAATGTGTATTTTTTTTACTACTTTATGTAGTGGATTATAACTATATAAACCCTTAATATTTAATGATACTACTATCACATAAGCAACTCCTATTAACAGACAAGTAAAACTCCATTAAGTGTTTTTTTAGCGAGTCACGTTCAGTGAGCTTATTCTCCAATAAGCATATATATACTTGCTTTAGTGTCTCAACACAAATGATTATGAGATCAATCATCTTCTTCTAAATAGCAAGCATAGTATGTGCTAATATATCCGGATTCATTAATTCTCATTTTAGTGATCCCACGATTAGGAACATTTTAGTTTTTAGCTATCTAGAATTTAGATCTCATTAATATGATCATCATTACAATTTTAAAAGTATTGCTCAAAATTATGAGTTTTATTTATTTAATTAATTCAACCAATTAATCATGAATAAAAAAAATATCTTTAATTATAATTTTTTTTATTAATAAACAAATAAGTTTATAAAATAAATGCTTTATCACATCAAATGTGATTGGCTTAAGGGCATATTACTTTCAATCTCCTACTTGCACTAAAGTCAATCGCCCTTTGGTATCCTATGTCATTCTTCTCTAAGTGGCGTACAGATTGCTTAGTAAATGTTTTAGTTAATTGATCTGTAATACTGTTATGAAAGTCTACCATATCTATGGTGTTATCTCATATTCCAGTGATTCTTGTAATCATTCGAAAGTGTTGTAACACATGTTTAGAATTCAGATGAGACCTAGGTTCCTTGACGAATCAAACTTCTTTAATGCTAGGAACCATTTCAAGTTCTGTAATGAACTTGTTCATTCAAATAATCACATTTGCAGCTTCACTTATAGCTATATATTATGCTTTTGACACCAAATCAATAACTTTTTGCTGCTTGGAATTTTTTCAACTCACTGCGTCACCGTTAAAGGTAAGCACATAATCCGAAATGGATTTGTTGTTGTCTTTATTAGTCTAAAAAATTGAGTCTATTAAGCACTCTATTTTTAATTAGACCAACCATTAAAAACACTTTTCTAATTAATATTCTTCTCCAAGATTGAACGAATAATTACTTATCATACATAAGAAACATCAGGTCTAGCGGAGCATCTTTTATGATATATCTCTATAGACCTTTATCCCAATAGAATGTTAAGATGCTTCTACCAAGTCCTTGATGGAGAAGTGTTTTAGACAATCACATTTTTACTTATTGTAGCATCGATATGTCATTTCTTATCAGTAGTATATCAACATATAGTACTAGAAATGTCACAGTACTCCTACTAACCTTTGTACACATTTGGTCTATCCTCATTTTTGATAAAATTAAAACTCTTTTGATTGTCTCATGAAGGTGCAGCAATATAGTAGACGCATCCATTTTCTCGTGTTAACGCTGTAACTCGATACTCAGCATGATGCAATGAGCCACAGTTGCATCATTTTGCTACTTCATAAGTAACAATCTATTCCTCAGAGGCATTGTCTGCAACATTTGCAATGAGAGGCAAATTAAGGACATTTGCTAACTTTCATCATTGAGAACTACTCTCAAATTTCTTTAATCAATCCAAATAATTTGGTTCGATTAAATTGTTAGTATCCAATATGTTATTCAGTGTTAGTGAATTAGGCATATCATAATTCTTTAAAGTTATGTTTGTTTGTAAAAAAATATTCTTGGGATTGGACTATTTACGTTAATTTAATATTACTTTACACTATTTAATCATTTGATAAGGGATTATTAGTCCAATCAAACCATTTAATAATTTAAAATGAGTGGGACTATTAATCCCAATTTTTTCATGGGATTATATAATCCCACATAAATAGCTAGCCTTAGAAATGATAAAAAAAAAAATAGTCCATATGATTATTTAATCCCCCATCATGGGTTATAATAGTTCGAAATAGTATTAAATTAATACAAATAGTCCAATCCCAAGTATATTTTTTATAAACAAACATAGCCTAAGTGAATATTAACAATATTAACATGCATTCATTTTATTAATCACTAAGTTAATTAGATCTTTATTTAAAATGGTGTCTCCCACTATTTTTATCAAACTATATTACCCTTATTATATAGTTCGACAAATCTAGTTAAAGACTCACTAGTGAGAAAAAGATCGATCCTATCGACATAAGTATGACATTGTGTGTACACAACAAATTATAGTTTATTCAATAGGTAGACAACTCATTGTCAATTACGTCAACATGTAACTCCTTTTAATTTTGCCTTTTAGATTATTATGATCAAGTGTGTGCACATCCAAATCAAAGTTATCTAAGTTAAGTCCGACCTAGCATTCCATATAAGTAAAGAGAAAAATACGGTCCATGTGTGTGCATATCAAAACATTATTGTTCAATTCCTTATAAACATCTTATGCAATAAAACATCTTAAATAATTGATATAAGTCTTATGTGTGCATAACAAACTTATATTAAATATTTAATACTTTGTCGTTTTATTCTGCTATAAGACTATGTTCGATAATCCAAATATTTTTGAGCGTTACAACTTAATATATATATATTCCTTGAGAGATTTATTATTAATTGTCTCATATTGTTTAGCTCGCGCGCGCGTGCACACACACACACACACACACATATATATATATATATAACATACACGTCATATTACTTAACATACGAAACATGTTTGATAATATATAATATACATATATTTAGCATGCACATATAGAATACTATATTATACTTGGATTGATTATGAACTTTATTCTAGTTTGGTTTATTCGAGCAACCAAATAAACCAAATGGTCAAACCTAGGGTGCAAAAATAAATACATAAATGTAGCTATTACATTTAACCTGAGCTCCAATACAAACGGGTCTTCAACCGCTCATTGGCTCCAATTCTTTAAAAAATTCTAACTAATCATATTACAAACTATTTTCAGAAAATAAAAATATTAATCAGTAGTCAAGAAAAAGTACATAGGAAGGAGATATAATTTACATCAAGAAATATTAGATAAGACGAGGTACATAGACCGCATTTATTAAAACTCATTCATGTATCCACATAAAATAAATTCAATCACAATGGTTAAAAGTTCATAATTAATCTATTGTATTATTATACATATCATCATATGTATCAATACATAATTTATATAATACATATCATCATATGTATCATTCATCTTATGAATTAAAGTTATTCCATATATATATCGATATCATTTAATGGA
Source organism: Hedera helix (assembly GCA_947179155.2). Taxonomy (NCBI): domain Eukaryota; kingdom Viridiplantae; phylum Streptophyta; class Magnoliopsida; order Apiales; family Araliaceae; genus Hedera; species Hedera helix. The sequence continues at coordinate 40,794,250 of OX359276.1, read as the reverse complement.
CAATTTAAAGTTGCATAAAATTCAATTTTAAGTTTAAAATAAAAAAATTATTTTAATTATAAAATCATGTAAAATAATAAATAACTCTTTATTAAAAATTTTGAAAAACAGTACAAAAAAATCAAAATTCAAAAAAACTACACGAGTCGGCCCCAGAAGATTCCTCCAGTTCAATTAAGTTACCCCGACAGACTTCTCCAATTCATTTGAGTTAGCCCTGGCGGATTAATTTGGCCTCGGCGGACTCATTTGAACTACGAGTTCGCCTTGACGAATACGTTGTAGAATCCAATTTTGCGATTTTCAGCAATTGCGAGTTTTGATCTTTTTGCTTTCTGTTAACGCCAAATTTTGTATCACTTATACGCCAAACACAAATAATTCATAGGAAATTGATGTAAGAACACAAGAAATTTTACGTGGAAACCTAATTGAAAAAAAAAACTACGGAGAGAAGGAAGAATAAATATTATGTCTTTCAACCCTTCATGTAGTATCGTATTTATAGATATTACGTCCATTCGAAGCCAATTAGGAGTGGAAAGCCTTTTCCAAATCTCCTTATAACTGCAATTAATTATTGATAAATTCCTTTCCAAATTAGATTTTCTTATCTTTCCCAAATACGAAAACATAATTCTATTTTAATAAGAATGCTCCTGCCTAAACTAAATCCATACGAAACTTGGGCATAACTTTTGCTAAGCCCAAAACATGTTAGTTGCCACTTTAGCCCAACCCATAAATATTCATATCCCAACATTGTTGTGACGCCCCCAAATCTGGGCCCACACAGCCCAAACTTGAGTCGTCAAAAGACTACAACAAAATTATTACAACAAAGCACAACGTACTACAATACAGTGTATAATAATACACAACTAAGTCTTCACTATTATTGCCACACTATTTTACAAAACGTGAAGACTATGATAACTATTCCTCGGACCCTCACTCCATTCCCCGGCTAGACCCTGTTATGTTTTCATCTCCTGTTGAAAAACAATGGAACAAAAGAAAGGGTGAGCTCAAATAGCCCAGTAAGAAATAGCATGACTAAGATAATGACGAATAAATTATCATTAGCCTTCAACAGTTGAGTTCTTGATAGAATACAATAGAATACAAGGTTTATATCAAAAACTGCAGTTAAATTCTTAAACAATGTTCAGATCAATAATAGCAGCGGAACGAGCAATCTATTAGAAGAATAATGCAGACTATAATGTCCACTTGCTTCTCTTTTTCGTAAAAACATCATCAACTTTTATCATCTGAAATACCATTAGTCATGATAATATAAATTCACAGTTCCTGATCATAATCATGCACATCAACAATTCATCTTTGCACTACGGGCCAAAGATATTCAATATAGCACCAACGGTCATGATTATACCAGATTCAGCCTTTGGTCATAATCATACCAAACAACAGTTCATCTTTGCACTACGGGCCAAAGAGAACATTCACCACGTGCCATAAAAGACACCGAACAGATGTATCGCCTTTAACCTATTATATCGCCTTTAACCTATCATCTGTTCAACAAATATATCACATCTGTGTCCCCGGCCACAGATATTCACAACAGCTTGATTTTTGGATGATTAGAATGATATAAATGATGAACAGAAGAAATAGGATAACAATAAGTATCGGAAGTTTACTTTGTACAGATTCAAATAATGTCCAAATTGTCAACATGATGTGGAGTGAAATTTAAAAATGATATTCAAGATCCACAGTTCAGAATAACGGTTACAATTCAATAGAAAGGTTCACGTAAATAGGAAGGTTCAGTTGAAATAATGAAGTTCAACTATTATGGAACATATAATATTTTCAGGAATTATAGAAGCAATAGTTCCATAATAAATTTCGATTTAGGAGTATGAAAGAAAATAATATCCCTTACCGTAGCAGGTTTGATTAACAAAAGGTGAAGGAAATTAATACAAAGGGTTATTCACCAACAGGCGGCAATCCGCTCCGTAAGGTTATTCCCACAATTTAATAGAATTTGAGTACAAAGAGTTATTCACCAAACAGGCGGCAATCCGCTCCGTAAGGTTATTCTCAGAGATTAATAATGAATGAATACTAAAGGTTATTCACCAACAGGCGGCAATCCGCTCCGTAAGGTTATTCCCACAATTTAATACATGGAAATAAAAGGCACGTCTTATGAGTAAGGAAGAAACAATATTATTATCGAGAATCAAATAATGATAATCCCTTACCATAGTACGTTTGAATAATGGAAGATAAAAAAGATGGTATCCCTTACCTCAACACGTGACTGAATATTGATTTAAATGAGGTTGATTAACTTGAACAGTACACGTATACTTATAGATCTTCACAAATACTCAAGATGACTTAAGCACACTTAGAGAGAACTTTCACAAGAAGTATTTAGAGAGAGAAAGAAAGAACAAGTAAGGAAGTTTTTTGAAAAATCCTTAAGTTAAGGCTTCTATTTATAGCCAAAAATCTTATCATTCATTTAATCTAAACCATTCATTTAAAGATCATCTTTTAATCTACACCATCCATTTCAAATATTATATTATCTTTAATCTACACCATTCATTTCATATCACCTAATAATCACCTAACTTTATATTATAAACAAATCAATTCAATTATTCAACAATAATTCACATTTTAATCTACACCATTCATTTCATATCACCTAATAATCACCTAACTTTATATTATAAACAAATCAATTCAATTATTCAACAATAATTCACACTTTAATCTACACCATTCATTTCATATCACCTAATAATCACCTAACTTTATATTATAAACAAATAACTTTATCAATTCAATTATTATGACTAATTATTATAAATACAGTATAGTTAGCTCTTAGATATCAAGTCAATTAATTAATGAAATACAACTGTTTAAATAATACCGTAATAGAGATAACAATAATACAGAAAGTATGTAAAAGAAAAATACGTTACTGTGTCATGACAATTATTGATTCAATAACGTGAATTACTGTGCATATGTTACTGTGACAATTATTAGGTTCAATAATTTTAAAAACAGTGCAGCAACAATTATTGACTCAATGATATAAAATACAGTGTAATGACAATTATTAAATTAATAATGCAAAATACTGTGTAACAACAATTATTGAATTGATAATATAAAATATTATGCAGTGACAATTATCGATGAAATGATGCGTAACAGTTACGGTGTCAATTATCAGACCAATAATATGAGACACTATGCAATACCGTGTGTTACTGTAGAGTACCGAGTGCTACAGAAAATACCAATAACTACCGTATGCTACTATTCTTTTATCACCGGTATTTTAACAGTTCCGTTGACTATTTTTATTTAAAAAGGTTATTTCTGTCGTTTTCTATATCCGACAAATATTCCGTTGTGGGGTCCACCAATAATTTGTTATTTCGGCGCTGTCGTACGGCACGAATATTCCCCGACCAAACGAATATTCCCCGACAAAGCGAATATTGTCCGACAAAATAAAATTTGCACATAACATCCTTAACTTTTAACTTTATCGATTTAACCACTTACTGTTTCAAAAAAAATATATATGAAGAAAAATTAAATTTTGTATTTCATAAAATTCGGGGTCTTACAATTGTCCCCCACAATCTTATTTTTAAGAGCCTTAAATAGGAGAGTAATACCCCTAAATCTGGAAATTTGTTAAATTTAAACCCCCATTCAACTGCCAAACATATCTAACGTCATTTCACCCATCACGCGTGCTGCCATCTCAACAGTCGTCTTCTCCAAAAGCCCTACCAATCTCCACTTTTTCTCTCCTCGAAAAAAATACTCATCACTCCCTCCCCACCATCATACAGAAAATCGATAAGTAGAACTCTCTGAAGCTCTATTATTCTCCCTCATTAAACTCCTAAAACCTAATTTTCACCACAAAAGCCACCATATTCCCAAAAATCGTTCCACCTTTAACAGGTTTATCATGACTTTTAAACCCTCCTCTACCACTGCAGTAATTATGAACCCTTCAGGCTTCGACAAGAACACTGTCAATCCGGCCACCTCAACTGCCATTATCCCTAACCCTTCAGTTTCCAACATTAGAGAAATGAAATGGAAACCCATATCAGAAAGACATTTAAAAACACCAACACATATTCTCACACCAATACTCAATCCACTATTAACAACGAAGTCATTGAAGGCTATAAATAAGAATTTCAGTTCCCTGAGGAATATATCCTGAAGGCCCCTAGTCCTAACGAGAAGATGTATTGGCGACCCACCAACCCCCAGCTTGCAGTACTGACCCAGGTACTTAGAAATAAGGTCAGGTTCCCCATTCACCCCTTTATCTTTGACTTTCATATTTTGTCAGGATCGACCTTGCCCAACAAGTTCCCAACTCATACATACACTTGGTCTGTTTTATTGTACCTTGCAAATAATTTGACATCAAACCAAGCTTAGAGTACTTCTTCCACATCCTTACCCTAACCAATACTAAAGAGCAAGGATTCCGAGCCCTCAACCAACTTCCCAATCAAAGGGCTTGGATGCTACCTCTATTAAGAGTTGACATAGTAAGTGGTTCTATGCGTCTAGTTTAGACACTCACCTTCTGCAACCTTGAGAAAACCCAAAAAAACTAGCCATCGACCCTATTACCGATGAGAGAAAGGATGAATTCGAACAGTTCTGTCAGGTCATCCCTACGGAGCCATAGGACATAAGTCTCTTGACAAACCTTCAGTGGCGTCATGACCATGGATGTAAGTTCACATCTCTTCTCCTTTTATATATTTATAATAAATTGATTCAAATTATCCTAATCATCAAGTTGAATGATGGGAAACAAAGACGTATTCCCTCAACACTAACCATCACCCCAAAAATCCCCACCAATAATTTACATAGATTTTGAACCCTCGCCTGATCAGCGCCCCCTGTCACAACCCCTAGAGCTAGATCCACGACATCCCATCCCCAGTCCTTCTCAGCCAAACCTTTCCCCACGATCCCTCTTTCCCTTTTTCTCTAATTGTTCTTCTTCCCATCCGAACCCACCTCCTTCATCCCTAAAGATCTTTATAGATTTTTCTACCTTCCAGTCGACGAATCCCACTTCAACTCCTCCGACCTCGGCAGTTTACTGACCACGACCAGTATATGCCATGTTTTTGGCATTGCTTGACATGTATGCTAAACTTGGGGATATGAGTGATCAAACTTCTGTCAAAAAAGAATGTTGTCATGTACAATGCCATAATTGCAGGGCTTTCTAGAATGGAAAACACTAATGATGAATTTGCTAAGAAAGCGTTATATATGTTCTCTAGTATGCAAAGGCATGGGATAGAGCCCTCAAACTTTACTTTCTCAACTATAATCAAAGCTATATTGCACACCAAGAGTTTGAGTTCAGAAAACAGATTCATGCCCATATTTGTAAGAACAACCTTTAGTTTGATGAGTACATTGGCAGTGTATTTGTTGAGTTCTACTCTTTGTTGGGATTAACTGAGTCCTCACCATCTTCATCGCTACCAGTCAATCAAGGAGATAATTTGGAAAAAGTTTTCGAAAATCAAGAGCAACAACGAGAGAATACTAATGAATGGAGGACTGATATAGTTTCTAACATGTGGAGAGATGTCGAGCATAATAATAACAATGATTGATAACAAGGGTAATGAGTTTTAAAATTCTTAAAATTTTTGAATTATTATAAGTTTATTTTGGTTATTACAAGGATGAGTGATTTTGGTACTCACCAAACTAAGTTCGATTATGGTAAATTTTCTATAACTTGTTGGCAATTTACTCATATTTATGAAGTTTTATGACTTTTGATCATATATATTTTCATTGCGATGTTATTTTGTGAAAACAAAGTTTGGTATTCCTACTGAAAAACGTGCACATATATATAAAGTATATATAGTCCAATGAAAAGTGAGCTTAATTTTGGTGTTTTGTAGCTTCTAAAATTTTATTGGTATTCGATTATCCAAATTTACCATAAAATAAGTAGAATAATATGAAAGCTTTCAACATATATAAAATCTCATGCCACAAGAATTCAATGAAATAATGAGATTCCATCTAGTTTATGGGAAAAAAAGGGGGATAGATTGTATACATGGGCTAATTAACAATTTATATAAGCTACAAGATATATTAGAAGTATACTAAAATCTTAGTAAAAAGTCTATAAAAATTTGTCACTTATTTTATGGAGTCTTTAAAAGTCATTTTTAAAAAAATCTTCAAAAGTCATTAAAATTCACGAACTTTACAAAAGTTTGTCAATTAAAAAAAGTCTTTAAAAGTATTAATTAAATATACCCTCCTAAATAACATAAATGCATCTTTTAAAATTTCTATCACACTCTGCCTCTATGGCTCTATATTAATTACAAACACGGTACGTACTAAGGTAAATTAGTAATCTAAATATTAAACTTATGTTTTCTCTTCTTCTTTTTTTCTTTATAAATTTAGTAACAATATATATGAAAGAAAATATACTACGCTTTATATTCTATTCTTTTCTATTTTTTTATTACAAATAGGCCATGGGAGGTGAGCAACACTTCATGTTTTTACGTGAGCTGCCCCTTATAATAATAATATTTTAAAAAATTATAAAATATATTTTTGTACATAATATGAGACTGTGATATATTCAATTACACAAAACAACTTCATTTATATATATATGATAAGTCATTCAATTATATGCAGTGTCCTTTATCTCTCTTTTGGCCTATAAATAAGTTTTTTTTTTCTTGTTTATCTTAAATTTAGAAACAAAAATAGAGTTAATCAACTTTATAACCATTTACTCTAAAATAAGAGATATATATATTTTTTATATTCTAAAATTAAAAATACATGTAATTATTTTTATAATTAAGATACATATCTGCTCTTAATCTATAACTTAATTATTTTTTAAATAATTTTACAATCACCTTTGAATTTTAATTCGGTTCAAATTTCACTAATAACGTTGTTGCATAATGCATAGCTCCGGTATGAGGGAATGAGTGGCAGGATTTCTGTTTGTCTGCGATATTTGCAATTAATAAATGAGTATTGATATCTGTACACTAGTCTTTGTCTATAGTTGCACACTTAAAAGTTAAAAGAAAAATTCTAAATTTATCTTCAAAATTTATCCGCTAGTTCTACTCGCAAAAAAGATGAAAGAGTATGATCCCACTTTATTTATATTTTATAAATAAAATGAGATCATACTACTTCGTTTTATATGAGAGTAGAGCTAACGAGTCAAAAATAAATAAATAAATATAGAACCACTCAAGTTAAAATGAGTAAAGAGACTATTTTTAACGACTTTTTAAAGCACAACATTTGTATTATTTCGGAGGTAATTCAACTGGTGGAATTTGCTGTCACATTAAAGAAAGATTCCTCTGGCAGTGCCTGATCAACTCCCACCATTGGTAACTTCGGTTAATATGAAACCAAACTTATTTCGAGGTAGCGAATGAAAGAGTCAAAATAAACACATGGAACACCAGAATTATTAAAACATTGTTTCTCTGTAAAACTTTGAGGACTAAAAGGCAAAATGGGCACATGAAAAGTTGGGACCTTTAAATTAAGGGTAAACTTGTCTGTTCACTAATTTTGAGTCTGCATCTATAAATAAAAAATGTACAAATATCACCACCCTTAATAAATTAATTACTTCTTTTTTGCACTAATTAACCTTCGCCTCTTCTTAATTCATACATATTAGCGGTCAAAATTCGGTATAAATCGAGTGGTCGGATCCAACCCATTCTTAGGGGTCAAATAAAGTATTGGTTAATTTAACTGATTAATATATGGGTCCACTCTAATCAACAAATAACATTGCCAGAAACCAACAATTAGTTGCACAAAAAAGAAAATTTAATTTCTTTTTGGTAGAAATGTCAACACAAGAAACATTGTCGACCCACCTACTCTTAATAAATTAACTTGACTCCTAACATTCTGACCGAGTGTTAATAGGAATTCATAGACATGCAAGCAAGTTTGTAAATAAAGCATTTTCTGGGAATAATTTTATTATGAATAATGATTCATATAATAATAGATATAATAACTTAATATAAAAATAGTAGAATTCATAATATAAAAATAATGGATCTCACTATTTTTATATTAAATCATTATATTTATCATTGTATGAGTCATTATATGTAACAAAACTCTTCTAAAAAACATTTACCTCCTCCTAAGTTGGTGCAATGACCTAATAACTTATCTTAATAAAAATAAGCTAATCACCATACATACACACACACACACACACACACACACACACACACACACACACACACACACATATATATATATATATATATATATATATATATATATATATATGCCCAATTATTTAACGGTTAATTAATAATTGGCGGCAAAAGAATATGATAATACTTTTATCTCAACTTGTTAATTAACTAAAGTTTATGTCAATTATGAAACATTAAACAAATTGCATATGATGTGAACGCTTATGCAACTTGTTAACTAACTTTGTCTCAACTCGTCTATTAATTAAAATTAATTGAAGTTACGAAGGACTTATCATGCAAGACCTACATTTGAATTTTTTGGTATTTGTTTAATCTTCCAAAGCACTTATAAGGAGTGGAGATTTGGCCATCATATTACTTTTGGCTGGAAAAAAAAAACTGCATGATTAACTAAAGCAGAAGCACTTTGATGTAGGAAGCATAAAATACAAATTTATTCTTAAATTATTGAAAGAAAAAAAATCTAAATTCCACGCACTAACCTATAAATTAACATTAATTTCTTAAAAGTAAATTTGTAATTATGTACCCAAACATTAATTTTATTTTGTCACAAAAGTATTTTTTTTTTAATCAAAAATATATTAAACTTACTAGTGTTTGGTATCAACCTACTAACCACTCCGCCAAATTTTCACAGCTTATTTTTTATTTTTATATTTTGCTAAATTGTTATAGTATTGTTCAATTGTGAATATGACAATTTAGAAAGGTGTATTATTTTATGGCAATTTTAAACTTGCCTATCCAAACAATTGAATAAATAATCACAAAATTCTATTAATGGCAATTTGTGAATCAATATTAAGAGTGTACACGTTAAAAACTTTTCGTAAAAAGTAAAATTAGTCCGCTATATAGCCTATTTTGAGCATGTACCTTGACTTTTTGAAACTTTACATAAATAACTTAGTCAATTATATAGGCTGACTGATGCTAAAACCAACTTATTGAAATGATTTCCAAGATTAATTTGTTTTTGTGAATCTTTTCTTTCAATAAAGTATTCTAATAAAAAACAGTGCATGAATTAATTTTGGCAAAAAAAGATATTACGGGAAGTAATCTTCAAAACAACATCATTTTACATAATTAAATATACACTCTTCCGCTCAACGTTATGTACAAAGAATATTTTTATAAAATTTTAAAATATTATTATTATAAATAAATATCTCACGCAAGAAGATAAAATAGTGCTCTCCTCCTCTGCCCTTATTAATTTTTACTCAAATAATTAAAGAGAAGCATTTACTACAACATTAGCATTGTATCCTAGCGGGACATATTTTTCAATTCTTGTACATTTGTAGAGTTACATTAACAACCCATGGAATTGGTCGGATTTGTTAAATGGTATAGGTCATGAAAAATATTAACTTGAATTAAATTAAAATGATGTTGAAATGATAAGATTTGCCAACTCCATCGTTTTTTTGTGTGAAACAACACATCATGAACAGGAATGCTAGGTACGTATTTAATTACTCATAACAGAAATTTAATTGATCATATTTTAATATTATTCTTCCTTTGATAATTAATATTATATAACAAGTTATAATTGTTGTTGCTAGTGTTTGTTATGAATTCAAAATTATTAAACATATTATTCTTAATATTTATGTTTTATTAAAATGTCTCTATTCTAATTTATGTTGTCAAATAATTCAAGTTCTTGCCCATTAATTGTAATTCAACACTCAAAATATTGCCTAACTAATATAAAGATTAATTAATTGAGTTAATAATCAAAATAATAAACAACAAAACAAGATAAATAAGGGCAAATAAACATATCGATATCCAAATTATTAAAATAAAGACGAGAGCATAGGGATTTGGTTGGTATTTTTTATTTTTATTTTGTAATTATGTGATAAATTAAAAAAGAACATTTATATCCAAATTATTAAAATATGAGGTGAACTTTTATTTAAAGAAAGATCTCAATATAACCGATATGTGATTATATAATACTAAATCCAAGTGAAAATATTATTATTACTTTACCGGATATGTAAATTATCATAAATATAATTAAGATTGCAAATATACTAAATACAATTTGTAAAATATATGTGAGATAATCGCCTCAAATAACCTATATCAAAAGCAAACTCTGCCCTCAAAATAATTTACTAACATTTTTGGTAGTGAATAAACAAGTCAAAAAGTATCGATGTCACTGCATATGACGACGACGTCCCCGAGTCAAAAAGAACCGGTAATAGTAATAATAGAACTTAAGTTGACTCATGTTTGGTACAAAAAATGAATTGAGGTAACAATGATAAAACATCACTCTCAAGTTGACAAGTTTTTCCATTTTAATCTAAAAATATCTGGGAATCAACGATTAACATACTATTCAATTTTTAAAAAAGACAATAATTTAAAATAAACTGAGTATTGAATTGATTTTTTTTTATATTAAAGAAAATACGTTTATGACATTAAAACAAATAAAAAAGATTAGAAAATTAAATAAAAAGATTAAAATAAAAATTAAATAGATTAAAATCGTATTTGAGAACATAAACCACTTCATTTTCTTCGACGGATAACGGAGAAATTGGGATTCCTGGTGTTTGGATAGAAAGGGTGATGAGTTGTGTGACAACGTCAACATTTTCCATTTTGCTAAATGGGAAAGCTTATGGTAAGATTCATCCATCGAGAGAAATCCGTCAAGGGGATCTATTATCACCCTACATTTTTTTTACTGTATGCAAAAAGTTTTACTGCATTGCTAAAAAAGGCATAATTAGAAGGGCATATCAAAGGAGTTTCTATTTGCAGGATGACTCATTGTTCTTTTGTCAGGCAAATCGGGCTGAAGGGGAATAGCCGAGATACTCCAAACTTATGAAAGAGCTTCTGGTCAAAGTATTAATTTGAAAAGTCTTCAGCCTATTTCAACAGTAATACTTTGGATAGGCAAAAGTCTCAGATTCTGGAGGTCCTAGGAGTAATGGAGGTTGATCAGTTTGACATCTATCTTGGTCTGCCAACTTTGATTGGGAGGGCCAAGTATAAAACATTCTCATTTTTGAAAGAGAGAATATGAAAAAAGCTCCAAGGATGGTATTATCTAGAGCTGGCAAAGAAATCTTCATCAAGGTTGTGGCTCAATCCTTACCCACTTACACTATGAGTGTTTTTCAAACCCCCCCCCCCCCCCCGCGGTCGAAATTATGTGATAAATTAGATGTATTAGTGCAAAATTTTGATGGGGACAAATGGGAAATGAACGAAAAATTTATTAGAAGAGTTGAAGAAGCTGACTGTTTCTTTACGGATATACACTAATGTGTGTGCAACTTGATTTTTCTTTATTCAACTTAAAGTTACCTAGCTACATCTCCCCGGATGGTGACCTGAATATATTGCTATATAATATACTCCGTGGTCAAACCTTGCACAATGTCACATGTACTACAAAACTAAAGCTAGCATCTTCATTAGTATCTCTTTGGCGCCCTTTCTTCTTTAATTCTAGCTTCTGTTACATTTATTTATATAGACAAGAGATGGCAGAAGCTGTGGTTAGTTTTACTTTGCAAAGGCTTGGAGATTTGTTGATCTCTGAGGCTAAATTATTGTCCGGGTTGAGCGATCAAATTGATGATATTAAAGCTGAGCTAAAAAAGATGCAATGTTACTTACAAGATGCAGAAGCAAAACAATACGAAAATCAGACCATTCGCAATTGGGTGAGGGAGATTAGACAACTTTCTTATAAAACCGAAGATATTCTTGAAACTTTTGTTGTGGAAGTTGCATCAAAAAGAGAGGGAGGCATCAAACAAGCTATGAAAAGATTTTGTTGCTTCTTTCGTGAAGGTATGACCCTCCACAAGATTGGTTTGGAGATCGGTGCCATAAAAACTAAGATGGGTAAGCTGACTACAAGTTTACAAACTTGTAATGAAATAAAAGCTCTAACTGAAGGATCCGGACGCTCTTCTTCAAACTCCGCAACCGGGCCCCTGAGGATGATGAGTTATTCCCACTTAACTCAAATGGATTTTGATTTTGTTGGGATGGATGAGGAAATAAAGAAATTGGTCTCAATTATGAAAGACAAAGAGAAAGGCTGCCAAGTTGTTTCTCTATGGGGTATGGGGGGTCAAGGTAAAACCACTCTTGCCAGAAAGATTTACAATCATGACGAGGTTCGATCGAGTTTTCAAGCATTTGCATGGGTTTGTATAAGCCAAAAGCACCAGAAAAAGAAGGTTTTGAGAGACATCCTCGTCCAGCTTCTCCCGGATAAGAGGGGAGAGGTCAAGGCAATGGGAGACAGAGAATTGGTCCAAAGGCTCCACCAGACGCAACGACAGAACAATTGTCTCGTTATTATAGATGATATCTGGACAACACTTGCGTGGAAAAACCTAGAACCTGCTTTTCCCCTTGGAGATCAAGCATCTGGTAGTAAAATTATGCTTACAACTCGTCTAGAACAAGTGGCAAAAATGGGATGTCCATATAAAGTTCGGTCTTTAACCGAGGAGGAGGGCTGGCAGTTATTTATGAAGAAAGTATTTCCAGGAAAAAAGGGTAATATGCCAGGTCAGATTATTGTTATGTCATTTTATGTGCTAATATATAAGGATGGTCATTTATTTGATAAATAATACGGTATGGATATGTTGGACAATGGTCTCAAGTACAAATTCTAAAACTTCTTTGTCCACGATATATAATATGTTAGCAGTAAATAGCTAGTTTCAATTACGGTCTGACATATTATATGCTAGACGTGGGCAAAAATGTCTATTCAACTTTGAAGAAATTGTTTGTCATGTTTCATATAATTAGACGGTTAAATTAGTTAAGTTAGTTTACTGATAAAATGTCTCTGATATAAGACTCCAGCCAATTGTTCCTAAGAAATTGCTACCAAAACAGAGTTTAAAGATTACATCTCACGGAGCGGAGGAAAAGGGTCAAGAGGAAGGGGAAGGGGAGTGGAGGTGTTGCAAGTGGTCACCCTTGGTTTTTAATTTTTTTTTTTTTTATTCTGTAAGTATGGAGGGTGAGTTAATATGGCAAAATAGTGCCCATCCTAAAATAAAATTGAAAAAACTTAGGTCAAGGTATGATAATTAGGAATTTTTAATATTCTCTTTTAACTTCACATTTCAATTTTTATTTGCATGTGTCTATTTCATTTCTCCCAAATTTTAGAGTTGAAGTTAAATATCATTAAATTTTTCTCTAATTTTTTATTAATTGTCCATTATTGGTTAATTACTTCAGTTTGATTCTTATTTATTTTTATTCATTCTTGCTAATTAGTACATACGTACATGCTATTTAACTTTACAATATATATTAAAAATTTTGGCATGTGTCATTTGATGTTGAATTTAAATCAATAAAGACAGAAATTGTGAATATATAATTTTGATTAAGAACTATAGTATAGGGTGTTTAGTTTGTTCATATTATTAAATTTATTTTACAGTTTGTTTTTTTATTATTTTGTGAATTTGAATTTGATATCTTGAATCAAGATATATATAAAATAAAATTTTCAAGATTTAGCACTATTCAACGTCCTCGATTCAAATATTTTTCTATTGAATCAACTCAAGAATAAATTAGTCGTGTCTTAATCTGAGAGCAACCTAATAAAACTATTTCTTCACAAAAAGATGTACTTGTAACCATTGAAAATAAGGTGATTATGAAACAATTTCAAGAAATAAAGTCTAGAAAAATGATATTTTAGTGAATTTTATGTGTTTCTAATTGAAATATATATTCGGTGATTTTTATTTTTTTAAAATTTAATTATAAAATGTTCCCCTTGCCGACAAAAATTCTGCGTCGCCCTAAATTTACATGTTGCCACTTTCGTTAACTAGAGGACTCATGCAGCATCTGTCATTTAAATTATAAAATTTTATGCTTTTGAAAATATATTTTAGCCATCACACCACAGATGAATGATGTATATATGCTTTGTTATGTGCAGGAAATGGAATTGACGTTGAGGCAGAAAAGATAGGGCGGGAGATGGTTCAAAAATGTGAAGGACTCCCATTAGCGATCTGTACTTTGGGAGGAATTTTAAAAGATAAAACCAAGTTAAGGGATTGGCAAATGCTGAATAACGATGTTGCTTCATATATAAGTCGTGGTGCGGGAGATGAAAACGAAGGTGGTGGTACAGTAAGACAAGTTTTAGCTTTAAGCTATGATAATTTATCTTATTATTTGAAGCATTTGTTCCTTTACTTCGGTAATTTTCCCGAGGATACTGAGATATGGGCTGTGAATGTGTACTTCACATGGATAGCAGAAGGTTTGATATTCCCAGATGCCCAAGCAAAAGGAGAAATGATGTTGGACGTTGCAGAACGCTACTTGGGTGAACTAGCACAGAAGAGCCTGGTTCAAGTAGAACCAACTCTCGAGGGAGAATCATGGTTACAGTTTCGGATTTGCCGCGTGCACGACCTTATTCGAGACTTGTGCTTATTAAAAGGAAAGGAGGAAGATTTTATCAATATCATTGATCCTCGAGATGATCACAACATGACACTACGTTCCAAATCCTTTGCACAAAATAACATGGCTCATTGTCGTAGGCTTGCTGTTAATTTGTATGATGGTTTGGACAGCAACCTTGTTCCTTTTGAGCAACAGAATGTAATTGGACAAATTCGATCACTTTTATTCTTCAATCCCTACCGGTTGCCACCGGTAGGAATCGACAATATCAAGGAATTCAAATTGCTTAGGCTTTTGAGGCTCGAGAGATTTGACTTCAAGAATGTAAAGTTACTAGAGGGAATTGGTGAACTTACCTATTTGCGTTATTTGAGCTTCTGGGCCTGTACATTGGGCGAGTTGCCAGCATCTATTGGCAACTTGAGATACTTACAATCCCTCGACCTGCAGGTACATTGTCCAATTATTATACCTCACAATGTGCTACGCAAGATGAAGCAATTGACGCATCTATATCTTCCAGTCTTTATTCGTGTAAAAGAAGGTTCTGGAAGGAAATTAATATTTGATGGGCTGAGGGAGCTGGGGTTAATATCTAAATTTAATGTGAGTACTTGTGACATAAATGATCTTGTGAAGTTAACCAATGTGCGAGTACTTCGGCAAATCACTGTAAACACTCTTCAGGACATTACGGAGACCATCAACTTCATCAGTTCGGAGATGCACAAAAAGAGGTATGTGTCCCTTTGGTGTGTAAACATCGCGAAATTCGGTTCAGAAGAGGGGCATTCTTGTTTGGTACGATTGCTAGAATGTGTCACTCTTAATCACTTGTTCATTGATGCGCATGTGGGCGTACTACCCAAGCACTATGATCACCGCCTTTTCTCAAACACACTCTTCTCCATACATCTGTGGTACTGTTATTTTGAGGAAGACCCCATGAAATTATTGGAGAAGCTTCCCAACTTAAGAGTCCTTCGATTAAATCCCCATTCTTATGTTGGGAAAGAAATGGTATGTTCTGTTATGGGTTTCCCACAGCTCACAACTCTAGAACTTAATCAATTAATCAACTTAGAGATGTGGAGGGTGGACAAAGGAGCAATGCCCAAGCTGTATGAACTAGAAATTTCGTGGTGTTCACGATTGGAGATGCTTCCGGATGGATTGAGATTCGTTACCACCCTTCAGGTATTGAACCTTGACTATATGCCTTCAGAATTTCAAGACAGGGTAAGAGTGATAGATGGTGTAGAAGGAGAAGATGTTTATAAAGTCCGTCACGTCCGTTCCATGAACCATATATATTGATGTTGTTGTCATCACTCTCTCAGGTACATTAAAGTTGCAGCAACCTTATATTATCAACATTCAGTATTCATTTAATCACTACTTATGTATTCATATTATTATCCTGATTATTACAAAAAAAAAAAAAGAACTTTATCGATCAAAGTTGATTTCAGTGAGCACAAGGAAGAGCTGCAAGACTATCTCAAGGTGATTTTGTATGTTTCCCTTTGCTTCAGAGTAACAGCCTAGCAGGTACCTAGTGAATCTTTATGGCAGTTGGCTTTTTCTCCTTCCAATTAGGCCTTGGAATATGTTTGGGGAATGTTGTTCATTTCAGTTTTTTCCATGTACAATGTTGCAAGTAGACTTTAATCCGACATTTTCGAATTGTAATTTTTATTTCTCAGTAGTTGATTTATTTTGCCTTCAACATGTATGTTATTAAGCTATCGGCCCAAACATGTACACAATAAACCAATTTATTATAAAGGTATACAATTGGGTCCAACTTCATGTACAATGACCACTCCATTCATTAGTGGGAGGAGACTGCTAGCATAGCAGCCTAGCAGGACCAGCGGCTCAAAGGTTTCGTCCTAACATAATGTGTCTTAAGATAATGTGATAATGAAATTATCACATTATAAATAGATGTTACCTATTTTCTAACCTATGAACGTTCTCCCTTCCCTCCTCAAAATCCTATACTCTTTGTTACCTGACAGAAAATTTGTTATTTGGATAGAAATACGCTAAAGGGATCAAAAATAGTTTTCTACCGACTAAAAGTTAGGAGCAATGCTCAATTTCATATAATCAAATTATCATTAGTTCCCCTATTTTAAGGTTTAATACATGAATCGTAATAACTAGTAATCGGGTTATAAGGTTTCTAAAGAAATTTAAAAGACAGTCGAAGAAATTTATTTAAAAGACAGTTAAAGCCATACTCACATCTCCAGAGCTGATGGTTTATTATAGCAAATTAGTTAAATGATTTGTCACGTTTAAGACTAATGATATATGTTAGTTTCTATTGATCAACTTATTCATTTGACTGTTTCTCAGATAATGTCAGCATTTGACATTGTAGATGATGGCATGGAAGGAATTTTAAGACCAAAAACACTTCTGTTGAATGTATCAATCTAGCCCCAAAAGACCAATAATTCAAAAAATCAACGTTTTAATATCATGAAATTGTCGACTCCAGTAATCTTAAATTATCATTAGCAGATTAAACATCGACCTAGCCAAAGAAGACCAATAATTCAAAAAATGTGTGATGATGTCCAAATTCTTTAAATAGAGGCTTCCTAAAAGTGTTGACACTGGCAGCTCTTTTTCTATCTATCAATAACAAGATAAATCAAAGCAGAAAGAGAGGAGGAGAGAAAAGTGAGATGGAAAGGCAAGGATTAAACTTACTAGTGTTTGGCATCAACTAATGTAAGACCCCGAATTTTATGAAATATAAAATTTAATTTTTCTTCATATATATTTTTTTTCCCCCTGAAACAGTAAGTGGTTAAATTGACAAAATTGAAAGTTAAGGATGTTATGTACAAATTTTATTTTGTCGGAAAATATTCGTTTTGTCGGGAAATATTCGGGCCGTACGACGGCGCCGAAATAACTAATTATTAGTGGACCCCACAACGGAATATTTGTCGGATATAGAAAACGACAGAAATAACCTTTTTAAATAAAAATAGTCAACGGAACTGTTAAAATACCGGTGATAAAAGAATAGTAGCATACGGTAATTTATGGTATTTTACTGTAGCATGCGGTACTCTACAGTAGCACACGGTATTGCACAGTGTCTCATATTATTGACACCGTAACTGTTACGCATCATTTCATCGATAATTGTCACTGCATAATATTTTATATTATCAATTCAATAATTGTTGTTACACTGTATTTTGCATTATTGATTTAATAATTGTCATTACACTGTATTTTATATCATTGAGTCAATAATTGTTGGTGCACTGTAGTTTAAAATTATTGAACCTAATAATTGTCACAGTTGCAAATATACTGTAATTTATATTATTAAATTAATAATAATCTGTAACGTGTTTATTACATTATTGTTGAATTATTGGTGAAGCATTATTTTAATATATATGTTGGACCCACGGGAAGAATAAATATAAATATAAAAATAAAATAAAATAAAAAAAAATTTACTATTTGAAATAGTAACGTGAATAGTGACGTGAATAGTAAGAAACATGTGGGACCCATTGTGGGGCCCACATGAAATGTGAGAAATGTGATTTTGGTTGCTGAGAGTTGGTGGAGGCTGCGCAGCAGCCTCTGCTGAAAAATTTTCTGCTCACCTACCACGCATAGTAACTTCTTTTCTCCTATAAATAGCTTGTTCAGCTGAATAGAAAAATCACACCTAAAACATAAAATTTTTCTATAAGAATTTTATGAGTTTTCTCTGAGAATAGTAAGGCTATTTTGAGAGTTTGAAAGCCAAAAGGAGTGCAAGAATTTTTCAAGTAAGTCTTTTATTAAAGAGTAGTTATTTCATAAATTCCTATTTTCACGGTATTCACAAATCTTCCTTTAGAAGACTTTTTTTGGAAGACTTTATTTTGAAAAATTATATATTTTTATATACTGTGAATAGTAACGCCGTGAATGAATAGTAACCTCGGAATGAATAGTAACCTCGGGATGAATAGTAACTCCGGGATGAATAGTAACCCGCGAGTGAACAGTAACCCCTGAATAGTAACTTCGAGAATAGTAATTTAATTTTAAGTTTTTATTATTTTGTTATTATATTATACTATTTGATCAAATCACTTTTAACAAATTTATAATATACGAGTTAGTACGCACCATGAATTTTTATATGTGATATTTACTGATTATATTAAAAATATATAGGTTGATCAACCTCATTTAAATCAATATCCAGTCACGTGTTAAGGTAAGAAATGTCATTTTTTTTTACACTCTTGAACTTGCTACGGTAAGGGATATTATTTTCTTTCATACTCCTGAATCGAAACTTATTATGGAACTATTGCTTCTATAATTCCTGAAAATATTATATGTTCCATAATAGTTGAACTTCATTATTTCAACTGAACCTTCCTATTTTCTGAATCTTTCTATTGAACTGTAACCGTTATTCTGAACTGAGAATCTTGAATAACATTTTTAAATTTCACTCCACATCATGTTAACAATTTGGACATTATTTGAATCTGCACAAAGTAAACTTCTGATACTTATTGTTTATCCTGTTCTTCTGTTCATCATTTGTATCACTGTTATTTGTATTAATCATCAAGAATCAAGCTGTTGTGAATATCTGTGGCCGGGGGCACAGATGTGATATAATTGTTGAACAGATGATAGGTTAAAGGCGATATACTAGGTTAAAGGCGATACATCTGTTCGGTGTCTTTTATGGCACGTGGTGAATGTTCTCTTTGGCCCGTAGTGCATAGATGAACTGTTGTTTGGTATGATTATGACCAAAGGCTGAATCTGGTATAATCATGACCGTTGTTGTTATATTGAAAGTTCTCTTTGGCCCGTAGTGCATAGATGAACTGTTGTTTGGTATGATTATGACCAAAGGCTGAATCTGGTATAATCATGACCGCTGGTGCTATATTGAATGTTCTCTTTGGCCCGTAATGCATAGATGAACTGTTGATTTGCATGATTATGACCAGGAACTGTGAATTTGTATTATCTTGACTAATGGTATTTCAGATGATAAAAGTTGATGATGTTTTTACGAAAAAGAGAAGCGCGTGGACATTATAGTCTACATTATTCTTCTAATAGATTACTCATTCCGCCGCTATTATTGATCTGAACATTGTTCAAGAATTTAACTGCAGTTTTTGATATACACCTTGTATTCTGTTGTATTCTATCAAGAACTCAACTGTTGAAGGCTAATGATAATTTATTCGTCATTATCTTAGTCATGATATTTCTTACTGGGCTATTTGAGCTCACCCTTTCTTTTGTTCCATTACAGGAGATGAAAACGTAACAGGGTCTAGCCGGGGAATGGAGTGAGAGTCTGAGGAATAGCTGTCGTAGTCTTCACGTGTTGTAAAATAGTGTGGCAATAATAGTGAAGACTTAGTTGTGTATTATTATACACTGTATTGTTGTACGTTGTGCTTTGTTGTAATAATTTTGTTGTAGTCTTTTGACGACTCAAGTTTGGGCTGTGTGGGCTCAGATTTGGGGGCGTCACAACTAAGCACTCCGCCAAATTTCCACGAAACTACTAAGCTTATTTTGTTATAGTATTTTGTTTTTTTTAACTAAATTGTTATAGTATTGTATGAGCTATCATATATATAAATAGGCCTTGGTAAGTGAAGAATACCTCATGTTCTTGAGTGAGTTGTTTTTATAATAATAATATTTTAAAAAATTATAAAATACTTTTTTGTACATAATATGAGATTGGGATGTATTCAGTTACACAAAACAACGTCGTTTTAATATATATATATATATATATGATAACTCATACAATTATATGCGATGTCCCTCATCTCTTTTTCTATCTATAAATAAGTTTTCTAATTTTTTTTTCTTGTTTATCTTAAACTCAGAAACAAACATAGAGTTAATCAACTTTATACCCCTTTATTCTAAAATAAGAGATACCTTTTTTTTTTATCTATTCTAAAATATAAGATACATGTAATTACTTTTATATTTGAGTTACATGTCCGCTCTTAATCTATTAGCCCTATACTTTGGGAACAAACTCAATTGTTTTTTAAACACTTTTATTATCATCTCTGAATTAAATTTCAATTTAGATTTCACTAATAATGTTGTTGCATAATACATAGCTCTGGTATGAGGGAATGAATGGCAGGATTTCTGTTTTTGTCCGCGATATTTAAAATTAATAAATGGGTATTGATATCTGTAGGGGTGAAAATCGATCCGAGTTACTCGGTACCCGACTCGAATTCGACTCGAGAATATGATCCGGGGCTCGGATTCGGTAGGCATCCGAGCCGAATATGAGTCAAGCTCGTTTATGGGATTATAATACTGAACTCGAATCTGAGCAGCACACTGTTCGCTCGTTTTAGGGTTCGAGTACACTGTCTTCATCTGATCCATACTCGATCCTTACTCTATGAACCCTACTCGTTTAGGAGTTCGATGTATGAGATTGGATAAATATAATGATGTTACTAGAAATTATATTATAGTATAATTAATTTTATAAATTTATCATTGTAATTTTTGTAACTTGTATTTTTATATATAAATAAAATTAATTTTTTTTTAAGTTTTCATTTTTATGTCTCATTTTGGTGTGATCCATCTCAGATTCGAGCTCGAATAGAGGCTCGCGAATTACTCGTTGTGAAAACGAGTCCAGTAACTTCGAGCCGAGTAGTATCGAGTAATTCATCGAGTCGAACTTGAGCAGCCTTAGAAATTATCATTTCGAATTCGAGTCGAACCTGAACACAAATTTTCTGATCCGAGTCGAGCTTGAGCATCAGAGTGTTCGGATCGACTCAGGATCATTTTCACCCCTAAATATCTGCGCATTACTCTTTATTTATAGTTGCACACTTAAAATGCGCAGAGAGACAAGTTTACCCTTAATTATAGGGTCCAATTAATCCACTCATTCCATATACCAAATTTGCCCTTCAATAATAATATAAATAAAAAAATATATATAGATCAAACAATATGGACTCAATCAGATTAATAAAAGTCAAATCTAAAAATCATAAGAGAGGGCTAATGTATGTTATCAAGAACTAGATAGTCTTGTATGAAAATGAATAGGAGTGTTGATTAAACCTCGGGCAGTGCCTAATCAACTCCCACCATTGGTAACTTATGTTCATCTAAAGTCGAACTTATTTCGAGGTAGCCGATGAAAGAAAAATGTGACGCCCCCAAATCTGGGCCCACACAGCCCAAACTTGAGTCGTCAAAAAACTACAACAAAATTATTACAACAAAGCACAACGTACAACAATACAGTGTATAATAATACACAACTAAGTCTTCACTATTATTGCCACACTATTTTACAAAACGTGAAGACTATGATAACTATTCCTCGGACCCTCACTCCATTCCCCGGCTAGACCCTGTTATGTTTTCATCTCCTGTTGAAAAACAATGGAACAAAAGAAAGGGTGAGCTCAAATAGCCCAGTAAGAAATATCATGACTAAGATAATGACGAATAAATTATCATTAGCCTTCAACAGTTGAGTTCTTGATAGAATACAATAGACTACAAGGTTTATATCAAAAACTGTAGTTAAATTCTTAAACAATGTTCAGATCAATAATAGCAGCGGAATGAGCAATCTATTAGAAGAATAATGCAGACTATAATGTCCACTCGCTTCTCTTTTTCGTAAAAACATCATCAACTTTTATCATCTGAAATACCATTAGTCATGATAATATAAATTCACAGTTCCTGATCATAATCATGCACATCAACAGTTCATCTTTGCACTACGGGCCAAAGATATTCAATATAGCACCAACGGTCATGATTATACCAGATTCAGCCTTTGGTCATAATCATACCAAACAACAGTTCATCTTTGCACTACGGGCCAAAGAGAACATTCACCACGTGCCATAAAAGACACCGAACAGATGTATCGCCTTTAACCTATTATATCGCCTTTAACCTATCATCTGTTCAACAAATATATCACATCTGTGTCCCCGGCCACAGATATTCACAACAGCTTGATTTTTGGATGATTAGAATGATATAAATGATGAACAGAAGAAATAGGATAACAATAAGTATCGGAAGTTTACTTTGTACAGATTCAAATAATGTCCAAATTGTCAACATGATGTGGAGTGAAATTTAAAAATGATATTCAAGATCCACAGTTCAGAATAACGGTTACAATTCAATAGAAAGGTTCACGTAAATAGGAAGGTTCAGTTGAAATAATGAAGTTCAACTATTATGGAACATATAATATTTTCAGGAATTATAGAAGCAATAGTTCCATAATAAATTTCGATTTAGGAGTATGAAAGAAAATAATATCCCTTACCGTAGCAGGTTTGATTAACAAAAGGTGAAGGAAATTAATACAAAGGGTTATTCACCAACAGGCGGCAATCCGCTCCGTAAGGTTATTCCCACAATTTAATAGAATTTGAGTACAAATAGTTATTCACCAAACAGGCGGCAATCCGCTCCGTAAGGTTATTCTCAGAGATTAATAATGAATGAATACGAAAGGTTATTCACCAACAGGCGGCAATCCGCTCCGTAAGGTTATTCCCACAATTTAATACATGGAAATAAAAGGCACGTCTTATGAGTAAGGAAGAAACAATATTATTATCGAGAATCAAATAATGATAATCCCTTACCATAGTACGTTTGAATAATGGAAGATGAAAAAGATGGTATCCCTTACCTCAACACGTGACTGGATATTGATTTAAATGAGGTTGATTAACTTGAACAGTACACGTATACTTATAGATCTTCACAAATACTCAAGATGACTTAAGCACACTTAGAGAGAACTTTCACAAGAAATATTTAGAGAGAGAAAGAAAGAACAAGTAAGGAAGTTTATGAAAAATCCTTAAGTTAAGGCTTCTATTTATAGCCAAAAATCTTATCATTCCTTTAATCTAAACCATTCATTTAAAAAATCATCTTTTAATCTACACCATCCATTTCAAATATTATATTATCTTTAATCTACACCATTCATTTCATATCACCTAATAATCACCTAACTTTATATTATAAACAAATCAATTTAATTATTCAACAATAATTCACACTTTAATCTACACCATTCATTTCATATCACCTAATAATCACCTAACTTTATATTATAAACAAATCAATTCAATTATTCAACAATAATTCACACTTTAATCTACACCATTCATTTCATATCACCTAATAATCACCTAACTTTATATTATAAACAAATAACTTTATCAATTCAATTATTATGACTAATTGTTATAAATACAGTATAGTTAGCTCTTAGATATCAAGTCAATAAATTAATGAAATACAACTGTTTAAATAACATCATAATAGAGATAACAATAATGTAAAATAAAGCATACGTTACTGTGTAATGACAATTATTGATTCAATAATGTGAATTACTGTGCATATTTTACTGTGACAATTATTAAGTTCAATAATTTTAAAAACAGTGCAGCAACAATTATTGACTCAATGATATAAAATACAGTGTAATGACAATTATTAAATCAATAATGCAAAATACTGTGTAACAACAATTATTGAATTGATAATATAAAATATTATGCAGTGACAATTATCGATGAAATGATGCGTAACAGTTACGGTGTCAATTATCAGACCAATAATATGAGACACTATGCAATACCGTGTGTTACTGTAGAGTACCGTGTGCTATAGAAAATACCAAAAACTACCGTATGCTACTATTCTTTTATCACCGGTATTTTAACAGTTCCGTTGACTATTTTTATTTAAAAAGGTTATTTCTGTCGTTTTCTATATCCGACAAATATTCCGTTGTGGGGTCCACCAATAATTTGTTATTTCGGCGCCGTCGGACCAAACGAATATTCCCCGACCAAACGAATATTCCCCGACAAAATAAAATTTGCACATAACATCCTTAACTTTTAACTTTATCGATTTAACCACTTACTGTTTCAAAAAATATATATATGAAGAAAAATTAAATTTTGTATTTCATAAAATTCGGGGTCTTACAACCTCCCCTCCTTATGAAATTTCGTCCCCGAAATTGACGTACCTGACATATTGAAGAGGTAAGGATACTTAGATTTCATCTCAGATTCTAGCTCCCAGGTCATTTCCTCAGTATCTTGGTTCCTCCATAAAACCTTAACTTGAGGTATAACCTTTGAGCGTAGGATCTGCTCCTTCTTATCCAGGATCTTAACAGGTACCTCCTCGTATGTTAAATCCTCTGCTATAACGTCTGGTTCTAACTCAATGACGTGGTTTGGGTCCTTCACATATTTACGTAACATAGATATGTGAAAAACGTTATGGATGCGAGACATACTTGGTGGTAGGGCTAGTCTGTAGGCTACGGTTCCTATTCGATCGAGGATTTCAAATGGGCCAATAAATCGAGGGTTGAGCTTTCCTCTCTTTCCGAATCTCGTAACCCCTTTCCATGGAGAAACACGTAAGAATACATGATCTCCGACGTTGAAACTTTCGTCTCTCCGATGAAGATCAGCATAACTCTTTTGTCGTTCTTGTGCGGTCTGTATTCGTTGTCGGATCATTTGAATCTTTTCGGTCGTCAAGCGTACCAACTCGGGTCCCAACAATTTTGCTTCTCCTACCTCATTCCAACATATTGGAGAGCGACACTTCCTTCCATACAATGCCTCGAATGGAGCCATGCCTATGCTTGCTTGGTAACTGTTGTTGTAAGAAAATTCCACCAACGGCAAGTACTTATCCCAACTTCCTTTGAAGTCTAATACACAAAGTCTCAAAAGATCTTCGAGGGTCTGGATCGTCCTTTCCGATTGTCCGTCCGTTTGAGGATGGTATGCAGAACTAAAACGTAGTTCAGTGCCCATAGCTTTTTGTAGACTGATCCAAAAGCGTGAAGTGAATCTAGGATCTCGATCAGAAACTATGGAAACTGGCATGCCATGCAATCTCACGATCTCATTTATGTACATACCGGCAAGACGTTCAAGTGAAAAGTTTTCTCGTATAGGCAAGAAATGAGCAGATTTGGTCAATTTATCTACGATCACCCAAATTGCATCTAAGCCTTGAGAAACTTTTGGAAGACCCGTCACGAAGTCCATATTGATGTGTTCCCACTTCCATTCGGGAACTTCAAGTGATTGTAATGGACCTTTAGGAACTTGATGCTCTGCCTTGACACGTTGACAAGTTAGGCACCTTGAGATAAACTCCGCAATCTCTCTTTTTATATTGTTCCACCAAAATGTATGTCGAAGATCTCGATACATCTTGGTACCTCCTGGGTGGATTGCAAACGGCGTGTTGTGTGCCTCCATCATGATTTTATGCTTTAATTCAGGATCGTTAGGAACACAGAGTCGAGAGTTGACTCGAAGTATTCCTTTCTCGTCGATTCTTGCTTCGGGAATGGCACCTTCTTGTACTTTCTTTATCATGTTTATCAGTTCCGGATCGGTAGCTTGAGCAGCTTTAATTTTATCGATTAAAGTTGGTTCTACTCGCACGTGAGCAATCTTCGAGTGGGTCCCTGGTGTCTTTAGCTCTATCTCCATCTTTTGCAAGTCGTACAAAATACACTTTTGTGTTGTCAGCAGTGCACTTGTACTTGCATAAGATTTTCTGCTCAAAGCGTCAGCTACAACGTTCGCCTTTCCCGGGTGATACTGGATTGTGTGGTCATAATCCTTTAACAGCTCAAGCCAACGTCGTTGTCGCATGTTGAGTTCCTTCTGGGTGAAGAAATACTTGAGACTTTTATGATCCGTATAGATATCCACTTTTTCTCCGTACAAGTAGTGTCTCCAGATCTTCAACGCGAAAACGACTGCTGCCAACTCTAGATCATGAGTAGGATAATTTTTCTCATAATCTTTGAGTTGTCGAGAGGCGTAGGCTATAACCTTTTCATGTTGCATAAGGACACAGCCTAGACCTTTGCCAGAAGCATCGCTGTAGATAACAAATTCTCCTGATCCTGATGGTATGGTCAGAAGAGGAGCTGAAACCAGTCTCTTCTTGAGTTCTTGGAAACTTTTCTCGCATTCCTCGCTCCATATGAATTTTGTGCTTTTCCGAGTAAGCTGCGTTAATGGAGTGGCGATTCGAGAAAATCCTTCTACGAATCTCCGATAATAACCAGCTAGACCCAGAAAACTTCGGACTTCGGTTACTGTTTTGGGTTGTTCCCAATTTAGTACCTTTTCAATCTTCGCAGGATCGACTGATATTCCTTGACTAGAAATCACATGCCCAAGAAACGCGACCTCCTCAAGCCAGAACTCACATTTCTTCAACTTGGCATATAATTTGTTTTCACGGAGCTTTTGTAGTATCAATCTCAGGTGTTGTTCATGATCCTCGCGACTCTTGGAGTATATGAGGATGTCATCAATAAAGACAACCACAAAATGATCCAAATGTTCCTTGAATATCTGGTTCATCATGTCTATGAAAGCTGCAGGAGCATTAGTTAGTCCAAAAGGCATGACTAAGAACTCATAATGCCCATAACGAGTTCTGAAAGCAGTCTTTGGAATGTTCTCAGCTTTAACCTTTAACTGATGATATCCAGAACGGAGATCAATCTTTGAGAAATGTTGAGCGCCTTGCAATTGATCAAACATGTTATCAATCCGAGGTAACGGGTACCTGTTCTTGATGGTGACATGGTTCAATTCTCGGTAGTCAATGCACAATCTCATACTCCCGTCTTTCTTCTTCACAAATAGAACAGGAGCACCCCAAGGTGATGCACTCGGACGAATAAAACCGGTATCCAACAATTCCTGTAGTTGGACTTTTAACTCTTGAAGTTCAATGGGAGCCATTCGGTAGGGAGCTTTGGAAATGGGCTTGGTACCGGGTTCAAGATCAATATAAAAATCAATTTCACGGTTTGGGGGTAAGCCAGGAAGTTCTTCAGGAAAAACGTCAGGAAACTCATTAACAATGGGAATATCATTCAAGTTTGACGTATTTTTGTTCAAATCAGTGACATGAGCTAAAAAGGCTTGACATCCGTTTTTCAATAAACGAATGGCTTTATGGCTAGAAATAACAGTTATAGATTTCAATGGTTTAGTTGCTTGAATTTGCATGACATGTTGATTAGGAATATGAAAACTAATAATCTTATGAAAACAATCAATTTTAGCATGATGGGTAGTCAACCAATCAATTCCTAAAATCACATCAAATTCATGCATCTCCAAAGAATTAAGGTCAACAGGTAATGTGAGGTTGTTGATTTGAACTAGGCAAGATTTATAGACAGTAGATGTAATGGTCATTTCTCCTAATGGGGTTTCAACTGATAAGTCAAAGTCCAAATTTTCAGGAGTTAAGTTTAAACGCTGAGCACATGTAGGTGAGATAAAAGAATGGGTAGAGCCAGTATCTAACAAAGCGTAGACTTCACGAGAATTTATGAATAGCTTACCGGTTATCACCTCGTTCGAGTTTCGCGCCATTTGGGATGTCACAACAAAAGCTCTCCCTTGAACTACAGATTTTCCCTTATCCGCACTAGCTTTTGGTATCATCATTGCAGCTGGACTTGATTTTGTGGCAGGACAAAACCGCGCAAGATGACCCTCTTTCCCACAACTGTAGCACTTTTTGGACTGCAGTGTACAGTTTGGGCTGATGTGACCTTCCTGACCACACCTATAGCATCTCACTGGTGGTCGATCTTCTCCCCTTGAAACTGGGGTTGGTGCTGGTGCTCGTGTTGGTACTGGTGCTGGTGCCCTTCTATAATTATTATGGAATCTCTTTCTTTTGAAATTGTTCCCACTAGATTCTCCTCTTCTGTTATTTGGTATGGAATTACCACCGAAGTGTTGGTTACCTCCTTGATGGTTCTCGTTCCTGTGGTTGTTGTCACTCCTTTCTCTATGCTGATCATTAACTCTTGGCTGCAATGTTTCATCTGTTTGAGCCCTATCTACAACATCTGAATACAAACTAAATTTATGAGAGCTAAGTTGTTGACGAATTTTGAATCTCAAACCTCTTAGGAACATCCGACTCATTCGTGCTTCGTCATCCACAAGATGGGTGGCAAAGCGAGATAACTCGGCAAACTTAGCTTCATATTGGGAGACTGTCATGTTTTCCTGCTCCAGCTTAATGAATTCCACCTCTTTCATATGGCGGATGCTTTCTGGGAAATACTTCTCGTTAAACAGTTCTTCGAATTCTGTCCAAGACATTTCGAGTGCTGAAGGTTGGATACGTTTTACCGCTTCCCACCAATGGTCCGCCTCACCTCGTAACATAAAAGTGGCAAATGACACCTTCTGATCATCAGCGCATTGTAAGACATCAAGTATTTTTGTCGTCTACTTTAGCCATGCCTCCGCTTTGAGTGGGTCAGGCTTCCCGTGGAATTCAGGTGGTCCTAATTCTTTAAATTGCTTAACAATGACCATCCTCAAATTGCCAGCGTTTCTACCGTTATTATTGACTGGATTTCCTCTTCCTTGATTCTGTATGAACTGCATGAAATTCCTAAAGAATCCATCGTTCATCATGTTATCAGGAACATTATTTCCTGAGTTGGCAGGAGGATTGTTTGGGGCCTCTTGATTATCGGCTACATTTGCTTCGGGTATTCCATAGTTAACCTCTTGATTTTCAGATGCCATACTTAACTGTGGTCACAAAATAAATGTTAGTTCAAATAAACTGACTCATCACTTCATGTTCCTACATTCAAATCGACTCATTAGATAATAAAATCTATTTTAGGTAGGACACACTAGTGACTGATTCTATTCGTCTCTCCCCTCCTAGTTCTACCCCAGATATCCATTAAAGACCATATCCCTAAGCTCTGATGCCAACTGTGACGCCCCCAAATCTGGGCCCACACAGCCCAAACTTGAGTCGTCAAAAGACTACAACAAAATTATTACAACAAAGCACAACGTACAACAATAAAGTGTATAATAATACACAACTAAGTCTTCACTATTATTGCCACACTATTTTACAAAACGTGAAGACTATGATAACTATTCCTCGGACCCTCACTCCATTCCCCGGCTAGACCCTGTTATGTTTTCATCTCCTGTTGAAAAACAATGGAACAAAAGAAAGGGTGAGCTCAAATAGCCCAGTAAGAAATATCATGACTAAGATAATGACGAATAAATTATCATTAGCCTTCAACAGTTGAGTTCTTGATAGAATACAATAGACTACAAGGTTTATATCAAAAACTGTAGTTAAATTCTTAAACAATGTTCAGATCAATAATAGCAGCGGAATGAGCAATCTATTAGAAGAATAATGCAGACTATAATGTCCACTCGCTTCTCTTTTTTGTAAAAACATCATCAACTTTTATCATCTGAAATACCATTAGTCATGATAATATAAATTCACAGTTCCTGATCATAATCATGCACATCAACAGTTCATCTTTGCACTACGGGCCAAAGATATTCAATATAGCACCAACGGTCATGATTATACCAGATTCAGCCTTTGGTCATAATCATACCAAACAACAGTTCATCTTTGCACTACGGGCCAAAGAGAACATTCACCACGTGCCATAAAAGACACCGAACAGATGTATCGCCTTTAACCTATTATATCGCCTTTAACCTATCATCTGTTCAACAAATATATCACATCTGTGCCCCCGGCCACAGATATTCACAACAGCTTGATTTTTGGATGATTAGAATGATATAAATGATGAACAGAAGAAATAGGATAACAATAAGTATCGGAAGTTTACTTTGTACAGATTCAAATAATGTCCAAATTGTCAACATGATGTGGAGTGAAATTTAAAAATGATATTCAAGATCCACAGTTCAGAATAACGGTTACAATTCAATAGAAAGGTTCACGTAAATAGGAAGGTTCAGTTGAAATAATGAAGTTCAACTATTATGGAACATATAATATTTTCAGGAATTATAGAAGCAATAGTTCCATAATAAATTTCGATTTAGGAGTATGAAAGAAAATAATATCCCTTACCGTAGCAGGTTTGATTAACAAAAGGTGAAGGAAATTAATACAAAGGGTTATTCACCAACAGGCGGCAATCCGCTCCGTAAGGTTATTCCCACAATTTAATAGAATTTGAGTACAAATAGTTATTCACCAAACAGGCGGCAATCCGCTCCGTAAGGTTATTCTCAGAGATTAATAATGAATGAATACGAAAGGTTATTCACCAACAGGCGGCAATCCGCTCCGTAAGGTTATTCCCACAATTTAATACATGGAAATAAAAGGCACGTCTTATGAGTAAGGAAGAAACAATATTATTATCGAGAATCAAATAATGATAATCCCTTACCATAGTACGTTTGAATAATGGAAGATGAAAAAGATGGTATCCCTTACCTCAACACGTGACTGGATATTGATTTAAATGAGGTTGATTAACTTGAACAGTACACGTATACTTATAGATCTTCACAAATACTCAAGATGACTTAAGCACACTTAGAGAGAACTTTCACAAGAAGTATTTAGAGAGAGAAAGAAAGAACAAGTAAGGAAGTTTATGAAAAATCCTTAAGTTAAGGCTTCTATTTATAGCCAAAAATCTTATCATTCCTTTAATCTAAACCATTCATTTAAAAAATCATCTTTTAATCTACACCATCCATTTCAAATATTATATTATCTTTAATCTACACCATTCATTTCATATCACCTAATAATCACCTAACTTTATATTATAAACAAATCAATTTAATTATTCAACAATAATTCACACTTTAATCTACACCATTCATTTCATATCACCTAATAATCACCTAACTTTATATTATAAACAAATCAATTCAATTATTCAACAATAATTCACACTTTAATCTACACCATTCATTTCATATCACCTAATAATCACCTAACTTTATATTATAAACAAATAACTTTATCAATTCAATTATTATGACTAATTGTTATAAATACAGTATAGTTAGCTCTTAGATATCAAGTCAATAAATTAATGAAATACAACTGTTTAAATAACATCATAATAGAGATAACAATAATGTAAAATAAAGCATACGTTACTGTGTAATGACAATTATTGATTCAATAATGTGAATTACTGTGCATATTTTACTGTGACAATTATTAGGTTCAATAATTTTAAAAAAAGTGCAGCAACAATTATTGACTCAATGATATAAAATACAGTGTAATGACAATTATTAAATCAATAATGCAAAATACTGTGTAACAACAATTATTGAATTGATAATATAAAATATTATGCAGTGACAATTATCGATGAAATGATGCGTAACAGTTACGGTGTCAATTATCAGACCAATAATATGAGACACTATGCAATACCGTGTGTTACTGTAGAGTACCGTGTGCTATAGAAAATACCAAAAACTACCGTATGCTACTATTCTTTTATCACCGGTATTTTAACAGTTCCGTTGACTATTTTTATTTAAAAAGGTTATTTCTGTCGTTTTCTATATCCGACAAATATTCCGTTGTGGGGTCCACCAATAATTTGTTATTTCGGCGCCGTCGGACCAAACGAATATTCCCCGACAAAGCGAATATTGTCCGACAAAATAAAATTTGCACATAACATCCTTAACTTTTAATTTTATCGATTTAACCACTTATTGTTTCAAAATATATATATATGAAGAAAAATTAAATTTTGTATTTCATAAAATTCGGGGTCTTACAAAAAATACACACATTAAATACCGGTATTATTAAAACATCGTTTCTCTATAATACTTTGAGAACTAAAAGGGCAAAATGGGCATATAAAAAATTGGGACCTTTAAATTAAGGGTAAACTTGTCTGTTTACTAATTTTGAGTGTGCATCTATAAATAAAAAATGTACAAATATCACCACCCTTAATAAATTAATTACTTCTTTTTGGCACTAATTAACCTTTGCCTCTTCTTAATTCATACTACATATTAGCGGTCAAAAATCGAGTCGTCGGATCCAACCCATTCTTAGGGGTTAAATAAAGTCTTGGTCAAAAATCGAGTCGTCGGATCCAACCCATTCTTAGGGGTCAGATAAAGTCTTGGTCAATTTAACATATACGGGTCCACTCTAATCAACAAATAACGTTGCCACAAACTAACAAATAGTAACCCCAAAAAAGATAGGGTTCTTTACATAAATATATAATAATTAAAAAATAATTACAAAAATAGTGCACTAACAAACTAATTATAAAAAGAGTACAACAAAATAAATTTATTAAATCATTCAGTTTCCTACAAAGAAGGAATTCCTTAAATTAAGGATAATTAACTGTCATATGCGGCAGTTACCAAAACAAAAATCCACAATACGAAATAAAAATAAAAAACCATCATTCTGATAAGCAGCTCACGAATGGAGAGGAGAAGAAATGGCAGAGGAAGAAGATCTGGAATGGCCTTTTCTCACCGTCCACCACGAACTCGAATTTTTCTTCTTTTTCAGATTTATGCTTCTTTGTTGTTGATTTGTTTCCGTCATTGGAAAAGAGATTGGTCCTGTTCATCAATGGAGAAACAAAAAGGGAATAAAAAGGAAAAAGATATAATATTAGGACATATACATGGATGTAACTGCTCCGTGAGATGCCCAACAAATTGACCATTTTCAATCATTACATTTGTTGGTGGCTGAAAAATCTAACATAATAGATTTTTTCTCATAGTAATAAGGTAACCAAACCTTAATACAGAGGCAACCAACCTTTAATACAAAAGATAACCAAACCTTAATACAAAAGGTAATCAACCTTAAATACAAACGTAACCGGTAACCAACCTTTAATACAAAGGTAACCAAACTTTAATATAAAGGTAACCAACCATTAATACAAAGGTAATCAACCTTTATACAAAGGTAATCAAACTTTAATATAAAGGTAACCAACCATTAATACAAAGGTAATCAAACCTTAATACAGAGGTAATCAACCTTTAATACAAATGTAAAAAAAACTAGTTACTATACATTCAGGAATTGGTTATCTCTATACTAGTGTTTGGTTACCTCCATACTAGTGTTTGGTCACCTAGTTTACTGCACGAAAAAATAAATTACTACACATTCAGGAATTGGTTACTTTTATACTAGTGTTTGGTTACCTCCATAACAGTGTTTGGCTACCTAGATTTACGTGTGCAGTCTTTAATTGGTCACCATGTTGAATTCAGGTACTGAGCCGTAGTTACTGCACATTCATGAATTGGTTACTGTCGTACTATTGTTTGGTTACCTATATTTACTTTTGTGGTCATGGTTGCTGCTCCTCCTTTTGTTGTTGCTGAAACGATGTTGGGCTTTGATCAGGGGGGCCGTGATATGTGTCTCCTCCATCCTCAAGAGGAACCGCAGCCACAAGCGGCGATGGTGCCTAGGAGGCCAAGAATAAGGTGACCGCGGAGGAAGTCGTGAAGGATGCTTTCGCGGAGGAGGTGGCCGTGGATAAGGCGACGTCAGCCATGGTCGTGAAAGAAGCAGTGGCCATGGAAGAGATGGAAGCCACAGAGGAGATAAAAGAAGAATAAGATGCATACAGAGGAGGACGAGATGGAGGCCACAGTGGAGATAAAAGAAGAATAATCTTCCAACTTTTCTTTTTCTATTTCAGTTCCATCCAAAAACTAAAACACAAACTCACTTGCGAAGGTTTTCCACTTTTTCCTTCCTCCTCCCTCGCTCTCTGCGATATCCCAACTCCTGTGTCGATCACAGTCGTGGCATCGCCCGGATCTCCTTATTCCCCATTTTCGTGCATTTTTACTGGTAATGGCTTTCTATTTCTCTACCTTTTTGCATTACTCTGTTCACTTTTTATAGGTTTTGAAACTATTTGGGAAAACTGACTTAAAATAGATAAACCCTGTTTGGTTACTAAAAATTCCTTTCACCAATTTCTGGGATTTTTTTTTTGGATGCTTTAGATTTATTACTCCGAAGAGTCTCCGGCCATTGGACTTCTTCTGGTGGAGCAACACAACAGGTTCGTTGCTTTATATATATATTATCCAAGTTCTTGATCACAAAGAGGAAGCAATAGGTACGCAGAAACATGCTTGCTAGATACTGATTAGTTTGCAATGGTTTTTGTTCTAGATATTGTTAAGTATTTTGAATTTTGAATTTTGAAATTACCCAACTAAATTAAAGGGGTCATGCCACATCAGCACTCCAATTAATTTAAACTAAAAACTAACTGCATTGATTATGTAATAAAAAATTAAAAATTTCTTCTTTTTGTAAATATGTTTTTAGTGCACTTTTATTGTATTTTTTTCATAAAAAATACTAGAATATATAATTAACCCAAAAAAATATCTAATTTCTTTTTGGTAGAAATATCAACCCAAGAATAGTACATCTGGGGGACCGATCCTAGTCGTCGATGCTAGCGACCTGTCCAAATTTATTTATTTATTTATTTTTAAAAAAAATTATAAGATTTATTTTAATAATTTTTTTTATAGAATTTAATAATTTAGATACAATTTAAATGCATATAAATAACAGTATTATACAGATTATTTAATATTGTTATTTACATATATTCAAATTATACCTAAATTATTGAATTATATAAAAAGAAATTATCAAAAAAAAATTATAAATATTTTAAAAGTAAAAAAAAATTAAAAAATAATAATAATATTTTTTAAATCGATCGTTAAGACTAATCCCAAAGACTTATCCACACAAGAAACATTGTCTACCTACCTACTCTTATAAATTATAATAAATTAACTTGACTCCTAACATTCTGACCAACTATTAATTGGAATAAAAAAATTTAAGGGACTAGAAGTTGTGATCGGTCTTATTTTTTATTTTATTTTTTGACTCTTAAAATATTTATAATATTTATTTTAATAAATTTTTTTATATAATATTGTTATTTACATGTATCTAAATTGTATTTAAATTGTTGAATTTTGTTCAAAAAATATCAAAATAAATATTATAAATATTTTAAAAACCAAAAATAAATAAACAAATAAATAAAACCGTCCCCTAGAAAAGCTCAATTGGAATTCATAGACATGCAAGAAAGTCTGCAAATAAAGCAATTTCCGGGAAACATCTAGGAAACATATAGTTCTTCCTTCTAAGTTGGGGCAAGGACCCAATAGCTTATCTTAATAAATGTAAGCTGATCATCATATATATATATATGCCCAATTATTTAATGGTTAATTAATAATTGATGGCAAAGGAATATGATAATACTTTTATCTCAACTTGTTAATTAACTAAAGTTTAAGTCAATTATGAAACATTAAACAAATTGCATATGATGTGATCGCTTATGCAACTTGTTAACTAACTTTGTCTCAACTTGTCTATTAATTAAAATTCATTGAAGTTACGAAGGACTAACATCATGCAAGACATTGATATATTTTATAATTACCTACGTTTGAATTTTTTGGTATTTGATTAATCTTCCAAAGCACTTATAAGGAGTGGAGATTTGGTCTTCAAATTACTTTTGGCTGGAAAAAAAAAAAAAAAAAAAAAAACTGTATGGTTAAAATACAAGTTTATTCTCAAATTATTGAAAAAAAAATTTCTAAATTCCACACACTAACCTATAAATTAACACTAAATTCTTAAAAGTCAATTTGTAATTATGTACCCGAACATTATTTGTACTTTGTCAAAAAAGTATATTTTTTTAATCAAAAATATATTAAGCTTACTAGTGTTTGGTATCAACGTACTAATCACTCCGCCAAATTTCCACAAAATCAGAGGCAAAGTTACATACATTGTAGTGGGGTCAATTACTAGTGTTTGGTATCAACGTGCTAGCCACTCCGCCAAATTTCCATGAAACTAGAGGCGAAACTATATATATTGTAGTGGGGCCTCACTGGAAAAAAAAATTATTTTACAAACTCAAATTTTATAAATTTTTTTATTATATGAGTTCAAATTAAAAATTTATATCTTTATCAGTCAAATTTTAATCACATATAACTCATATCCCCTCAATATATGTATCTCTCCTTATAATATTTTTAAACTAAATAATAATCTAATTTATATTATTTTTTAAAATAATTAATAAATTAATTATTTATGAACAGTTGTGATTAAAAAATATATTATAAGTCAATATAGTGTATATATATCATATATTATTAATTATTATATTGTCATTATAATATAGTATATATTTTATATATGTATATGTGTGTGACTCGAAAGTACAAAAATATTATAAATTTTTTTAGCTAAAACCAACTTATTGAAATGATTTCCAAGATTAATTTGTTTTTGTGAAATCTTTTCTTTCAATAAAGTATTCTAATAAAAAACAGTGCATGAATTAATTTTGACAAAAGAGGTAGTGCGTCACGTCGTTTTATATAATTAAATATATATTTTCGTTCATATTATATATAAAAATATATTTTTATAATTTTTTAAAATATTATTATTATAAAATAATATCTCATGATAAAATAGTGCTCGCCTCCTGTGCCCTTGTTAATTAAAATGATGTTGAAATGATAAGATTTGTCCAAATCCACCGTTTTTTGTACGAAACAACACATCAAGCAATTTACTATGAACAGGAATGTTAGGTAGGTATTTAATTATTCATAACAGAAATTTAATTGGTCATATTTTAATATTATTTTATCTTTGGTAATATTATATAACTAGTTGATAGTGTTTACTATGAATTCAAAATTATTGAACATACTATTCTTAATATTTATGTTTTACTAAAATGTCCCTATACTAATTTATGTTGTCAAATAATTCAAATAAAGGGTTCTTGCCCATTAATTGTAATTCAACACTCAAAATATTGCCTAACTAATATAAAGATTAATTAATTGAGTTAAAAATCAAAACAATAAATTAAATTTAGAATAATAAAGAACAAAACAAGATGAATAAGGACAACTAAACATACTATATCCAAATTATTAAAATAAAGAGGAGTGCATAGGGGTTTGGCTGGTAATTTTTTTTGTAATTATTTGATAAATTAAGAAAGAACATTTATATCCAAATTATTAAAATATGAGGAGTACTTTTATTTGGGAATCAACAATTAATATACTATTCAATGTTTAAAAGATAATTATACCTCATTTCATAGTGCTTGAGTGATAATACTCACGTTATAGTATTTATAAAGTCTTGGAGATCTAATATTGACAAAATCAACATTATTAAAATTTTCCTTAAATGAGAAGAAAAAAATAAATATTTTATCTTTAACCAATTTCGTCCATTTTCTCATCGGAATTGGACACGTGTCAAGTGCATATGACTTCAAAATAAATTGAGTATTGAATTTATTTATTTTTATGTAAAATCTCAAATTTTATAAAATATGAAATTTAATTTTTTTTCATATATATTTTTCTGAAACAATAAGTGGTTAAATTAACAAAGTTAAAAGTTAAGGATATTATGTGTAAATTTTATTTTGTCGGACAATATTCGTTTTATCGGAGAATATTCAAGTCGTACGACGGCGCCGAAATAATCAATCATTGGTGAACCCCACAACGGAATATTGTCGAATATAGAAAAGGACAGAAGTAACATTTTTAAATATAAATAGTCAACGTTATTATCACTTTTAACTATTAGAATACCCGGTGATAAAAGAATAGTAATATACGGTATTTTATGATATTTTACTGTAGCATACGGTATTCTACAGTAGTACACGATATTACATAATAACACACGGTATTACACAGTATCTCATATTATTGATCTGATAACGTCGTTATTGCACAGTATTTATCAATAATTGTTGTTACACAGTATTTTGTATTATTAATTCAATAATTGTCATTACACTGTATTTTATATCATTGAACCAATAATTATTATTAATTATTATTGCACTGTATTTTAAAATTATTAAACCTAATAATTATCACTGTAGCAAATGTGCAATAATTTATATTATTAAATTAATAATGATATATAACGTGTTTCTTATATTATTGTTGAATTATTGTTGTAGCATTATTTTATTACATATGTATGACCCACAGAAAGAAAAATAAATAAATAAAAATATTAAAAAATAATAATATAAAAAAAATTATTATTATTATTTTGAATAGTAAACATGCGGGCCCTCTGTGGGGGGCCACATGAGAAATGGGCATGTAAATGGTTGCTGGAGTTGGTGAAGGAAAAAACAGTCAAGCTGGTGGCTGCTGCCTTGAATTCTCAGCACCGGCGTGCCGCACGTCACCCGCCTACCGCGCACAGTAACTTCTTTTCTCCTATAAATAGCTTGCTCAGTTGAATAGAAAAATCACACATAAAATATAAAAAATTTCTACAAGTATTTTATAAATTTTCTATGAGAATAATAAGATTATCTTGGGTGTTTATAAACCAAAAGGAATGCAAAAAAAATTCAAGAATTTTTTTTATTAAAAAGTAGTAATTGCACAAATACCTATTTCACACAGTATTTACAAATCTTTCATTAGAAAACTTTTCTTTGAGAAAATTTATTTTAAAAAACTTTCTTTAAAAAATTTATTTTGAAATATTATTTCAAAAATTATTTTTGAAATTATTATTTTACACTACAAAAATTTATATTATATAAATAATTTTGATAATTCATAATATATGAGTTACATACACCTTGAAATTTATATGTGGTAATTACTAATTATATTATAAATATATAAGTTGATCAACCTCATTTTTATCAATATCCAGTCACGTGATAAAGTAAGGAATATAATCTTCTTTCATCTTCTATTATTTAAACTTACTACGGTAAGAAATATCATATTCTTTTATCTTTTATTATTTAAACTTACTACGATAAGTGATACTATCTTTTTCAGCTTCCATTATTCAAACTTACTATGGTAAGAGATATTATTTCTTTTATACTCTTAAACTTACTATGATAAGTATTGTTCGGTAAAACTTCTGAAATGATTATATGTTCCTTAATAGTTTGTATTTCATCTAATATAATTTTAATTGAACTTTCCTATTTTTCTGAACTTTTCTTTTGAACTGTGAATCTTAAATATCATTTTGAATTTCACTCCACATTATGTTGACAATTTGGACATTATTTGAATATTGTAATGTGATACGTTGTATTGTAATAGTTGTGTATTTTAACAATTCAAATTTGAATTGTGTGGGCCCAAATTTGGAGGTGTCACAATTTATATATAAAAAAAATACGTTTATGACATTAAAATAAATCAAAAAAATTAGAAGATTAAATAAAAAGATTAAAATATAAATTAAATAGATTAAAATCGTATTTTAGAACATAAACCACATTAACAAGAAGGAAAAAAAAATTATCAACAGAACAAGTAATGTAACTTAAAACCCAATTCTTCGACACAAAGATTAGATGCCCAGAAAATCAAATTCAATCAAAATCTTCAATAAACCCATAACAAAATCAAACTACCAACCCATTATCAACGCCAATCACTGGTACCAAACAAGATCTAACAATGTGGATGTAATCGAAGAATCATCCCGATAGTTCGCTCAAATCTAGAGAAGAGACAAAAAATATTATACCTTGACGACAGCGTCGAAACTCGACTATAACAAGTACTTCCTTACAGCGTTGGCACATGGAAAGGCAGTGGCAGCACAAAACGTTTCACGGTGGCTATGGTTTAACTCGACGAAGGCCTAATGGTGGCAATGATGAGTTTATTTTTGTTTTTGCTATTTTTTCCTTCTCTAAATAGTGGTGGTTGTAAACTGCAAGTATTGTAATTATGATTATTTATTTGGAGGAATTTATTTATTTATTTATTTAGGTTCATAAGATGGGTGATTTAGGTTCGGGAAGAATCTTAGTTTGAGATTTATTTGGGTTTGAAGCTAATCGTTTTTATGGGGATTGAAAAGATAAGAGAATACTGAATTTGTGTTTAATTAAATTAATTACTGTCTGCACATTTTTTTATTTGTCTATATGTATGTTTGGCCAAAAATTGAACAAAATATTTACATGTGTCTATTTCAAGCAAGCGAGTAATGAGCTGGAATCGACTAAAGTCCAGATAATTGTCTTTTTAAAACTCAAGTCTAAGATAATTGTCTTTTCCAAAATGAATAGTTTTGTCATTACGGATATACACTAATGTGTGTGCAATTTGATTTTTCTTCATTCAACTTAAAGTTACCTAGCTACTGCTTCCCGGATGGTGACCTGAATATATTGCTATATAATATACTCCATGATCAAACCTTGCACAATGTCACATGTACTACAAAACTAAAGCTAGCATCTTCATTAGTATCTCTTTGGTGCCCTTTCTTCTTTAATTCTAGCTTCTGTTACATTTATTTATATAGACAAGAGATGGCAGAGGCTGTGGTTAGTTTTACTTTGCAAAGGCTTGGAGATTTGTTGATCTCTGAGGCTAAATTATTGTCCGGGTTGAGCGATCAAATTGATGATATTAAAGCTGAGCTAAAAAAGATGCAATGTTACTTACAAAATGCAGAAACAAAACAATACGAAAATCAAACCATACGCAATTGGGTGAGGGAGATTAGACAACTTTCTTATAAAACCGAAGATATTCTTGAAACTTTTGTTGTTGAAGTTGCATCAAAAAAAGAGGGAGCCATCAAACAAACTGTGAAAAGATTTTGTTGCTTCTTTCGTGAAGGTATGACCCTCCACAAGATTGGTTTGGAGATCGGTGCCATAAAAGCTAAGATGGGTAAGCTGACTACAAGTTTACAAACTTGTAATGAAATAAAAGCTCTAACTGAAGGATCCGGACGCTCTACCGGGCGCCTGAGGATGATGAATGATTCCCACTTAACTCAAATGGATTTTGATTTTGTTGGGATGGAAGAGGAAATAAAGAAATTGGTCTCAATTATGAAAGACAAAGAGAAAGGCTGCCAAGTTGTTTCTCTCTGGGGTATGGGGGGTCAAGGTAAAACCACTCTTGCCAGAAAGATTTACAATCATGACGAGGTTCGATCGAGTTTTCAAGCATTTGCATGGGTTTGTATAAGCCAAAAGCACCAGAAAAAGAAGGTTTTGAGAGACATCCTCGTCCAGCTTCTCCCGGATAAGAGGGGAGAGGTCAAGGCAATGGGAGACAGAGAATTGGTCCAAAGGCTCCACCAGACGCAACGACAGAACAATTGTCTCGTTATTATTGATGATATCTGGACAACATCTGCTTGGAAAAACCTAGAACCTGCTTTTCCCCTTGGAGATCAAGCATCTGGTAGTAAAATTATGCTTACAACTCGTCTA
Organism: Hedera helix; assembly: GCA_947179155.2. Lineage (NCBI taxonomy): Eukaryota > Viridiplantae > Streptophyta > Magnoliopsida > Apiales > Araliaceae > Hedera > Hedera helix. Next base: position 40,752,079 of record OX359276.1, on the reverse strand, counting down.
GAACAAGTGGCAAAAATGGGATGTCCATATAAAGTTCGGTCTTTAACCGAGGAGGAGGGCTGGCAGTTATTTATGAAGAAAGTATTTCCAGGAAAAAAGGGTAATATGCCAGGTCAGATTATTGTTATTTCATTTTATGTGCTAATATATAACGATGGTCATTTATTTGATAAATAATACGGTAGGGATATGTTGGACAATAGTCTCAAGTACAAATTCTAAAACTTCTTTGTCCACGATATATAATATGTTGGCTGTAAATAGCTAGCTTCAATTACGGTCTGACATATTATATGCTAGACGTGGGCAAAAATGTCTATTCAACTTTGAAGAAATTGTTTGTCATGTTTCATATAATTAGACGGTTAAATTAGTTTACTGATAAAATGACTCTGATCTTGAAATGAGTTGGCTAGTTAAGACTCCAGCCAATTGTTCCAAAAAAAAATTGCTACCAAAACAGAGTTTAAAGATTACATCTCAGCGGCGGAGGAAAAGGGTCAAGTGGAAGGGGAAGGGGAGTGGAGGTGTTGCAAGTGCTCACCCTTGGTTTTTAATTTTTTTTTTTTATTATTATTCTGTAAGTATGGAGGGTGGGTTAATATGGCTAAATAGTGCCCATCCTAAAATAAAATAGAAAAAACTTAGGTCAAGGCATGATAATTAGGAATTTTTAATATTCTCTTTTAACTTCACATTTCAATTTTTATTTGCATGTGTCTATTTGATTTCTCCCAAATTTTTGAGTTAAAGTTAAATATCAATAAATTTTTCTCTAATTTTTTATTAATTTTCCATAAGTGGTTAATTGCTTAAGTTTGATTCTTATTTATTTTTATTCATTCTTACTAATTAGTACATACATACATGCTATTTAACTTTACAATATATATTGAAATTTTTGACATATGCGTCATTTGATGTTGAATTTAAATCAATAAAGGCATCAATTGTGAATATATAATTTTGATTAAGAACTATAGTATAGGGTGTTTAGTTAGTTCATATTATTAAATTTATTTTATAGTTTGTTTTTTTATTATTTTGTGAATTTGAATTTGATATCTTGAATAAAGATATATATATATAAGAAAATTTTCAAGATCTAGCACTACTCAACGTCCTCGATTCGAATATTTTTCTGTGGAATCAACTCAAGAATCAATTAGTCGTGTCTCAATCTAAGAGCAACCTAATAAAACTATTTCTTCACAAAAAGATGTAAAGATGTACTTGTAACCATTGAAAATGAGGTGATTATGAAACAATTTCAAGAAATAAAGTCTCGAAAAAGGATTTTCTAGTGAATTTTATGTGTTTCTAATTGAAATTTATATTAGGTGATTTTTATATTTTTTAAATTTAATTATAAAGTGTTCCCCTTGCCGACAAAAATTCTGCGTCGCCCTAAATTTACATGTTGCCACTTTCGTTAACTAGAGGACTCATGCAGCATGTGTCATTTAAATTATAAAATTTTATGCTTTTGAAAATATATTTTAGCCATCACACCAAAGGTGAATGATGTATATATGCCTTGTTATGTGCAGCAAATGGAGTTGACATTGAGGCAGAAAAAATAGGGCGGGAGATGGTCCAAAAATGTGAAGGACTCCCATTAGCGATCTGTACTTTGGGAGGAATTTTAAAAGATAAAACCAAGTTAAGGGATTGGCAAATGCTTAATAACGATGTTGCTTCATATATAAGTCGTGGCGCGGGAGATGAAAACGAAGGTGGTGGTACAGTAAGACAAGTTTTAGCTTTAAGCTATGATAATTTATCTTATTATTTGAAGCATTTGTTCCTTTACTTCGGTAATTTTCCCGAGGATACTGAGATATGGACTGTCAATTTGTACTTCACATGGATAGCAGAAGGTTTGATATTCCCAGATGACCAAGCAAAAGGAGAAATGATGTTGGACGTTGCAGAACGCTACTTGGGTGAACTAGCACAGAGGAGCCTGGTTCAAGTAGAACCAACTCTTGAGGGAGAATCATGGTTACAGTTTCGGATTTGCCACATGCACGACCTTATTCGAGACTTGTGCTTATTAAAAGGAAAGGAGGAAGATTTTATCAATATCATTGATCCTCGAGAAGATCGCAACATGACACTACGTTCCAAATCCTTCGCACAAAATAACATGGCTCATTGTCGTAGGCTTGCTGTTAATTTGTATGATGGTTTGGACAGCAACCTTGTTCCTTTTGAGCAACAGAATGTAATTGGTCAAATTCGATCACTTTTATTCTTCAATCCCTACCGGTTGCCACCTGTAGGAATCGACAATATCAAGGAATTCAAATTGCTTAGGCTTTTGAGGCTCGAGAGATTTGACTTCAAGAATGTAAAGTTACTAGAGGGAATTGGTGAACTTACCTATTTGCGGTATTTGAGCTTCTGGGCCTGTACATTGGGCGAGTTGCCAGCATCTATTGGCAACTTGAGATACTTACAATCCCTCGACCTGCAGGTACATTGTCCAATTATTATACCTCACAATGTGCTACGCAAGATGAAGCAATTGACGCATCTATATCTTCCAGTCTTTATTCGTGTAAAAGAAGGTTCTGGAAGGAAATTAATATTTGATGGGCTGAGGGAGCTGGGGTTAATATCTAAATTTAATGTGAGTACTTGTGACATAAATGATCTTGTGAAGTTAACCAATGTGCGAGTACTTCGGCAAATCACTGTAAACACTCTTCAGGACATTACGGAGACCATCAACTTCATCAGTTCGGAGATGCACAAAAAGAGGTATGTGTCCCTTTGGTGTGTAAACATCGCGAAATTCGATTCAGAAGAGGGGCATTCTTGTTTGGTACGATTGCTAGAATGTGTCACTATTAATCACTTGTTCATTGATGCGCATGTGGGCGTATTACCCAAGCACTATGATCACCGCCTTTTCTCAGACAGACTCTTCTCCATACATCTTTGGTACTGTTATTTTAAGGAAGACCCCATGAAATTATTGGAGAAGCTTCCCAACTTAAGAGTCCTTCGATTAAATCCCCATTCTTATGTTGGGAAAGAAATGGTATGTTCTGCTATGGGTTTCCCACAGCTCACAACTCTAGAACTTAATCAATTAATCAACTTAGAGATGTGGAGGGTGGACAAAGGAGCAATGCCCAAGCTGTATGAACTAGAAATTTCGTGGTGTTCTCGATTGGAGATGCTACCGGATGGATTGAGATTCGTCACCGCGCTTCAGGTATTGAACCTTGACTATATGCCTCAAGAATTTCAAGACAGGGTAAGAGTGATAGATGGTGTAGAAGGAAAAGATGTTTATAAAGTCCGTCACGTTCCATGAACCATATATATTGATGTTGTTGTCATCACTCTCTCAGGTACATTAAAGTTGCAGCAACCTTATATTATCAACATTCAGTATTCATTTAATCACTACTTATGTATTCATATTATTATCCTGATTATTACAACAACAAAAAAAGAACTTTATCGATCAAAGTTGATTTCAGTGAGCACAAGGAGGAGCTGCAAGACTATCTCAAGGTGATTTTGTATGTTTCCCTTTGCTTCAGAGTAACAGCCTAGCAGGTACCTAGTGAATCTTTATGGAAGTTGGCTTTTTCTCCTTCCAATTAGGCCTTGGAATATGTTTGGGGAATGTTTTTCATTTCAGTTTTTTCTATGTTCAATGTTGCAAGTAAACTTTAATCCGACATTTTCGAATTGTAATTTTTATTTCTCAGTAGTTGATTTATTTTGCCTTCAACATGTATGTTATTAAGCTATCAATTTCATATAATCAAATTATCATTAGTTCCCCTATTTTAAGGTTTAATACATGAATCGTAAGAACTAGTAATCAGATTATAAGGTTTCTAAGGAAATTTAAAAGACAGTCGAAGAAATTAATTTGTGCAATTATTGACAATTGAGGCCTTTATCCATTTAAAACTTGGACCATTTCTCACAAAATAATCTAGCAGTTAAAGCCATACTCACATCTCCAGAGCTGATGGTTTATTATAGCAAATTAATTAAATGATTTGTCACGTTTAAGACTAATGATATATATTAGTTTCTATTGATCAACTTATTCATTTGACTCTTTCTCATATAATGTCAGCATTTGACATTGTAGATGATGGCATGGAAGGAATTTTAAGACCAAAAACACTACTGTTGAATGTATCAATCTAGCCAAAGAGGACCAATAATTCAAAAAATCAACCATTTAATATCATGAAATTGTCGACTCCAAGAATCTTAAATTATCATTAGCAGATTAAACAGCGACCAACGACGACTACGTAAACAATGGCTTATATAAAATGTGTGATGATGTGATCAACGACTACGTAAACAATGGCTTATATAAAATGTGTGATGATGTCCAAATTCTTTAGATAGAGGTTTCCTAGAAGTGTTGACACTGACAACTCTTTTCCTATATATCAACAAAAAGAGAAATCAAAGCAGAAAGAGAGGAGGAGAGAAAAGTGAAATGGAAAGACAAGGAAGTCAAAAACCTCGACGATTAGTTCTGGTACCGTTTCCATTCCATGGTCATACCACGCCAATGCTTCAGCTTGGGTCTCTGCTTCACTCCAAGGGCTTTGAGATTACAATTGCACATACTAAATTCAACCCTCCTAATCTTTCTAACCATCATGATTTTGATTTTTTCGCCTTATCAGACAACTTATCTATCACTGATACCTTTGGTTTTAAATTTTTCGATATAGAACAAATCAATTACAACTGCAAAGCATCACTGCAGGAGTTCTTGGAGCAACAGTAGGCAAATGGTCAGCTGTTCGGCGTCATTCATGATTCCCTCATGTACTTCGCAGAATCTGTGACTAGTCATATGAAGATTCCAAGCATAGTCTTGCGAACAACCTCTGCTTCTTTTTTGCAAGTATATCGTGCCCTGCCTCAACTCCAAGAAGAAGGTTACCTTCCCTTTCAAGGTATATGACATGTACTCAATAAAACAAAGCTATGGTTTATGAATATAGATTAGTGGCTAAAGAAAACAAAACACAATTCATAATTTAAGTAAGAGAAATTAGAAAACATAAGAAAAGCCTACTGATTGTCTGCTGTAACATATTTATTTTTTAACTCGTCTACTAGGTATCAAGACTACATGAACAAGAAATTTTGTTATAAAAGATAACTAAGAAATGAAATATGTTTTATAGTTAATGTCTAGCCGTTTTGTTTCTTTGTTTTCCATAGCCGTAGTATACAAACCTTATAGCTAGATGCTTAAGTAATATTGATTATAGATAATTCAAGAAATATAAGCCCAGGAGAGAAATAACAATAAATTTGAAAGTATGTCATCTTGTGTTGAAAGCCTGTTCTTATTATTATTGTCATTTTCATTCGAGATCGTAGGTTTCTAGTTTTCTTTAATCATGTATCTTGTGGGATCTTGGCACACAATTAGATCCAGTTATCGCAGGCTCAAGAATAGCGAATACAACTTCTGTTATAGCAAATGCAACTGAAAGCTACGAACTTACAAGGGTGTAACAACTTCACAGAATCCAAATCAAAGAATGAATAGGTGGTCTTGGGCTCTATATATGTTCTCTGCTTTAATTGATCTCCCTTTGTACTATATATGCAGATTCTAAATTGCTGGAGCTAGTGCCCAAGTTTTATCCCCTTCGATTCAAGAACCTGGGAAGAGACGTTAAATCTTCTTTGGCATACAAGCAATATGAAAAAAGTCCAGCCGTCATCTTGAACACCACCAAAGATCTCGAGGATTCATCGTTGATGCAGCTCCAGCAAAATTACAAGGTTCCATTCTTCCCAATTGGTCCTTAGCACAAATTAGCACCAGCCTCGTCCACTGGAAGAGGAACACTTGCATTTCATTGGCTACACTAGCAAATTCCTATCTCGGTAAGCTTTGGCAGCATAGCAAGCATGGCTGAGAAAGAGTTACTCGAAACATATTGGGGCTAGCCAACAGCAAAAAGCCGTTCTAGTGGATGATTCGGCCTCGCTCAGTTTTTGGCTCGGAATGGATAGAGCTATTGCCTGTAGGTTTTATAGAAGAAGTTGGAGATAGAGGGCATATAGTGAAATGGGTGCCCCAAAAGGAGGTGTTGGCACATAATGCAGTCGGAACTCAACCTTGGAGAGTATTTGTGAAGGGGTTCTAATGATATGCTCGCCTCGTTCAACAGACCAAAAGGTGAATGAGAGGTACCTGAGTTATTTATGGAAAGTAGGCATTCAATTGGAGACTGAACTCGACAGGAATGAAATGGAGACGGCCATAAGAAGAGTTTTGGTGGATAATGAAAGGGAGGAAATGAGGCAGAGAGCTGTTGAAAAGAAGGATAAAATTAACGTATGCCCGAGTGAAGGTGGTACTTCATACAACTCCATGACGAAATTGGTGGAGCTCCTCCTCTCGTTCACAACTGAAGGTGGTCCGTTGGGAAGCTGTCGCAAGCAACCAAAAATAAATTCTTACTTTTAAAAATATTAATGTAGTAGTGAAAGTAAGAGTCGAACCCACAGAGAGTGAATTGTTTTAATAAATCTAATGTTTTCAAAAATATCTAATTAAATGGGGGGTTTGAAATTATTAATTAACTAATTTAAAATTTAAACAAATAAATAAAACTGAATAATAAATAAATATGAGAAAAATCAATTAAAACAAACTTCAGTTCCTTAGTTCAGTATCCCCTTCTTTTAATTAACAAATTAATCAAGTTATTATTATCTTTTCCTTCAATTGAAATTAATAATCCTAGATAACCGACAATCGCCAAGTTACCCGAAATTCTCCTTAAATTATAAATCTAATGCAGCAATCGCTCACAAAAGACCCTAACTATCATACAACCTAGAACTATCAGTCTAGATTTAATATAACAGTTGCATTAAAAATTAGAGAATTAGATTATTCCAAGCAACAATCTCAACATCGTGGACCATTTAACTTGCCATCTTGATAATCATAATAATATTCAAAAGTTTGTCCACAATCAAATATTATTAATTGCTACTTATGATCAGATAAAATATCGTTTGCTTAATATTAAATCTTAATCTAGCATATGATAAATTATTGATTAATCTAACAGGCCAATATCAAATTAATCAAGCAAATATCATAGAACAATTAAAACAGATTATCAAGAATAAATCTCATGCATGAAGGAATAAATAATAAAACTCAATTAAAACATTAATTAAAAATAAGGTTCAACATCCCTTTGGAACTGAAAATAAAAACTTAGCCTGACATTCTTCAAAATAATCTTCAAGAGTTGAAAAGCTCTCTCCAAGAAAGTATAAGAAAGAACTCCTAAAAGCTTACCATGAATAATGAGAGAGCTTGGCCCTCTATTTATAGGCCTCTAATTTATCCAAACCCTAATTGGATTTACAATTAAAAATAAAAGAAAAAGAAAAATAATTATTATCCTAACCCTAGTTGGAATTAAAATCCAATTTGGAATCAAAAAGTAGCAAAAATCGGAAATAATTCCGTTTTCCAGCTTTTCCGTGCAAGCCAAACGCGCCCTTAGCCGCCACAGTTGACCGGTCAACGCGCTTACCGCGCATGGGTGACGTCAGCAAGCTTCCGCGCATTGCGCGGTAAGCTCCGATTCTTCTGAAACGACGGCGTTTCGTCCCCGGGCTGCTGAACAGCTATCGCCTCCAAACGACGCCGTCTCTTAACTCCTTTTATGCGCGCGCATTGCGCGGACGCGTCTTTTCGGTATTTACGGTTTTGCCCCTCCGCGTCTTTTCTCCTTATTTACACTTTTGCCATCCGTGCGGTTTAATTACCAAAATGCCATCAGACTTTTGCGAATTTTCCAGATTTGCCCCCAAGCTTTATTTTTCCTTCAAAATAAAATATAAAAATAAATAAAAATAATATAAAAATACTAAAAATCCTAAAAACACATAATAATAAATAAAACACCTAAAATACTAAAAATAAATAAAAACACATAAATAAAAAGAAATATAAAAATACTATAAAATTACCTAAATTAACATAAATTAACTAAAATCCTATAAAACCTATTAAAACCAAAATAAGCTAAATAATTAAACATTTAACCACACAATAAATATAAAAACTAAGTATTAGGGAATAAAAATATCGTATAATTTAGCTCTATCAAATACCCCCACACTTAGTTTTTTGCTCGTCCTCGGGCAAAACAAAAATAAAAACAAACAAAAATAAAATAAATCTAACTAGCCCAACAGACTAAAGCGACTCAACTAACTCGACTTTTTACATGAGCAATAAATTAATATGAACTTCACATCATCCTCAAAGATTTTTTTTAAATGATAACTCAAAGAAAGTTTCAAAATCATGCAAAATCTAGAACTTTAACATATTTATTAATCTTACTCTACTCAAGATCTTTTGTGTGTGTGTGAATCCAAATGTATCAAACTAATCAAAACTCAGATAAGTTAAGGTCATTAATTACCTTATAAAAGATATATAACAAAACTCAAAATACTTATTTTTCTCATCACTTTCAGCTAATACAGACAAATATACATCAGAAGATCAAAAGGTTTTTAATCAATGAAACATACTAGGATTATCAATATCAATTTTTTTCAAATATATATATTTTTTTCAATTTTTTTTCTTTTAATGGGTGCATTTTATGCTCCATCCCATTTTCTTTCTTTCTTCATTTTTCACTTTTTTTTCATGGTGAGTGCATTTTATGCTCCATCTCACCAACGAGTGCGTTTTACGCTCCCTCTCGCTTTTCATGTGTTTATGAGTGAGTGCGTTTTACGCTCCATCCCAACCCACCACAAGATTTTTTTCCAATAATAATCCTAGAAAAATTACCTAAATCATCTCCTCCAAATTATATTTTGTCTTATACTTCACTTTAAATAATGATCAAATAAGATATAGAGCTAAAAAATATCTTTCATAAGCATTTAACCATATAAACTTTCTCTAAATTAAAACTAGCTCAAACAATTGGATATAAGTGCATAAAAAGTTAAAGATCTCAAACAAAGTAATAATCAATAAAAAGTCAAAAAAATTCAAACTAAGCAAAACTTTATCATTTTTTCAAGAGTTATTAAAATCAAAATCAAAATTTTATCATTGGCTAAAAATTAAAATTCAATTAACTCATTGCTCAAGTGACTCATCCTAAAAATAAAAAACTACCCCATTTTCGTAGGAAACACGGTTACACTTAGCATGTGCAACAAGCCTTTAAACCCCAAGGTTACCCCAAGTGGACGAGTTTTGTCTCGTGAGGGTTTGCAGTGAATTTACCCACAAAATTCCAAAATTAAACCTTTTTTTTTTAAAATTGACCTAAAAATAAAATTAAAAAATAAAAATAAAAAAAACAAATTTTTTAAAATTTCCTAAATCCCTTCCCCCACACTGAAAATTTACATTGTCCCCAATGTAAACTATAATACAAAGAAACAAGAACAAACAACTATAAAAAGAAAAAGGAAAAGAAATGCAAATCTGATTTCTTGGGTTGCCTCCCAAGCATCGCCTTTGTTTATTGTCATTGGCTCGACCACTTTCAGCTCTTAATCTTGGTAAACTGGATCCGTCAACGTCAGGGTCTCCACATTTTCCACTTGATGACCGTCATAGAATGGTTTGAGTCGATGGCCGTTCACTTTGAATATTTTTCCAGTACTCGGATTATGAATTTCTACTGCACCATGAGGAAAAATATTAACAACAATAAATGGACCTTCCCATCGAGAACGAAGTTTACCTGGAAATAATTTCAATCGGGAATTGTATAGGAGGACTTGTTGACCCACTGTAAAGGTTTTCCTTAAAATTTTCTTATCGTGGAACGCCTTTGTCTTTTCTTTATACAATTTCGAGCTTTCATATGCTTCATTTCGGAGTTCTTCAAGCTCTTGTAATTGCAATTTCCTGTGCTCTCCTGCTTGATCTAGGCTCATATTGCACTGTTTGATCGCCCAAAAAGCTTTGTGTTCTAGTTCCACTGGCAGATGACATGGCTTGCCGAACACAATCCTATATGGTGACATCCCTATAGGAGTTTTAAATGCTGTCCTATACGCCCATAGTGCATCTTCTAATTTCAGACTCCAATCCTTTCTATTTGGCTTGACAACCTTTTCTAAAATGGACTTGACTTCACGGTTGGACACTTCAGCTTGACCATTGCTTTGTGGGTGATAGGCTGTAGAGACTCTATGTATAACATTGTACTTCTTAAGTAGAGCCGCTAGCATCCTATTGCAGAAATGAGTTCCTTTGTCGCTGATAATAGCCCTTGGAGTTTCAAACCTGACAAAGATGTTAGACTTGATAAAATCTGCAACAACTTTAGAATCGTCAGTTCTAGTGGCTTTAGCTTCCACCCATTTTGAAACATAGTCAACAGCCAAAAGAATATAAACATTACCATAAGAAGCAGGAAATGGTCCCATAAAATCAATACCCCAAACATCAAAAATTTCAACAATTAAGATAGGAGTTTGTGGCATTTGATTCCTACTTGAGATATTACCCGTTCTTTGACAATTTGCACATGATTTACAAAATAGATAAGAATCTTTAAAAATAGTTGGCCAAAAGAAACCAGATTCTAAAACTTTATGGGCTGTTCTTTTAGGTCCGAAATGTCATCCACAAGCATAAGAGTGACAAAATGTAAGAATAGACAAAAACTCACTATCAGGCACACACCTTCTAATTACCTGATCAGAACAAAATTTCCACAAGTACGGATCATCCCACACATAATATTTCGCATCTCATTTTAGCTTTTCTTTTTGGAGTTTAGAAAACTCACTAGGCATGTAAGCACTAACCAAATAATTAACGAGATTTGCATACCAGGGTACCGAATTTTCAATGGAAAGGAGATGTTCGTCTGGAAAAGAATCTTGTAATGGTAGAGAGTCTTCCTCCTTAATCAGTCTGCTCAAATGGTCTGCCACCAAGTTTTCTGCTCCTTTCTTATCTTTGATTTCCAAGTCGAATTCTTGGAGCAGTAGGATCCATCTGATAATCCTCGGTTTTGAATCCGTCTTGGTTAACAGGTACCTGAGAGCTGCATGGTCAGAATAAACTACAACTCTAGTGCCAAGAAGATAAGATCTGAATTTTTCCAAAGCAAAAACAACAGAGAGTAATTCTTTTTCCGTTGTTGAGTAGTTAATCTGAGCAGCGTTCAAAGTTCGGGAAGCATAGTAGATGGCATGCACAGCTTTGTTCACTCGTTGGCCCAAGACAGCTCCTACGGCATAATTGCTAGCATCACACATGATCTCAAATGGCAAACTCCAATCTGGTGGTTGTATGACTGGTGCAGAGGTTAATAATTTCTTCAACTTGTTAAACGCCTCCTTGCAATCGTCATTGAATTGGAATTGCACATCCTTTTTCAGCAATTCGCACAGTGGTAGGGCTATCTTTGAGAAGTCCTTGATAAATCTACGATAGAATCCTGCATGACCAAGAAAAGAACGGATCGCCTGCACACTGGCAGGATAAGGCAAAGCAGAAATAATGTCTATCTTAGCTCTATCGACTTCTAATCCTCTAGCTGAAACTACATGACCAAGTACTATACCTTGTTCTACCATAAAATGACATTTTTCCCAATTAAGAACAAGATTAGTTTCTAAACATCTGTCGAGTACACGAGTTAAATTGTCTAAACATGCATCCAAAGAATCACCATGAATTGTGAAATCATCCATAAAAACTTCAATACAATTCTCAAGAAGATCAGAAAATAGACTCACCATGCATCTTTGGAAAGTACCTGGTGCATTGCACAATCCAAAAGACATTCTTCGATAGGAAAATGTACCGAATGGACATGTGAAAGTGGTCTTTTCTTAGTCTTCTGGTGCTATCACAATTTGGTTATAACCTGAAAAACCATCTAAAAAACAATAATAAGTGTGACCAGCTAATCTTTCCAACATTTGATCAATAAAGGGGAGAGGGAAGTGATCCTTTCTAGTTACAGCATTTAATTTCCTATAATCGATACACACTCTCCACCCTGTTTGCATCCGTGTGGGCACTAACTCATTATTATCATTCTTAACAACAGTTATACCAGATTTCTTTGGAACTACCTGTACTGGACTTACCCATTGACTATCAGAGATAGGATAGATAATACCTGCATCGAGCAATTTGATCACCTCTTTTTTCACTACCTCCATCATGGGTGGATTCAATCTCCTTTGAGCCTCTCTTTTTGGTTTAGCTCCTTCCTCCAAAAGTATCTGATGCATACATACAGCCGGGCTTATGCCTTTGATGTCTGCGATAGTCCAACCAAAGACTGTGATGTGGTCCCTCAAGACGCGAAGCAGTTTATCTTCGTGAACTTTGGTTAGATTGTTGGCAATGATCACTGGCAGGGTGTCCTCCTTCCCTAGGTATGCATACTTCAAATGTGTCGGTAACGGCTTCAATTCCAATGTGGGTGCCTGCACAACAGAAGGTAACAGTTTTTGATGAGTTACAGGTAATTGAATAGATGAAACTGCATACTTAGCTGAAATTTTAGGCAATGAATGCAAAGCAGCTATTGTCTCTTTCAATTCCTGTGTTCGCTCAATCTCCTCCTCTTGGTTCACCTCCAAACTCTTTGTGAGGGCAACCTCCAAGCTATCCTTATGCACTTGATCGAATGAATCCTGCACTAGTGAATCAATGACGTTAATAGCAAAAACAGAATTAACATCGCTAGGATACCTCATGGCCTCATAGATGTTGAACTGAATTTTCTCGCCATCGAACTCCATGGTCAAGGTTCCATTGTGCACATCAATCATGGTTCTTGCTGTCTTCAAAAATGGCCTCCCTAACAGTATATGGGTGGGATTTGGAGATGTATCATCTTCCATATCCACGATGTAAAAATCTGCAGGAAATATAAGCTCATTGACCTGCACCAATACATCCTCAATTACCCCTTCGGGATAAGTGTTAGTACGGTCAGCCAATTGAATAATAACACCAGTATTTTTCAAAGGTCCTAGATTTAAAGAAACATAAATAGATAATGGCATGACATTGATTGAAGCTCCTAAATCTAGCATGACTTTCTCAAATCTGGTATTACCTATTTTGCATGGAATTGTAAACATACCTGGATCCTTACATTTAGGGGGCATCTTTCTTTGGAGGACCGCTGACACGTTCTCTCCGACCGTCACTTTTTTATCGTCTTTTAATTTCCTCTTATTAGTGCATAATTCTTTCAAAAATTTGGCATACCTTGGAACTTGCTTGATTGCGTCTAATAGAGGAATGTTAACTTCTACCTTCCTGAAGGTCTCTAGAATCTCCTTATCTTGCTCATCCTTCTTTGAAGTTCTAAGATTCCTGGGAGGAAAAGGTAAAGGATTAGACTTAAGTTGAATAGGAGGGTTAGAGATTACCTTTGAAATTTTTGCTTCTTCCTTAGCCTTATCCTCATCAAATTCAACAGTAGCCCTTGGTGTGTCCAACTGTGTTCCACTCCTTAACGTAATAGCACTTGCATTTTCTCTAGGATTTATAACGGTTTGTGAAGGTAATTTTCCTGAGCCTTGAGAATCCAATTAACCAACGGTTGTAGCCAACAGACTTATCTGACTCTCTAGATTGTGAATGGAAGCTCTTGTATCTTGTTGAAACTGTTGGGTTTGGTTCATAAAGGCTTTGAACATATCCTCCAAAGATGTCCCAGAATTTGCAGGTGGTACTTGTCGAGGTGGGTACTGTTGTTGAGCTGGTTGGAAACCTTGCTGCCTATTCGGAAAGGCATTTTGTTGCGGTGGTGGTGGTCTATTTCCTCCGTAGCTCAGATTGGGATGATCCCTCCATCCTGGATTGTATGTATTAGAATAGGGATCATATCGGCGTTGAGGTTGTCCTTGGAAGTTCCCTATTGCGTTGGCTTGTTGTGTGGTGTCATCCTCTTGTAATGTAGGGCAAGCATCTGTAGAATGATTCGATGATGAGCAAATCCCACAACTCTTTGCAACAGGTGGTGTATTTCCCGTGGACATCTTCAAAACTAAAGCAGTTAAATCCGACAATTGTTGCTCAATACTGCCTGTGTTCACCTCATTGACCCTCTTCGGTGAGTGATCCACCCTAGTTCCATACTGCTGTGAATTAGCTGTCATATTTGCAATTAAGTTCTTTGCAGCGTCGGGAGTCTTGTCAACGAGTGCTCCACCACTTGCAGCATCGATCATACATCTATCCATTGGCAATAATCCCTCATAAAAATATTGGATAAGATGTTGTTCATCGATTTGGTGTAGTGGACAACTGGAGCACAGCTTCTTGAACCTTTCCCAATACTTGTATAGAGTCTCTCCATTGTACTGTCGGATGGCGCATATCTCCTTCCTTATGTTGGCAACTCTTGAAGCAGGAAAGTATTTCTCCAAGAATAGCCTTTGCATGTCACTCCATGATTGTATTGAACCTGAAGGGAGAAAGTACAGCCAATCCTTTGCTAGGTCTGCTAAGGAGAACGGGAATGCTCTCAGCTTGATGTGTTCTTCATTGACTCCTTGTGGTTTCATGGTTGAACATACCACATGGAACTCCTTTAGATGCTTGTATGGATCTTCACCTGTAAGACCACGAAAAGTAGGCAAAAGATGAATTAGGCCAGATTTAAGTTCAAAAGAAGCATCTAAATTAGGATACTCAATACACAATGGCTGTTGATTTAAATTAGGAGTAGCCAACTCCTTTAAAGTCCTGTTGTTGTTAGCCATCTTCTCCTCTTCGAAATCGCTAGGGGAACTATTGGAATAGAGTTCAAGTGCAACGTTGAGGCCTGGTGATAATATGAAAGCTTGGTCCTCAACTGTTCTCTTAGCTTGACGAGTCTCTTTTCTTAATCTTCTTGCAGTTCTCTCGATCTCTGGATCAAAATTCAATTCACCACATTGAGAAGATCGGGTCATACACTACAAAATGAAGAAAAATAAATAAATAAATAAATAAAATAGTTAATTAAAGAAAACAAAGAAAAATAAAACAAATAACACTCCCCGGCAACGGCGCCAAAATTTGGGAAGCTGTCACAAGCAACCAAAAATAAATTCTTACTTTTAAAAATATTAATGTAGTAGTGAAAGTAAGAGTCGAACCCACAGAGAGTGAATTGTTTTAATAAATCTAATGTTTTCAAAAATATCTAATTAAATGGGGGGTTTGAAATTATTAATTAACTAATTTAAAATTTAAACAAATAAATAAAACTGAATAATAAATAAATATGAGAAAAATCAATTAAAACAAACTTCAGTTCCTTAGTTCAGTATCCCCTTCTTTTAATTAACAAATTAATCAAGTTATTATTATCTTTTCCTTCAATTGAAATTAATAATCCTAGATAACCGACAATCGCCAAGTTACCCGAAATTCTCCTTAAATTATAAATCTAATGCAGCAATCGCTCACAAAAGACCCTAACTATCATACAACCTAGAACTATCAGTCTAGATTTAATATAACAGTTGCATTAAAAATTAGAGAATTAGATTATTCCAAGCAACAATCTCAACATCGTGGACCATTTAACTTGCCATCTTGATAATCATAATAATATTCAAAAGTTTGTCCACAATCAAATATTATTAATTGCTACTTATGATCAGATAAAATATCGTTTGCTTAATATTAAATCTTAATCTAGCATATGATAAATTATTGATTAATCTAACAGGCCAATATCAAATTAATCAAGCAAATATCATAGAACAATTAAAACAGATTATCAAGAATAAATCTCATGCATGAAGGAATAAATAATAAAACTCAATTAAAACATTAATTAAAAATAAGGTTCAACATCCCTTTGGAACTGAAAATAAAAACTTAGCCTGACATTCTTCAAAATAATCTTCAAGAGTTGAAAAGCTCTCTCCAAGAAAGTATAAGAAAGAACTCCTAAAAGCTTACCATGAATAATGAGAGAGCTTGGCCCTCTATTTATAGGCCTCTAATTTATCCAAACCCTAATTGGATTTACAATTAAAAATAAAAGAAAAAGAAAAATAATTATTATCCTAACCCTAGTTGGAATTAAAATCCAATTTGGAATCAAAAAGTAGCAAAAATCGGAAATAATTCCGTTTTCCAGCTTTTCCGTGCAAGCCAAACGCGCCCTTAGCCGCCACAGTTGACCGGTCAACGCGCTTACCGCGCATGGGTGACGTCAGCAAGCTTCCGCGCATTGCGCGGTAAGCTCCGGTTCTTCTGAAACGACGGCGTTTCGTCCCCGGGCTGCTGAACAGCTATCGCCTCCAAACGACGTCGTCTCTTAACTCCTTTTATGCACGCGCATTGCGCGGACGCGTCTTTCCGGTATTTACGGTTTTGCCCCTCCGCGTCTTTTCTCCTTATTTACACTTTTGCCATCCGTGCGGTTTAATTACCAAAATGCCATCAGACTTTTGCGAATTTTCCAGATTTGCCCCCAAGCTTTATTTTTCCTACAAAATAAAATATAAAAATAAATAAAAATAATATAAAAATACTAAAAATCCTAAAAACACATAATAATAAATAAAACACCTAAAATACTAAAAATAAATAAAAACACATAAATAAAAAGAAATATAAAAATACTATAAAATTACCTAAATTAACATAAATTAACTAAAATCCTATAAAACCTATTAAAACCAAAATAAGCTAAATAATTAAACATTTAACCACACAATAAATATAAAAACTAAGTATTAGGGAATAAAAATATCGTATAATTTAGCTCTATCATCCGTCCTTGAACTCTGCTCTCTAAATTTTATACATCTACCCAGCTTTTACATGCTTTAGAGTGCTAGTTTTTTTTTTTTTTTTATGTTATGTTGCCCTGCGTTATGTGCAAGGAAAATTTGAACTTAATTAAGCACCCTATCTATTACCCAAATCCTAAAATTCAAAACTGATGTGATTGATTTTGATTGATGCGCTATTGTGAACTGATTAAAAATTCTGATTCCAATCTCAAGGCATGGTCGGTAGGTAAGGTTTCACATGATGTAAGTGTAAGACCAGGAAATATAAAGCACAATTAGATAAAAATATTAACTAACAAATGACATTTCATTAATCATTGATCTCTTTGATGAATTTTATAAATACAATAATTTCCTATACTATCACACTTTCCCATTGGGGTCATGTTCATTGATTGATCAAGGTGAGGCGATAATTTCGTGAAAGTATGCGATCTAGATCGGTGGAGAGTTAGAATGAGGGGAGAGATCATAGGCGAACTCTTCGAGGCAATATAGGCAGAACCCTTTGTATAAAGGTCGTGCGTGTCTGTGTATGTGGGTTTTGGGTTTTGGGTGTGATAGGAAACTTAGCTCCAAGGGAGTTAAGTTCTTTAGAGAGGTTCTTTAGCTTGTGGAGACCAAGTATGGAACATAACCATCACAGTCAACAAGTACGGTCTCTTAGTGAAAGCAATTTGGTTCTTGTAATTTCTAAAGAGAGAAAGTGGGTTCTAAAGAGAGAAGCTCTCAAATTCTTCAAAATTTTCAAGTTTCTAACCTCCTCTCAAATGAGAATGAGGGGTATTTATTGGCTTCATGGGGGTGCCCCTTTGTGCTCATATGTCACTTATAAACTGTGACTACAATAATCAATTTTAAGTATGACTATCGTTTTTTCGGAGTTCGTTTTGTCCTATGTCTGTAGCCACCAATTCAAAATCCTCATTGAATTCCAATTCAAAACGACCTCTCTAACCTTATGTCGGAGGCTAGAGAGGTAATCCGTCTATCCAAAATAGCTATCTCTGATAGTAATTCTTCATATTAGTTTAATCAAAAACAATCAAAAAGGATATATTGATCCTCTTGGTATGACTTCATCAATGTTTTGGGTGCAATAGGAGTGACATTGCCGCCTATGACATCATCATTCTTACAAGGAGCATCACCCTTAAAACCTTGGCATACACCTTGTGTTCTTGATGCCAACTAGTTGCATGAAAACATGGTGCCAACTAGTTGCATGAAAACTTAAGTTATTGCCAAACTTGCTCCCTATAGGTCTACTTGCTTTCTTTGGGCCTATTTGCTCCCTACAGGCTTACTTTTAGGAAATGGATCCCTTTTCTTTACTTTCATGGAGCATTCCTTGTCTTTCTCTTGCAATCTCCTTAGTCGAAACACTTTAGAGTTTTGAATAAGTGTTGAAGTTATTGGTGAAATGAACGGAGGAACTCTCCATGGGGAGGGCTCCTATAAGGTCGACCCTAGGGAGCTCCTTACACCATAATAACTTTTCTCTTACTTCGTCATGTTTTGGTCTTCTTTTTCATAACTTCCTCGAATTTAATAAAGTGTTAAGAGTGAGACATGATGAGATAGCACTTGGGCATCCCCACCATGAGGAGGAGCCCCCCTTAGGGTCGACTTATACCCTTGGGACCAACCCTGGGGTGTCCTCCCACCTCATGGTAGTTTTTCCCTTAGTTTATTCCTATTTTGATTCTTCTTTGCATAGTTTTCTTGAATTTAATTAAGTGTTAGAAGTCAGACATAATGAGAGGATGCTTACGCAATCCCACGAGGGGGAGCCCATTTGGGGTTGACCCTAAGGTAGCCTCCCACCTCATAGTGGTTTCTTTATTAGTTTCTTCTCATTTTGGTCCTTATTTGCATAACTTTCATGAATTCGATTAAGCATTAGAAGTGAGACATGATGAGAGGATGCTTGGGTAGCCCCACCATGAGGAGGAGTCCTCGTGGAGCGGACGTTAGGGTGTCCTCCCACCTCATGGTGGTTTCTTTCTTATCATCTTTCGCTTTCTTGGTTGTTTAGTTGCATACTTTCGTGTCATGCTTGTGTGATCTTTCTTTTCTTTATTCCTTCTTGCTTGCGACTTGGGTGAAATATTCATAAAGACTCATTCCTTCACTAATATTTAAAAATTACATGTCCCCTGCTGTAATAATAAAAGGGCAAAAATAAGAATTATAATAAAAAGTAAAATTACTTTAAATTTCCTCCAACAATAATTATTACATGGAATATTAGTATATATCATTAGTATTAAATATGTACATATGATTACAAAAATATTGGCCGTAATAAATTTCCTCCGACAATAATTACTACATGTAGTATTGTCTGTTACGATTAGTATATATCATTAGTATTAAATATGTACACGTGATAAAATAAAAATTAATATATTAATTTATTACACTTAAATAATAGACTGTCAATTTTTTATTTTTTATTTTTTATTGATAAAGTTGAGTTTCCTGATCTTGTAACTAGACAGGTTGAATATAATTTTATATTATATTCAAATATTGAATATAATATAAAATTAAAACTATATTAATATTATGGTGCCCACCAAATCCGTGCCTTAAGGCATGGGTAAAAAGGCTAATCAACTATCAACTATATATATATAATTAAAAGTATAAATTTGATTTCACAAATTTTTTGTTTAATTTTTTAATTTTCTATTCTAATTAGTATAAGTATTATCTAAATTTATAAAAAAAATCAAATTTAAAGTTTAACTTCAATTCTTTCTTATCTAGATTAGTATAAGTACTATCTAAATTTTTTACAATTAAATACTAACCAAATTTATAATAAAATCTAAATTTTATTAAGTATATTATATAATAGATTTAATAATTTATAAAATTTTATTTGTAAAATTAAAAACATAGGTCTATTTATATTAACATGGGGTTTCTGAAACATGGTCTATTAAGCATATTATATAGTATATTAATAATTTTATTAGTAAAATTAATAACATGGGGATGTAGCTCAAATTTAAATATCACAATCAATCAAAAGATTTCATATATCTAATAGGAAAAGTAACTAAAAAGTTTTATTTTTAATTCTACTAATTTTATTATAAACTTTTTTTTAACATGACTATAAAAAATATTCCCATCACTAATAAGAATAGGAAAAGGAAATTGAAAGATCCTTTTTATTTTTAAACCACGACCAATAATTTAAATTTCTTTGTCATTACTCCCACTTAATTATCATCTAACTTTTTTAGTACACTTTTTATTTATTTATAATTTAATAATTAATATAATAAATCATTAGCCATGTCGTTCGTACTTCGCACGGGATTTGTGAGCTTGTATAATTAAAAAATACAAACTTGGTTTCACCAAAATTTGATTTCACAAATTTTTGGTTTAACATTTTGTTTTCTTATCCAACTTAGTATAAGTATTATATAAACTTGTAACAATCAAATATTATCTAAATTTATAAAGTATTTAAAAGAAACCCCAACCCATTAGGGAGAAAAAAAAAAGAAGATATTTTTTGTTTTTATATCTCAAATAGGAAAAAAAAAACTTTTAAAAGAATTTTTATTTTTAATTCTACCAATTTTATTACAAGCTTTTTTTTATCATTATATGTAAGATAATATATCTTAACAAACTTTATATATGATAATTCTATTATTATAATTTTAATATTAAGATATCAAAAAACTCTCTTAACATATCATGCAATTTATTATATTAATATCAGTCATGAATTTTATTATTAAATTAATGGCTTGACTAAATTAAATTCATTAAAATTTAAAATTTTACCAAATCGTGTGATTAATTGTATTAATAATATATGTGAATTTTTTTAAAACATTATAAAAATAAAATTAGTTAAAAAATCATAGTTGATTTATGGTCAAAACTAAATTAATACTCATTAAAGTTTGAGTTTCATACTTCTATTCAAATCGGAACTCAAGCAATTTATCAATATAAGCACTAATATAGAATTTTATTATAATGTTAAATAAAATTAAATATGTATTTTCATAATCATAACTAAATAAATACGCAATACATTTAAATGTTTAATTAGTTTAATAATTGTTCGAATCAACATATAATATATAATTTAATAATTTATTATTTACATTGATATTTGATAATTTAATAAGTATAACTATTTTTTCAAAATTTTAATCAAATATTTATCCATTTAATATCATAATAAAATATTATATGTCGTACGTGTGTTTCGCACGAGATTCTTTAACTTGTATTTATAAATAAATAAATAAAAACTTCACAAGGGACAAGTGCCCAGACCCGCCCTAACCTATTTCGAGTCGTGATTAAGATTGATCATTGAAGTCTTGAGATTTTAGGTTTAATTTTCACCAACTACGTGTGAGTTGAACGTTCATCCTTTAGATTAGGTTTGTTGTTTTTACTTTATGTAAGTGAGATTAAAGATGATTTGTAAATTTATAATTGATAGTGTGAGTTTATTACAACTGTAAATGAAAAACTTATAGCTAGTTATGAAATATTGAAACTTATTGTACTTGTAATTTTTTTATCATAGTGTGAGTTCAAACGTATATTTTTAATTTTAAGGATGAGAGATTATTAATGTAATAATATAGAGCATACATGCAGCGGAAATTAATCGAAAAAGTTAATTACATCTTTCCGATTACCTTTGAAGCGTATGCCCACAACAACGAACGGCTAGAATCTCGTGCACAACGTACAATATTCTCAGCGATAATTTAGACTACAAATGAGTGCTAAATTATCTTCCACAATTCAAGAAGCTACAAACTTTTAAGCTTCACAAATGACCTACAATGGCTTATATAAAACTCTCACTATTTTGCTCTTAAGTTGCTTTGTTTCTTGATGTCTACAATGATCAGCATTGCTCTCCTTTTATACTACTCTAAGAAGAGTAGCTCATGTAACTCCCAAAGGAATTAAGAGCAATGTAACCTATGTAACTCCCAAATATGTTTAAGAGCAATATAACTCCCATGCATGTAACTCATGAAACCCCCAAGAGCTTCAATGGAGAGGTTATGATCACATGTTCATTGTATCTAGACAATGAACAATATGATTTATACCCATCGGGTCATCCGCTCCATGGGCGCTCCAATTTGGTCCATAACCCAACATCTCCCACTCGCCCATGGCGAGGACGACGTTGTTATCATATAAACCAATAAAGTCTAAACATGAAAGTTGAAAATTTGTTTAGCCACCGAATCGTGCGACCGCTGAGTTTACCTGCAATGCGGGAGCTCTAAATCAAACCCGTTAGGGCCAAAATAGAGACATCAACCCTTTTAACAAAATATGCAATGTGGGAGCCATCATGTTAAACTGGTTAAGGTTTGCATTGAGGCTACAACCTCTCAAACTCAGAGTACCCCAGATTAACTTTAATTTTCACCTTGTTAAGTATCTCTGATCCCTCAGAAAACCGTACTTAACCCCTTTAGGCCTTTTATGTTTTGCATCTCACTTATTACTGTATCGTTTTCAAAAACGTTATAGTTGTCGACAATAAGTGCAGAGCAGGGTGAAATTAAGTTATCTTCCCTTTGCCCTAATGTTACTCAAATCTGAATCAACTATTTTCCCAGAATCACCCTATATAGTCTCATAGTCCAGACTTTAGGAAATGAAACCAAAGTAGCAACATTAATTCATCTCTTTGTAACATAGTCAAAGATCACAAAGAGTACTTAATAAAAGGATCAAGGAATGCCTTATCCTTTATAAGAAAAAAGAACAACACACAGTGAGAAAATATGGATTATTTTTCTCACCTCCTTTATTTTGTCGCTAAAACACATGTTATATTCTCACAACCTACTAATTAAATAGTCTTGTTGTGTGAACTCAAGTCTAGTCACTCCCTGAGTGTCTAACTTAAAACCTTCAAATTGCTCGCTTCTTGAAGCGCCAATTTTGAAATTTTACGTTCGCTTAACATGTCACGGTAGACAATCTCACAACTGTGAGTATATGTCATACAGTCATACCGTGCGGATAAGGTTCAGTCACTCCTCGAGTGCCTAACTCGAATTCTTGAATTGCTCGCTTCTTTAAGCGCCAACTTTGATATTTCGCATCCGGTTAATTACCAGGTTAATATGGATAGTGGGACTTACCATATTCGGTCAAATATACTTGACCTCATCTTGGTTCTAACTAAGGCGATATATTAACATATCATTTTTCTCACTACTAAGCGCCGATTGACCACAATCCGAAGCGTCAATAGCTCGCTATCCAAAGTGAAAATAAATGAAATATCTCATCTTTGCTCGCTTTTCAGCGCCAACTGATTGTTTACTTTAAACATCAATTGCTCGCTATCTAAAGCGCCAAAAGCAATTGCTCGTGTGAGAGAGCCAATCAACATGTTAGACATACAATTATAAAATACATATATAATATGTAGCTATAGTTAATAACTGTGTGAACTCAATTTATCATATACCAATAAAGACAATGTGGGAAATATAAAGTCTTTTGCATTGAATGATAAATAACTCCAATATTATATCAAATGATATTAATTTCTAATATAAGCCAAATAATAAGTGATACACTGAAACGACATAAGTACATCAAACCCTACGAAGTACTAAAGAACGAACATGTCTTTGAAATGCATCTCTAGGAATCGGCTTCGTTAGGGGATCAGCAATCATCTGATCGGTAGGTAAGTACTTTAGTACCACTTCATTATTTGCTACGTTCTCTCGAATAAAGCATGTCCTCAAATCAATATGCTTTGTCCTGCCGTGATACTTGGGATCCTTGATAAAATCAAGTGCTGATGTGCTATCACAGAAAACTGTCACCGGATCCGAAGCACGAGGTACAAGATTAAGATCCTCAAAGAACCTCTTTAGCCATAAAGATTCTTGGACGGCAGATGTACATGCTACAAACTCTGACTCCATCGTGGATAAAGTCACACAAGTTTGTTTCTTGCTTAGCCAGGTGATGGCACCTCCATTTAGCAAGAATGCATATCCTGAGGTAGATCTTTGGTTCCCACGATCGCCTCCATAACTAGCATCGGAGTATCCAACTAAGTGAAGATCAGGTCCTCCATAGCATAACATGTAATCTAATGTGCCTCTCAAGTATCGCAAGATCCTCTTAATTGCTCTCCAATGTGCACATCCAGGGTTTGACTGGTATCGACCAAGAACATGAACTGCAAATGCAATGTCTGGTCGTGTGCACTGAACTACATACATCAATTTTCCAATAGCTGTAGCGTATGGAACACGGGACATCTTCTCAATTTCCTCGGGAGAGGTAGGACAATGCTCAGAGCCAATAGCATCACCTTTTGCAATAGGAGTGTCTATAGGTTTGCAGTTGTTCATCTGGAATAATTCAAGAACCTTCTTAAGGTAAGTCTCTTGGGACAAACCAAGAAGCTTTCTTGATCGATCTCTAAAGATCTTTACTCCAAGAACATAAGCTGCTTCTCCCATGTCCTTCATTTCAAAATTAGAGGACAACCGCCTTTTAGTGGCGACAATCATCTCCTTATTATTCCCAGCAAGTAGAATGTCATCAACATACATTGAAAGGATAAGAAACTTTCCATTGGACCTTTTGAGATACACGCAATGGTCCTCTTCGATCATCGTAAACCCATTATCAATGACTGCTCGATGAAACCGAAGATACCATTGTCTAGATGCTTGTTTTAAGCCATAAATAGAACGTTTGAGCTTGCAAACTTTGCGCTCAAAACCTTTTTCAATATAATCTTCTGATTGTTCCATGTATATCTCTTCAGCAAGTTCTCCATTGAGAAACGCCGTATTTACGTCCATTTGGTATAGTTCTAGATCCAAATGTGCGACAATAGCTAATAAGAGACGGATCGAGGCAAATCTCACAACTGGTGAGAAAGTTTCCTCATAATCAATCCCTTCTTGCTGTGTGTAACCCTTGGCTACTAAGCGAGCTTTATGTCTTTCAATGGAACCATCAGCCTTGCGTTTAACTTTGAGAACCCATTCGTTCCCAACAGCTTTTCGCCCAGTTGGAAGATCAACCAAGTCTCAGACTTGATTAGTCCTCATAGATTCCATTTCTTCATCCATTGCAACTTTCCACTTTTCACTCAATGCAGATGATATAGCTTCTCGATAAGATCGAGGTTCATCATGATCTTGCGTATTAGCCATAAAAGCATTCCCCTCAATCTCAAAATGACGACGTGGAATATTGCCTCTTTGACTTCTTCGCATTTGAAGAACAGGTGACTCTTCATTTGACGGAAGAGTACTTGAAAGTATGTCACTCCCACTATCTATAGGAGCCAAAGGAATAGGTTCCTCAGTCTCAACCATCTGATTAGGTGCGTCATTTTCTTCCTCCATCTCATAAAAGTCTTTATTCTTGCTAACATCACCTCTGCTCGGAAAATCCATTTCTAGAAATTCAGTATCTCGTGATTCAATTTCAGATATAGTCCCATCAGGCTGCTCTCCAATGAACACATAGCCTTTGGAGTGTTCAAAGTACCTTATAAAGATACACTTCTTACCCCTTGGGCCCAGTTTTCCATACTTATGAGAAGTGTTGTGAACATAAGCTGCCGAACCCCACGGCCGCAAATTGCCTAAATCAGGCTTTCTGTCGGTCCACAATTCATATGGGGTGGACTGTACTGATTTTGAAGGAACTTGGTTAAGTATATGTGTCGCAGTTAACAATGCGTCTCCCCAAAAAGAGATAGGCAAATTAGCTTGCGCCATCATAGACCTTACCATGTCAAGTAATGTTCTATTTCTTCTTTCCGCCACACCATTTTGTTGCGGAGTACCAGGAATTGTCAGTTGCCTGATAATTCCTTTTTCCTTAAAAAGTTCTTTAAACTGATCGGATAAATACTCGCGGCCTCGGTCAGTTCGGAGTGCTTTAACATTTTTCTCCAACTGATTCTCAACCTCAATCAAATAACGTCTAAAGCAGTCAAGTGCTTCTGACTTATGAGAGATTAAGAACGTGTGCCCGAAGCGCGTGAAGTCATCTATCATAGTAAGGAAATAAGAATGATCACGTCTATACTTCACATTCATTGGACCACATATATCCGAATGAATAAGCTGCAATGGTGTATCTGCCCTTGTGGCTTTACCAAATGGTTTTCTTGTAGACTTACCTGCTAAGCAGTGTTCATAAGTAGGCAAGTTGACCTTAGCGAGTGGACCTAGAAGACCTTCTCGAGCTAACCTGGTCATCCTATCTTGTCCAATATGGCCCAATCTAGTATGCCATTTAATTGAACTATTATGTTCACTCTCATCAGAAGTAAGATAAGTATATGAATCATCAATGTTACAACTAGAATTAATGATATCCAAAACCATTAAACCATTATTAATAAAACCAAAACCACAAATATTTGTCCCATGAGAAATAATAACTCGTTCTTTCTCAAAAACCACAGAAAAACCATATTTAAGACTAGCAAGAACAGAAAATAAATTATGCCGGACATCCGGCGCATAAAGTACATCATGCAGAATTAATGCTGAGCATCCTCGCATTTCTAGTTTGTAAGTGTCAATTCCTAGCACGTCCACACTAGAGTCATTCCCCATGTATACTTTTCTGCCAGCTGGAATGCGGCGATACTCTTCGAACCCAGCTTGATCTCTGGTTATGTGGTCCGTTGCTCCGGAATCTACAATCCACATATGGAGAGATTGAGCAACAAAAGTACTAGAAGTAACATTACACATAGTTTGATCAAAACTAGAAAGTACCTTCTTCGGCTCAGTGCATTCACGAGCGAAGCGCCCCATCTTGTCACAGTTGTAGCAGTCCATCTTAGCCTTGTCCTTCTTGCCACCTCTTTTTCCTCTTTTTCTCTTGTCACCTGCATTTGCTGCCTTGTTAGGTGCCGGAGCAGGAGTAGCAGCAGCTTTCTTTCCATTATTCTTTCGCTTGGGTTTCCCCTTGCGAGAACTGGACTCAGCAACATATGCCTTGGATGGTCTAGCGGCTTCTAAGCGCTCAGCCTCAAGCTCCAAGTGACGCCGAATATCGTCAAAGTTTCTGATATTCGGGTTGTGAGTCATATTAACCCGCATATGTTCCCAACTATCTGGGAGTGAGCGAACCACAGCTGATATCTGCTGCTCATCCGACAAGTCATTGTCAGCAGCCTTTAACTCTCGAATCATGTTTGACATTATTCGAAGGTGTTTTTTCATTGAATGATCAGTCTCCTTCTTATAACCATCAAACCTGATAGTTAAGCCGCACAACCTAGTCAGTGAGGTGCCTCCGAATTTGGTTTTGAGAGCTTCCCACATCTCATAAGCAGTTGAGTACTCTTCGTATTCAAACAAGAATTCATTGTTCATACTGCTTAAGAGAGTGATGCAAGCAATTATATCTTTCTTGCGCCAATTTTCAAAGGCAGCAAGCTTATCAGCATTCTCAGCATCATTGTCAGTGGGTTTCGTTTCTTTAGTTATTAAAGTCTCTTCAACTTCCAACTCCTCAATAACCATGCGAACCTTACGATGCCAAACATCATAATTATCCCCATCGAATTTGTTACCCTTATTAAGATCGGCAATAATTTGTTTTGAAGCCATCTAAATAATCAAGAGAACTTTATTAGAAAACTTTTAAGAGTTCACCACAGTATTAACTTATCTTTGCTGCATAACATAAACTTCTTAAAATAATCAAAGTATAAACACAAAAAGGAAACTTTGCTAAGCTTGGGAATCACAATTTGTGTGTATATTTAACTATTTTATTATAGTTTATTTAGCGCAAAAATATACATTGAATTTAAGATTTAAACAAAAGTGTTATTTTCTTAAATTTCTCCCACTAAGTTCAAGCATATATATATGTGTTTCTAGCATGTATTTAATCTCTAGTATGCTTTTACAAACTTGAAAAAACATTTAAATATTCCAAATATTTTGTAAGGATTAAATAATTACACATATTATTCCAAATAATATGTAATACCATGCAAACCACATAATATAGCTACCAAAAAATTTCTAACAGCATAATAACAGTTTATTAACATTCTGTAAATTTTCTGGATTTTTCTGAAAAATACACAATTTATACAAATAAATTGTTCATGCATAATTTGACTAGAAAATAAGTTTAGGCCACTTTATCAAAACATTTTTCTACACCCTTGGTGGATAAATGATAAAATAGGTTTCTGATGTTTACAAAAAAATTTGGACAGAAAACCAACTTCCCAATATTTTTTAAACAATTTTTAAAGCAATTTTTAACTATAAAACTAATTTCTGAAAATTCCAAGTATATCAAAAAAATACTTTTTATATACAGAAAATCCAGAAATTATACATAAAAGTTACTGTAAAAATTTTGTTGGCTGGAAAAATCGAGAAGGCGGCACGTGTATAACACGCGCTACTGCCGCACGTGGTGAAGAGCAATAAGTCCGCGCAATGCGCGGCTGACTGCCATGTCATCGCTGATGTGGCATTCCTGCCACGTGTCACCATCTGATTGGTCCACGTGGCAGTCAATCCGGACCAACGATGACATGGCGCTGACGTGTCTGCCACGTGGCGTTGACAGAGCTGCCACGCAGTGCTGACGTGTCTGACACGTGGCGCTGACGTGGCTGCCTCGTCATCGTCTTCAACCTTCAGCTAGGGTTTTCAGATGGCAAATTACAGTTTAGTACCTTTTTTTAAAATGGCCATAACTTTCTCATTTTAAGTCGAAAAAATGCGATCTACATATCCACGGAATCGTATCGAAAAGTTCTACGCAACCATGTTATCAGAAGTTTCATACAGTGTCCGTGGGAAAACAGTTTTTGAAAAAACAAATGCTTCAAAAATAACTAGGGTTTTATTTTTCTCCCAAAATACAAAGTCATTTTGCACGAAATTTTCGTACGCATCTGCTCTGATACCAATGTAATAATATAGAGCATACATGCAGCGGAAATGAATCGAAAAAGTTAATTACATCTTTCCGATTACCTTTGAAGCGTATGCCCACAACAACGAACGGCTAGAATCTCGTGCACAACGAACAATATTCTCAGCGATAATTTAAACTACAAATGAGTGCTAAATTATCTTCCACAATTCAAGAAGCTACAAACTTTTAAGCTTCACAAATGACCTACAATGGCTTATATAAAACTCTCTCTATTTTGCTCTGAAGTTGCTTTGTTTCTTGGTATCTACAATGATCAGCATTGCTCTCCTTTTATACTACTCTAAGAAGAGTAGCTCATGTAACTCCCAAAGGAATTAAGAGCAATGTAACTTATGTAACTCCCAAATATGTTTAAGAGAAATATAACTCTCATGCATGTAACTCATGAAACCCCCAAGAGCTTCAATGGAGAGGTTATGATCACATGTTCATTGTATCTAGACAATGAACAATATGGTTTATACCCATCGGGTCATCCGCTCCATGGGCGCTCCAATTTGGTCCATAACCCAACAATTAATGAAAAAATATTGAAAAAATTAATATTTAAGAGCAGTATTTTTTTGGTAGAAAAAAATTCAATAAAAAATACTACTCCCTTTTCAAGAGGGGTTATTACATTATTATAATTTCCCTTACTAGGAAAGATTTTAAATTGATAAATATTAGTACTCTAATCATTTTAAAATATAGGATCGATATTAATTTTTTTAAATTAATTTGAGAATTTTTTTAATTAATATAATTTTAGACCGTAAAATTATATTATAAATTATTTAAACAATAATATTACTTACAAACTTTATTGTTTGTAAAAATTAAATGAATTGCAATAATTTGAAATTCTCTCATTGAGGGAATACTATTTTTTGATTCATTGTGATGTAAACTGTAAAGAAAGAGGGAAAAAATCTAAGATAAGTTAATAGTTTACGCCAAAAAAACGTTAATCTTAATATCAATGGACAGCTTTGACGGTGCGAAATATGTTTCATCTTCTTCACTAATTCACACACAATTATACTACCAAATTAAATTGTGGACAAGTTTATATATATAACATTTAAATATAAAATCAAATATTACATTTATTTTAATTATTAAAAAATAGAATAATGCACAGACTTTAATATTATATCTTATTTTTTAATAATTAAAATGAATATAATATTTAAATATTATGTACTTATACTTATTTTAAATTGTTGGTCGGTAACTAGAACTTTTTGCAAGAATATTTACACCGATGGAAAAAAAAAAAGCAAGACCCTCGTAGTCCATAGGTGAGTTTCCTATGAAAACTCGAGTCAAATTTGGACAACCATGAGTCCAATTTTCCACTGATTATGACACATATTTATTTTCTTTGGTACGATATACTGGAAAATATATATATATATATATATATATATATATATATATATATATATATATATAGAGAGAGAGAGAGAGAGAGAGAGAGAGAGAGAGGCGCATATCCTGTTATACAAATCCTTCATTTTTGAGTTAACTATAATATTCGGGCTAGTTTAAATGAAAAATATAATTTGAAACAATTTTATAATATCTTCTCTAATTTGGCAACCTTAATTTGTGTGTTTATTGTAAATGTAAACTAACTGAATAATTATACTTATGTAGCATTGCTCCAATCTTGCATTAAATTAATGTAATTTAATTACTTCTTAATTTTTTAACTTATTTTTAAGAGTTGTTTCGGAAAATGTAGACCACCTTTATCACCAAACATTTATTTATTTTTTAGTTATACACTTTGTAGCTTTGAAGATAAATTGCATTTACTTCCTCTCGTCTTCCATTCCGTCGTTAAACTTGCTTTTCTACTCTTTCATTTTCTACCAAAGAGGTTAAGTGGATTTTTTTTTTCTTTTTAATTGTTGCATATAGCTTCTTGAATATATCATGCAATTGGGACAAATTTCGGTACAAAAACAAGAAAAAGATGTTGACAAATTAAATTCCGTATATAAAACGATAGCCTGATGTTATTAGTAAGAAATAATTAAAAAGAAACAAATGAAATGACAAGGCCAACTTTGGTAAGTTTGTTAACATGCATATAGTAGTAAAAATGATTTTTTTTATACCGAGTCTCTCTAAAGGTGAAATTCATTCACTATTTATGTTTATTAAGTATTATACTTATTAATGAATAATGAATTAAAAACATAGCCATCATATTTCGGATTTGGTTATGGTGAAGTTGATTTTCAAAATCACCATAGTAAATTGTAAAAAATTTTATTATATTAAATGTGTATTGATAACAATATAATCAAAAATCTTACAACTTACTATGGTTTTCAACTTCACCGTAACCGGATCCTCATATTCCACAACATTATCCCCTGTTTTGAGGTTAGTACGTACTATAAGTCTTCGCCTGAGCTATAACCACGAGCATACCGGAAAAATCCGCTCCCTCCGGCATCTCTCTCTCACCGCCGTAAACGCGGCTTTCCGGCCTAATATGCTAAGACTGCTTCCATTATATTTCCCCTCCGTAAAAACATAGTTTAAAACCATCAATATTAGTCCTACTATACGTCATTTAACGAAGCGGATCCATAAATATATATCCCTTGTGCTCTTCCAACCTGTTTGGAGCTCAGTTCTGGCCCGATGGTTAATGGTTCATCAAAAGGCCGATCGAAGAAAGTCGCTGATGCGATTTGAACGGCTGTGGGATTTCGGCCACTTTGCATGTATGTCATGGAAGTAAAAATTAAGGTGGCTTAATTAGCTTTTCTTTTTTCAGGCCAAATGATTTTTTCAACAAGTTTGTTGAGTCCGGCGAGGAGGAGAGAGAAAAAGAAAATGGAGAAGATGGTGGAAGTGAGAGTTTAATTTTGCCATGATTGGAAATAATGGATCATTTGTATGGAGACACGGGAAATTAAATGTAGCTTGTGTTTTATCAATATAAGGTTATGTTAATTTATATATATATTTGCGGTTTGATGAATTAGATAGCAATACTTGTACTAGTTTAATATCTTGATTTTATTTTATGATTATTTTTCATTTAATATTTATTTTCATTTCTAAAATCTTGGAGAAACTTATTCTATAACAATTCAAGCACAGGGACCCCGGGAAATTTGAGGGAGGGGTCGGTCGGTGGGATAGTAGAGAAAGAACTTGGGAAAGTTTACTTTGATTGTGTAGCCCTTGCACTAACTTTGCTCGAAAATTCACACTTGGCCAATCCCTAATGCCATTTTATATTCCAAATTAATGGGTACTGTACGAATAACACAGTAATATCCTGCCCTTTTTTAAAAAAAATTCCATATAGTTCACCTCTTTTAACTCTTCTTCCTACTTAGACTATATATGAAAGACCACTCTTTTGTTTTATTTTACAAAAACATTAAGGTTTTATCTAATTTGAGAAAACCTTTTTGTGTGAGGACATTTTTAGTAAATACCTCCCTAGTTAAAAAATTTGATGTCGAAGACATGGGCGGACTGAACCTCATAATTTCGGGTATGTCTCTTTTTCTTTGTGAAATTATTTAATTTTTTGTATTAGTTTTAATTTTGTAGTTTTAATTTTTACATGCTATTTAATTTGTTAGTTAATATATTTTGGTATATCCTTGTTAGTAATTAGCATTTTGGAATATTAAATTAGTATTTTTATAACTTTAAAGTTTTGACAGAAAATAATACTAATAATAATAATAATAAAATAAAATAAAAAATATTTGTTTGTAATAGACATAAAAAATGAAAAGAATATTTTTGTGAATATACTTATATATATTTCGGAAGGAACAAGAATACTATTATTTATTAATATATACGTTACCATGATTAAAATATTTATCTATGTATAACTTTAGGCAGAGTTTTGTATAGAACGGGAGGATTTTAGATTCGCCTAAGAGAAAGAAAATGTGTAAAACTTAATTCATTGATTAACTATTTATTTATCAATTCTTTTATTATGTTTAATTAGTTCCAACGAAGGGAATTTAACGAGTCAATTTTGCAATATAATTTTGAGTATTACATTGCTTATTTCAGGTACGGATTCCGTACTCCTTCAGCGATATTTCTTTAATTTTAATTTGTTCGTTTTGTCTTTCAATTAGAATTCAGATATTATTTCGATATATTATTCATAGTCAAATGCTTATGATAGAATTATTTGATTTTTAGATATTCAAAAATTCATAACTTGTATTCTTTGGACTTAACGAGCATGTTTAGTATTTATTTTGATTATGTAGAAACGTGCATGCTAATATTTTTTGAGGACTTTGTGTTGATTCGTTTCGATTTAGCATGTGCGTATTAGAACCTCTTTTGTTTGTATTGTGTCGCATATATTGTGACATGATATTTTTGTTAGAATGTACCGTATGGTATATCTAAGCTACAACCACATGTGGGGGTACCACAGGCATATCTCTGGGCACTAAGATATGACACCTTCCGTGGCGGTGTGATCAGTCCACGGCACCTCCATTTTGTGTTTCGGTTGACATTTAGTGTTTTGTTGTGGGAGGCGTATGGATAGACCCTAGCATTTTGTTCTGTTCTACGATCTGGTGTTGTTCGTAGTGCCGAGCACACCTTTTCAATTTTGCATGTGTTTGGATCTGCAGTCCGATGTGTGACTTCTGTTTTATTCTTTTTCTTTTTTTTTAGCTCGGTATGAAATAAACACAATCATTCAATTCAGCATTTTATGTTGTTCAGTAAATTATTTTTAGTTCAGTAGATTAGTTCAGTTCAGTAGATTATGTTATTCAGTTCAGTTCAGTAAGATTATGTTATTCAGTTCAGTTGATTTTGTTAATCTCAGTTTAGTTCAGTTGATTTTGTTATTCAATTTCAATTCTTATTTCTGCACTCTTTATCCATACTGGGCATTTCGCTCATGCTGTGTTTTTCTTCTGGCAGGTTTGCAAGGGGATTCAAAGGCAAATGTGAAGAGAGTTCCTTTTTTGTTTTGATATTTTTCTCAGAATTCGTTTGTACGTAGCATCCATTTCCACTAGTTAAGAAGGAGGTGTTACAAATACCACCTTATTTTTTAAATTATTAATTCTCATCAAATGACCTTATAACTTAAAAAAAACATAAATATAAAAAACTTTGACATATTATTTTATATTCACTTTTTTGTAATCATTTTTTATCACCGTAGCATTACTCATTTTTAAAAACTTATCTAAAAGTAAATGAAATTGGATAACATAAATCATTTATAATATATATATATATATATATATATATATATATATATATAGGTAACACATTCACAGCAACCGGTTGCTAGAAGCATACTGTCGTTATTTTAGCGGTAGACCAAAAAAAAAATTAAGCCTGTAGTTAGAGACTCTAGCGACAGGCTTTAACAAGAAAATTTGATGCAGTTCCATACAGTGGCAAAGCGAGGAAAACAATTCAATAGGGTCAAATTATAAGTTTATAAATAATTTAGCGGGGGTTTGAGGGCAGCGCCCCAAGTCAATTTTTTTGAATAATTTTATACTTTTGAGTTGCATATATAAAACATAAATTTGATTACAATTATAATATAATAATTATTAACTATATATATATACACACATCATATTGACTCATAATATAATTTTTTAAAGACAAATTATTTATAAATAATTAATTCTTCAAAAAATAATATAAAATAGATTATTAATTTGTGTAATAAGATTACATGAATATACATATGTAGAGGAAATATGAATGATATGAGATTGAGATTAAGTGAAAAAATTATAAATTTTTAATTTGACTTCGTACATTAAAAAATTTATATATTTTTAGTGGAGTCAATTTGTATATAATATTTAAAAAATTTAAATTTTTTTATATATTATAAAATAAAATAAAAATTGTGGGATCAATTGACCCCACAACATCATATGTGCCTTCGCCTCTGGCCCCATATATATATATATATATATTACCACCTATATACATACATAATAATATTTAATAAAAGGTTAAGGTTTTTAATAAGTTAAGAAAAAGAAAAAGAAATCTTTTGTATTCAGTTAAGGTTTCCATTTTATTTATTTATCCTCTAAATCTCACAAATATGCATAAAGGAAATCTGAAGTACTGGGGATGCAGTTAAGATTTACTCCTCTTTTTCCCACGTTATTTACGTGGTCCAGAGAATATGATTATTGTTTTGGGCCATTTGGTAGGCATGGGGAGTAGAGAATTATTATTTGCCCATAGTGGAGGTAACGTTGTCCAAAAATTTGGCGCGCAAAGATTTTTTTTTTATTTTAATAATGTTATTTTTCGATGATTAATTTATTTCTCATCCATCTCCTCAAAAGAATAGTTAAAAGTATAATTATTTTTATTTTAAAAAAAAAAAGATAAAATATATAAATAAAAAATAATTATATTATTTAATAAAATATATAAAAAAAAACATACTATTTACTTAATCTAAAATTAATAACATAGAATAATTTTTCCTATTAAAAGTGAGGGAGTCAACATTTTACTCAAAGGTCCCCACAGTTTCCAACCTTTTGCGTTAGATTTGATCGCAAATCATTTTTATAAACCTTACATCAAGTCATCAATCAATCACAAAATAATTTTATAATTTTTTGTGTTAATTTCTATTTCTTAATATTGAGATTTACAGGTCAAATATTGTATATAATATATTTGATAATAAAATTTTATTTTTTGAAAAGTTAATATTAAAAAATTATATTCTTTAATGCGAAACTTAATATTCAAAGGCAGAAATAAAGAAAGTAGGAATCACTCTTATAAACAGTTACAGAGGGAGCGTAAAATATTGAAAAATATGCCATTATAATTTTAACTTTGAAGATCATACAAAAGGATTACTATTTTTTTCTCAGTAAATAAAATATGGTCAGCATAATGCAATGCTTAACATCATAATTTCATTACGCGTGACATCATTCCAAAATTAGCAATAAATATGAAATAAAAATATATATTTAAAATTTATAAATGTGACTTTTTCTTATTAAGGGAATGTAGTACTCCTTTTATTTTATTTAAAATTAAATATAAACTGTTTGATGTTGAGATAAATTAAGAGCTATCGTGTCACCACTATTAAAATATATAATTTTGAAAAATTAAAACAAAATTAAAAGAATATTTTGAAAATTTATTAGTATTTCCGAAAGGAATGGAGTTTCCGTGTCTGAATTTTTTTCTAAATAAGGTGTCGTCTTCAAAATGGTTAAAATGACTTTTGGAAAAGATCAGACAGCTGGAGACTAAAATTATTTAACATGACTTTTTTACTCTTGCTTTTCGTTAGAGGTGGACAAGTTTCAAACAGACTAAAAATGGAGCAGCTTTCAATTTGAAGGCAATAAATTAAGTTTTCGAGTAACAAATACTCCATGACTTTTGAATATACACATTTGGACATAATTAATAACATATTTGCTGAGACTAATAAAAAAAAATAGCCACAATTACATGTATAACTATAAATGATAATCAAAAAATTCGTATTCGTCCGTTTTCGTATTCGAAAAAAAAACCCAGATATTATTCGATATAAAAATATCCGTAAATAAACAGATACGAATACAGATATAAGTGTATTCGTATTCGTTTAACATCCGATCGTAAATATATCCGGCGAATAGCGAATATCCAGGATCCTATATTCGGATCCGTATCCAGAATTCATATCTGAGAATCTTATATATATATACTAGGGATAACTCGTGCCTGAAGGCACGCTACAATTAATA
This sequence comes from Hedera helix, assembly GCA_947179155.2. Lineage (NCBI taxonomy): Eukaryota > Viridiplantae > Streptophyta > Magnoliopsida > Apiales > Araliaceae > Hedera > Hedera helix. Next base: position 40,715,474 of record OX359276.1, on the reverse strand, counting down.
TAACAGTTGAGTACTGTATTTAATATTTTTAAATTGAAAAATTTAAAACTGTTGTGGCCAACCATTAATACAAAAAGATTAGTACTCAATTCAGTTATAGTTTCTTTTTGAGACAAACATTAGTGTGTTACTCATTCCCAACTTAAAATTAGTTCTTAACAGGTTTAAGCAATTAATTGATTGACGATAGCGGACTTAAATTTGTGTAATATAATATTTTCGAGTATATTACACACATTTTCTTTAATGACAAAACAGAATGAGAAGTTTGGCAGCATTTATTTGCTTCTAGTATATCTAACTATCGATCAATATGATCCATAAACAATATTTTCTGTGGAAAAATGGTAGTACTGCAAGCCATTTCGTGAGATCCAATAAGGAAAAAAAAAGATGTAAAAATTCAAAAGAAATATTTTTGCATATATACCCAAAAGTATAAAATGAGTTCTCTAAGTCTAAATAAAAAAAAATTGTCATTACACCAATTAAATCGCATCACCATAACATTTTTTTCTCTATATTTTTTTCTTTGAAATTGGACAAAAGATTTTCATAACATGAGTCAGAACTTACTACAATAGTTACTTTCGATATATCCCGCAAAAACACCAAAGAGATGATACGTAATTATCCGTGTCTAAAGGCACGGTGTAGATTAAAATTTCAAAAATACTCTATTACCTAAAAACTCTTTGCAACATAAAATAACTTACAAATCAATTAGAATGATTCTGAACCGTTCCCGTGATTTTCTGCCCAAATTAATTTGCATGTGTAAATATAACGACCGCAATACCCGACAAACAGAAAAATGACATCAATTCTAAAAAGGTGACTCATGTTGTTTACGTGCAATTTTTTTAATTTATTATTATTATAATAATTATAATAATAATAATTATTATTATTACTACTACTACTATTATTATAATAATAGTAATAATAATAACAATTATTATTATTATTATTTTTTTATTATTATTATTATTATTATTATTATTATTATTATTATTATTATTATTATTATTATTATTATATTTATTATTATTATTATTATATTTATTATTATTATTATTTTATTATTATTATTATTACAATTATTATTATTATATTTATTATTATTATTATTATTATATTTATTATTATTATTTTATTTTTATTATTATTATTATTATTATTATTATTATTATTATTATTATTATTATTATTATTATTATTATTATTATTATTATTATTACTATTATTACTATATTATTATTATTATTATTATATTAATTATTATTGTTATTATTATTATTATTATTATTATTATTATTATTATTATTATTATTATTATTATTATTATTATTACTATTATATTATTACTATTAATATTATTATTATATTAATTATTATTATTATTATTATTATAATTATTATTATTATTATTATTATTATTATTATTATTATTATTATTATTATTATTATTATTATTATTATTATTACTATTACTAATATTATTATTATTATTATTATTATATTTATTATTATTATTTTATTATTATTATTATTATTATTATTATTATTACTATTATTATTATTACTACTATTATTATTATTATATTAATTAATATTATTATTATTATTATTATTATTATTACTACTACTACTATATTATTACTATTATTATTATTATCATTATTATTATTATTATTATTATTATTATTATTATTATTATTATTATTATTATTATTATTATTATATTAATTATAATTATTATTTCTTTTATTATTATTATTATGATGATGATTATTACTATTATTATATTACTTATTAATATTTTTATTATTATTATTATTATTATTATTATTACTTTTATTATATTAATTACTATTATTATTATTATTATCATTATTATTATTATTATTATTATTATTATTATTATTATTATTATTATTATTATTATTACTATTATTATTATTATTATTTCTTTTATTATTATTATTATGATGATGATTATTACTATTATTATATTACTTATTAATATTTTTATTATTATTATTATTATTATTATTATTATTATTATTACTTAATTATTATTATTATTATTATTATTATTATTATTATTATTGTTTTGAATTTGATTTGGGTGGGAAACGTGAGTGGGTAAATTTTTGAAAGTTAGAATTTGAATTGGGTAGGAGGGAAAATGAGAGATAGATTAGTGACCGTTGGATGTTGAAACCTTAAAAGATTTTAGACCGTTGGATGTTGAAGCCTAAATTGATTTGAGATCGTTGGATATTGAAATATTGGGATTGGAGCCGCTCTGTTTTATATAATAGATATATAAAATAAGTAAAATAAATTTTTTGAAATGACATTCCTTATATAATAATTAGTTTTTACTATCATATAAAAATTATTTTTAAAATATGTCATTTCACTTCTAAAAAGTAAGAAATAACACTTTTATTATAATATTAATAAACTGAAATAAATTGATTTAAGTATAATTAATAGATTTTACTATTATAAAGTTAAAATATCATTTAATAAGTAGTATAAATATCATTTAACAAGTGTTATAAATGTTATCAATATTATTTAAATGTTATAATTATAGATTATAAGTATTTATACACACTATAGTATTACTCCAAACACATAAAATAGACATCAATTTATTAATGAACATCTAAACTTTAATAAGTAGAACATTCATTTTGAAATTTAGCATTTCAAAAATAATGAAAACTTATTTGAATTGTAATTTAGAGTATTGATTATTGTACTTATTTAAAATAAATAAATTAACATTTATTTATTAATGAACTATACTTTAAAACTCATTATTTTTTTTCTCTTATTCTAATCATATATAATATTACAATATATCTAAAATGCATCATTTAACAAGTGTTATAAATATTATTTAAATGTTATAATTATAGATTATAAATATTCATACACACTACAGTATTACTGTGACGCCCCCAAATCTGAGCCCACACAGCCCAAACTTGAGTCGTCAAAAGACTACAACAAAATTATTACAACAAAGCACAACGTACAACAATACAGTGTATAATAATACACAACTAAGTCTTCACTATTATTGCCACACTATTTTACAACATGTGAAGACTACGACAGCTATTCCTCAGACTCTCACTCCATTCCCTGGCTAGACCCTGTTACGTTTTCATCTCCTGTTGAAAAACAATGGAACAAAAGAAAGGGGTGAGCTCAAATAGCCCAGTAAGAAATATCATGACTAAGATAATGACGAATAAATTATCATTAGTCTTCAACAGTTGAACTCTTGATAGAATACAATAGACTACAAGGTTTATATCAAAAACTGTAATTAAATTCTTAAACAATGTTCAGATCAATAATAGCAGCAGAATGAGCAATCTATTTGAAGAATAATGCAGACTATAATGTCCACTCGCTTCTCTTTTTAGTAAAAATATCATCAACTTTTATCATCTGAAATACCATTAGTCAAGATAATACAACTTCACAGTTCCTGGTCATAATCATGCAGATCAACAGTTCATCTTTGCACTACGGGCCAAAGACATTCAATATAACACCAACGGTCATGATTATACCAAATTCAGCCTTTTGTCATAATCATACCAACCAACAGTTCATCTTTGCACTACGGGCCAAAGAGAACATTCACCACGTGCCATAAAAGACACCGAACAGATGTATCGCCTTTAACCTAGTATATCGCCTTTAACCTATCATTTGTTCAACAATTATATCACATTTGTGCCCTCGGCCACAGATATTCACAACAGCTTGATTCTTGATGATTAATACAAATAACAGTGATACAAATGATGAACAGAAGAACAGGATAAACAATAAGTATCGGAAGTTTACTTTGTGCAGATTCAAATAATGTCCAATTTGCCAACATGATGTGGAGTGAAATTTAAAAATGATATTCAAGATCCACAGTTCAGAATAACGATTACAGTTCAATAGAAATGTTCAGAAAATAGGAAGGTTCAGTTGAAATAATGAAATTCAACTATTATGGAACATATAATATTTTCAGGAATTATAGAAGCAATAGTTCCATAATAAGTTTCGATTTAGGTGTATGGAAGAAAATAATATCCCTTACCGTAGCAGGCTTGATTAACAAAAGGTGAAGGGAATTAATATCCCTTACCATAGTAAGTTTGAATAATGGAAGATGAAAAAGATGGTATCCCTTATGAGTATAAAGGAAAATGATATCACTTACGAATATGGAATAAAAGTGTCATGTGATAATTCGTGTAGACAAATTATTTCCACACGAGACAAATAAAAAGGGTTATTCACCAACAGGCGGTAATCCGCGCCGTAAGGTTATTCCCATCAATTTGAATACGAATAGTTATTCACCAAACAGGCGATAATCCGCGCCGTAAGGTTATTCCCATCAATTTGAATACGAAGAGTTATTCACCAAACAGGCGATAATCCGCACCGTAAGGTTATTCTCAAAGATTAATAAGGAATGAATACAAAAGGTTATTCACCAACAGGCGGTAAACCGCGCCGTAAGGTTATTCCCATCAATTTGAATACGAAGAGTTATTCACCAAACAGGCGGTAATCCGCGTCGTAAGGTTATTCCCATCAATTTGAATACGAAGAGTTATTCACCAAACAGACGGTAATCCGCACCATAAGGTTATTCTCAAAGATTAATAAGGAATGAATACAAAAGGTTATTCACCAACAGGCGGTAATCCGCGCCGTAAGGTTATTCCCACAATTTAATACATGGAAATAAATGGCACAAGAAAGAAACGATATTATTTTCGAGAATCAAAGAATGATAATCCCTTCAAGTAAGAAAGAAAATAATATCTATTTATGATGATGAAAAGAGTGATACCCCTTACCTTAACACGTGACTGGATATTGATTTAAATGAGGTTGATCAACTTGAAAATTTTCTGCACTCCTTTTGGCTTTCAAACACTTAAAATAAGCTTACTATTCTCAGAGAAAACTCATAAAATTCTTATAGAAAAATTCTATGTTTTAGGTGTGATTTTTCTATTCAGCTGAACAAGCTATTTATAGGAGAAAAGAAGTTACTATGCGCGGTAGGTGAAATAAAAAAAATTCAGCAGAGGCTGCGCAGCAGCCTCCACCAACCATCCAGCAAAACACATTTCTCACATTTCATGTGGGCCCCACAGTGGGTCCCACATGTTTCTTACTATTCATGTCACTATTCACGTTACTATTTCAAATAGTAAAATTAATTATTTTATTTTTTATTTATTTATTTATTTATTCTTCCTGTGAGTCCAACATATAAAATAATGTTACCACAATAATGTAAGAAACACGTTACATATTTTTATTAATTTATTAATATAAATTATAGTGTATTTGCTACTGTGACAATTATTAGATTCAATAATTTTAAACTACAGTGCACCAACAATTATTGACTCGATTATATGAAATACAGTGTAATGACAATTATTGAATCAATAATGCAAAATACTGTGTAGCAACAATAATTGAATTGATAATATAAAATATTATGCAGTGATAATTATTGATGAAATGATGCGTAACAGTTACGGTGTCAATAATATGAGACACTGTGCAATACCGTGTGCTACTGTAGAGTACCGCATGCTACAATAAAATACCATAAATTACCGTATGCTACTATTCTTTTATCACCGGTATTTTAACAGTTAGCACCGTTGACTATTTTTATTAAAAATGTTACTTCTGTCGTTTTCTATATCCTACAAATATTCCGTTGTGGGGTCCACCAATAATTTGTTATTTCGGCGCCGTCGTACGACCCGAATATTCCCCGACAAAACGAATATTGTCCGACAAAATAAAATTTGCACATAACATCCTTAACTTTAAACTTTATCGATTTAACCACTTACTGTTTCAGAAAAATATATAAGAAGAAAAATTAAATTTTATATTTCATAAAATTCGGGGTCTTACAATTACTCCAAATTAACACATAAAATTGATATCTACGTATTAATAGATATCTAAACATTAATAAGTAGAGCGTTCATTTTGAAATTTAATATTTCAAAAATTATAAAAATTTATTTGAATTGTAATTTAAAGTATTGATTATTGTATTTATTAAAAATAAATAAATTAATATTCATTCATTAATATGTATAGTTTAAATTTAAATTATGAGTGATTATGAGTAATTATTTAATTTTTTTCTTTATTTTTTGTAAATAATTTGATATAAATTTTATATTAGGTGACTGATAAACGAATTTGGATACCCGAATATACGAATAAAATAAATAGAAATAAATATTATTTGTATTTGGATATTATTTTGAATACCGGATAAGGATAATATTTTTAAAATTCGCCGAATACTGAATACGAATACAAATACTGAATTAATTTTTCGAATATAAATACGAATATTACTGTATTTAAATTCGTTTATATCCATTTACCTCCTCAATTACAGGAATTGAATTCATAAATAATCACGCGAATTGGCAAAGTATGGTAAAATTGATTAAACAACCGCAATGGATTGATAAATTCTAAATAATAAAACTTCACCTTAAAAAATGTCCAAAATAATCTTTTAAATACTAAACTATAAGATGGTACACCTAATTACGAAGAAATAACAAACTTACGAAAAATGCAAATAAGTTCAAAAATTAGTAAAACTTTCGAAGGGCTCAAAGACGCCCTTTTAGGCTTGAAACAGCATCTGTCATGGTTGAAGGTGATGTAATTTACAATTTTTTTTGGTTAATTTTAATTTAATATATTATAAATTACGAATTACATTTGATTTAATATGTTATATGCAGACATTAATATATATATATACATATATATATATATATACATACATACATACATACATACAATAAAAGAGTATAAAAAAACAGAAGCAGTAGCTAAATAAAATAGAGAGCTAGTATTCCAAGATGAAAGTTTTCAAATGAAGGCACACAAAAATGTTGATATTGATATTTCAAAATTAAAAGGCTAGCTAGGAACAAAATTTGATAATTAATTAATAATGGAAGACATAGACATCATATTCCACAACAGCATCTCCTTTTTTGTAGTCAACAGTGTGAGTCTTCGCCTGAGCATACCCACGAGCAAATCGGAAAAGTCCGCTCCCTCCAACCACCGGCATCTCTCTCACTTCCGACAGCACCGAGTTCCGGCCCAATATGCTAAGGCAGCTTCCATTATACTTCCCTTCCGTAAAAGCATAGTTCAAAACCATCAAAAAGCCCAGCTCACTTAACGAAGCGGACGCGTAAATTCCTTGGGCTCTTCCAACTTGTTTGGACTTCGGGTCCGGCCCAACAGTCAATGGATCATCCATCATGACCACGACCCCGAACAACGTGGACGATGTGTTTGTCATGGCGGCGGAAGCCACCCGGACGGCGGTGGGATTCCGGCCACTGACTATGTCGTGAAAGTAGAAGTGGAGGTGGCTCAGTTTTTCCTTTTTCAGGCCTAGGGATTTTCTTGGCAAGTTTCTGGAGAAATTTTGGGATTCTCCGGTGAGGAGGAGAGAGGAAAGGAAAAGTGTGAATAGGGTGGAGATGAGGGTTTTTGCCATGGTTGTGGAAAATGAGAGACAAGTGTAAGATATTTTTTCGGTGTTTGTTTCTCCAATAAATATAAGAGGATATAGTGGGAATTAATAGGGGAATTGAAATAAAAACAGTAACAGAAAAAATTATTGAGTGTTGCTGAATAGTGTAACGTGATATTTTAAGTTAATTTTATATTATTATTTTAATATATATAATAAATTTAATTATAAAAATTTATTAAATATATTAAAATAATAATATATAATTAATTTAAAATACCACGTAATAATATTTTTAAAATAATTGAAAAACTTTTCTAATAACAGTAGTGACGTGACTGACTTTGAGGTTGGACCCAATGATGTTTTAAAGTAGGACGGAGACCGACGGGGAGACCGGCTAGAAAGTAAGCCGTGTAAAATTAAAAAATATAATATTTATTGTGGTTTAATTTATAAAATTAATCTTAATATATTAATTTTTATAATATAATTTTTTTTATAGAATAAAAGTTAAAAATTCCCATCACACATTAATTTAAGATTCAATTACATTTTCTTATAATTCTTTAGAATGTTATTATTTCTTGTTTGTGTTCTATTTATAAAGCACTGAGTATTTATAAAAAAATTAATTTAATTAAAACATTCTTATATAATAAATATATTTATTATAAATAAAATTATTGTTAAAATAAATTTATATCATAAATAAAAAAATTCTCATAATAAAAATCAAAAAGTTATTGTCGCTTTCTTTTTATCTATATAACTTGTTGTCGTTCAGACACTCGAGCTCCATATTAATAGAAATTTTGGGAGGAAAGGAAAAGTGTGAATAGGGTGGAAATGAGGGTTTTTGTCATGGTTGTGGAAAGAGAACTGTTATTTTTACATGATTTTTTGTTATTTTTATTTATAGTGACGTTTTTAAAACTGTCGTTATATACTTATGACTATATTTTATATGTTAAAACCGTTATTATAGATAATTTTTACGGAAATAACAAAAAAAATTATAAAAATATCAATTTTCTTGTGCAAAATGAGAGACAAGTGGAAGATATTTTTCCGGTGTTTGTTTCTCCAATAAACAGAGGAGGATATGGTGGGAATTAATATGGAAATAGTAACAGTAGTGACCGACTAACTTTTAGGTTGGGCCCAATGATGTTTTAAAGTATGGTGGAGATTCACGGGGAGACTGGTTAGGGGAGACTGGTTAGAAAACCCAAACCTGACCCAGTTACATTTATTTCTTTTCCTGGACATGTGTCGCTCCTTGGACTTATTCTTTTAAATTGAAAATATCTTAAAATAATAATCCCTCAGTCACAAAATAAAATATCAAATTTAAATTTTAGAATTAATTATAATTATTTTGAACTTTAAAATATTTTAAATAGACATAAAACATAAATAATTACTTAATTAAATAATATCACATAATTCTAACATTTATCTTTGTCGCTGAATATATAGAAATAAGGCATTATCATTATTTGGTGATTGTTCTGGTATTATTATAATATTAAGAGATAAAATAGCCAAAAATATAAAAACTCAGATAAGCATCGATCTCATGAAGTTGAAACTATTTAAAAATAATAATAATAAATAAATAAAGGCCAAGCACTCTTGTATCAATTTATTGCTTATCGTACAATTTCACTACTTAATTGATCCAATAGCTCAAAACTGCTTATTACTTAACATAAGCCATAAGCAAAAATAGTTCTCTCCCCGTGTAATAAAAATATGTAATTGATGATATTAATTATTGCATTAGTTAAAATTAAATAAATTTATATTAATTTATAGTTTTATAATTTAATTATAAAATAAAATAAACGAGACTATCTTCTCAAACACAGCGTAAGGTCATTAAAATGTAAAAAGGCCGAAACTATTGTTCAAATTGGGCTCCCTACATTGAAAAACGAATACAGCTGTGGAATTTAAACATTCAAAGTGGTATCACTAAGTAATACAATATGTTATTATATTAATATGATATTTATTATGTTCGGTTTATCTTTTACACGTATTAATTTATTATGAATGTATTATTATATTATTTTTTTAATTTTTTATTACATTTTTCAATTCATGTATTTATTCATTACGTAAATAATATAATGTCATAAAAGACAAAATAATAATTATTATAACTGATTTGATATTTTGACTTAAAATTTAATTTATACATTACATATAATTATATAATTTTGTAAATCAAACATAATTTTAAACATAATATAATAATATTATAAATACTACACAAATACCAATAATTAATTAATTAAATATATTATTATTATTATATTATTATAACTCTATTTTATTACATAAATTATTATATCACATCAAATTTCTATCCTGCAAACCCAAACCACAACTAAGAGTGTTCTGTCTCTCTTCCGTATGTCTGAATTTACGTCTTGTGACAATAAATATTGAACCCAGGAAGAATAGTCTTTTGGTCCCTCACTTGAAAAAATAACCAATAAGGAGCAGGCTCCATCCTTTATAAAATAAAAAATAAATAAAAACTTTGGTAATTGTTTTTGTTTCTGAATTTTTGCTTCTATTTCTACTTTTTTTTATTCTATTTATACTTTTTCGAAATTAAAAGCAGAAATTTATTAACTGTTTCTGTTTTGAAAAAAGCGAAAATAAGATTTACTTTAACAGTAAAAAAATTGTTTCTTCAATTTTACCAATACAGCTACGTAATGAGTCATTCTAATTCTAATGAGGTCTGTGCATTAGATCATATCGACAACAAAATTTCAAACTCTATTTTTTCCTAAAATAAAGTAATATTTAAATGTAATTATCAAATATTATTGTCTGAATTTCGTCTTCACTACCCAAATGAGATAGTTTTGATTAAAAATAATAATAATAAAATAAGAATAATATCATTAATGAAATTAGTTAATTGACACAATTACCCATATTATAATACTTGGGTGAGAGCTAGATGACCGTGCTAATAAATTACATCCATCCTAAGCTTTATATATTTTTCCCTTCTTTCTTTGTTTTCCCCTTTGGTAGTCACAGGGGTAAACCTCTTGCCTCAAGCCCGTATGAAAACTGTCAGTTTGTCATGGGCAAGCTAACTAAGTAATCAAACTAAATTTAAATTTATTAGTGGAGCCTTGATAAGATTTATGATTAAATAAAGCTGGGAGAAACAAAATTCAGGTGACTCCCCCTGTCAAATGATAAATTTTATTTCTTACTTTCAAATTAGTAGTAAACATAATGCACATTTCTTGCTCGTATCCATCAAGCCAGTCCTTTAGTATCAACAATATTATCCTAAACCAGATGGGCATGAAGATGGGCACAACAGTGAAACGGAAATTTCTGCATTTATTCTCAGTCATCATCAACGTAGAAGGTCTCTTGCTTAAAAAGGCCGCCAAAAACATTCCTCACTTCTACCGTAGCCTCTGTTTGTTTGGCTTTCGGCTTTGGGACCTCTTTCCGTGTAAGTTGTTTTATTACTGCTTTCTTTGCAGGCAAAGCCTTAGCCTTAGCCTGTCCCCTAACAGTGGCAATCTGCACTTTTGGTTCCTCACTAACTTTCTGAACTGCTGATGCAAACTGTAAACTAAATTTATCCCAAGACGATCCTAAATTAATGTCTTTTGCTTTACTCAAGAGGCTTTCAACTGAAGTTCTTGCAGCTGCAGCCTTCCCTTGGGCCTCTTCAGCAAGCGTAGCAGCCCGTGACTCCTGCTCTTCTAGGTTTTTTACCTCTTCTTTAAGCTTCTTTGCTGCCTCAGCTGCGTCACGCGCTTTCTCTCTAGCTTCTATAGCTGCTTCCTCAGATTTTGCATTTGCAAGTGCTTCTGCATAAGCTTTCCTTCTACCATCCTCGGGAATGGCACTAAAAATGATTAAAGCTTGCAATTTTTAGATTGTGTTTCATTTACAAGGGAAGGGAATCCATACATGCAATGAGTTTCTTTTCTTCACTTGGTATAGGCATACAATGGTAAAAAAAAAAAATGCAAGTACCTGAAAAGCTTGTCTACAGGCCTTGAGGGTGCTGTTGGATCTGTAAAAACTTCCACAACCTGAAAGAAATTTAGTCCAGAGTTGAATTAAGTGGTGAACTGAAACAGCAAATACCACTAAGACAAAATATGAACCCATTCATTCATACACAAATCAATTAATCAAGCAAACATGGAAGCCTCCTCTTCTAGATCCGAAGTATTTCATAAGAATCATAACCTTCTATTCTCCTTCCATTAGGCGAATATAGTTGTAGGTTCTTAATCTCTAAGCATACATAGTTCTCAGTGCTTTATGAATGCATTGGTAGCAATGAACTTGATTTCTAACACGTCATAATCCCTTGGGCCTATCAGGTGCATCCTCTGGTGCTACTTAAATCACAGTAAGAGTAGCACAGTACTACCAAACTACTAGACTATTTTCCTTTCCCCATCTTTTAACATTTATCTTTTGTTTCTGCTTTTTTAGCTAATGCCATTGGATTGGCAAGTGTTACAATGGTTTATCGAATTTCATGTGTGTTGTATCTATTCAGATCTCTACGTTGAATGCTTATGCCTCCTTACCGAGGAATTTAGCAACCTCAAGGGAAGGGAGTCTAACATACCACAAATTCATATCCTGCTTCAGTATCTTAAATATAGTTGTCGGTAATTAATGTGTGGTGAGGTTTTCATGTCTTAATAACATAATGGACTACACAAGAAACTATTACTAGCGAGAAGAATACCTTGTTCTCTGCCACTGTCGTATTGGAAAAAACATCAGCCACCAACGATGCAATCCGGGACTTTGCTACCTATATTTTTCCAGAAATAAGTGAGTACAACAATCAACAATATTCAGAAGAGAGAATAATTAGATTATAAGCAACATTTGTCTATACAACACAATAGCGATAGCAATATCAAAAATTCAAGATTATCTATGATAATGGCATTTTCCATATTAAATACTAGTACAAGATAATTCACAATGAAAAGAAAATTATCTCATCCATTACATTACTTTGTAGTCGTTCGTACTGGCACTCCCTTCGGCTGAGACAATAATGTTGTACGAACTCTCGGGGGAGAAATCCTCTGTTAAGTTGGTTTTTATAAGGGTATAATTTATGTCTGTCTCAACAACCTTTTGGAGAATCACTGTCAAAGGTTGTGTTCTTGAGAACAGGTTGCTAAAGAAAGACGAGATACCATCCAGTACATTATTGGTCGATACCGTCGATCCATCATAGATTATGGCCACGTGTCCAACACCCGCCAATTCAGCACCTTGAATGACTTGTAAGGCATCTGAGGCAGTGACCGCCATGTTCGGCCCATTTTCAGCCGGACCAATTGTGACAACAACTTTGGCAGCATTCCCTATGGCCTTTGCAATGGATTCTGCATCTTGGAAGGTGGATTCAACAACATTGAGGCGCTTTGACTCCTCGGTAGAGATTATCTGAAATAGTTATTATCTTTTATTGATAGCAGTATAAAAAGGCACAATGTCCTCAAGTTTGACATCATAATTTAATTAACATAACATCATCGTTACTAAGCTATAACTTATTAGTTAATCATTGAACATATATACATGTAGAATATTTGCAAATTTTGCAGATTGAACTATTTGTCTAACGTAGGGGGCAAACAGAAGAGTTTTTGTTTTTTAGTTTTGGGGGAAATGAGGAAGGAAAATTGAAGTTAAAATTATAGTGTGAATACTGATCATGGTTTATACTCTCCCTTTGCACGAAAAGAGTCTTATTGGCCTTCAAAAAATTATAAAAGAAAGACGGTCCAATTTTTCTTATAATGATATAAAATGACAAAGTATGTTAGGGCAACTTAATTGTTATGTGATCATGGCAACACTACTAAACTAAGAACTCAAATTTAGCGGTCCAGTAACAAAAATTTATCCTAATAAATTTTAAATTTTGCAAACGAGACATTCTGTGAACTGGAGGCAATATAATGCACCTTGTACTTGGCAGCCAACTGAGCTAGCTCCTGAGCAGCACCAAGCTCCGGTACACAGGCCCTCACGCTAAAACCTTGACGGAGCAGCGTCTGTGCTATTCGAATACCAGCCTGACCAGTTGCACCAGCAACAAAGACCGTGCCGGAATCTTTACTTCTTTGCCCAAATGACAGGACCCGAGATGGATTTTTTACAACTGGTATCAGAGATTTTACATCGGGTATCTTGCCGAAGTCGAAACGGAAGGGATTAGATTTTGCCGACTGGCTCTCTTTTTCATCATCTGCCGCCGCCGCCTTTGCTTTGACCAGCCGGAATAGTCCACCATTCTTGGCTAATACAGTGATTCTTGAATTTTTAAGTGTGATTCTTGAATGGGGTGTTGCGGTTAGGAGAAATGAATTGGAGCTTAGAATTGGAGCCATTAAAACAAAGGATAGGACAATTTTCAATTGCCAATTTCTCTAGTGATAGGACAATTTTCAATTGCCAATTTCTCTAGATTTTATTACCGAATATGTATATTATCCATTAGAAGAACTCCGCTGTGTATGATTATAGATATCCGGATGGGGGAGGTTTGAAATGATTGCCCAGTGAGAATGAGCCAGGTGTCACTTTTTTTATCCATAAAAGAGAAATTGGGCACCAGACAACTTTCATGGCACTTTTGACCTGAAAATAACACCCATTTTAAACCCAATGGCTCCTCCTACCAACAACCTGGTTAACTAGAGCGATGGATTTTGGCACCCGAAATGGTGATCGCAGGTCTTATTTTTTTTTAATTTTTGACATCAGTAAAATCGGGTGTGAGATCGATAGGATCTACAATTAATACAGGAGAATTTTATACGGCTAGAACGACAGGTCATCTCAAAATTTTTGTGTTAACTAAAGTGTATTCATTTCGTTTTAAACAATGATTAGAGTACCATTTTATGAACAACTTTTAAGAAGAAAAAAAAAATTAAATATATTCCTAATTTTGTTAGAAATAGAGTAGTTCGTAGTACTCAGTCTAACTAATATATAAATAACCGCATGTTATGAATTTCATATAATTTTGTAATCCAAAAATATATTTTACTAATTTTGAACTTTAAAAAATATCGCTAATCTTAGAACAAAAGAGAAATTCTCTGCAAAAGTTGGTTAAATTGTATGTCGTATGGCTTGTTCTCATTAAAAAAAATTGTTTGAATTACTAATGCATGTATTATATGAATCAAGCATGATATGGTTGCATCTCTTTTTCTACAACGACTCATTTAGCAATTCCTTCAAGGCTTGAACAATTCGTACATTATGAAAATATTAAACTCAGTCATTAAACCACTCCAAATGCCCAACATCTCTATCCCTTTAAACTAAGGGCTCCACCTAGCTTTCTACAGACTTTACGAAATATCAAATTTTAGATTGCGTTACAGAATATTCTTGGATGACTTTTCTTAATACGAAACTTCAGTGAAAACAATTATTCAAAAATTATATCAATCTTAAATATAATTAGTTAGCGAAAAATTTGAAACACGAAACCAAAGTACTTGTTAATTCATGATGTTCTTTTGGAACAAGTGTCATGAATCCGGTGGCTAAATTATATGATTTCTAACTGAAGAAACGAAGCCCAAAAAAATATATACTGAGCTCGTTTGCTTCATTTCATTACCTGCCTGGCTGCCTGGCTGCCTCCCCATATATCTTGGCTTCCTTGTGGATTTGGTCACCTGGCTAACAGCAATGAATGGATATGGCATATTCAGGGCAACGAAGAGCATAGCAAGGGAAAAACAATGACATGAGAGTTGATATCAACACAAAAACTCGGTGAACCATTCACCTGATAAAATCAGACACTAAATCCTAACCAACAAGCAATCCATATCTGCCGAAAAAGAAACCCACCCCATGGTTCAATAGGAAAGTCCACTATTCCATTACAATGATAACAAAGAAACAGGAAAATATTAAAGAAAACAATTTTGAAACCAATTATCATTTAAATGCTTCCGTAGCCAGAATTTAAATATATGATGAACCATAGAAAGTGTTTTACCATATACTTTAGAAAAAAGTCTTTATAGGTCAGAAAAGTTGTTTATCTTGGTATTCAGGGAATTCTTACTAGTTATTTCCATTAGATGGAGATGGTTCAACTAGAAAATGTAGCAATCAATTTCAACATTTGTCCACAATCATCAAGTTAGTTTCTAATGGTCCTACATTCCAGTGTGTTATTTATTAGCCATCCACTTGCCCTGTCCACCTGATTACTTTACTATGACTCAACAAGCAAATAACAGATCCAAAATACATCCCAAACCACCTTCCTCCTCCATCTCCAATTTTTCCACAGCCCCAACAAAATACAAAAAGCCAATTTAAAACAAATTCGCATGATCCTTGGGTAAGCCTTCACTAGTGATTAGATAGTATTGAATCATAATAATAATAAAAAAATCATTTACTCTACAACAATATAGAACAAGAAAAAGCACAGATTCAAACAGCATTGCATAAAAAACTCTAATAACAAATTAACAATTACTAGAACCCGCATCCTCCTTAACTCTCGAAGGAAACTATCAATGCTCACCATGGCCACCTAGCTGGGCATTGGAATTCTATGCCTACAAGTAAACGGTTGATCTTCAAAACGGTAAGGTTAAACACACCTTATCCATGATTGGAACTTGATAGCACTCTAAATCCCATCTTATGATACTAAATTTATTGATTATAAACTTTATCAAGAAAACTAATATTGTTTCTGCAAGTTATTTGATTAAAAATTTGAGCATTGCTATTGTTATAAGAAACTCTTACAGAAAGGGACTTATAAAATGACCTGGCAAGATGTGAATTGTTGTTGATTCACCATACACAACCAAATTATTATAACTGCAAACATACACATCATTTATTCAGCAACTTTTTGCAAAGGTTCTTCTCTATAAGCAACTTTTTCAAAGGTTCTTTTCCACATCAAGCATTAGTAAAGTTAACACATTGATATCATACACATCATCTCACTTTCTTAGTATCCCAGACACTAATCCAGAGGACTTCAGAAGCTACTCAAAAGTCAGAACAACTTTTGTGTGTGTGTGTATAAAAGTTGTCAGGAGAAAGTGCAAGAGAACCCCAGCCCAAGATTGATGAATGGAGAACAAATCTTTACAATCTTATATGTGCTTTATACAGTTGCACTTGAATTTTCATTGGATAATGTTACAAATGAACTGCCATCTAATTTAAATTGAAAGCAATTCAACAACATTCTTCAGCATTCTTTTAAAGACATTGATGTTCACATAACAATCTGCCACTGTCAACAACTGTTGATCTAATAACCTCGTTTGAAACCAATAGATTTAATTGTACAAATATTGTGTGCGCGGGCGCACCTTCCACCACCTAGGTCCATCTAATGATTTTTTTAGAACATTGATACCGATGGATTTTACTTGTACAAGACTGAAGATCCTACAAAAGAAATTTGTATTCTACCAGTCCGTTTATATTCGCTAGATCACATAATTTCTATTCATCCATTATCCATATGGCTATCACTACTCATTAAAATAGTTGCTCCAAGCTCCGACCTTGGGTCATCCACCTCAACCCCTTCGTCATTCAATTACCAGTCATTTATATCTACGCTCAGGAAAAACATAGTCAACTTCACGATCACATGTTTTCAATCGCATGTTTTCAGACGCAAAAGAGAGAATAGTCAACTCCCTAATGGATGGCAGAATTAATTCAACAAATTAACAAAAAAAGGCTTCAACACAGCCCTGGAAGAAAACAGTCACTCGTAAAAAAGCAAAGGGAAAAAGTAAAAGAACAACTAAGACAGAGTCTTCAAAATATGCTCTCTTTGATAGCACAGTAATCACCACATAACAAAGGCATTTGTCCAACCAAATTAAACTAAATTGGTGATGATCCAAGGTAAAGATACAAAACTGGACAGCATGGTGTCTGCCCAAATATGGATCGATACTCTTAATTGGCTCTTCTTCCTAGGCAAATAAATCACCGGTTAAGAGGCGAATATTTAAAGACCCAATAAGGTATAGCACTTTTTCCTCTTTTATTAGATTGAGGCAGTGTTTTCAAATTTTCCTTCCAGCATTACTGTCTATCCTAAACCTATGACCTGAAGTCATGGTGATTATTTAACTTTCTGGAACAAAACAAAAATTTAGAAGGCGAACCTGACCTACAACTTATTGCATAAGCACCTATATATCAGTAGGTTCATAGATGATTAACTTCATCGCGTGGGATCCCAATTGCATAACAAGCATGCCAATAGATGACAGAAGGGCCAAAATAGCATCAGCAACTCCCACGATACATTTATTCAAAGTCCACTTCAACTATCCATGGTCCAAGTTCATTTCATCAATCACTGTCCTCATGTTGGGGAAAAAAAAATAGACTCGGACATGAGGAGTTAGGTTCATGTAAATAAAATTCCAGGAACCTAATTCCTTCATCCTAAGTTCCCATTCCTTATTCAAAATCAACCTAAAGTCTGTGTAAAAAGAACTACAGGAACCGAATTCCTTCATCCTATGTTCCCAGGCCACTAATAATAAAACTTAAAAGAGAATGGAGGACAAGTATTAACCTGAGATGATCTGGAAACTTGATCACCTAAATCATGGTGACAGGACATAATATCTATATGTATCCACAGAGAATTAAAAACTAAAATCATCAACAAATATGAAAGAGAAAAAAATTTTAAATCAGAAAAGAGAAAACTACTTTGAGTTTAGTATAAGATCTGCTGCTATATAAATTGCATACCAGAGTAAATTACAGGGGCAGAAACCAACTCCACAGCCAGAAGCACAAGTAACATCCACATTGAACCAAACTTATATAAAAATTCAAATTTACGACAATTAAGACTAAGAAAAATTACAGAAATAAGGACCAAACCCCAAAAAGCAATAGATTTCTCCAGTAAAAATATAAAGATTACATTAAAAGTTTAGGTATTGGCAAAAGCCATGTATCACCCAACATAAACGAGTAATAAATCAGAACAAGTATGAACAGAAGCCTAAAGCATATTTATAGAGGAATAAGAGTATTGACATACATAATTACGCAACCGCATCAACGTCGTGAAACTATGAACAGAAGCTTAAAGCACCAAGCAGAACAGTAAAACAACCTTCCAAGAACAATTCTCAAGCTGCCAACCATGCAGATGTTAAACCAAAACACTGTGAGATAACAATACCATTTACATACAACCAGATAATGCTTTAGCTTATATACTAACGTCATTCTTCTAAAAACACCCATAAAAGAATGAAAAACTTCACCTGATTTGAGGCGCAAAATGTGGAACTGCACAAGATCTGCTCAACCAAGTCATCTAGTTGACAATATTTTCATCTATCAATTAACCAGAAAGCCAATTTAGTTACAACCTTATATTAGCTGTAAACTGCCAAGACCCTCAGGTTTATTTTACTCATCCCAAAGACTAGATAATTAGATTAGTCAATACGAGAAACCTAATAATCCTTCACCTGCGTGATTACTTAAAATTCACATTCCACAGCATACAATCAAATATTATCAATTGTTGTGATAAATCTAATGTATCGTAACAGATATTGATCTCATGAAACCCAGCACCAGCAATGGAAATAACATGCCTTCATAGTTCATACATCCTATAAAAAAACAAAAAATAAACTCCCAGCAAAGGGAAGACAATTATTACCAGAAAACCTAGCAGGAAGTTCAGCATAAAGTTGCACTCAAGACACTAGCTCAGGAAATCCTCATTTATCCATATTCCAACTGCCAGCAGTAAAAACAGACTACATTAAACATGTATCATAATACACTCATCCAGACCATTAAAGTTCCACTAGAATATTAAAAGAGTGGATCAATGAGATTAAAAATGTATAATAACAGCTAATGTTCTAGAGCGGAAACAAATTCAATGTCCAGCACCCTTTTTTGCTCTAAGCGATTCAAGAGCCTTTTTCCGGAGCGCAATCTCAAGTTTTTTCTGCTCGGATTCTGCCTCTTCAATGTCACTTGAGTCTGCTTCCTTCCTTGCAACACGCTCACCATCAGAAGTATAGCCAACATGATTTTCCTCGAGATCTGAAGGTGGAAAAACTGTACCGACTGACTTCAGTTTTATCTTCTCTGCACGCCGTTCTTCCTTTCTTCGACGTCGTTCCTCCCGCCGTCTCCGCCTCTCCTCTTTTCGCAGTCTCTTCTCCTCCTTCTTTCTTCTCTTTGTCTCCTTCCTCCCCTCTAGTTTAGAATCATAACTATCATCATCATCCGATTCTGGCCTTTTCGACCTTTTGGCCTTTCTCTTTTCATTAACTTCAGCTTTGTGCTTATCACTAACCTCAGAGTCAGAATCAACAGAAACACAATGGTTATTCGGCTCTTCAACTTTTCGTGACATTTTGGACAAAGTTTCTGACTCGTGCCGACCACTGCCCTTGACGTGGTTTGGACGATATTGACTCTTCTCATCAGCTCTGTAACCTTCTCCACTATATGATTCTAGCACCCCCTCACTAGGCAGAGTGCTTTTATAAATAGTTGGAGACAATTGTTTCGATACTTCAGTCTGAGGCACCTTTCGAGGTCCTGGTTCACTGTCAAATTACATAAAGATTAAAAGCATGAGCGGTTAAGTTTAGATATCCAAGTAATTAAACAGGCTGACATAATACATGAGAGCAACAAGTGAAAACCTCTTTTTCTGCTGATCAAGTTTAAGTTCATCAGATATTGATGGTTGTGTCAGCTTTTTCCCAGAAGACTTGTAATTCTGATCTTCACCCCCTCTGAAATTAAGGAAATTATGACTCAGAAACACTGAACAAACTAAAATGTTCCACACAATGACTAGATAACAACGAATTAATTTTTTTCAAACAAAATTTAATAACGAACCTGGAAACCTTAGTTTTTTCATCCTGTGGACTGTCAGGATTAAGCTTACGTACTATTGGTTTCCGTGGAGGACTTGGTCTGCTATTGTGGATCATCTGTTCCCTTATTTGCCTTCGAGGACTCTCATAGGGACTACTTAACGTTGAGAAAGATCCATAAAATATAGCAAAACAATGTTAGCAGGAAAGATCACAAGGTATGGCAGTCAAATTGCAAAAACTACAAGCGTACCTCCTATCTTCACTAAGATTTCTTTTCCTAGAAGCTGGTGGAGATTCTGAGCCAGATGGTGAAGGTGACAAAGACGGCACTTTTCGACGTGAGGTATTCTGGCCACTTGAATCTCTCTGTGGTGATCTCAGAGTAGACACGGGAGGTCGACGTTCCAAAGAGCTTACTTTATGAGTCTCAATCCGGCGTCCAATGTTTTCACGTGGAGGAGGATGACGAACAGGAGAATATTGCTCAGGACTTCTGCAACATTGCTTTAATCATTCACCACTGCCTTAACAACAATCAATAGACAAGTAAAAGATACCACAAAAACTAAGTTGCATTGGAGATGTATTCATTCAATATCTTTGATTGCCACTGTGCCATGCCAATGGTGTGGATGTCATGCCTACTCAACTGTCACGTATTCTCACATGTAATATTAAGTAAAGGAATAGCACTAGTGACTATTAAAAGCCAAATGAGGATGTGATAATTAATTGATACCACCTTCTGAGAAGAAAATACCTGATTTTGTCTCTTGGAGATTGCACAGGTGATCTCTGGCGCTTCGGTGATCTTCTCTTGACTGCTGAAGGGGAGACCTGGTGAATTGGAGACTGAGAACTCAATTCTTGAAGTGAAGAAGACCTGCGTCCACGAGGAGTTGGTGACCTCCTTCTGCTAGGTATAGGTGGCCTACGTCTATATGGAGATGGAGACCTACGTAGTGGACTTGATGGAGATCTTCGATAACGCCGTCTCAAAGGAGATGGTGACCGACGTCGTATAGGAGAAGGTGATCTACGCAACAAAGGAGACCGAGATCTACGTCGGATAGGCGACCGTGACCTGTAGTGCAATGGTGACCGTGATCTACGTCGTAGAGGAGTTCGCGATCTACGTCGTAGAGGACTTCGCGATCTACGTCGTAGAGGAGTTCGTGATCTATGTCGTACAGGTGTTCGCGATCTACGTCGTACAGGTGTTCGCGATCTACGGCGCACTGGTGTTCGCGATCTGCGGCGCATAGGAGATCGTGATCTGCGTCGTATAGGAAGACGCAACTGATGCCCTATGGGAGAAGGTGATTTGCGACGTGAATGAGACATGGATCTTTGCCTAAACTGAGAGGTTCGACGTCTTGAAGGAGAGAATGATCGCTGCGGTGAATTCCTTTGATGAGGTGTAGTAGAGCGGCGCATCTTTTCAGAAACAGAGCGTTCCCTTTTTTGTGGAGATCCTGATATACTTCTTGACCTGTGCCTTTCACTGAGACATGATATTAATTATGAGTATATGAGAGAACACAAGAGACTGTCAAGAAGGTAAAACTTATACAAAATGATTAACCCATGAAGGGAGCAGAAAGTAAGGGAAATATTGAGTTACAATGAAATTAATTTAACACAAATTAAATGATGTCAAGTTCAATATTTATCGCTTGCATGTCAAAAACATACTCTGAGTGACTCCTGGAATTAGAAAAAGACTTGCTATTTGACTTTGAAGGCGAGTCCCTACACAAGAAACGCAAAGATCAAAAAGATGTTATCCTTAACCAAAACATAAAAAAGAAAACCACCACAAAAAATTATTTCCAGGAAAAATACCGGGGGGGTGAAGGGGAACGCTGGACGGAGTCTGGCGATCTAGAGACCCTGTGCAGCAGTGCAGGTAAAGAAAATAATATTAGTCTTTAAACTAAGGGTACCACTTTAATGGAGATTTTCAACAACAACAAAAATATCCACCAAAAACCCAACATGCAGCCCAGGCCTCACAGTTCATTAATTGACAATGAAAATATCTTAATACTAAAAATAACAAAAGAGCCAATTAATAAGTAAATATAACAGAAACCACAGGCCCACTCAACAAATCATTTCCACTGAATACCTTCATCTTTTTTTATCTCAGTCTTTACTCATTGGAGGTACGACACAAACAGCCTTTAACATTCAAATGCCAGGTAATAATTTGAAGCATATAGAGTTCCATGGGACAACCAACTGACCTTGGTTAATGTTCAAATTTGACAATGTCATCACGAGAAGTAATTCTACACTAAACAGGCTTAATGCAAAGTTTTGGGCTACAAAGAACAGAAGAAGGAACAGGCAGATACAGAATGCCAGCATTTTATAATTAAAAACAAGTAAAACATGTTTCCATCTAACCTGGTCCTTCCTCTTGAGCCATTTCTCCCATTCATCTGTTTCTCATCTCTTGTTGATCGCATATTGGATTCCCTTGGCTGATGCCTCGAGCTTGGTACCGATGCATCATTATTAACCCTAGACGAGTTATCAACCTTGCCGTCCTACAGTAGTTTGAGGAAAGGACATGAACCCAAATAATTGTAGAAGCTAGCTGAATGTCATGAAAAACACAAACTGAAGTTAAAAACAAAAATCAAGCCCTGTACAAGCTAATTATTTCATGGAAAAAATTAGTTACCATCCCATCCACTTTCTCATGCTCAAGTTCCCGACCCTCTCTCTCTTTTATTCTCAGCATTTCATTCTTTATCCGGTCCATCTCCACCTACAGAGACCCATGCAACTTTGATGAGCAGAATCACTATGACTACAAAATTCAACTATAACAAAATTCAGAAGAAAACTACGGCACCTTCTTATTCCTAGTCTCCTCCTCTTTTGCATCTAAGAATTGTTGAGGGACCCGACTCGCATTATTCTGGGCGCTGAGAAGGAGCTTCCAAAGCTCTTTCATAAACTTACCAGTATTTTTCTCCATAAATCCAGTTAGAGAAATTTGGATTTCCTTTCCATTGACTACCTGCAGCAAAAGGAATCAGCCAACGTGAATAATGTATGTTGAATGTCAACAGAATGTTTTAATGATACCTATTTGTGTGGCGTGCCTGACCAAATTTATGTCCATAGAGAAAAACAAGTAGTTCCAGCTCAAAATAAAGGAAACAAGTTTCCTCCCCTTACTAGGGAAGATATGGATTTAAGCTCCAGATTACCTTCCCCTCTAGAAGACCATAAATAAAATTGATAAGCACTTCATCCTCAAAACCAAGAAGTTCGGTCACCCGGTTGGCAATCCAAGGTCGCATAATATCCATCTCAACTTTAGTCATATCCACCTAATCACATCGGACATAAATAATGCAAAATTAAATTAAATTTTCATCAAAATTAAAGTTTCCTCAAATTCTTCCTCAGATTCTACTACAAATTAGAAACGATAACCTACCAGATGTTCCAGTTCCGGAGCAAACTTCTGCGATTTCATTAGTTTAGCCTGCTTGTTCGAAAATCGAGTGTCCTGATCGGCCGACGTACCCTATAAAAGCAAAATTAGCCAGTACCCAATTAACAACACGAAAACCTGATCGATATATATTACACACATAAATAAATATCGCAACCATTTAGATCTAACAACAAATTACAATCAGTTGAAATTATTTGGCATGATTGATGGATAAGGCAAGTAAACAATGTAACGTTACCCGGAAAAACCCGCCAGACATTTTCTAGGGTTTCTGTTAAAGATGCGTAGATGAGTAACAGGGAGAGTGAGGGCGAATCCTATATCAGTACTTGAAGTAGGGAACCGATAGCCGATGATGATTAGGATCCAAATGGGCGAGTTATAAATAAAAAATTGTAAAAAAATATTAAAAAAGGAAATGATAGCCGGTAGGAACAAAATTCTTTTAAATGATAGAAAATCAAAAAAAATATATCAGTTTCGCGTTTCTGAATTTCTAATAGATAGTATTTCTTTATTTTAATTTTTCTACCAACAAACGTAAAGTAAAGTTATTTCAAATTATATCTAGAAAATTTTGAAATTAAAAAAATTATTAGGATGTTATGTAAAATTAGTTAAAAGTATCAATCAAACTTTTAGTTATTATGATTTTTTTTAATAATTTTAGTTATATACATATATATATACACACACTTGTAATCTTTATCTTTCCTTTCTTCTTTTTTTCGTTAATTTTTTTTTTCTAGCTCTCTAATTTTTCAAGTGTTACTTTTCAGTTCGGTTAAATAGACCTTTAATATCCTCAAGTTTTATTATCATGATTTTTATTATCATGCCAGATTATCAAACTAAAAATTTAATACTATTACATCGCAATATTTAGAAAATCGGACCGGTCATCGAACTGAAAAAGTTACTGGATGGATAGATCACTGGTCCAACCAATAGTCGAACCGTTATTGAACCAGTAACATCATAAATACATTAAAAATATATATTATTAATAATTAATAAAATTTTAAAATATCTAATTTTTTATAAGCTAAAATATAATAAAATAATGTTATAATATTATTAAAAATATTTTTGTTAAAATAATGTTATAATATTATTAAAAATATTTTTGTTAAAAAAAAATACTTGAAAACTTGGTCAACCGGTTCAACTATCGTTTTACCGATTGAACCGGTGGTCAACCGGTTCAACTATCGTTTTATCGAATGAATCGGTGGTCAATCGATTTTTGATCGAGTCGTTGACTTTTCGGTTTTTTAGTTAGATCTGACCGAAAAGTCGACCGATTTCAATCGAACCGCGATCCGACCGTCAATCTAATCCCATTTTTCTAACATTGTTACATCCTATATAATATGCCCTAGTTTTCATAAATGTTACGGATAATATTCTCACGGGCCAATGGAGTAAGAGGAAAGGGGTCAGTGCCCACTCAATATAGTATGGTAAAATGGTATCCCTTTAAAAAAATAATCTAGCTTAATGTAACAGCAGAAGTCAAGGAATGGGATAAAAAGTCTTGAGTCACTTATCAACAATTAAGTATTTTTAATTTAACTTTTTTCAAACTCAAATTTTAATTTTTGCTTGCATGAGTTTATTTAATTTTTCCCAAATTTTAGGATTAAGGTTAAATATTATTAATTTTTTTTGTTAACAATCGTTGAGTTGTTTCTTATTTAATTTGATTTTTATTTATTTTTATTCATTCATACTAATTAATACATCCATACATGCTCTTTAATTTTATAATATATATTAAAATTTTCAACGTATGTGTTATTTAATATTGAATTTAAATCAATAAAAGCATTAATTATGACTATATAATTTTGATTTAGTGGGTGTTTGATTTGTTCACACTATTAATATATTTTTTATTATGTTGTGATTTTGTATTTAATGTATTTTAAATTAGAAAGAATAGATATATGAATAAATATTTTTCAAAATCTAGCGTTACTATATGTTCTCAAACATAATCTTCTTCGATTAAACCCACTAAAAAAATCAACTAGTCATATTTCAATCCAAGAAATAAAGTTTCGAATAATGATTCATAGTATTTTTATGTATTTTTAATTAAATTTTATATTTGGTAAATTTTATTGTTTTTATTATTTTTTTGCTTTATTTTAAAAGTGTCCCCTTTAATAAAAATTCTATGTATGCCCCTAGATATTCTTTTTATAGAAACAAAAAAGAGTATAATAATGTTCAAATATTTTTTATACACAAAAAGAAAAGTGAAGGATACCGCATATAATTAAGTAAGTTATTGTCAAAAAGTGACATCGTTTTGTCACTTTTGTGTGATTGTATTAGAGGTGCACAAAAGGCCTTGCCTGAAAAAACTAAGTCTGAAGGTTTCAAAGATGCCTCATCTTTTAGCATGTGCCCTGCCCTAAAAAAAGTTTGGAGCCTAACCTATGGTATAAAGAATTTGACCTACAGGTTTTGTGTTGCTGGCTTAGTTTGGCTGATTTATTTTGTTTTCCCTTCATAACACTACTGTTTCTACTTTAATATAATCACGCAATGTCTAAATCAAATTATCAAATCCCAACTTTATGTGGAACCAATTTTTCTCCTCAATTACTCTTCATACCGATTCCTCTATCCTCCCATGTCTCAATTTATAAGGGTCATTTCAGACCTGCAACAAAAACTCTTACAATTAATTTCAATTACTCCAATAAGAGGTAACCTTTCCTCAAAATCTCCCATAAATTCTCTCATTCCATATCTAATTAAATGGGTTGCTGTCAAAGCACCACCATCCCAACTAGACCTACCAAATCCGCCAACAAAGATTTTGCCTCACCAAATCACCATAGTGTACCGGAATATGAAGATAAAACCCCACCTCCGCTGGCAATACTCGAGGAAGAAATGGTAAAACTTCTCCTTTCCGAAACACCCGTCTCAAAACCACCTACGCCTAAAATGTCCAGTAGGTTGATTGGAGGGCCTGGCCTTCCGGCAGGCTCGCACAGATCTCCTCTCAGCCAATAAATTCTGCTTGGCCTGACCTGGTCAACGGTCAAAGTTTGTATGTGCATTACTAGAGTGTATACATAACAAGTATATTTTTATATATATTTATTAGGTATTTTATACTTAATTATTTGTGAGTTTTTTAATATTTTTAGTCTTTTAGGTAATCTATTTAATTTTATTCATTTTTATTATTTTCATATTATTTTATTTTATTTTATTTTGTGAGTGAAATAAATGAATTAAAGCTGTTAGTGGCATAATTGTAAATATGTAGCAAAGTTGGTGTGGGCGCTAAGGCGTTGGGTAGCACAAGCAAGAGGAAGCGATGCCATTTTGGCACTAGGATAAGGGAATAGCAGGTGTGTAATGTCCTAGAATTTCCACGTCTTTATTAATTAAATTATTAATTTAATTTTCAACGAGTTAGTTTTACGAGATTATTTAAATCTTTTTATGTGATTAATTAATTATGTGATTAAATAATTATGTGATTAATTACTAAAATTAATTAAAGGGGGTCACTAATATGTTATTAAATTAGTGAACAAACCCTAAAGTTTTAATATCAAAATAATTGATAAGTTTCCTATTAATTAAATATTTAATTGAATATAATGAGTTAATTAAATATAATGAAATAACATCTATCAATTTCAAGTATCTAATAGAAAACTTATCAATTATTTTGATATTAAAACTTTAGGGTTTGTTCACTAATTTAATAACATATTAGTGACCTCCTTTAATTAATTTTAGTAATTAATTACATAATTATTTAATCACATAATTAATTAATCACATTAAAAGATTTAAATAATCTCGTAAAACTAACTCGTTGGAAATTAAATTAATAATTCAATTAATAAAGACGTGGAAATTCTAGGACATTACAATGCGCGCAAGGCCTTCGGCTGAAAAAAACGCGGAGCCAAACGACGTCGTTGGGCTTCTGCGGGAAATCACTCCGCGCGTACGCGCGGAAGCCGCTTCCGGCTTCTCAAAACGGTGTCGTTTTGAGCCGTAGCAGTGGTGCACGCGCAATGCGCGGTAAAAGATTTTGGCGGAAATTACAATTCTGCCCCTCCGTGTTTTTCTTGGCGAAATTACCATTTTGCCCTCGGTTCAGTTTTCAACTTATTTACGAAAATGTCATTCGGGTTAATTTTAATTAATTTGAAAATTAATTTAAAATTATAACAAAAATAATAATAATACAAAAATAATATTGGGGAGGATATATTTTTCATTAAGTTTAATATTTAAATATTTTAAATATTAATCTAGTTAGCTAATCACGGTTAAGTTAAATAAATTTATTATTTATTTATTATTTTAAATGTTAATAATAAATAAAGGTGATAAATTAGCAATTATTATTTAATTCCTATTAAATAATACTTAAAGAGAGATAAAATTTATAAATTAATTATTTATTATTTAAATATTATTAAATAATAAATAAGGATAATTAGGTAATTAATTATTATTTAATTAACATTAAATAAAGATTAATGGAAATTAAGTTATTAGAGTAATAATTTATTATTTAATTTAAATAATAAATAAGAATGATTTGATTGTTATTTAACCTTAAATAATAATTAAAAATTAATTAAATAATTAATTATTATTTAATTAACATTAAATAATAATTAAAGAGGATTAAGATTAGTAAACTATTATTTAATTTCCTTAAATTAAATAATAAGTAAGGTTAATTACTTAGTTAATTATTGGTTGATTAATATTAAATTAAAGAAGGTTAAAATTAAGTCAATAATTATTTATTATTTAATTATAATTAAATAATAAGTAAGTACAATTAGTTATTATTTATTTTAAATAATAACTAGAGTTAATTAATTAATTTCTATTTAATCAAGATTAAATAGTAATTAAATAGAGATTGAGTTAATAAAATAAATTGAATTTAATTATGCTTTAATTAAATAATTGTAATAAGTTGTTAAGGGTTTAATAAGTGTCCAACACTTAAGAAAAATATTTTCTAACTTATGAAATTATTAACCTAAAATGATTAAGGGTCTATAAGGTTAATAATATTGTTTTGACTAATGTAAATTATGTGTTAGTACTTATGTGTGGTAAAATAAGTTCATTATTAAGTGTATAGTTATGCAAATACGCCGTACTAATTATTAGACCGACTTTATTAATGTTAGGTTTTTCAAAGCAAGTTAGTTAAAGCTAGACTATTATTGTAGCTAAGCAGACAGGCAAGTTCTCTAACCCTACACATTTATTGTTGAACAAGTTTCTATATTTGTATTTATTGTTAAAGCTTGAAGTGGTTTAATTATTTAAAATTATCCCACATCCATATTGTTTATAAAATCGCATTTAGTGCACTTGAAGCTTATTAATTCTTGATTCATGAACTGTATTAAAAATGTCAAAAGCTAATAGTTCAGCTAGACATTACGTTTATAAATTCAATACTTGAATACTCTTAAAAGCTTATCCAAACCATTGTTGGGTGCAGATTTCTTATATTAAGTCTGAGGATTGAACAACCCTAAATTAGGGGATTTTGTGTCGGGAAACCGACTTTGGGCGCCAGTGACTAAATGTAATGCATATACAACGGGTTGAATAGGTTGATTGTGACGCCCCCAAATCTGGGCCCACACAGCCCAAACTTGAGTCGTCAAAATACTACAACAAAATTATTACAACAAAGCACAACGTACAACAATACAGTGTATAATAATACACAACTAAGTCTTCATTATTATTGCCACACTATTTTACAAAACGTGAAGACTATGATAACTATTCCTCGGACCCTCACTCCATTCCCCGGCTAGACCCTGTTATGTTTTCATCTCCTGTTGAAAAACAATGGAACAAAAGAAAGGGTGAGCTCAAATAGCCCAGTAAAGAATATCATGACTAAGATAATGACGAATAAATTATCATTAGTCTTCAACAGTTGAGTTCTTGATAGAATACAATAGACTACAAGGTTTATATCAAAAACTGCAGTTAAATTCTTAAACAACGTTCAGATCAATAATAGCAGCGGAATGAGTAATCTATTAGAAGAATAATGCAGACTATAATGTCCACTCGGTTCTCTTTTTAGAAAAAACATCCTCGACTTTTATCATCTGAATTATCATTAGTCAAGATAATACAAATTCACAGTTCCTGATCATAATCATGCACATCAACAGTTCATTTTTGTACTACGGGCCAAAGATATTCAAAATAGCACCAACGGTCATGATTATACCAGATTCAGCCTTTGGTCATAATCATACCAAACAACAGTTCATCTTTGCACTACGGGCCAAAGAGAACATTCACCACGTGCCATAAAAGACACCGAACAGATGTATCGCCTTTAACCTATTATATCGCCTTTAACCTATCATCTGTTCAACAAATATATCACATCTGTGCCCCCGGCCACAGATATTCACAACAGCTTGATTTTTGGATGATTAGAATGATATAAATGATGAACAGAAGAAATAGGATAACAATAAGTATCGGAAGTTTACTTTGTACAGATTCAAATAATGTCCAAATTGTCAACATGATGTGGAGTGAAATTCAAGATCCACAGTTCAGAATAACGGTTACAATTCAATAGAAAGGTTCACGTAAATAGGAAGGTTCAGTTGAAATAATGAAGTTCAACTATTATGGAACATATAATATTTTCAGGAATTATAGAAGCAATAGTTCCATAATAAATTTCGATTTAGGAGTATGAAAGAAAATAATATCCCTTACCGTAGCAGGTTTGATTAACAAAAGGTGAAGGAAATTAATACAAAGGGTTATTCACCAACAGGCGGCAAACCGCTCCGTAAGGTTATTCCCACAATTTAATAGAATTTGAGTACAAAGAGTTATTCACCAAACAGGCGGCAATCCGCTCCGTAAGGTTATTCTCAGAGATTAATAATGAATGAATACGAAAGGTTATTCACCAACAGGCGGCAATCCGCTCCGTAAGGTTATTCCCACAATTTAATAGGATTTGAGTACAAAGAGTTATTCACCAAACAGGCGGCAATCCGCTCCGTAAGGTTATTCTCACAATTTAATAGGATTTGAGTACAAAGAGTTATTCACCAAGCAGGCGGCAATCCGCTCCGTAAGGTTATTCTCAGAGATTAATAATGAATGAATACGAAAGGTTATTCACCAACAGGCGGCAATCCGCTCCGTAAGGTTATTCCCACAATTTAATACATGGAAATAAAAGGCACGTCTTATGAGTAAGGAAGAAACAATATTATTATCGAGAATCAAATAATGATAATCCCTTACCATAGTATATTTGAATAATGGAAGATGAAAAAGATGGTATCCCTTACCGTAGTAAGTTTTAATAATAGAAGATGAAAGAAGATGACATTCCTTACCACAGTAAATTTAAGAGTTTGAAATGAATGGTATTCCTTACCTTAACACGTGACTGGATATTGATTTAAATGAGGTTGATTAACTTGAACAGTACACGTATACTTATAGATCTTCACAAATACTCAAGATGACTTAAGCACACTTAGAGAGAACTTTCACAATAAGTATTTAGAGAGAGAAAGAAAGAACAAGTAAGGAAGTTTTATGAAAAATCCTTAAGTTAAGGCTTCTATTTATAGCCAAAAATCTTATCATTCATTTAATCTAAACCATTCATTTAAAGATCATCTTTTAATCTACACCATCCATTTCAAATATTATATTATCTTTAATCTACACCATTCATTTCATATCACCTAATAATCACCTAACTTTATATTATAAATAAATCAATTTAATTATTCAACAATAATTCACACTTTAATCTACACCATTCATTTCATATCACCTAATAATCACCTAACTTTATATTATAAACAAATCAATTCAATTATTCAATAATAATTCACACTTTAATCTACACCATTCATTTCATATCACCTAATAATCACCTAACTTTATATTATAAACAAATAACTTTATCAATTCAATTATTATGACTAATTGTTATAAATACAGTATAGTTAGCTCTTAGATATCAAGTCAATAAATTAATGAAATACAACTGTTTAAATAACATCATAATAGAGATAACAATAATGTAAAATAAAGCATACGTTACTGTGTAATGACAATTATTGATTCAATAATGTGAATTACTGTGCATATGTTACTGTGACAATTATTAGGTTCAATAATTTTAAAAACAGTGCAACAACAATTATTGACTCAATGATATAAAATAATGACAATTATTAAATCAATAATGCAAAATACTGTGTAACAACAATTATTGAATTGATAATATAAAATATTATGCAGTGACAATTATCGATGAAATGATGCGTAACAGTTACGGTGTCAATTATCAGACCAAAAATATGAGACACTATGCAATACCGTGTGTTACTGTAGAGTACCGAGTGCTACAGAAAATACCAATAACTACCGTATGCTACTATTCTTTTATCACCGGTATTTTAACAGTTCCGTTGACTATTTTTATTTAAAAAGGTTATTTCTGTCGTTTTCTATATCCGACAAATATTCCGTTGTGGGGTCCACCAATAATTTGTTATTTCGGCGCCGTCGGACCAAACGAATATTCCCCGACCAAACGAATATTCCCCGACAAAGCGAATATTGTCCGACAAAATAAAATTTGCACATAACATCCTTAACTTTTAACTTTATCGATTTAACCACTTACTGTTTAAAAAATATCTATATGAAGAAAAATTAAATTTTGTATTTCATAAAATTCGGGGTCTTACAACCTCCCCTCCTTATGAAATTTCGTCCCCGAAATTGACGTACCTGACATATCGAAGAGGTAAGGATACTTAGATTTCATCTCAGATTCTAGCTCCCAGGTCATTTCCTCAGTATCTTGGTTCCTCCATAAAACCTTAACTTGAGGTATAACCTTTGAGCGTAGGATCTGCTCCTTCTTATCCAGGATCTTAACAGGTACCTCCTCGTATGTTAAATCCTCTGCTATAACGTCTGCTTCTAACTCAATGACGTGGTTTGGGTCCTTCACATATTTACGTAACATAGATATGTGAAAAACGTTATGGATGCGAGACATACTTGGTGGTAGGGCTAGTCTGTAGGCTACGGTTCCTATTCGATCTAGGATTTCAAATGGGCCAATAAATCGAGGGTTAAGCTTTCCTCTCTTTCCGAATCTCGTAACCCCTTTCCATGGAGAAACACGTAAGAATACATGATCTCCGACGTTGAAACTTTCGTCTCTCCGATGAAGATCAGCATAACTCTTTTGTCGTTCTTGTGCGGTCTGTATTCGTTGTCGGATCATTTGGATCTTTTCGGTCGTCAAGCGTACCAACTCGGGTCCCAACAATTTTGCTTCTCCTACCTCATTCCAACATATTGGAGAGCGACACTTCCTTCCATACAATGCCTCGAATGGAGCCATGCCTATGCTTGCTTGGTAACTGTTGTTGTAAGAAAATTCCACCAACGGCAAGTACTTATCCCAACTTCCTTTGAAGTCTAATACACAAAGTCTCAAAAGATCTTCGAGGGTCTGGATCGTCCTTTCCGATTGTCCGTCCGTTTGAGGATGGTATGCAGAACTAAAACGTAGTTCAGTGCCCATAGCTTTTTGTAGACTGATCCAAAAGCGTGAAGTGAATCTAGGATCTCGATCAGAAACTATGGAAACTGGCATGCCATGCAATCTCACGATCTCATTTATGTACATACCGGCAAGACGTTCAAGTGAAAAGTTTTCTCGTATAGGCAAGAAATGAACAGATTTGGTCAATCTATCTACGATCACCCAAATTGCATCTAAGCCTTGAGAAACTTTTAGAAGACCCGTCACGAAGTCCATATTGATGTGTTCCCACTTCCATTCGGGAACTTCAAGTGATTGTAATGGACCTTTAGGAACTTGATGTTCTGCCTTGACACGTTGACAAGTTAGGCACCTTGAGATAAACTCCGCAATCTCTCTTTTCATATTGTTCCACCAAAATGTATGTCGAAGATCTCGATACATCTTGGTACCTCCTGGGTGGATTGCGAACGGCGTGTTGTGTGCCTCCATCATGATTTTATGCTTTAATTCAGGATCGTTAGGAACACAGAGTCGAGAGTTGACTCGAAGTATTCCTTTCTCGTCGATTCTTGCTTCGGGAATGGCACCTTCTTGTACTTTCTTTATCATGTTTATCAGTTCCGGATTGGTAGCTTGAGCAGCTTTAATTTTATCGATTAAAGTTGGTTCTACTCGCACGTGAGCAATCTTCGAGTGGGTCCCTGGTGTCTTTAGCTCTATCTCCATCTTTTGCAAGTCGTACAAAATACACTTTTGTGTTGTCAGCAGTGCACTTGTACTTGCATAAGATTTTCTGCTCAAAGCGTCAGCTACAACGTTCGCCTTTCCCGGGTGATACTGGATTGTGTGGTCATAATCCTTTAACAGCTCAAGCCAACGTCGTTGTCGCATGTTGAGTTCCTTCTGGGTGAAGAAATACTTGAGACTTTTATGATCTGTATAGATATCCACTTTTTCTCCGTACAAGTAGTGTCTCCAGATCTTCAACGCGAAAACGACTGCTGCCAACTCTAGATCATGAGTAGGATAATTTTTCTCATAATCTTTGAGTTGTCGAGAGGCGTAGGCTATAACCTTTCCATGTTGCATAAGGACACAGCCTAGACCTTTGCCAGAAGCATCGCTGTAGATAACAAATTCTCCTGATCCTGATGGTATGGTCAGAACAGGAGCTGAAACCAGTCTCTTCTTGAGTTCTTGGAAACTTTTCTCGCATTCCTCGCTCCATATGACTTTTGTGCTTTTCCGAGTAAGCTGCGTTAATGGAGTGGCGATTCGAGAAAATCCTTCTACGAATCTCCGATAATAACCAGCTAGACCCAGAAAACTTCGGACTTCGGTTACTGTTTTGGGTTGTTCCCAATTTAGTACCGTTTCAATCTTCGCAGGATCAACTGATATTCCTTGACTAGAAATCACATGCCCAAGAAACGCGACCTCCTCAAGCCAGAACTCACATTTCTTCAACTTGGCATATAATTTGTTTTCACGGAGCTTTTGTAGTATCAATCTCAGGTGTTGTTCATGATCCTCGCAACTCTTGGAGTATATGAGGATGTCATCAATAAAGACAACCACAAAATGATCCAAATGTTCCTTGAATATCCGGTTCATCATGTCCATGAAAGCTGCAGGAGCATTAGTTAGTCCAAAAGGCATGACTAAGAACTCATAATGCCCATAACGAGTTCTGAAAGCAGTCTTTGGAATGTCCTCAGCTTTAACCTTTAACTGATGATATCCAGAACGGAGATCAATCTTTGAGAAATGTTGAGCGCCTTGCAATTGATCAAACATGTCATCAATCCGAGGTAACGGGTACCTGTTCTTGATGGTGACATGGTTCAATTCTCGGTAGTCAATGCACAATCTCATACTCCCGTCTTTCTTCTTCACAAATAGAACAGGAGCACCCCAAGGTGATGCACTCGGACGAATGAAACCGGTATCCAACAATTCCTGTAGTTGGACTTTTAACTCTTGAAGTTCAATGGGAGCCATTCGGTAGGGAGCTTTGGAAATGGGCTTGGTACCGGGTTCAAGATCAATATAAAAATCAATTTCACGATTTGGGGGTAAGCCAGGAAGTTCTTCAGGAAAAACGTCAGGAAACTCATTAACAATGGGAATATCATTCAAGTTTGACGTATTTTTGTTCAAATCAGTGACATGAGCTAAAAAGGCTTGACATCCGTTTTTCAATAAACGAATGGCTTTATGGCTAGAAATAACAGTTATAGATTTCAATGGTTTAGTTGCTTGAATTTGCATGACAGGTTGATTAGGAATATGAAAACTAATAATCTTATGAAAACAATCAATTTTAGCATGATGGATAGTCAACCAATCAATTCCTAAAATCACATCAAATTCATGCATCTCCAAAGAAATAAGGTCAACAGGTAATGTGAGGTTGTTGATTTGAACTAGGCAAGATTTATAGACAGTAGATGTAATGGTCATTTCTCCTAATGGGGTTTCAACTGATAAGTCAAAGTCCAAATTTTCAGGAGTTAAGTTTAAACGCTGAGCACATGTAGGTGAGATAAAAGAATGGGTAGAGCCAGTATCTAACAAAGCGTAGACTTCACGAGAATTTATGAATAGCTTACCGGTTATCACCTCGTTCGAGTTTCGTGCCATTTGGGATGTCACAACAAAAGCTCTCCCTTGAACTACAGATTTTCCTTTATCCGCGCTAGCTTTTGGTATCATCATTGCAGCTGGACTTGATTTTGTGGCAGGACAAAACCGCGCAAGATGACCCTCTTTCCCACAACTGTAGCACTTTTTGGACTGCAGTGTACAGTTTGGGCTGATGTGACCTTCCTGACCACACCTATAGCATCTCACTGGTGGTCGATCTTCTCCCCTTGAAACTGGGGTCGGTGCTGGTGCTGGTACTAGTGCTGGTGCCCTTCCATAATTATTATGGAATCTCTTTCTTTTGAAATTGTTCCCACTGGATTCTCCTCTTCTGTTATTTGATGTGGAATTACCACCGAAGTGTTGGTTACCTACTCGATGGTTCTCGTTCCTGTGGTTGTTGTCATTCCTTTCTCTATGTTGCTCATTAACTCTTGGCTGCAATGTTTCATCTGTTTGCTCCACCCTTTGAGCCCTATCCACAACATCTGAATACAAACTAAATTTATGAGAGCTAAGTTGTTGACGAATTTTGAATCTCAAACCTCTTAGGAACATCCGACTCATTCGTGCTTCGTCATCCACAAGATGGGTGGCAAAGCGAGATAACTCGGCAAACTTGGCTTCATATTGGGAGACTGTCATGTTTCCCTGCTCCAGCTTAATGAATTCCACCTCTTTCATATGGCGGATGCTTTCTGGGAAATACTTCTCGTTAAACAGTTCTTCGAATTCTGTCCAAGACATTTCGAGTGCTGAAGGTTGGATACGTTTTACCGCTTCCCACCAATGGTCCGCCTCACCTCGTAACATAAAAGTGGCAAATGACACCTTCTGATCATCAGCGCATTGTAAGACATCAAGTATTTTTGTCGTCTGTTTCAGCCATGCCTCCGCTTTGAGTGGGTCAGGCTTCCCGTGGAATTCAGGTGGTCCCAATTCTTTAAATTGCTTGACAGTGACCATCCTCAAATTACCAGCGTTTTTACCGTTATTATTGACTGGATTTCCTCTTGCTTGATTCTGTATGAACTGCATGAAATTCCTAAAGAATCCATCGTTCATCATGTTATCAGGAACATTATTTCCTGAGTTGGCAGGAGGATTGTTTGGGGCCTCTTGATTCTCGGCTACATTCGCTTCAGGCATTCCATAGTTAACCTCTTGATTTCCAGATGCCATACTAAACTGTGGTCACAAAATAAATGTTAGTTCAAATAAACTGACTCATCACTTCATGTTCCTACATTCAAATCGACTCATTAGATAATAAAATCTATTTTAGGTAGGACACACTAGTGACTGATTCTATTCGTCTCTCCCCTCCTAGTTCTACCCCAGATCGCCATTAAAGACCATATCCCTAAGCTCTGATTCCAACTGTGACGCCCCCAAATCTGGGCCCACACAGCCCAAACTTGAGTCGTCAAAATACTACAACAAAATTATTACAACAAAGCACAACGTACAACAATACAGTGTATAATAATACACAACTAAGTCTTCATTATTATTGCCACACTATTTTACAAAACGTGAAGACTATGATAACTATTCCTCGGACCCTCACTCCATTCCCCGGCTAGACCCTGTTATG
Organism: Hedera helix; assembly: GCA_947179155.2. NCBI lineage: Eukaryota > Viridiplantae > Streptophyta > Magnoliopsida > Apiales > Araliaceae > Hedera > Hedera helix. The sequence continues at coordinate 40,677,578 of OX359276.1, read as the reverse complement.
TTTTCATCTCCTGTTGAAAAACAATGGAACAAAAGAAAGGGTGAGCTCAAATAGCCCAGTAAAGAATATCATGACTAAGATAATGACGAATAAATTATCATTAGTCTTCAACAGTTGAGTTCTTGATAGAATACAATAGACTACAAGGTTTATATCAAAAACTGCAGTTAAATTCTTAAACAACGTTCAGATCAATAATAGCAGCGGAATGAGTAATCTATTAGAAGAATAATGCAGACTATAATGTCCACTCGGTTCTCTTTTTAGGAAAAACATCCTCGACTTTTATCATCTGAATTATCATTAGTCAAGATAATACAAATTCACAGTTCCTGATCATAATCATGCACATCAACAGTTCATTTTTGTACTACGGGCCAAAGATATTCAAAATAGCACCAACGGTCATGATTATACCAGATTCAGCCTTTGGTCATAATCATACCAAACAACAGTTCATCTTTGCACTACGGGCCAAAGAGAACATTCACCACGTGCCATAAAAGACACCGAACAGATGTATCGCCTTTAACCTATTATATCGCCTTTAACCTATCATCTGTTCAACAAATATATCACATCTGTGCCCCCGGCCACAGATATTCACAACAGCTTGATTTTTGGATGATTAGAATGATATAAATGATGAACAGAAGAAATAGGATAACAATAAGTATCGGAAGTTTACTTTGTACAGATTCAAATAATGTCCAAATTGTCAACATGATGTGGAGTGAAATTCAAGATCCACAGTTCAGAATAACGGTTACAATTCAATAGAAAGGTTCACGTAAATAGGAAGGTTCAGTTGAAATAATGAAGTTCAACTATTATGGAACATATAATATTTTCAGGAATTATAGAAGCAATAGTTCCATAATAAATTTCGATTTAGGAGTATGAAAGAAAATAATATCCCTTACCGTAGCAGGTTTGATTAACAAAAGGTGAAGGAAATTAATACAAAGGGTTATTCACCAACAGGCGGCAAACCGCTCCGTAAGGTTATTCCCACAATTTAATAGAATTTGAGTACAAAGAGTTATTCACCAAACAGGCGGCAATCCGCTCCGTAAGGTTATTCTCAGAGATTAATAATGAATGAATACGAAAGGTTATTCACCAACAGGCGGCAATCCGCTCCGTAAGGTTATTCCCACAATTTAATAGGATTTGAGTACAAAGAGTTATTCACCAAACAGGCGGCAATCCGCTCCGTAAGGTTATTCTCACAATTTAATAGGATTTGAGTACAAAGAGTTATTCACCAAGCAGGCGGCAATCCGCTCCGTAAGGTTATTCTCAGAGATTAATAATGAATGAATACGAAAGGTTATTCACCAACAGGCGGCAATCCGCTCCGTAAGGTTATTCCCACAATTTAATACATGGAAATAAAAGGCACGTCTTATGAGTAAGGAAGAAACAATATTATTATCGAGAATCAAATAATGATAATCCCTTACCATAGTATATTTGAATAATGGAAGATGAAAAAGATGGTATCCCTTACCGTAGTAAGTTTTAATAATAGAAGATGAAAGAAGATGACATTCCTTACCACAGTAAATTTAAGAGTTTGAAATGAATGGTATTCCTTACCTTAACACGTGACTGGATATTGATTTAAATGAGGTTGATTAACTTGAACAGTACACGTATACTTATAGATCTTCACAAATACTCAAGATGACTTAAGCACACTTAGAGAGAACTTTCACAATAAGTATTTAGAGAGAGAAAGAAAGAACAAGTAAGGAAGTTTTATGAAAAATCCTTAAGTTAAGGCTTCTATTTATAGCCAAAAATCTTATCATTCATTTAATCTAAACCATTCATTTAAAGATCATCTTTTAATCTACACCATCCATTTCAAATATTATATTATCTTTAATCTACACCATTCATTTCATATCACCTAATAATCACCTAACTTTATATTATAAACAAATCAATTTAATTATTCAACAATAATTCACACTTTAATCTACACCATTCATTTCATATCACCTAATAATCACCTAACTTTATATTATAAACAAATCAATTCAATTATTCAATAATAATTCACACTTTAATCTACACCATTCATTTCATATCACCTAATAATCACCTAACTTTATATTATAAACAAATAACTTTATCAATTCAATTATTATGACTAATTGTTATAAATACAGTATAGTTAGCTCTTAGATATCAAGTCAATAAATTAATGAAATACAACTGTTTAAATAACATCATAATAGAGATAACAATAATGTAAAATAAAGCATACGTTACTGTGTAATGACAATTATTGATTCAATAATGTGAATTACTGTGCATATGTTACTGTGACAATTATTAGGTTCAATAATTTTAAAAACAGTGCAACAACAATTATTGACTCAATGATATAAAATAATGACAATTATTAAATCAATAATGCAAAATACTGTGTAACAACAATTATTGAATTGATAATATAAAATATTATGCAGTGACAATTATCGATGAAATGATGCGTAACAGTTACGGTGTCAATTATCAGACCAAAAATATGAGACACTATGCAATACCGTGTGTTACTGTAGAGTACCGAGTGCTACAGAAAATACCAATAACTACCGTATGCTACTATTCTTTTATCACCGGTATTTTAACAGTTCCGTTGACTATTTTTATTTAAAAAGGTTATTTCTGTCGTTTTCTATATCCGACAAATATTCCGTTGTGGGGTCCACCAATAATTTGTTATTTCGGCGCCGTCGGACCAAACGAATATTCCCCGACCAAACGAATATTCCCCGACAAAGCGAATATTGTCCGACAAAATAAAATTTGCACATAACATCCTTAACTTTTAACTTTATCGATTTAACCACTTACTGTTTAAAAAATATCTATATGAAGAAAAATTAAATTTTGTATTTCATAAAATTCGGGGTCTTACAACCTCCCCTCCTTATGAAATTTCGTCCCCGAAATTGACGTACCTGACATATCGAAGAGGTAAGGATACTTAGATTTCATCTCAGATTCTAGCTCCCAGGTCATTTCCTCAGTATCTTGGTTCCTCCATAAAACCTTAACTTGAGGTATAACCTTTGAGCGTAGGATCTGCTCCTTCTTATCCAGGATCTTAACAGGTACCTCCTCGTATGTTAAATCCTCTGCTATAACGTCTGCTTCTAACTCAATGACGTGGTTTGGGTCCTTCACATATTTACGTAACATAGATATGTGAAAAACGTTATGGATGCGAGACATACTTGGTGGTAGGGCTAGTCTGTAGGCTACGGTTCCTATTCGATCTAGGATTTCAAATGGGCCAATAAATCGAGGGTTAAGCTTTCCTCTCTTTCCGAATCTCGTAACCCCTTTCCATGGAGAAACACGTAAGAATACATGATCTCCGACGTTGAAACTTTCGTCTCTCCGATGAAGATCAGCATAACTCTTTTGTCGTTCTTGTGCGGTCTGTATTCGTTGTCGGATCATTTGGATCTTTTCGGTCGTCAAGCGTACCAACTCGGGTCCCAACAATTTTGCTTCTCCTACCTCATTCCAACATATTGGAGAGCGACACTTCCTTCCATACAATGCCTCGAATGGAGCCATGCCTATGCTTGCTTGGTAACTGTTGTTGTAAGAAAATTCCACCAACGGCAAGTACTTATCCCAACTTCCTTTGAAGTCTAATACACAAAGTCTCAAAAGATCTTCGAGGGTCTGGATCGTCCTTTCCGATTGTCCGTCCGTTTGAGGATGGTATGCAGAACTAAAACGTAGTTCAGTGCCCATAGCTTTTTGTAGACTGATCCAAAAGCGTGAAGTGAATCTAGGATCTCGATCAGAAACTATGGAAACTGGCATGCCATGCAATCTCACGATCTCATTTATGTACATACCGGCAAGACGTTCAAGTGAAAAGTTTTCTCGTATAGGCAAGAAATGAACAGATTTGGTCAATCTATCTACGATCACCCAAATTGCATCTAAGCCTTGAGAAACTTTTAGAAGACCCGTCACGAAGTCCATATTGATGTGTTCCCACTTCCATTCGGGAACTTCAAGTGATTGTAATGGACCTTTAGGAACTTGATGTTCTGCCTTGACACGTTGACAAGTTAGGCACCTTGAGATAAACTCCGCAATCTCTCTTTTCATATTGTTCCACCAAAATGTATGTCGAAGATCTCGATACATCTTGGTACCTCCTGGGTGGATTGCGAACGGCGTGTTGTGTGCCTCCATCATGATTTTATGCTTTAATTCAGGATCGTTAGGAACACAGAGTCGAGAGTTGACTCGAAGTATTCCTTTCTCGTCGATTCTTGCTTCGGGAATGGCACCTTCTTGTACTTTCTTTATCATGTTTATCAGTTCCGGATTGGTAGCTTGAGCAGCTTTAATTTTATCGATTAAAGTTGGTTCTACTCGCACGTGAGCAATCTTCGAGTGGGTCCCTGGTGTCTTTAGCTCTATCTCCATCTTTTGCAAGTCGTACAAAATACACTTTTGTGTTGTCAGCAGTGCACTTGTACTTGCATAAGATTTTCTGCTCAAAGCGTCAGCTACAACGTTCGCCTTTCCCGGGTGATACTGGATTGTGTGGTCATAATCCTTTAACAGCTCAAGCCAACGTCGTTGTCGCATGTTGAGTTCCTTCTGGGTGAAGAAATACTTGAGACTTTTATGATCTGTATAGATATCCACTTTTTCTCCGTACAAGTAGTGTCTCCAGATCTTCAACGCGAAAACGACTGCTGCCAACTCTAGATCATGAGTAGGATAATTTTTCTCATAATCTTTGAGTTGTCGAGAGGCGTAGGCTATAACCTTTCCATGTTGCATAAGGACACAGCCTAGACCTTTGCCAGAAGCATCGCTGTAGATAACAAATTCTCCTGATCCTGATGGTATGGTCAGAACAGGAGCTGAAACCAGTCTCTTCTTGAGTTCTTGGAAACTTTTCTCGCATTCCTCGCTCCATATGAATTTTGTGCTTTTCCGAGTAAGCTGCGTTAATGGAGTGGCGATTCGAGAAAATCCTTCTACGAATCTCCGATAATAACCAGCTAGACCCAGAAAACTTCGGACTTCGGTTACTGTTTTGGGTTGTTCCCAATTTAGTACCGTTTCAATCTTCGCAGGATCAACTGATATTCCTTGACTAGAAATCACATGCCCAAGAAACGCGACCTCCTCAAGCCAGAACTCACATTTCTTCAACTTGGCATATAATTTGTTTTCACGGAGCTTTTGTAGTATCAATCTCAGGTGTTGTTCATGATCCTCGCAACTCTTGGAGTATATGAGGATGTCATCAATAAAGACAACCACAAAATGATCCAAATGTTCCTTGAATATCCGGTTCATCATGTCCATGAAAGCTGCAGGAGCATTAGTTAGTCCAAAAGGCATGACTAAGAACTCATAATGCCCATAACGAGTTCTGAAAGCAGTCTTTGGAATGTCCTCAGCTTTAACCTTTAACTGATGATATCCAGAACGGAGATCAATCTTTGAGAAATGTTGAGCGCCTTGCAATTGATCAAACATGTCATCAATCCGAGGTAACGGGTACCTGTTCTTGATGGTGACATGGTTCAATTCTCGGTAGTCAATGCACAATCTCATACTCCCGTCTTTCTTCTTCACAAATAGAACAGGAGCACCCCAAGGTGATGCACTCGGACGAATGAAACCGGTATCCAACAATTCCTGTAGTTGGACTTTTAACTCTTGAAGTTCAATGGGAGCCATTCGGTAGGGAGCTTTGGAAATGGGCTTGGTACCGGGTTCAAGATCAATATAAAAATCAATTTCACGATTTGGGGGTAAGCCAGGAAGTTCTTCAGGAAAAACGTCAGGAAACTCATTAACAATGGGAATATCATTCAAGTTTGACGTATTTTTGTTCAAATCAGTGACATGAGCTAAAAAGGCTTGACATCCGTTTTTCAATAAACGAATGGCTTTATGGCTAGAAATAACAGTTATAGATTTCAATGGTTTAGTTGCTTGAATTTGCATGACAGGTTGATTAGGAATATGAAAACTAATAATCTTATGAAAACAATCAATTTTAGCATGATGGATAGTCAACCAATCAATTCCTAAAATCACATCAAATTCATGCATCTCCAAAGAAATAAGGTCAACAGGTAATGTGAGGTTGTTGATTTGAACTAGGCAAGATTTATAGACAGTAGATGTAATGGTCATTTCTCCTAATGGGGTTTCAACTGATAAGTCAAAGTCCAAATTTTCAGGAGTTAAGTTTAAACGCTGAGCACATGTAGGTGAGATAAAAGAATGGGTAGAGCCAGTATCTAACAAAGCGTAGACTTCACGAGAATTTATGAATAGCTTACCGGTTATCACCTCGTTCGAGTTTCGTGCCATTTGGGATGTCACAACAAAAGCTCTCCCTTGAACTACAGATTTTCCTTTATCCGCGCTAGCTTTTGGTATCATCATTGCAGCTGGACTTGATTTTGTGGCAGGACAAAACCGCGCAAGATGACCCTCTTTCCCACAACTGTAGCACTTTTTGGACTGCAGTGTACAGTTTGGGCTGATGTGACCTTCCTGACCACACCTATAGCATCTCACTGGTGGTCGATCTTCTCCCCTTGAAACTGGGGTCGGTGCTGGTGCTGGTACTAGTGCTGGTGCCCTTCCATAATTATTATGGAATCTCTTTCTTTTGAAATTGTTCCCACTGGATTCTCCTCTTCTGTTATTTGATGTGGAATTACCACCGAAGTGTTGGTTACCTACTCGATGGTTCTCGTTCCTGTGGTTGTTGTCATTCCTTTCTCTATGTTGCTCATTAACTCTTGGCTGCAATGTTTCATCTGTTTGCTCCACCCTTTGAGCCCTATCCACAACATCTGAATACAAACTAAATTTATGAGAGCTAAGTTGTTGACGAATTTTGAATCTCAAACCTCTTAGGAACATCCGACTCATTCGTGCTTCGTCATCCACAAGATGGGTGACAAAGCGAGATAACTCGGCAAACTTGGCTTCATATTGGGAGACTGTCATGTTTCCCTGCTCCAGCTTAATGAATTCCACCTCTTTCATATGGCGGATGCTTTCTGGGAAATACTTCTCGTTAAACAGTTCTTCGAATTCTGTCCAAGACATTTCGAGTGCTGAAGGTTGGATACGTTTTACCGCTTCCCACCAATGGTCCGCCTCACCTCGTAACATAAAAGTGGCAAATGACACCTTCTGATCATCAGCGCATTGTAAGACATCAAGTATTTTTGTCGTCTGTTTCAGCCATGCCTCCGCTTTGAGTGGGTCAGGCTTCCCGTGGAATTCAGGTGGTCCCAATTCTTTAAATTGCTTGACAGTGACCATCCTCAAATTACCAGCGTTTTTACCGTTATTATTGACTGGATTTCCTCTTGCTTGATTCTGTATGAACTGCATGAAATTCCTAAAGAATCCATCGTTCATCATGTTATCAGGAACATTATTTCCTGAGTTGGCAGGAGGATTGTTTGGGGCCTCTTGATTCTCGGCTACATTCGCTTCAGGCATTCCATAGTTAACCTCTTGATTTCCAGATGCCATACTAAACTGTGGTCACAAAATAAATGTTAGTTCAAATAAACTGACTCATCACTTCATGTTCCTACATTCAAATCGACTCATTAGATAATAAAATCTATTTTAGGTAGGACACACTAGTGACTGATTCTATTCGTCTCTCCCCTCCTAGTTCTACCCCAGATCGCCATTAAAGACCATATCCCTAAGCTCTGATTCCAACTGTGACGCCCCCAAATCTGGGCCCACACAGCCCAAACTTGAGTCGTCAAAATACTACAACAAAATTATTACAACAAAGCACAACGTACAACAATACAGTGTATAATAATACACAACTAAGTCTTCATTATTATTGCCACACTATTTTACAAAACGTGAAGACTATGATAACTATTCCTCGGACCCTCACTCCATTCCCCGGCTAGACCCTGTTATGTTTTCATCTCCTGTTGAAAAACAATGGAACAAAAGAAAGGGTGAGCTCAAATAGCCCAGTAAAGAATATCATGACTAAGATAATGACGAATAAATTATCATTAGTCTTCAACAGTTGAGTTCTTGATAGAATACAATAGACTACAAGGTTTATATCAAAAACTGCAGTTAAATTCTTAAACAACGTTCAGATCAATAATAGCAGCGGAATGAGTAATCTATTAGAAGAATAATGCAGACTATAATGTCCACTCGGTTCTCTTTTTAGGAAAAACATCCTCAACTTTTATCATCTGAATTATCATTAGTCAAGATAATACAAATTCACAGTTCCTGATCATAATCATGCACATCAACAGTTCATTTTTGTACTACGGGCCAAAGATATTCAAAATAGCACCAACGGTCATGATTATACCAGATTCAGCCTTTGGTCATAATCATACCAAACAACAGTTCATCTTTGCACTACGGGCCAAAGAGAACATTCACCACGTGCCATAAAAGACACCGAACAGATGTATCGCCTTTAACCTATTATATCGCCTTTAACCTATCATCTGTTCAACAAATATATCACATCTGTGCCCCCGGCCACAGATATTCACAACAGCTTGATTTTTGGATGATTAGAATGATATAAATGATGAACAGAAGAAATAGGATAACAATAAGTATCGGAAGTTTACTTTGTACAGATTCAAATAATGTCCAAATTGTCAACATGATGTGGAGTGAAATTCAAGATCCACAGTTCAGAATAACGGTTACAATTCAATAGAAAGGTTCACGTAAATAGGAAGGTTCAGTTGAAATAATGAAGTTCAACTATTATGGAACATATAATATTTTCAGGAATTATAGAAGCAATAGTTCCATAATAAATTTCGATTTAGGAGTATGAAAGAAAATAATATCCCTTACCGTAGCAGGTTTGATTAACAAAAGGTGAAGGAAATTAATACAAAGGGTTATTCACCAACAGGCGGCAAACCGCTCCGTAAGGTTATTCCCACAATTTAATAGAATTTGAGTACAAAGAGTTATTCACCAAACAGGCGGCAATCCGCTCCGTAAGGTTATTCTCAGAGATTAATAATGAATGAATACGAAAGGTTATTCACCAACAGGCGGCAATCCGCTCCGTAAGGTTATTCCCACAATTTAATAGGATTTGAGTACAAAGAGTTATTCACCAAACAGGCGGCAATCCGCTCCATAAGGTTATTCTCACAATTTAATAGGATTTGAGTACAAAGAGTTATTCACCAAGCAGGCGGCAATCCGCTCCGTAAGGTTATTCTCAGAGATTAATAATGAATGAATACGAAAGGTTATTCACCAACAGGCGGCAATCCGCTCCGTAAGGTTATTCCCACAATTTAATACATGGAAATAAAAGGCACGTCTTATGAGTAAGGAAGAAACAATATTATTATCGAGAATCAAATAATGATAATCCCTTACCATAGTATATTTGAATAATGGAAGATGAAAAAGATGGTATCCCTTACCGTAGTAAGTTTTAATAATAGAAGATGAAAGAAGATGACATTCCTTACCACAGTAAATTTAAGAGTTTGAAATGAATGGTATTCCTTACCTTAACACGTGACTGGATATTGATTTAAATGAGGTTGATTAACTTGAACAGTACACGTATACTTATAGATCTTCACAAATACTCAAGATGACTTAAGCACACTTAGAGAGAACTTTCACAATAAGTATTTAGAGAGAGAAAGAAAGAACAAGTAAGGAAGTTTTATGAAAAATCCTTAAGTTAAGGCTTCTATTTATAGCCAAAAATCTTATCATTCATTTAATCTAAACCATTCATTTAAAGATCATCTTTTAATCTACACCATCCATTTCAAATATTATATTATCTTTAATCTACACCAGTCATTTCATATCACCTAATAATCACCTAACTTTATATTATAAACAAATCAATTTAATTATTCAACAATAATTCACACTTTAATCTACACCATTCATTTCATATCACCTAATAATCACCTAACTTTATATTATAAACAAATCAATTCAATTATTCAATAATAATTCACACTTTAATCTACACCATTCATTTCATATCACCTAATAATCACCTAACTTTATATTATAAACAAATAACTTTATCAATTCAATTATTATGACTAATTGTTATAAATACAGTATAGTTAGCTCTTAGATATCAAGTCAATAAATTAATGAAATACAACTGTTTAAATAACATCATAATAGAGATAACAATAATGTAAAATAAAGCATACGTTACTGTGTAATGACAATTATTGATTCAATAATGTGAATTACTGTGCATATGTTACTGTGACAATTATTAGGTTCAATAATTTTAAAAACAGTGCAACAACAATTATTGACTCAATGATATAAAATAATGACAATTATTAAATCAATAATGCAAAATACTGTGTAACAACAATTATTGAATTGATAATATAAAATATTATGCAGTGACAATTATCGATGAAATGATGCGTAACAGTTACGGTGTCAATTATCAGACCAAAAATATGAGACACTATGCAATACCGTGTGTTACTGTAGAGTACCGAGTGCTACAGAAAATACCAATAACTACCGTATGCTACTATTCTTTTATCACCGGTATTTTAACAGTTCCGTTGACTATTTTTATTTAAAAAGGTTATTTCTGTCGTTTTCTATATCCGACAAATATTCCGTTGTGGGGTCCACCAATAATTTGTTATTTCGGCGCCGTCGGACCAAACGAATATTCCCCGACCAAACGAATATTCCCCGACAAAGCGAATATTGTCCGACAAAATAAAATTTGCACATAACATCCTTAACTTTTAACTTTATCGATTTAACCACTTACTGTTTAAAAAATATCTATATGAAGAAAAATTAAATTTTGTATTTCATAAAATTCGGGGTCTTACAACCTCCCCTCCTTATGAAATTTCGTCCCCGAAATTGACGTACCTGACATATCGAAGAGGTAAGGATACTTAGATTTCATCTCAGATTCTAGCTCCCAGGTCATTTCCTCAGTATCTTGGTTCCTCCATAAAACCTTAACTTGAGGTATAACCTTTGAGCGTAGGATCTGCTCCTTCTTATCCAGGATCTTAACAGGTACCTCCTCGTATGTTAAATCCTCTGCTATAACGTCTGCTTCTAACTCAATGACGTGGTTTGGGTCCTTCACATATTTACGTAACATAGATATGTGAAAAACGTTATGGATGCGAGACATACTTGGTGGTAGGGCTAGTCTGTAGGCTACGGTTCCTATTCGATCTAGGATTTCAAATGGGCCAATAAATCGAGGGTCAAGCTTTCCTCTCTTTCCGAATCTCGTAACCCCTTTCCATGGAGAAACACGTAAGAATACATGATCTCCGACGTTGAAACTTTCGTCTCTCCGATGAAGATCAGCATAACTCTTTTGTCGTTCTTGTGCGGTCTGTATTCGTTGTCGGATCATTTGGATCTTTTCGGTCGTCAAGCGTACCAACTCGGGTCCCAACAATTTTGCTTCTCCTACCTCATTCCAACATATAGGAGAGCGACACTTCCTTCCATACAATGCCTCGAATGGAGCCATGCCTATGCTTGCTTGGTAACTGTTGTTGTAAGAAAATTCCACCAACGGCAAGTACTTATCCCAACTTCCTTTGAAGTCTAATACACAAAGTCTCAAAAGATCTTCGAGGGTCTGGATCGTCCTTTCCGATTGTCCGTCCGTTTGAGGATGGTATGCAGAACTAAAACGTAGTTCAGTGCCCATAGCTTTTTGTAGACTGATCCAAAAGCGTGAAGTGAATCTAGGATCTCGATCAGAAACTATGGAAACTGGCATGCCATGCAATCTCACGATCTCATTTATGTACATACCGGCAAGACGTTCAAGTGAAAAGTTTTCTCGTATAGGCAAGAAATGAACAGATTTGGTCAATCTATCTACGATCACCCAAATTGCATCTAAGCCTTGAGAAACTTTTAGAAGACCCGTCACGAAGTCCATATTGATGTGTTCCCACTTCCATTCGGGAACTTCAAGTGATTGTAATGGACCTTTAGGAACTTGATGTTCTGCCTTGACACGTTGACAAGTTAGGCACCTTGAGATAAACTCCGCAATCTCTCTTTTCATATTGTTCCACCAAAATGTATGTCGAAGATCTCGATACATCTTGGTACCTCCTGGGTGGATTGCGAACGGCGTGTTGTGTGCCTCCATCATGATTTTATGCTTTAATTCAGGATCGTTAGGAACACAGAGTCGAGAGTTGACTCGAAGTATTCCTTTCTCGTCGATTCTTGCTTCGGGAATGGCACCTTCTTGTACTTTCTTTATCATGTTTATCAGTTCCGGATTGGTAGCTTGAGCAGCTTTAATTTTATCGATTAAAGTTGGTTCTACTCGCACGTGAGCAATCTTCGAGTGGGTCCCTGGTGTCTTTAGCTCTATCTCCATCTTTTGCAAGTCGTACAAAATACACTTTTGTGTTGTCAGCAGTGCACTTGTACTTGCATAAGATTTTCTGCTCAAAGCGTCAGCTACAACGTTCGCCTTTCCCGGGTGATACTGGATTGTGTGGTCATAATCCTTTAACAGCTCAAGCCAACGTCGTTGTCGCATGTTGAGTTCCTTCTGGGTGAAGAAATACTTGAGACTTTTATGATCTGTATAGATATCCACTTTTTCTCCGTACAAGTAGTGTCTCCAGATCTTCAACGCGAAAACGACTGCTGCCAACTCTAGATCATGAGTAGGATAATTTTTCTCATAATCTTTGAGTTGTCGAGAGGCGTAGGCTATAACCTTTCCATGTTGCATAAGGACACAGCCTAGACCTTTGCCAGAAGCATCGCTGTAGATAACAAATTCTCCTGATCCTGATGGTATGGTCAGAACAGGAGCTGAAACCAGTCTCTTCTTGAGTTCTTGGAAACTTTTCTCGCATTCCTCGCTCCATATGAATTTTGTGCTTTTCCGAGTAAGCTGCGTTAATGGAGTGGCGATTCGAGAAAATCCTTCTACGAATCTCCGATAATAACCAGCTAGACCCAGAAAACTTCGGACTTCGGTTACTGTTTTGGGTTGTTCCCAATTTAGTACCGTTTCAATCTTCGCAGGATCAACTGATATTCCTTGACTAGAAATCACATGCCCAAGAAACGCGACCTCCTCAAGCCAGAACTCACATTTCTTCAACTTGGCATATAATTTGTTTTCACGGAGCTTTTGTAGTATCAATCTCAGGTGTTGTTCATGATCCTCGCAACTCTTGGAGTATATGAGGATGTCATCAATAAAGACAACCACAAAATGATCCAAATGTTCCTTGAATATCCGGTTCATCATGTCCATGAAAGCTGCAGGAGCATTAGTTAGTCCAAAAGGCATGACTAAGAACTCATAATGCCCATAACGAGTTCTGAAAGCAGTCTTTGGAATGTCCTCAGCTTTAACCTTTAACTGATGATATCCAGAACGGAGATCAATCTTTGAGAAATGTTGAGCGCCTTGCAATTGATCAAACATGTCATCAATCCGAGGTAACGGGTACCTGTTCTTGATGGTGACATGGTTCAATTCTCGGTAGTCAATGCACAATCTCATACTCCCGTCTTTCTTCTTCACAAATAGAACAGGAGCACCCCAAGGTGATGCACTCGGACGAATGAAACCGGTATCCAACAATTCCTGTAGTTGGACTTTTAACTCTTGAAGTTCAATGGGAGCCATTCGGTAGGGAGCTTTGGAAATGGGCTTGGTACCGGGTTCAAGATCAATATAAAAATCAATTTCACGATTTGGGGGTAAGCCAGGAAGTTCTTCAGGAAAAACGTCAGGAAACTCATTAACAATGGGAATATCATTCAAGTTTGACGTATTTTTGTTCAAATCAGTGACATGAGCTAAAAAGGCTTGACATCCGTTTTTCAATAAACGAATGGCTTTATGGCTAGAAATAACAGTTATAGATTTCAATGGTTTAGTTGCTTGAATTTGCATGACAGGTTGATTAGGAATATGAAAACTAATAATCTTATGAAAACAATCAATTTTAGCATGATGGATAGTCAACCAATCAATTCCTAAAATCACATCAAATTCATGCATCTCCAAAGAAATAAGGTCAACAGGTAATGTGAGGTTGTTGATTTGAACTAGGCAAGATTTATAGACAGTAGATGTAATGGTCATTTCTCCTAATGGGGTTTCAACTGATAAGTCAAAGTCCAAATTTTCAGGAGTTAAGTTTAAACGCTGAGCACATGTAGGTGAGATAAAAGAATGGGTAGAGCCAGTATCTAACAAAGCGTAGACTTCACGAGAATTTATGAATAGCTTACCGGTTATCACCTCGTTCGAGTTTCGTGCCATTTGGGATGTCACAACAAAAGCTCTCCCTTGAACTACAGATTTTCCTTTATCCGCGCTAGCTTTTGGTATCATCATTGCAGCTGGACTTGATTTTGTGGCAGGACAAAACCGCGCAAGATGACCCTCTTTCCCACAACTGTAGCACTTTTTGGACTGCAGTGTACAGTTTGGGCTGATGTGACCTTCCTGACCACACCTATAGCATCTCACTGGTGGTCGATCTTCTCCCCTTGAAACTGGGGTCGGTGCTGGTGCTGGTACTAGTGCTGGTGCCCTTCCATAATTATTATGGAATCTCTTTCTTTTGAAATTGTTCCCACTGGATTCTCCTCTTCTGTTATTTGATGTGGAATTACCACCGAAGTGTTGGTTACCTACTCGATGGTTCTCGTTCCTGTGGTTGTTGTCATTCCTTTCTCTATGTTGCTCATTAACTCTTGGCTGCAATGTTTCATCTGTTTGCTCCACCCTTTGAGCCCTATCCACAACATCTGAATACAAACTAAATTTATGAGAGCTAAGTTGTTGACGAATTTTGAATCTCAAACCTCTTAGGAACATCCGACTCATTCGTGCTTCGTCATCCACAAGATGGGTGGCAAAGCGAGATAACTCGGCAAACTTGGCTTCATATTGGGAGACTGTCATGTTTCCCTGCTCCAGCTTAATGAATTCCACCTCTTTCATATGGCGGATGCTTTCTGGGAAATACTTCTCGTTAAACAGTTCTTCGAATTCTGTCCAAGACATTTCGAGTGCTGAAGGTTGGATACGTTTTACCGCTTCCCACCAATGGTCCGCCTCACCTCGTAACATAAAAGTGGCAAATGACACCTTCTGATCATCAGCGCATTGTAAGACATCAAGTATTTTTGTCGTCTGTTTCAGCCATGCCTCCGCTTTGAGTGGGTCAGGCTTCCCGTGGAATTCAGGTGGTCCCAATTCTTTAAATTGCTTGACAGTGACCATCCTCAAATTACCAGCGTTTTTACCGTTATTATTGACTGGATTTCCTCTTGCTTGATTCTGTATGAACTGCATGAAATTCCTAAAGAATCCATCATTCATCATGTTATCAGGAACATTATTTCCTGAGTTGGCAGGAGGATTGTTTGGGGCCTCTTGATTCTCGGCTACATTCGCTTCAGGCATTCCATAGTTAACCTCTTGATTTCCAGATGCCATACTAAACTGTGGTCACAAAATAAATGTTAGTTCAAATAAACTGACTCATCACTTCATGTTCCTACATTCAAATCGACTCATTAGATAATAAAATCTATTTTAGGTAGGACACACTAGTGACTGATTCTATTCGTCTCTCCCCTCCTAGTTCTACCCCAGATCGCCATTAAAGACCATATCCCTAAGCTCTGATTCCAACTGTGACGCCCCCAAATCTGGGCCCACACAGCCCAAACTTGAGTCGTCAAAATACTACAACAAAATTATTACAACAAAGCACAACGTACAACAATACAGTGTATAATAATACACAACTAAGTCTTCATTATTATTGCCACACTATTTTACAAAACGTGAAGACTATGATAACTATTCCTCGGACCCTCACTCCATTCCCCTGCTAGACCCTGTTATGTTTTCATCTCCTGTTGAAAAACAATGGAACAAAAGAAAGGGTGAGCTCAAATAGCCCAGTAAAGAATATCATGACTAAGATAATGACGAATAAATTATCATTAGTCTTCAACAGTTGAGTTCTTGATAGAATACAATAGACTACAAGGTTTATATCAAAAACTGCAGTTAAATTCTTAAACAACGTTCAGATCAATAATAGCAGCGGAATGAGTAATCTATTAGAAGAATAATGCAGACTATAATGTCCACTCGGTTCTCTTTTTAGGAAAAACATCCTCGACTTTTATCATCTGAATTATCATTAGTCAAGATAATACAAATTCACAGTTCCTGATCATAATCATGCACATCAACAGTTCATTTTTGTACTACGGGCCAAAGATATTCAAAATAGCACCAACGGTCATGATTATACCAGATTCAGCCTTTGGTCATAATCATACCAAACAACAGTTCATCTTTGCACTACGGGCCAAAGAGAACATTCACCACGTGCCATAAAAGACACCGAACAGATGTATCGCCTTTAACCTATTATATCGCCTTTAACCTATCATCTGTTCAACAAATATATCACATCTGTGCCCCCGGCCACAGATATTCACAACAGCTTGATTTTTGGATGATTAGAATGATATAAATGATGAACAGAAGAAATAGGATAACAATAAGTATCGGAAGTTTACTTTGTACAGATTCAAATAATGTCCAAATTGTCAACATGATGTGGAGTGAAATTCAAGATCCACAGTTCAGAATAACGGTTACAATTCAATAGAAAGGTTCACGTAAATAGGAAGGTTCAGTTGAAATAATGAAGTTCAACTATTATGGAACATATAATATTTTCAGGAATTATAGAAGCAATAGTTCCATAATAAATTTCGATTTAGGAGTATGAAAGAAAATAATATCCCTTACCGTAGCAGGTTTGATTAACAAAAGGTGAAGGAAATTAATACAAAGGGTTATTCACCAACAGGCGGCAAACCGCTCCGTAAGGTTATTCCCACAATTTAATAGAATTTGAGTACAAAGAGTTATTCACCAAACAGGCGGCAATCCGCTCCGTAAGGTTATTCTCAGAGATTAATAATGAATGAATACGAAAGGTTATTCACCAACAGGCGGCAATCCGCTCCGTAAGGTTATTCCCACAATTTAATAGGATTTGAGTACAAAGAGTTATTCACCAAACAGGCGGCAATCCGCTCCGTAAGGTTATTCTCACAATTTAATAGGATTTGAGTACAAAGAGTTATTCACCAAGCAGGCGGCAATCCGCTCCGTAAGGTTATTCTCAGAGATTAATAATGAATGAATACGAAAGGTTATTCACCAACAGGCGGCAATCCGCTCCGTAAGGTTATTCCCACAATTTAATACATGGAAATAAAAGGCACGTCTTATGAGTAAGGAAGAAACAATATTATTATCGAGAATCAAATAATGATAATCCCTTACCATAGTATATTTGAATAATGGAAGATGAAAAAGATGGTATCCCTTACCGTAGCAAGTTTTAATAATAGAAGATGAAAGAAGATGACATTCCTTACCACAGTAAATTTAAGAGTTTGAAATGAATGGTATTCCTTACCTTAACACGTGACTGGATATTGATTTAAATGAGGTTGATTAACTTGAACAGTACACGTATACTTATAGATCTTCACAAATACTCAAGATGACTTAAGCACACTTAGAGAGAACTTTCACAATAAGTATTTAGAGAGAGAAAGAAAGAACAAGTAAGGAAGTTTTATGAAAAATCCTTAAGTTAAGGCTTCTATTTATAGCCAAAAATCTTATCATTCATTTAATCTAAACCATTCATTTAAAGATCATCTTTTAATCTACACCATCCATTTCAAATATTATATTATCTTTAATCTACACCATTCATTTCATATCACCTAATAATCACCTAACTTTATATTATAAACAAATCAATTTAATTATTCAACAATAATTCACACTTTAATCTACACCATTCATTTCATATCACCTAATAATCACCTAACTTTATATTATAAACAAATCAATTCAATTATTCAATAATAATTCACACTTTAATCTACACCATTCATTTCATATCACCTAATAATCACCTAACTTTATATTATAAACAAATAACTTTATCAATTCAATTATTATGACTAATTGTTATAAATACAGTATAGTTAGCTCTTAGATATCAAGTCAATAAATTAATGAAATACAACTGTTTAAATAACATCATAATAGAGATAACAATAATGTAAAATAAAGCATACGTTACTGTGTAATGACAATTATTGATTCAATAATGTGAATTACTGTGCATATGTTACTGTGACAATTATTAGGTTCAATAATTTTAAAAACAGTGCAACAACAATTATTGACTCAATGATATAAAATAATGACAATTATTAAATCAATAATGCAAAATACTGTGTAACAACAATTATTGAATTGATAATATAAAATATTATGCAGTGACAATTATCGATGAAATGATGCGTAACAGTTACGGTGTCAATTATCAGACCAAAAATATGAGACACTATGCAATACCGTGTGTTACTGTAGAGTACCGAGTGCTACAGAAAATACCAATAACTACCGTATGCTACTATTCTTTTATCACCGGTATTTTAACAGTTCCGTTGACTATTTTTATTTAAAAAGGTTATTTCTGTCGTTTTCTATATCCGACAAATATTCCGTTGTGGGGTCCACCAATAATTTGTTATTTCGGCGCCGTCGGACCAAACGAATATTCCCCGACCAAACGAATATTCCCCGACAAAGCGAATATTGTCCGACAAAATAAAATTTGCACATAACATCCTTAACTTTTAACTTTATCGATTTAACCACTTACTGTTTAAAAAATATCTATATGAAGAAAAATTAAATTTTGTATTTCATAAAATTCGGGGTCTTACATTGATCCCCTTGAAAACCAAACAACTCAAAGGGTAAGAGGAAACTCTTTTATACCCTCGTTAGTTCAGGGTCCTTAGTGACCACTCAGCATTTTAAGATTCAAATATTCTGTTTATTAAAATTTGAATCATGTTTCATTCATAATTGTTATATCTATTGTTGAACCATTGATGATATTTCTCATTCCTTCATGATATATTAAATCTCTATGATTGTTCTAAACTTGCTGAGCAAACTAGTTGTTCATTCTTGCTATATCATGAACTATTTTTCAGATATACCCGATTGCTCAAAGAAGGTTAAGGGAAAAGGAAAAGTCAGAGCTTAAGTTAGCTTATGTATGCTAATTAGATATTTAATTATGTATTTACGGTTGTTAAACCTTTTGTAATTCCTTATGATAGGAACTGTTTTTATGTTAAGGTTGATAGACCCTGGTATTGTAACCTTTTGAAGGGAACTAATATGTATTATTCTGCGATATTTAAATGCAATGTATGTATTTAATTGTTAGTAATGTGTTGAATAGTGAGAACCAAACTCGAAGTTATGGAACCCGGATTTGGGGTCGTCACAAGGTGTGCCATGCGCGGACATGGGTTCAATGAAAAGGACCGTGCGCAATGCGCGGTTAGCTGAGTTAAAACAAAATTTTAAAGCGTTATGTGTGAGCAACTATTGAAGCAAGTGGGCCCTAGCGTAACGGTAACTTGGCTAAGGCTTTGTTAGCTTATTTCTTCAGCAGCTTCTTGATTGCTTTTTGACGCGTAGGTTCCAGACTCATTTTAATTCATTTTCTCTTAAGGATTCAAGCAACATGCATGTGGGTCAGCTACAAAATTGACTAAAGGAATTATTAAATACTCCAATATTAGATTTGAGAAATGATTGAAAATAGAATTTTATTTATTTATTTATTTAATATTCTAATTTTTATTAGGTTTTGGGATACATTATGTAATTTATGAATAGAGGTTATTAGACCCAATGAGGAGCTGGTCTCAAATCTCATATCTCTTAATTCTCTTGTACATGATTTTTATTCTTCTTTTATTATGAGTAGCTAAGTTCTTCAATTCAGTTTAAAGGGATTTCAAACCCGATTGCAATTAATGGTTAAATTAATTCAGTAATATTATTAATTTTTCTTTAAATGAAATTATTCATGATAATTTATTTTAATTATTTATTTGATATTAGGTTTGATTGATTTAATTTTGGTCCGTTGAGTTGATTTAATTATTATCAATTGCTAGATTTATGAATTACATTATGTGTAATTGATATTGTTCATAATCATTGATAGTGAATAATGATAGATAATTGTTGTCAAATTTTTATTTATTGCTATGGTTATCATGATATAAGTTAAACGGTCCCGAGCCTATGAGATTATTGCTTAGAATAATCTAATTTTCTTATTATTAATGCTTCCATTATATTAAATTTAGAGGGTTTGTTCTAGATTGTATAATGGTTAGAATATAATAAAGAGTTTGTTTTGTTATATTAAAATTAAGAAAAATTTCGGGGTAGCAGATCTTCTTGTTGTCTAGAGTTATTAGTTTCATAGAATGATAAAAATATATTCTGATTGATTGAATTATTAATTGTAAGGGTGAGATTGAACTTAAGAACTGAAAATTTTAATTTATTGGTTAATCTTATTAATTTACTTCTATCTATTTAGTTAATTATAATTAATTTAACCTTCTCCCCCCCCCATCCCATTTTAGTTTATTTATATTGCATAAAATTAAATTAATCATTTTATGTGGGATCGACTCTTACTTACACTACTACATAAATATTTTTTCAAAGTAAAATTTTATTTTTGGATGCTTGTGACAATACACCAATACATAAAAAAAAGTACATTTCCCCCTTTTTTTTTTTACTCAAAATGGTGTTTTGCAATTTTTTAAAATAATATTATTACGGGGAACAACTCATGCACTAATGTGATGTGTCTCAAACCTCCTATACTCTCTTTTTTATATTATAAAAATTAACAATAACAGTATATAGGCCGACAAGTGCATAATTCAACAGGGTTATGGAGGTGAACATATATATTGAATCTATAAACATATCAATTAAAGGTATTTATGTCGTTTTATCATCTCGCTAAAATATTTTTAGGGATTTAATACGTATTAAGTCACCCGCTTATCTATTTCTTTAATTTAAATGATAAGTAATGCTAGGGGTTCTTTATTTTTTTGTCTTAAAAAAATATTCCAAATGATGTATTATCATCATATTACTTGTGACACCCCCAAATCGGGTACACACAACCTAATTTGAGTTGTCAAAAGACTACAATAAAATTATTACAATACACTGTTCAATAATATGCAACTAAGTCTTCACAATTATTATTATTCTACAATACAGTAAAGACTACTGTAGAAATTATCTCAGACCGCTACTCCATTCCCCTTTCCTCCCCGCTAGTCCCGGCTACGCTCTCATTTCTTGAACAATTGAGTAAAAAGAAAAGGGTGAGCTAAAATAACCCAGTAAGAAATATCATGACTAAGATAATGAAAAATAAATTATTCTTAGCCTTCAACAGTTGAGTTTTTAATTGAATATAATAAACAACAAGTTTTAAATCAACAGCTGTAGTTGAGTTATAAACAACAAGATTAACAACATCAATTAAGTTCTTAAACAAAGTTTCACTGCAGCGAAATAACCACCACTAAGAGAATCAAGTAGATCATGATGTCTACTAGCATCTCTTTTTAAAAAAATCATCATCAACTTTTATCATCTGAATCACCACTGGTCATGATCATGCCAAACAACAGTTTTTTTTGCCCCCGGTCAAAGAGAACATTCATCACGTGTCCTTGTCAACCGACCAAAGACACCCAACAATTATATCGCCTTTATCCTATACCGCCTTTAACATATCATATGTGCCTTATGTCACAGATATTCAGAACAACCTGATACTTGATGATTGAAATAACAACAGAGATATAAATAATAAATAGAAGAAACAAAATAAACAATAACATAAGGAGTTAATAAATTTAATCTTGTCCAGATTCAAATAATGTCCAAATTATCAACATGATGTATAGAAAAATGTGTTCAAGTCAAAGAGTAATGTCCAAGATCCATATGAAAAAGTTCAACGGTAAGGTTTACGATACAAGGAATTAGTCCAAACTGTTCACAGTTCAAATAAATGTCCACAGTTTAAAAGTTCAAGGTCCATAAGTTCACAGTCCAAATAAATGTCCATAGTTCAAAAATTCAAAGTCCATAAGTTCATAGTTCAAATATGATGATGAAAATTTAATAGGAATGTTCTTGTCAAAGAGTATTAGATGAAGTGCAAACTATTAAGAGAATATTAATGAATTATTAATTCAAGATTTTTCATCGTTTAATAATATTAGAGATATAAACGAAATACTTTCTTACCGAAGTAAGTTTAAGTGATAAAAAATAAAAAAGATGGTATCCCTTACAAATAAGAAAGAATATGATATCCCTTTATGATGATGAAAAGAATGACACTCCTTACAATAATAAGTTTAAAAGTTTGAAAGAAAAGTGATATCGCTTACCTTATCTCGTGACTAAATACAGCTTTTATGAGGTTGATCAACTTATATGCATATTCATAATTTAATTAGTAAGGAACACATACCAATTTTATGTATATAAAATCATTTAAGTGAATATACTTCAAAATAATTATAAAAAAATAATAATTTTCTAAAGTAAAATCTTTTAAATGAAGTTTTTTAAAATAAATCTTTTAATAGAAGAGTCTTCTAAAGGAAGAGTTGTAAACTGATGTGTGTGTGAGTGTTTATATAACTTTTAAAAGAAAAACTTACTTGAACAATACTCGTACCCTTCCAGATCTTCAACGCTTAAGATAATTTTAATACATTTAGGGAGACACTTATACTAAGAAATATCTAGAGAGTGGAAAGAAGATTGAGTGAGAAATATATGAAACTCCTTATGCTAAGCCCTTTATTTATAGTCAGAACCTAACCAACTTTTTCATACACACGTTACACATTTTAATCTCATCTTTTAATCAGAATCATTCATCAACCAACACACATTTCACACTTTAATCTGCACCGCTCAATGACTATCACGCGTTTCACGCCCACACGTGTTACACATTTACACGCGTTACACATTTACGTGTGTTACACACTTACGCGTGTTATACATTTACACGTGTTACATATTTACACGTGTTGCACACGTACACGCGTTACACATTTTCATATTATTTATTGCTTTAATATCTCAATTATTAAACATACCATGTTTTTCAAATAATAACTATGTCTAACTGTTTAATACCCGTGACTACTATTGTAACAATTATTGGCCCAATCATGTAAGATACTATGTATTATGATAATTATTGATTCAATAATATGGAACACTGTGTAATTAATAATGTAAAATATTGTGTAATGAGAATTATTGATTCAATAATGTAAAATACTGTGTAATGACAATTATTGATTCAATAATGTAAAATATTGTGTAATAACAATTATTGATGAAATACTGTGCAATAGCCGCTTTATCAGTTCAATAATTTGAATATTGTGTAATACCGCGTGCTACTATGCAATACCATGTGCTACAGTAAAATACCATATGTTATTATACTTTTATAACTGGGTATTTTAACAATTAAAAGTGATAATACCGTTGACCATTTTTATTTAGAAAGGCTACTACTGTCGTTTTCTTCATCCGACAATATTTCGTTGTGGGATCCACTCATAACTGAATATTTCGGCACTGTCGTATGAATATTCCCCGACAGAACGAATATTCCTCGACAGAACGAATATTTTTCGAAAGAACGAATATTCTCCGACCAATTGAATATTGTCCGACATAAATTTTTTGCATATAACATCCTTAACTTTAATTTTTATTAATTTAATACCTTACTGTTAAGCATAAAATTATGAGAAAAAAATTAAAATCTATTTATTAAAATTCGGGGTCTTATATTATTTATAATATTATAAAATATTTAATATTAGAGATAAAAAAAATTATACACCTAGCAATGTTGATATCAATTAATTTTGGTACATTTTTAATATTAACTCAACAAAATAAATTATTTTACTTTAATAATATATTATCCACAACTCTCACACTTCCATTATTCATTCAACAAAATAATTGGAGATTTTTCAATACTTATTATATTATTTACAATTTTGATCTTCATTATACAATGCATTGGAGGCTATTCAACATATATTTTACAATATAAACCAATTTTCTTAAATAAAATTTTATAGAAGTAAAAAAAAAGTTGATATTTTTAATACAAAACTATTATTTCTTAATAGTAATAAATATTGTTTAAAGTAAAAAATGTAATTAAACCACATATAAAAATATTGTTAAATATATATTTATTCTTACAACACTGTTTTTACTGGAACAATATCAATTGCGTAATAGAGCATATGAAGTTATGAACCAACCAAATCTCTCTTTTCTCCTTAGTCAAAAATCCTATTATCCATCTTAAATTTGGAGAAGACTCTCTTAATTTTGGAGAGACCCTCCCCTCATATCTATATTTTTATGCTCTAATAATTTATGTTTTTGTGATTCTTTTTGTGAAAATTATTTTTCTCATGATATGATTGATTTATTTATTTTATGTGAAAGGATTTTACTGTTATCTCTTATGAAACTTTACTTTCTCATTACATATTTCGTTTGTTATAATATTTTCGGTGTGTGATTTATTGAAAATCGACTGTTCAGATTTAAGTATGATGTTATCACGCCATTTTGTTATTATGCTATTCCTTTTGAAGAATTGCTCAAATTTACATATTTTGTTATAACTTTTGGAGTAAAACCATTTTTCAAGAGTTTATATGGTGTCCACTAATTGATGTTATAATTGGTCATTTTTCTAATTATCTGTTATTTTATTCAAAAAAATTATCATTTCAATTTTTTATATTGTAGTCTTTTCATCTTTTATAATAGATTATAATTTTAATATATTTTAGTTGATTAAACTGCTTGATCAAAAAATAAATAGCCTATAAGGAATACAAATTTAACCTCACAATTTTCTCACATTTGTTTGGTGGTTGTTAAAACATTGAAAATAACAATCTATTTTTATCCTTTTTATCGTGCAATTTCAATAATTTTTTGAGACAAGAAATTCTTTGGTATTGTTTATGAGTTTATAAAAGATATGAAAAATAAATTTTTTTGTTGCTATATCTTAACCTTGGAGTTAGGGTACCACTTTACTTTTTTTATTTTCCTTTAAATTATTAAATTTTATTTTTGTTTATAATAAGAGGTAATATAAAAATTACGAGAGTTACTAAAGAGACACTATATCTTTTTTTATTTTTTATAAATAATTTTATATACATTACAATTAAATATTATTTTAAATATTATATATATTTTAATTATTAAAAAATAAAATTTAATACGAATTTTTATATTAAACCTTATTTTTTAATACTTAAAATCAAAATATTGTCTTTCATGTTATACTCGTATACTTATCCTTTTTTTTTATTCCGAAAGCAGACAGACAACAAAGAGCGGACAGATCTTGACACGTAGACCCACACATATAAACAGATGCAAACCTATTTATATTCCACTCTTTATTCCCTGTTTTGTTCCGGCCCCCCTTCTCCCTCCGCACCCTTCATATCCTCCTCCCCTACGCCGTTCTTTCTCTCCTCCCTCTCTTTCTATAGACAGACCCTCCACAAGCAAACCCTATACCCCTCAATCACAATCTGCCACTCTAGTTATGTAATTTCAAACGATCTGTATTTGTTTCTTTTGATTTCTTGCTTAAAGACTGGAACCTTGACGGAGCTCTGGTTAATCAGAAAAGATGACGAGTTCGACAACGAGCAGTGTCTACATCCAAGTAATCGAAGATGTCATCAACAAGGTTCAGGATGAGTTCGTTAACAATGGTGGTCCTGGCGAGAGTGTCCTTAACGAGCTCCAAGGAGTAAATTTCAGTCCCAATTCTTGAATGTTTTGATGTTTTAATTGTCCATTTATGTTGGTTTTGAGTTAAAGGTCCAAGTTTGAGTCGTGATTGTCTTTTGATTTAATAATCTTAGCTGATTGATCATAATTTCAATATGATTAAATTTAGGGTTTTGCGACTGTTCATTTTGTTTGTTAGCTTATTTTTAATAATTTATGTCGTTTGCATCTGTTACTTTGAAATGAATGTTCAATATTATACTTGAATGCGTGCTGATTGAGTTATGATTTATGCAGAAGATTTAATTATTTTCAATTTATTGATTTTTGTATGTGAATTTTAGTTATGGGAAATGAAAATGATGCAAGCTGGTGCTATATTGGGTCCAATAGAGAGGTCTTCGGCTCCAAGGCCCACTCCGGGGGGCCCTATTACTCCTGTTCACGATCTTAATATGCCTTATGAAGGGACTGATGAGTATGAAACCCCCACTGCTGATTTACTCTTTCCTCCCGTGAGTTGATGACACCTCCTATTCACGTTTGCATTATTTTCCGTTAATTATTTTAAATTTGGGGGTATTTTTATATGCCGACACCTTTACAGACTCCCATCCAAACACCATTGCCAGGATCAGGCCAAACACCTCTGCCTGGAATGGCCCAAACACCTCTGCCTGGAACAGCGGACAGCTCACTATATAATATTCCTACCGGTGGTACTCCTATTACCCATGGGGAGTACTCTAATGATAATGGTGGAGTGTCTGAGATGAAATCTGGAAGGCCTAGCCAGTTAATGGTATACACTGCATTTTGTAATAGTATTGTTTGACAATTTTTCTGCAGGATTTATTCTGCTTCTCCACTTAATTAAGGCTTTCTCATTTGTTTTTTTTTGAATCGTAATGGTATTCAGATAATATATACTCTACTTCTAGTTTTCCGAGCTTATAGATACCATAAAGTAATTCATTTGTTATTTTCATCATGCAGCAACCACCTTCTACTTGGTTAAACCAAAGGCCCCCTCTTGATGTTAATGTTGGTAAGTTATATGGTAAAGTTGCAACTTATGTAGACCCAGAAGTTTACATTATTATTGATGTCTTCTTGCAGCTTATGATGAAGGACGTGAAGAGGTGGACATGGGAGCTTCTCATCAACCAATGACACAGGTGATTATCGTACGTAGTTAATTTTGTTTAGTTGCCATTCTCTTAAAGTTTTTATGTTTACCCATAAAAGTGGAACATTTTGTTCTTCTTTCTTCCCCTGCAAAAAAATTTCTGTTGGACATGCAGAACATTTTTCTGTGGGAGAAGTAGAAAGAAATCAAGTGCCTAAACACACAAATTTAATTCATGATAAAATTTTTATATAAAAGAAAATTTTTGCATGATGTTTATATTATAAAATTTAATTCTACAGTATATTCTTACTGAGCTACCGTACACACACAAATTGCAATATTAAAATGCTATAGATCACCAAGTTGAGGGAAAATAAATGGTTTTGGGGAAGATTATATTATGCAGTGAATTTTATTTTGGTACTTACTGTGCAGTGATTAAGAGTAAAATAACTAAATAAGTTAAGAATTGCTACAGAGTTTTAGTTTCTAAGCAAGTAAGCATCTTGAGGTAGATGAATGCGACAGAGATATCAATTTAAAAGAGAGTGCACAATTCTACAAATAGCCACATATAAGTTTGAAAATAAAAAGAGATTATATTGATTGACTAACAAATTTAGAGAATGAAATCGGACAGGACGAGCTTCTATCAAATTCTTTTTACTTTGTGATTACCAATCTGGTGTTAATGGATTGATTTGGTAAGGTGAACCAGTTTGAAAGGGTGATAGAGAGTAAGATAATAGAGACAGTAGGAGTTTTAGGATCCATAGGTGAGTAACTTTAACCCTGCTGCATTTTTGTGTGCATGTATGTATATATAAATCTTTCATTCCAAATGATCGAAGAACAGTTTCTCTTCCGTGTCTTGATATTTTTTTACCACAGTTATTTATTTGTGTTCTTAAAACCGTAATATTACTGTCTCTTTTGGAATTGGAATTTGCTGCTTGTATAAGAATACTACCAAATGCTTATTAGTTTTCTTTCCTGTCTTCTCTCTTTCCAAAACGCTTTCTGGGATATTCATATCATTATTTGTTATGATCTGTTACCACTTTCCCTTAGAAACAAAGAGAGATAGTGCTGCTACCAGTATATAGTATTGCTTACAAAGCTAAAAGGGGTCTGCATAGTCTTTCTCTTGAAGGACGCAGTTTTTAATTTATGAAAGCCCTAAAACTACCTTTTATTTACATTTAAAAAATTGAAAAAACTTAATTTAAAAAAAGGAAAAAAAATATAATTGGAAGTAAAGAAGCTTTCATTTAAGACCAAAATTCAGTTTGAAGCACTTTCAGTGTCCTGATGGAGAAGAAACTTTGAATATATCCACCTTGACTAGATGCTTCCAACTTAGTTGACAAGATTAGTTAATCTGTCCTGATATAATTTCCGTTAAAATGATTATAATTTGTTGGCAATAGAATTCTATATCACCGTTGTTGTTGTCGTTTCATTTTTAAGTTTTTAGCTAAAAATTCAGTGTTCAATTTGTGGTGTAAAAAGTTTAAGCACTTAAATATTTAGTACTGAATGATTAAAGGTGCATAGTTTCAAACTTATTTCATGACTATGGATTGTAGCGGAAGTTGTATCTCTCTAATTTTAAGACCAGATTTATTCTAGAAAGTTTCTTTTAAGGTGGTTGTGAAGTGTGTGTTATGATGTTATCTGACCAACTACCGATAAACTTTCAAGTTTTACTACTTGGTGGAATATCTTTTTTTATAACTTAATTATGTAATCTTAAACTGTAATAACTCATGGAGTTCAATATTGTTGTTAATTTGGGCAATATTATAGGATTTCCTCCCGTTGTCTGCTGGAAAGAGAAAACGAGATGATTTTGCTTCGCAATATCATAATGGATACATACCTCAGCAGGATGGAGCTGGAGATGCAATATCAGATGAGCTTAAGGTGGTACCGTTTTTCTATTCTGTATCTCTGTCTGTGTATGTATCTGGTATAGACTTATAGTCCCTCGTTTTTCATAGTAATTTTCTCAATCTTTTAGCTTAGGAAGATTTCATAATCTTGGTGCATTCATGAATAATTACTAGATTCCTCGTCTGCCTAATGTTCTTGAAACCATAATGTGCATTTAGGTGCTTGAACATTGTCGTGTAGTAATAACTTGCTTACAAGCTGCACAAACCTATCCACCATTCTCCAACCTACTCAGTACTCAGTGATTCCAACACATATCCTGAATGCCTTCTATGCATCTGTCATTTATGGGAAGCATTGAGCTAAAAAGGTCATCATTGTTAGGGAAAAATGTGTTCCTATAACAAAAAAGTGACAAGAAAACAGCCTTTTTATACCCGTATATTATCATTTCTAACATATTTGTGATTTTTATCTTGTAAATTTATATTTCTACCAGAAAAAATGACAAGGTTATAATATTTATATATGGGGATTCTGGACCTTCTGGTCTAGTCTTGTATTCTTATATTGTTTTTGTATTTATTCATTGCCACATTACTTTGAGAGCTTCTCATTATCTAAATTTTGTAGGACATTTTCATGTGGATTTAGGAAATAATTTAATAATATTGTATTTTTATTTCTCAGACAGGTAAAGGGACCACTGCTGCTAACCAAAAGTTTGCAAGAGGGATAAGTTTGTCTTCTCGGATACCTCAAGTGGATGGGCCAATTCCTGATCCATATGATGGTGCACTTTCCACACCAAATGTGAGTTGTTGCTTCTATTTTTCTTCTACACAAATGTGCATGGAATTGTTTGCTGCGTCTACATTTTTCCTTTTACGACGTGCATGTGTGAGTTAGTGTATTCACATTCTTAGTATAAACCTTTTTTTGGCATCTCTTGCATGTCTGAAAGGCACATGTAATGTTACCTGGATTGCAATTTGAAACAATATGCGAAACGAAAATGGGAATGGATAACGTCGCGTTTCATTGTACGGTAAGGGTGGGTTTCTTTAGGTTGTTTAGTTGGTATGAAATACGTTTAAGATAGCTTTCTTAGATAAATAGTTAAATCTTGGTTAAGTGTCAGGGTCACAACACACATTTTCAAGAGGGCTACACCATGTCGGCCCTTATTAGACGCCCACATGGAGCTCACTTGATAGCACTAGTTGACATTTTTTAGAGTTTTCTTAGAAGTATTAGTGTTTCTAATTACTTATATTATATACATCCTTTCGAATTACGTATAGTTAAATTGCTTGAATATATTCATATATATGTTTATATTGATTAATTTTATACATTCTTTGTGATTTATGTAACATGGCATTGTTATTGACTACTGTGGTTTGTAGTAAATTAATGGAGGTCAAGAAGTTGGAAAAATGTTGTTCAATATATTCCTTTCTTTCCCTTTCCCTCTATTATTGGCAATCACTCGTTGATTAAGATATCATACTTTGAAGGAGTGCATTTTTTCACAGAAAAATGCATGGTGATCTATGGGTTATTACTACACAATAATCTTGTTTATTATCTCTCATGATTATTGATGCAGTCTTAAATGCATTAGATACTAGTACAAGTGAATAAAGCATTGTTGATTTTGTTTCAATGAAATGTCGAATTTCCAGAAGTGATGATCGAGAGGTTTGAAGGATATCAAGATATCTTTGGTGTTATATTTTGACAGATTAAAATTATTCAACTGTTTCCTTCCCGTCGAGGCCGATGTATACATTTATGCGTAATCGTATTAGACCACTTCATATATGTTTCAATAGGTATCACCTCTGACGCTTGTAAGGTCTGGCTATAAAAATGTTCCATGTACAAGTCCCAATGAGCAATATAGGCTCGTCTCAAGGTCATGTTATTGTCAACGTTGAATCTATGTTCCTTGGACTTTTTAAGCTCATCATGATATTTTGCCCGAGCTGGTATCCCTTGCAAATACCCATACTGCCTCATCACCCGGTCCAGTATTTGATATTCTACAATATCAAAATGAATTAAAGGGATCCGAGCAGATTCCGTCAACCTCCCATCAAAATTAAACCCGGTAAAGTCATCATCCCATCTCATGTAAGGTCGTCAAACTACCTCCTACATAGGTTGTCTATCTAACTTCTCGCGTTAGAATGGTAGATGGTGATGCAGATTGTTTCGTCTATCGGGATATTTGTGACTCAGAGTATGCCCATGCCCTTTCTCTAGATAACCAAAGTTGAGAATCTTTTCTATGGTTAGGCTTTCTAATTAATATTCGCTCGTATGTCCAAATTTGTAACAAGGTGACAGATTCATTGATAAACTTTATACCTCTTCTACTGGCTATATACAAACCCTGATATAAGTAGCCCAATAAAACTTCACCCTAAGCATGCGTTGCATAATATTTTATATTAGAAAAATAGTACATATACTTAAGGTGTACGGTATTTTTTGACCTAGTTAGGAATAATATTTTCCCACACAACCAAATAATGTATGCCTTTGTGTGTCGACCAACCTCATCCTTGCTTTTTTAGGACATTTCAAAAAAAAAAAATTATGCTAACAAACCAATGAAATGACCTCTTATTTTTTTATATTGGTATATTCGGATACAATAGCTGACCCAAAATATTCCTTAAAATGGCTCAATGAAGTGTCAAACATTGGATAAATTAAAGGGTTTCCCAACATCGACCACCCAGATATAAAATGCACATCTTCTAGTGTAATGATTATCTCCCTACAATTTAAGTGAAAGTTATTTGTATTCGGTCCCCATCTTTCAACTAGGGTAGACATGAGACTTACATTAGTTTTTGTAATAACTACTGGATGGATAAAAACTCCAAACCCACACTTATGTAATACTTCATCCATCCCAGAATAAAAGTTCTGGTTGACTTTTTGTGCATATTAAGAAAGAGGATAATATGACAAAATTGTCCATATTTAAATTCTCATTTAACTGCATAGTTTTCTGTACATGACTAGTGATACTCCATAAATATGCATAGAGCATAAAAATATGACAATTAATACCAAGGATATTATAGGCAAATTATTGTAAAAAATAAGTTATTTAAGGTAAATAGATATTTAACTTAGAACTACCTAAAATAGTACTAAGGATTTTTATCCTGGGACGGAGAAAGTAATATTTTTTGGGCACTTGTTAATTCCCATTGGTCATATGTTATGACAGTAATTTGGGTTGATACTAGTTTGCCTGTATCCTTACCTTCCCTCCCATACATCCTCCGACACGTGATTTTTTTGGTCATATAGAACAGTATTATCAATTTGTCCCGGGTTTCAATTCTCTATATTTTACCTAAAAGGACAAAATATAGTTATTTTCACTAAATTTACTTCTATACTTTTTTCAACATAAAATTCTTCAAAATTATGTATAAAACAAGTTTTAAAAAAATAATTTCGGTTAAAATTTCCTTACTTGGATTTTGAGTGAAATAACCGGCTAAGATGAAGATTTGGTGTAGAAGGAAGATTCTGCCGAATCTGCCTTGCCCTGTCTTCTTTTTCTTTTGTTCCAACAGCAACAGATCTTGGTTTGCCTCTTTCTCTAGCATTTGTTGTTACCTTTTTTTTTATATTTTTTATGCGTTTACTGCTTGTTGTTGCCTCTTTTTCTTTCTTATGTAGTTGCTGTTAGGGTTTGAAGTTTTTACCATTAGTCCTTCTAGCTGCAGGCATAAAACGACGCCATTTTATGCTTGCCGCTAGGATTAGCAGCTGGATGTTATTAAAACTATGTCGTTTGACTTTCCAATAGAAAGACTAGAAACTATGTCGTTTTAGGTTTACTAAGCTTGAACGCCGCTACAAGGAAAAACGGATGGGCTAGCTGCCAAGACATATCGCGAGCTGCCAACGCCTGTCGCGAGTTGTCGAGGCATGCCGTAAGAAGGTAAGAAGGTAAGAAGGATTAGCGGCAGCTGCCACCAGAAGGAGTGGCGACTTCTATGGCTAATTATGTAAATTCTCGTGCTGCTAGTAAGTATCTTCTTGCCGTTAGAAGGACTAGCGGCATATATGAAAAAATTTTATTTGTACCGTTAGATCTTCATATGGAGGGAGGGTGTAATACGTATTTGATGGAATAATAACTATAACAACCATTTGCTATGGATCATTCTCCTATATATATATATAGTCCCCCCGTCCCCTTGTGTTTTCATTTTTACTTGCTTTCACATATCATGTTCTATATATATATATAGTCCCCCCGTCCCCTTGTGTTTTCATTTTTACTTGCTTTCACATATCATGTTAATTTTCCTTACCCCGCTTGGGGTGAACTGTGAAGTACAGGTATTACTTACCTCATTTCTTTCATGTTTGATGACATAAAATTATGTAGCTGTTAAAAATAGAGAAGGAAATTTGTTGGTCAAGTACTGAAGTTTTTGTAACTTTACAAGGGCTTGAGGTTTCCAAGTAGTGAATGTATAATGTGTATATATTTAGCTGCTCGATGAGTCAACCTGCTTTTCATATAGTATGTTAACACAATTGATTTATTTTGTTCTTAAAGATATACAATTATCAAGGAGTTGTCAATGAAGACTACAATATAGTGAACACACCGGCTCCAAATGGTAAAAGTTCCTTATATATGTGGAGCTAGATTACTCGATCTATTTTTAAGTTATCTCTCTGATGTTGGAGCTTTCTGTTTTATTTGTCGTTTTAGAACTACAAGCAGCAACTCCTGCTCTTGTCCAGAATGTAATAGATGACGAAGATGATGAGCCCTTAAATGAGAATGATGATGATGATGATTTGGATGATGTGGACCAAGGGGAGGACCTAAACACACAGCATTTAGTCTTGGCTCAGTTTGACAAGGTACTAATTTCTTGGTTAGTATGAAAACTGTTATGTATCTAAATCCATATAAAGGGAGAACTTTTTGTGTATTGGATCCATGATATTGACTAACCTCATTGACTTGATACAATTTTGGCGGGTAGGTGACACGCACCAAGAGCAGGTGGAAATGCACTTTGAAGGATGGAATTATGCACATTAACAACAAAGACATCCTGTTTAATAAGGTGTTTTATGGGTTATGTGCGTATCTAGTTTAACGGTATTGTGGTATTTGCTCATATTCTCTTTATTCACATTGAGTTGTTCTTACTCTTCACCAGGCAAATGGAGAGTTCGATTTCTAATTGTGTTAAAGAGCATTTGCTGAGATAGTTGTTTGTCTTTGGAGAGCAAGTCCACAGATGTGCGTGGGTGTGTCTTGTAGTTTGCCTTCAATTATTAATGATCAAGTGAAAACTTTGGGCTAGAGAATGAGAGGAGAGAGGGATGGTTGGCCAGTTGGTACATAAAGCAAGAGCTCTTTTTTGGCCGTATATTGATGCAACTTTTGAGTTTCTTGAATATCGGACTATGTAATTCCAGTTACTGTACACCGCACAATTTTGTTAATTAAATTTGAATTGCAGTATTTATCTCTTTTGTCATTTAGAAAAGCATCACCGTGCTATTTAATGTTATTCTCTCCTGGCGCTGTGTCTAGGCTCCCATCAGTCCTACGGAAAGCCAACTCCGGGTTTGAGCCAGCTTTGCGTTTGGTCTTTTTTGATGGATAGTGATTGGACTGTCGATAAACTAAAGTTTTCAATTAGCTGATTAGATTTAATTTCCGTTGGTTTTGTTGTCCATTACCATTCACTTTATTCTTGCATCCAGCCCTCCTGCCTTTCTACAGGGAATTTGGACCAAAAATAGGTATAGTTTCCGCTTTGCAGTCTTGCACCATGTACGAAAATCTTACTCAGTAGTGTGTAGTTGTTCTCTCTCTCTCTCTCTCCCTCTCCTGCTGCCCATTTGATTGGATATGAAAAGTCACCCATTGGAATAAAGCGGTGTTGATTTTATGTACAAGTCAAAATGGAGTTTGTAAATAATTTTAAAAGCAATTTGTTAGGCCATTCAATAAGTTTTAGTGTAAATAGAAAATAATTTTGAGAGTATTATAAATTTTAGTTTCATGGTCAAATGCTTTTGCATAAAAAATTCTACAACTAAAAAACCCTCGACAAGTAATGAGAAGGAGAAACTTTTGTATTCTATAAACTATTATTACTTAAATTACAACTCTCGTACAAGTTATATTACACCTGCCCTGCTTTTAAGTGGAATGACAAAAATCCTAAATCACTGTAAGATCAATTATTGATTGTCATTTGAAAATCTTACATGAACTTGATACACTAGAAAAAAGAGGCGCAAGAAAAACCGTCCCTTATAACTAAAAAACCGTTCCAAAAAGGTATTTACGATGGTTTCTTTGACGGTTATATGTAGTCATTTCATTTTTGTTTTTGCGATGGTTTCAAACCGTCTCTTTTGCTCCTTTCTTGTAGTGATAAAATTCAGCAACTACTGAAAGATTTTTTCTTCTTTTGAACCTAAACGAATGTCAACCTCCAAAGTTGATATAATCAAATCAAATTAAGATTTTTGTTCAACTCCAATGATGATGAAAAGGTAAATTACTCACTTCTGCTGTCTATAGAGCCTCTGCCACTAGAATCTCAAAAAGTCATTAAATGAATAGGA
Source organism: Hedera helix (assembly GCA_947179155.2). NCBI lineage: Eukaryota > Viridiplantae > Streptophyta > Magnoliopsida > Apiales > Araliaceae > Hedera > Hedera helix. The sequence continues at coordinate 40,641,957 of OX359276.1, read as the reverse complement.
TACAACAAATCATAACATATACTCCATCTTTTTTTTTTAATTTATAAAAAGCCTCATTTTGATAATTTATTTTTTATTTTTTTAATAGTAATAGTATATACAATGACATAGTAATTAGTATTATGACATAACATGCACAAATTTATCATCAAAATTTTATTACTCCCTCTGTCTCAAATTAAATATTCAGTTTTAATTTTTTAAGTCAAATTAAATATTTTTAAAATTAATAATTAAATATATATAAATATATTTTTAAAATTATAAAAATTAGTGTTAGTAAAAAAATTAATTTTACAAGTAATTAATTTAATTTTAAAAAGTCAAAATTGTATATTTAATTTGAGAAGGAGAGAGTATATAACAATTTACACCACCTGAATTTTGTTTCTACATATTTTAAAGTCCATGGAATTCAATATCCATTAATTGTGAAAATCAGGTGTAGCTATTGGATTAGCTGAAGGTTGAATGTTACGTTACGTACATATCACCTCCTGCCTCCATCCCGTTGTCCCTTTCCTGTCACTCACAACCTTAAATATGGGACAACTAGACGAGGTATATTAATTTATTATTTTAAGGGTATATGTGAATTTTTTTAAAATGAGATTGTGGAGGAGGGTAGTATATACGAAGAGCAAGTCTCAAAGATCAGAGACGGTCTCTCTGTACTGCTTCAACTCGATTTCTCTTCAACGATTCTCATAAACTAACTCGCCACCATTTCATCAAAACCAACCCCCTCAGCTATTTTAGAAAATGCCCAGGAATTCTGGTGGCAAACCCATTATAAAGGTGGAAATTTTAGAAACTATTGACCTGATTATATGTTTATCTCAATTTTTTGTGTTCTCTAATTAATGTTTCTTTTTTTAGTTTCGAGCTTCTTCTTTCTCGGGGGAAGAAACTACTTCGCTTAATTCAGATGCCAGAACTCAAGAGGTTTTTGATTGGTCTTCTGTTATTTAGCCGTAGGTTTTCCATTCTTTTCCATCATTTTTCTGTTAATGTGTATTTGTTTACATTATAATTTCCATAGTTGCATTTCCTTTCTCTTTTACAATTAATGATTTAATTCCCATTTCTCTGTGTTAATTGAGATACTTTTTTACATATTGTTAGCTGAATTAATGGAAATTGATATCAATTTGATGATAAAGTGTTTGTTAGTTTGTGACGGGTTGGTAATGTTTACTGTCTGTGTATGCTATGTATCGGAAGATATATGCTGACTTATGCTTAATTAAACCTTTGGGAATTGAAAATAAGGGAAGAAAAAGAAAAAAAAGGGTTCACATTTGGAAGTACTTTCTTGCTATTGAAAGCAAAAGTATCAATATTGTGCTTTATAGAGCACTGAAGGACATTTGAAATGCTCACTAAAGATGTCTAATTGATGGAATATTATCTTATTTTATATAATTTCATAATCTTGCAAAGTAGTGGAGCTTGCCATGTCAACGCAAATTTATTTCTAAAGTTTCTGATTTTAAGATAATTATTGCTCTTTAGATGTTGAAAAAGTCACTCTTATAGGTTACATGGTTCACATCTGGGTTTAAAAAGATTGAAATTTATTAGATGATGAATAAAATTTCTGTATGGGAGTATAAACATATAGTGAATTGCTAATTTTTTTATTCTAATATATTATTGATCTTTAGATGGTGAAAAAGCTGATATTTTTAGTCAATTGGTTTCCATTTGGATTAAATAAAAGACTGAAATTTTCAGATATTAATTTGTTTCTGAGATTATGAAAAAATGTTCTTTGCATAACTTGATAAATTCATACAAAAGAAATGATCTATCTGTGTGGGGATTCTACGAAATTATGCGTCTGAGCATCTCCCACCTCCAATAGCATCTCCTTTTAGGACATGAGCATTATCTATTTAGATATCAACATTAAATTTCAGAGATATCTTTCTCTCTGAAAATAAAAATTAGTTTGGTGTTCTCTTGGTAATCTGACTTTTTCCTCATATTTTTTTATCATCATTAGCTCAGCTGCAGATCCAATTTTTTTCTCTTTCAAATATTTGTTTACCACTTGTTTATTCAGGTTTCTGTTCCCAACTTTGGATGGTCTGTTATATGGCTATGACATTGCTGCAACCTCTGGCGCTACCATCTCATTGATGGTTCTTGCTACTGTCACTTCAACTATATTTCCGGATTCTGTGGAAACCATTCTTATTCAACTCAATACTTTTGCTTAATGATTTTGCAGTCACCTGAGCTCAGTGGCACAACTTGGTTCAACCTCTCACCTATTGAACTTGGTCTTGTGGTATGCTTTATGTAGACTTTACCTCAATATCTGCAGTGGAATGCATATGTCCTATTTCATTGTCACTGTTAAGTAATTTACTTTCTCGAATGCAGATCAGTGGCTCCCGCCAAATGTTATTATTATCTCAAATGTGCGGAGCTTCTGCATGACACAGTTTACCTGTCTTCTTATCTTCTATTTTATTCTGGTTTCAAATTCCTCATGAAGGGAGGAGGGAGCTTATTGTAGCAGCCATGTTATACCTGCTTGGTGGTTTGACAACAGCCTATGCTCCAGGCCTCGCCATTTTACTAATAGGTCGTCTAGTCTTTGGCCTTGGTATGGGTCTGGTGAGATTCTTTAAGCTCAATTCTGCTTCTATGGTTTACTACAGGTTTAGTTTGATTTACTTAGAATTTGTCAAGCCTTTTCAGGTTGGTGTTGTTTAACAGGCCATGCATGGGGCTCCCCTCTATATAGCGGAGACTTGTCCATCTCAAATTCGTGGTACTCTGATTTCTTTGAAGGAGCTATTTATAATTTTGGGGATTTTGCTAAAATATATTTAACCTTTTTGGGTTTTCCCTTTAACCCACACCTGAAAATCTTTAGTTGTTCTGGTTAATGGATGCTTCTGCAGTTGGGTTATTTTGTAGGTAGCTTTCAGATTAATGCAGTTGGAGGATGGTGCTACATGTTCGGATTTAGTGCTCCAATTGCCTGATTATGGGATTAGGTTTTTGGGGTCTCCCGCCTTCTCCACGTTGGTTACTTCTCAGGGCAGTTCAAGGTAAAGGGTCACTGCAAGAGTACAGAGAACAAGCTATCCTTGCCTTGCTTTGAGCAAACTAAGAGGCAGACTTGCTGCTGACAAAGTTTCTGAAAACCAAATTGATGACACACTTGTTTCACTGAAATCTCAATATAATGATCAGGAATCCGAAGGAAGTTTCTCAGAGGAGGTTCAGGGGCCCAGTTTGAAAGCATTCATAACTGGTGGAGGCTTAGTCCTTTTTCAACAGTTATATTTTAGTTCCTCGGTATTGACCTCTGTTTCTAATTATCTACTTGTCTGGTCTCATTTATGGTGAAAACAATATCATTGAGATGATATGGGAAGTATGTTCTTAAAAGGAGGATGACTTGCCACTTGATTGGACAGATAACTGGGCAACCAAGTGTTTTGTATTATGCAGGATCAATCCTTCAGGTATTTGGTGATTGAAGGCCAAATTTTGTACTTTCATGTTCTAATAGTTGTGCTTCTTTACAATTTTTATCATTCTTTTTCTATTGGGTTATAATTTTTCTGAAGACTGCTGGATTCTTGGTGGCTTCAGATGTGACACGAGTTTCGATCCTTATTGGTGTCTTTAAGGTATGTGCATTAAACCTGATCTCAGACTAAGAAAAACGAGTATGTTAATGATCTTGTCATAATGCACTCCAGTATTCCAACCCCCCCAAATCAAGATTGCTTTCTTGGTATTGTGAACGACCATTCATTCTTTTATTTATGCTTTTCCAGTTACTGATGACAGGAATAGCTGTGCTACAAGTTGATGATCTTGGTAGAAAACCTTTGCTGGTTGGAGGTGTCAGTGGAATTGTATGCATCCAGTCACTTTACTACTCCTTTTAGTTTTAGTCTGTCAAGGTCTTTTATATGTGTCCTTTTGCTTAGTGAAACAAACGTTGGTGGAAGGCTTTCTTCTGATTTCTTTTATGGTTCACAGGCTGTTTCGTTGATTCTCCTTCCAGCTTATTTTACTTTTCTTGGAGGGTTCCCAGCTATTGCTGTAATTGCTCTACTTCTGTACGTTGGCTGCTATCAGATAACTCTCTAATCTATTGTCTCTTTCATGATGTTTTTATATTAATCATTATTGAACGTACTCATGAAAGATCTTGGGACCTTGATGGTTGAATTCCCAAAGAATTAAAAAAAACACATGCTACAAATACAAATAACCTGTTACAATGTGTTTTGCTAGCTCGTCTTTGTTAGGGTTGCTAATTTCATATTTTTGTTTTCAGATAATATCTTTTGGACTAATTAATTAGCTTATGGTATCAGAGATATTCCCGCTTCGCACAGGGAAAGGGATTAGTCTTGCAGTTCTTACAGACTTCGGTGCAAATGCCATTGTAACCTTTGCTTTTTCACCATTGAAGGTATCATGCATAATGCCATGAATCTATTAAGCCATACATGGTTAATTTTTGTACTTTTCCTTTTCTAAAAGGGGTGCAAATCTGTTATAGGTGGTTATCAAGTGATTTATCTTACCGTTTTCTCTTCTGCAGGATCTTCTGGGTGCAGAAAACCTTTTCATACTTTTTGGAGCAATTGCTGTGACATCACTCGTGTTTGTAGTACTCTGTGTCCCGGAAACAAAAGGTTTGAGCTCAGAAGAAATTGAAATGAAAATTTTGAAGTGAAAGCTAATCAGGCTGAGCTAGCATCATGAGCTTCCAATCACGAGAGATCTGGTGTTAAACAGGAGGATTTGTTACTCAGAGTGGCATGTGAAGTTTATCTCGGACTTATTGTACCATTAATCTGGTATACTGTGTAAAATTTATCCCCCTCGTAGCAAATATAGATCAAAATTCCTGTTTGTATTTGTTGACGACTACTGGAGCTGGTGGCTTATCCCCCCCTCCCCCCCACTTTTTTGATTGGCCGAGGGCGGCTTTAGCTAATCAATATTTTATTTAGACACTGCCTTGAATATTAAGTATTAACCATGTCGTATGCCTATGTTATCCGAAATGAAATGTACTACAATTAATACAACTAGAAATATTATGCAGAATAGCTTAAAATTTTCTTCTTGAGGAATAGCGTAGCTCAGGCCGACCTGGCCTGACTTGGGTCTGTCAGGCCTTAAGTGTTGATTAGGTTAGGCCGAATTTTTGAAATTCAATGTGTAGGTTATGCTAAGTCAAGCTTAGCGCTTGACAAGGGAGCCTGCTAAGGTCTGTAGGCCAGGCTAGGTTGGCTCGATCCGGTCTATTCAATTTTTTTTAATAATTTTAAATATTATAAAAATATCAATTAAAATTTTAAACTTAATTGATGTATTAATTAACAGTAATGTATTACAACTTACAATAATAAATTAAAATATTGTATAATTTTAAAAATATTGCATTATTTTATACTATCATTAATAATTTTTTTTTATTATTTTTATGAAAATTATCTTTTTTTTTATTATTATTATTTTATAAATGATTTTCTAATTTTTAAGTTAAGTATTTATTAAAATGAAGATGTAATGAAAGATCTGTAAAAATTGTAGGTTGCTAGCTAGGCAAGAAAAATCTTTATATATTACACTATCCAATGTGTTTTCATAGATTTTTTTATTCATATATAAACAAACATGCATGAATGAACGTATTGAAAAACGGTAATTTTATTTGTTTTATTCAATGAGTTGTCACAAAAAGAAAATTTTCGTCTGCAGTGGGAGAATTGAAGTAGCAAAAAAAGAAAATTGACTGGTCAGATCGAGCTTTTGGTGAATCAGGTTGGACCTCAAGTCAGGTGAGGCCTCAGGCCAGGCTAAACCGGATTTATTGGCAGGCTAGACCAGACCGGATCTAAGCCAAAAAAATATAACCTGTTCGTGGCTTGCAGGCCAAGCCAAACCGGGCCAGACCGGACTTTGACCAGGTTGGGCCCAGGCCAGACCAAAGCAATGCCGCAGACCATTTGTGCACCACTACTCCCATCTACCCAATTTTGAAAGTCTTGTCACATAACATTAAACGAGGAATAGGGTATTTTCCAATAGTTTAGGAGATATAAAAACTACAACACGAGGTTTACGAATAATTAATTTTGTAATGAACAAACAATACAGGCTCAGTTGAGCAATGTTTTTTAACCGAGTCAGTTGGTACTTTTCAGAAAACTAGCTTGGACCAACGCTTCAATTACTGTTTTAAGCTGGATAAAGGAGTTAGGTAATATAACTACATTTAAATATATACTTTCTTCGTTCCAGGATAAAAGTCCTTATTACTATTTTAAATAATCTTAAGTTAAATGTTTACTTACCTTAAATAATCTATTTTTTACAATAATTTGCCTATAATGTAAGACCCCGAATTTTATGAAATACAAAATTTAATTTTTCTTCATATAGATATTTTTTAAACAGTAAGTGGTTAAATCGATAAAGTTAAAAGTTAAGGATGTTATGTGCAAATTTTATTTTGTCGGACAATATTCGCTTTGTCGGGGAATATTCGTTTGGTCGGGGAATATTCGTTTGGTCCGACGGCGCCGAAATAACAAATTATTGGTGGACCCCACAACGGAATATTTGTCGGATATAGAAAACGACAGAAATAACCTTTTTAAATAAAAATAGTCAACGGAACTGTTAAAATACCGGTGATAAAAGAATAGTAGCATACGGTAGTTATTGGTATTTTCTGTAGCACTCGGTACTCTACAGTAACACACGGTATTGCATAGTGTCTCATATTTTTGGTCTGATAATTGACACCGTAACTGTTACGCATCATTTCATCGATAATTGTCACTGCATAATATTTTATATTATCAATTCAATAATTGTTGTTACACAGTATTTTGCATTATTGATTTAATAATTGTCATTACACTGTATTTTATATCATTGAGTCAATAATTGTTGTTGCACTGTTTTTAAAATTATTGAACCTAATAATTGTCACAGTAACATATGCACAGTAATTCACATTATTGAATCAATAATTGTCATTACACAGTAACGTATGCTTTATTTTACATTATTGTTATATCTATTATGATGTTATTTAAACAGTTGTATTTCATTAATTTATTGACTTGATATCTAAGAGCTAACTATACTGTATTTATAACAATTAGTCATAATAATTGAATTGATAAAATTATTTGTTTATAATATAAAGTTAGGTGATTATTAGGTGATATGAAATGAATGGTGTAGATTAAAGTGTGAATTATTGTTGAATAATTGAATTGATTTGTTTATAATATAAAGTTAGGTGATTATTAGGTAATATGAAATGAATGGTGTAGATTAAAGTGTGAATTATTGTTGAATAATTAAATTGATTTGTTTATAATATAAAGTTAGGTGATTATTAGGTGATATGAAATGAATGGTGTAGATTAAAGATAATATAATATTTGAAATGGATGGTGTAGATTAAAAGATGATCTTTAAATGAATGGTTTAGATTAAATGAATGATAAGATTTTTGGCTATAAATAGAAGCCTTAACTTAAGGATTTTTCATAAACTTCCTTACTTGTTCTTTCTTTCTCTCTCTAAATACTTCTTGTGAAAGTTCTCTCTAAGTGTGCTTAAGTCATCTTGAGTATTTGTGAAGATCTATAAGTATACGTGTACTGTTCAAGTTAATCAACCTCATTTAAATCAATATCCAGTCACGTGTTACGGTAAGGGATACCATCTTTTTCATCTTCCATTATTCAAACATACTATGGTAAGGGATTATCATTATTTGATTCTCGATAATAATATTGTTTCTTCCTTACTCATAAGACGTGCCTTTTATTTCCATGTATTAAATTGTGGGAATAACCTTACGGAGCGGATTGCCGCCTGTTGGTGAATAACCTTTCGTATTCATTCATTATTAATCTCTGAGAATAACCTTACGGAGCGGATTGCCGCCTGTTTGGTGAATAACTCTTTGTACTCAAATTCTATTAAATTGTGGGAATAACCTTACGGAGCGGATTGCCGCCTGGTGGTGAATAACCTTTCGTATTCATTCATTATTAATCTCTGAGAATAACCTTACGGAGCGGATTGCCGCCTGTTTGGTGAATAACTCTTTGTACTCAAATTCTATTAAATTGTGGGAATAACCTTACGGAGCGGATTGCCGCCTGTTGGTGAATAACCCTTTGTATTAATTTCCTTCACCTTTTGTTAATCAAACCTGCTACGGTAAGGGATATTATTTTCTTTCATACTCCTAAATCGAAATTTATTATGGAACTATTGCTTCTATAATTCATGAAAATATTATATGTTCCATAATAGTTGAACTTCATTATTTCAACTGAACCTTCCTATTTACGTGAACCTTTCTATTGAATTGTAACCGTTATTCTGAACTGTGGATCTTGAATTTCACTCCACATCATGTTGACAATTTGGACATTATTTGAATCTGTACAAAGTAAACTTCCGATACTTATTGTTATCCTATTTCTTCTGTTCATCATTTACATCATTCTAATCATCCAAAAAATCAAGCTGTTGTGAATATCTGTGGCCGGGGGCACAGATGTGATATATTTGTTGAACAGATGATAGGTTAAAGGCGATATAATAGGTTAAAGGCGATGCATCTGTTCGGTGTCTTTTATGGCACGTGGTGAATGTTCTCTTTGGCCCGTAGTGCAAAGATGAACTGTTGTTTGGTATGATTATGACCAAAGGCTGAATCTGGTATAATCATGACCGTTGGTGTTATATTGAATGTCTTTGGCCCGTAGTGCAAAGATGAACTGTTGATGTGCATGATTATGATCAGGAACTGTGAATTTGTATTATCTTGACTAATGATATTTCAGATGATAAAAGTTGATGATGTTTTTCCTAAAAAGAGAACCGAGTGGACATTATAGTCTGCATTATTCTTCTAATAGATTACTCATTCCGCTGCTATTATTGATCTGAACGTTGTTTAAGAATTTAACTGCAGTTTTTGATATAAACCTTGTAGTCTATTGTATTCTATCAAGAACTCAACTGTTGAAGACTAATGATAATTTATTTGTCATTATCTTAGTCATGATATTCTTTACTGGGCTATTTGAGCTCACCCTTTCTTTTGTTCCATTGTTTTTCAACAGGAGATGAAAACATAACAGGGTCTAGCCGGGGAATGGAGTGAGGGTCCGAGGAATAGTTATCATAGTCTTCACGTTTTGTAAAATAGTGTGGCAATAATAGTGAAGACTTAGTTGTGTATTATTATACACTGTATTGTTGTACGTTGTGCTTTGTTGTAATAATTTTGTTGTAGTATTTTGACGACTCAAGTTTGGGCTGTGTGGGCCCAAATTTGGGGGCGTCACAGTTGGTATCAGAGCTTAGGGATATGGTCTTTAATGGCGATCTGGGGTAGAACTAGGAGGGGAGAGACGAATAGAATCAGTCACTAGTGTGTCCTACCTAAAATAGATTTTATTATCTAATGAGTCGATTTGAATGTAGGAACATGAAGTGATGAGTCCGTTTATTTGAACTAACATTTATTTTGTGACCACAGTTTAGTATGGCATCTGGAAATCAAGAGGTTAACTATGGAATGCCTGAAGCAAATGTAGCCGAGAATCAAGAGGCCCCAAACAATCCTCTTGCCAACTCAGGAAATAATGTTCTTGATAACATGATGAACGATGGATTCTTTAGGAATTTCATGCAGTTCATACAGAATCAAGGAAGAGGAAATCCAGTCAATAATAACGGTAGAAACGCTGGCAATTTGAGGATGGTCACTGTTAAGCAATTTAAAGAATTAGGACCACCTGAATTCCACGGGAAGCCTGACCCACTCAAAGCGGAGGCATGGCTAAAGCAGACGACAAAAATACTTGATGTTTTACAATGCGCTGATGATCAGAAGGTGCCATTTGCCACTTTTATGTTACGAGGTGAGGCGGACCATTGGTGGGAAGCGGTAAAACGTATCCAACCTTCAGCACTCGAAATGTCTTGGACAGAATTCGAAGAACTGTTTAACGAGAAGTATTTCCCAGAAAGCATCCGCCATATGAAAGAGGTGGAATTCATTAAGCTGGAGCAGGGAAACATGACAGTCTCCCAATATGAAGCCAAGTTTGCCGAGTTATCTCGCTTTGCCACCCATCTTGTGGATGACGAAGCACGAATGAGTCGGATGTTCCTAAGAGGTTTGAGATTCAAAATTCGTCAACAACTTAGCTCTCATAAATTTAGTTTGTATTCAGATGTTGTAGATAGGGCTCAAAGGGTGGAGCAAACAGATGAAACATTGCAGCCAAGAGTTAATGATCAGCATAGAGAAAGGAGTGACAACAACCACAGGAACGAGAACCATCGAGGAGGTAACCAACACTTCGGTGGTAATTCCATACCAAATAACAGAAGAGGAGAATCTAGTGGGAACAATTTCAAAAGAAAGAGATTCCATAATAATTATGGAAGGGCACCAGCACCAGTACCAACACCAGCACCGACCCCAGTTTCAAGGGGAGAAGATCGACCACCAGTGAGATGCTATAGGTGTGGTCAGGAAGGTCACATCAGCCCAAACTGTACTCTGCAGTCTAAAAAGTGCTACAGTTGTGGGAAAGAGGGTCATCTTGCGCGGTTTTGTCCTGCCACAAAATCAAGTCCAGCTGCAATGATGATACCAAAAGCTAGCGCGGATAAAGGAAAATCTGTAGTTCAAGGGAGAGCTTTTGTTGTGACATCCCAAATGGCGCGAAACTCGAATGAGGTGATAACCGGTAAGCTATTCATAAATTCTCGTGAAGTCTACGCTTTGTTAGATACTGGCTCTACCCATTCTTTTATCTCACCTGCATGTGCTCAGCGTTTAAACTTAACTCCTGAAAACTTGGACTTTGACTTATCAGTTGAAACCCCATTAGGAGAAATGACCATTACATCTACTGTCTATAAATCTTGCCTAGTTCAAATCAACAACCTCACATTATCTGTTGACCTTATTTCTTTGGAGATGCGTGAATTTGATGTGATTTTAGGAATTGATTGGTTGACTACCCATCATGCTAAAATTGATTGTTTTCATAAGATTATTAGTTTTCATATTCCTAATCAACCTGTCATGCAAATTCAAGCAACTAAACCATTGAAATCTATAACTATTATTTCTAGCCATAAAGCCATTCGTTTATTGAAAAACGGATGTCAAGCCTTTTTAGCTCATATCACTGATTTGAACAAAAATACGTCAAACTTGAATGATATTCCCATTGTTAATGAGTTTCCTGACGTTTTTCCTGAAGAACTTCCTGGCTTACCCCCAAACCGTGAAATTGATTTTTATATTGATCTTGAACCCGGTACCAAGCCCATTTCCAAAGCTCCCTACCGAATGGCTCCCATTGAACTTCAAGAGTTAAAAGTCCAACTACAGGAATTGTTGGATACCGGTTTCATTCGTCCGAGTGCATCACCTTGGGGTGCTCCTGTTCTATTTGTGAAGAAGAAAGACGGGAGTATGAGATTGTGCATTGACTACCGAGAATTGAACCATGTCACCATCAAGAACAGGTACCCGTTACCTCGGATTGATGACATGTTTGATCAATTGCAAGGCGCTCAACATTTCTCAAAGATTGATCTCCGTTCTGGATATCATCAGTTAAAGGTTAAAGCTGAGGACATTCCAAAGACTGCTTTCAGAACTCGTTATGGGCATTATGAGTTCTTAGTCATGCCTTTTGGACTAACTAATGCTCCTGCAGCTTTCATGGACATGATGAACCGGATATTCAAGGAACATTTGGATCATTTTGTGGTTGTCTTTATTGATGACATCCTCATATACTCCAAGAGTCGCGAGGATCATGAACAACACCTGAGATTGATACTACAAAAGCTCCGTGAAAACAAATTATATGCCAAGTTGAAGAAATGTGAGTTCTGGCTTGAGGAGGTCGCGTTTCTTGGGCATGTGATTTCTAGTCAAGGAATATCAGTCGATCCTGCGAAGATTGAAACGGTACTAAATTGGGAACAACCCAAAACAGTAACCGAAGTCCGAAGTTTTCTGGGTCTAGCTGGTTATTATCGGAGATTCGTAGAAGGATTTTCTCGAATCGCCACTCCATTAACGCAGCTTACTCGGAAAAGCACAAAATTCATATGGAGCGAGGAATGCGAGAAAAGTTTCCAAGAACTCAAGAAGAGACTGGTTTCAGCTCCTGTTCTGACCATACCATCAGGATCAGGAGAATTTGTTATCTACAGCGATGCTTCTGGCAAAGGTCTAGGCTGTGTCCTTATGCAACATGGAAAGGTTATAGCCTACGCCTCTCGACAACTCAAAGATTATGAGAAAAATTATCCTACTCATGATCTAGAGTTGGCAGCAGTCGTTTTCGCGTTGAAGATCTGGAGACACTACTTGTACGGAGAAAAAGTGGATATCTATACGGATCATAAAAGTCTCAAGTATTTCTTCACCCAGAAGGAACTCAACATGCGACAACGACGTTGGCTTGAGCTGTTAAAGGATTATGACCACACAATCCAGTATCACCCGGGAAAGGCGAACGTTGTAGCTGACGCTTTGAGCAGAAAATCTTATGCAAGTACAAGTGCACTACTGACAACACAAAAGTGTATTTTGTACGACTTGCAAAAGATGGAGATAGAGCTAAAGACACCAGGGACCCACTCGAAGATTGCTCACGTGCGAGTAGAACCAACTTTAATCGATAAAATTAAAGCTGCTCAAGCTACCGATCCGGAACTGATAAACATGATAAAGAAAGTACAAGAAGGTGCCATTCCCGAAGCAAGAATCGACGAGAAAGGAATACTTCGAGTCAACTCTCGACTCTGTGTTCCTAACGATCCTGAATTAAAGCATAAAATCATGATGGAGGCACACAACACGCCGTTTGCAATCCACCCAGGAGGTACCAAGATGTATCGAGATCTTCGACATACATTTTGGTGGAACAATATGAAAAGAGAGATTGCGGAGTTTATCTCAAGGTGCCTAACTTGTCAACGTGTCAAGGCAGAGCATCAAGTTCCTAAAGGTCCATTACAATCACTTGAAGTTCCCGAATGGAAGTGGGAACACATCAATATGGACTTCGTGACGGGTCTTCCAAAAGTTTCTCAAGGCTTAGATGCAATTTGGGTGATCGTAGATAGATTGACCAAATCTGCTCATTTCTTGCCTATACGAGAAAACTTTTCACTTGAACGTCTTGCCGGTATGTACATAAATGAGATCGTGAGATTGCATGGCATGCCAGTTTCCATAGTTTCTGATCGAGATCCTAGATTCACTTCACGCTTTTGGATCAGTCTACAAAAAGCTATGGGCACTGAACTACGTTTTAGTTCTGCATATCATCCTCAAACGGACGGACAATCGGAAAGGACGATCCAGACCCTCGAAGATCTTTTGAGACTTTGTGTATTAGACTTCAAAGGAAGTTGGGATAAGTACTTGCCGTTGGTGGAATTTTCTTACAACAACAGTTACCAAGCAAGCATATGCATGGCTCCATTCGAGGCATTGTATGGAAGGAAGTGTCGCTCTCCAATATGTTGGAATGAGGTAGGAGAAGCAAAATTGTTGGGACCCGAGTTGGTACGCTTGACGACCGAAAAGATCCAAATGATCCGACAACGAATACAGACCGCACAAGAACGACAAAAGAGTTATGCTGATCTTCATCGGAGAGACGAAAGTTTCAACGTCGGAGATCATGTATTCTTACGTGTTTCTCCATGGAAAGGGGTTACGAGATTCGGAAAGAGAGGAAAGCTTAACCCTCGATTTATTGGCCCATTTGAAATCCTAGATCGAATAGGAACCGTAGCCTACAGACTAGCCCTACCACCAAGTATGTCTCGCATCCATAACGTTTTTCACATATCTATGTTACGTAAATATGTGAAGGACCCAAACCACATCATTGAGTTAGAAGCAGACGTTATAGCAGAGGATTTAACATACGAGGAGGTACCTGTTAAGATCCTGGATAAGAAGGAGCAGATCCTACGCTCAAAGGTTATACCTCAAGTTAAGGTTTTATGGAGGAACCAAGATACTGAGGAAATGACCTGGGAGCTAGAATCTGAGATGAAATCTAAGTATCCTTACCTCTTCGATATGTCAGGTACGTCAATTTCGGGGACGAAATTTCATAAGGAGGGGAGGTTGTAAGACCCCGAATTTTATGAAATACAAAATTTAATTTTTCTTCATATAGATATTTTTTAAACAGTAAGTGGTTAAATCGATAAAGTTAAAAGTTAAGGATGTTATGTGCAAATTTTATTTTGTCGGACAATATTCGCTTTGTCGGGGAATATTCGTTTGGTCGGGGAATATTCGTTTGGTCCGACGGCGCCGAAATAACAAATTATTGGTGGACCCCACAACGGAATATTTGTCGGATATAGAAAACGACAGAAATAACCTTTTTAAATAAAAATAGTCAACGGAACTGTTAAAATACCGGTGATAAAAGAATAGTAGCATACGGTAGTTATTGGTATTTTCTGTAGCACTCGGTACTCTACAGTAACACACGGTATTGCATAGTGTCTCATATTTTTGGTCTGATAATTGACACCGTAACTGTTACGCATCATTTCATCGATAATTGTCACTGCATAATATTTTATATTATCAATTCAATAATTGTTGTTACACAGTATTTTGCATTATTGATTTAATAATTGTCATTACACTGTATTTTATATCATTGAGTCAATAATTGTTGTTGCACTGTTTTTAAAATTATTGAACCTAATAATTGTCACAGTAACATATGCACAGTAATTCACATTATTGAATCAATAATTGTCATTACACAGTAACGTATGCTTTATTTTACATTATTGTTATATCTATTATGATGTTATTTAAACAGTTGTATTTCATTAATTTATTGACTTGATATCTAAGAGCTAACTATACTGTATTTATAACAATTAGTCATAATAATTGAATTGATAAAATTATTTGTTTATAATATAAAGTTAGGTGATTATTAGGTGATATGAAATGAATGGTGTAGATTAAAGTGTGAATTATTGTTGAATAATTGAATTGATTTGTTTATAATATAAAGTTAGGTGATTATTAGGTAATATGAAATGAATGGTGTAGATTAAAGTGTGAATTATTGTTGAATAATTAAATTGATTTGTTTATAATATAAAGTTAGGTGATTATTAGGTGATATGAAATGAATGGTGTAGATTAAAGATAATATAATATTTGAAATGGATGGTGTAGATTAAAAGATGATCTTTAAATGAATGGTTTAGATTAAATGAATGATAAGATTTTTGGCTATAAATAGAAGCCTTAACTTAAGGATTTTTCATAAACTTCCTTACTTGTTCTTTCTTTCTCTCTCTAAATACTTCTTGTGAAAGTTCTCTCTAAGTGTGCTTAAGTCATCTTGAGTATTTGTGAAGATCTATAAGTATACGTGTACTGTTCAAGTTAATCAACCTCATTTAAATCAATATCCAGTCACGTGTTACGGTAAGGGATACCATCTTTTTCATCTTCCATTATTCAAACATACTATGGTAAGGGATTATCATTATTTGATTCTCGATAATAATATTGTTTCTTCCTTACTCATAAGACGTGCCTTTTATTTCCATGTATTAAATTGTGGGAATAACCTTACGGAGCGGATTGCCGCCTGTTGGTGAATAACCTTTCGTATTCATTCATTATTAATCTCTGAGAATAACCTTACGGAGCGGATTGCCGCCTGTTTGGTGAATAACTCTTTGTACTCAAATTCTATTAAATTGTGGGAATAACCTTACGGAGCGGATTGCCGCCTGTTGGTGAATAACCTTTCGTATTCATTCATTATTAATCTCTGAGAATAACCTTACGGAGCGGATTGCCGCCTGTTTGGTGAATAACTCTTTGTACTCAAATTCTATTAAATTGTGGGAATAACCTTACGGAGCGGATTGCCGCCTGTTGGTGAATAACCCTTTGTATTAATTTCCTTCACCTTTTGTTAATCAAACCTGCTACGGTAAGGGATATTATTTTCTTTCATACTCCTAAATCGAAATTTATTATGGAACTATTGCTTCTATAATTCATGAAAATATTATATGTTCCATAATAGTTGAACTTCATTATTTCAACTGAACCTTCCTATTTACGTGAACCTTTCTATTGAATTGTAACCGTTATTCTGAACTGTGGATCTTGAATTTCACTCCACATCATGTTGACAATTTGGACATTATTTGAATCTGTACAAAGTAAACTTCCGATACTTATTGTTATCCTATTTCTTCTGTTCATCATTTACATCATTCTAATCATCCAAAAAATCAAGCTGTTGTGAATATCTGTGGCCGGGGGCACAGATGTGATATATTTGTTGAACAGATGATAGGTTAAAGGCGATATAATAGGTTAAAGGCGATGCATCTGTTCGGTGTCTTTTATGGCACGTGGTGAATGTTCTCTTTGGCCCGTAGTGCAAAGATGAACTGTTGTTTGGTATGATTATGACCAAAGGCTGAATCTGGTATAATCATGACCGTTGGTGTTATATTGAATGTCTTTGGCCCGTAGTGCAAAGATGAACTGTTGATGTGCATGATTATGATCAGGAACTGTGAATTTGTATTATCTTGACTAATGATATTTCAGATGATAAAAGTTGATGATGTTTTTCCTAAAAAGAGAACCGAGTGGACATTATAGTCTGCATTATTCTTCTAATAGATTACTCATTCCGCTGCTATTATTGATCTGAACGTTGTTTAAGAATTTAACTGCAGTTTTTGATATAAACCTTGTAGTCTATTGTATTCTATCAAGAACTCAACTGTTGAAGACTAATGATAATTTATTTGTCATTATCTTAGTCATGATATTCTTTACTGGGCTATTTGAGCTCACCCTTTCTTTTGTTCCATTGTTTTTCAACAGGAGATGAAAACATAACAGGGTCTAGCCGGGGAATGGAGTGAGGGTCCGAGGAATAGTTATCATAGTCTTCACGTTTTGTAAAATAGTGTGGCAATAATAGTGAAGACTTAGTTGTGTATTATTATACACTGTATTGTTGTACGTTGTGCTTTGTTGTAATAATTTTGTTGTAGTATTTTGACGACTCAAGTTTGGGCTGTGTGGGCCCAGATTTGGGGGCGTCACATATAATATCCTTAGTATTAATTGTCATATTTCTATTCTCTGTGTATATTTATGGAGTATCACTAGTTATATACAAAAAACTATGCAATTAAATAAGAATTTAAATTTAGAAAATTTTATCATTTAATTATTTTTTTAAGGATTTTATTAGAATGTGCCCTTAGGGTACATGTTAAGCGCAGAATTTAATGCATAATATTATTTGTTTATGTATTTGCACTGAATTTAATGTATAAAAAAATAATATACTAGTGGACCCCATGTATTGAATTCAGTATAAATATATAAAGAAATAATATTTAGTTGGTTCCATCTCTTATTTTTCGTATTTAATGTGTGCCTTTAAGACACACATTAAGCGAACCCTTTTTTTAATATGCCCAAAAAGATCAACCAAAACTGTTATCCTAAACGGGGGGAGAATATTACTTGCAATAAGGCTAATTAAATTTGCACCATGGAATTTATTTTTCTATTTTTGATTGGGTTGTTTTGTAGCACTTTGAAGTGGAAAACAAACAGTTGCTCAGAGAATGCCACGTGTGGCTCAGCCAATCCCCTTTGCGTGGCCGTTAGGACATGAGAAACCAGTCCACATAAATTTGAGCTATACACAATCACATACACACACATATATATAAACACCACTTAAACTGAAAAAAAATCATCTTGCTTAAAAACAGTTGGTTGAGATCAACTGATTTAATCAAACTGCCTCCAGGATTCTTCCATGGCTGCAACCATCTCACCTGTTGGAGCTGTTAGCCAGAAACTGGTACTATATTTCTTCGCCAGTTTAAACCTTTGATGAACTTTCTCTTTTTCTTCTTTTGTCAAGAAATTTTGCTGCCTTTTCTGTTCTTTTTGTGATTCCTTAAGAACTCTTCTATACCCACCTATATAAATTTATGTTTACGGTCCAAAATTGATTCAGCTTAATCATCAGCTTTGCCATGACAAGATTTTGCGTTAATATGACTCATTAGACATCAATTTGTATTCACTGTTGAAGGATATGTATAGTGTTTTTATAGAAATAAATGATGTATGAATAAGTGAAGCATTTGAATCATTTATTACTGGACTCAGGGACGGAACCAGTGTATGACTGGAGGGGGCCACGGCCCCCCCCAAAGGTTTGAAAATTTTGTAAAGTCCATGTGCTGAAAAATAAAAAAAAATAAAAATACTACATGTGAATATAGAATTTGAATAACTGTATATTATAAGAGTTGAAAAGTAAGTGTAAGTAGGGATTGATTGCAAACTAATTTTATTATTAAATTCATTATAATTGCATGCTTGTATAATTGGGACATAATATTGTATATGTGTTATTCCAATTGAATGATACATTTGTAAATAAGTAATCAACTAAAACATTTATTTAATTTTTTTTATTCTTTGTTAATTTTTTGAAACTTGATATTTTAATTTTTTAAAGTTTAATGAGTGATCATAATATTGTATATGTTAATTTCAATTGCATATTCAATTTATTTTTCGGTAACTAACTAAAACCCTTATTTATTTAATTGTAAATTTATGAAAATTTTATTATTAAAAATTTCAATGAGTGGTCCAATAATATTGATTAACTCATTCTTGTACTGTAGTTAATTGAATTTTTTATTTTTTGTTTTAGAATCTTGAGAAAATCACATACTATTGATTTATTTTTCAAGAGAAAACAATCAAATCATGCTGACACATCTTTGCTTACCTATGAGCCTAATTTCAAATATCTCTGCCATGAAGTTTTGTTATGTTCTAAAAGACTTTTTCTTACTATGTTTTGTTGTCTTTGTCAAAACAAATTCTATTACTATATCATATTTATTTTAGTAAAAATATATTTTGTAATTGTGGAACTTTACTTTTTAGAGAGGAATATATATTATGTCGTTAAAATTTTTTTTGGCCCCCCCAAAGATTAAATCCTGGTTTCGTCCCTGTACTGGACTAATTCATACTCTCTCCGTCCTAAGAAAGGAGTAACATTTTCTTAATTATTTATATTCAAAGAAACAAGACTTTTTTTGGGACAGAGGGAGTCTATGGGCTTACTTTAATTTGGACAGAATTATTTCTGGCTGTGTGCGAAGTTTGAACTGTGGTTTCTGTTTTTGATGCAGTTGAGCTTGAACAACTCTAGTTCTGGTGGTTCAGTCCCAAGCTCAGCTTTCTTCGGTGGCAGTTTGAAGAAGGTGAATTCTAGATTCACTCACCAGAAGGCTGAGGCTAAAACCTCAAAGGTTGTGGCTGAAATAGATGAAGGGAAGCAGACAAATAAGGACAGATGGAAAGGCCTTGCGTACGATATTTCTGACGACCAACAAGACATCACAAGAGGGAAGGGAATGGTTGATACTCTCTTCCAAGCTCCCTCCGGTGCTGGGACTCATGATGCTATTATGAGTTCATATGAATACATCAGCACAGGACTGCGCACGTGAGAAACTAACTAATGGATAAAATTCAAATTTCCTATTCATATACTATTTCCGTTTCAAAATATATTCAAATTTCCTATTCATATACTATTTCCGTTCCAAAATATAAGATAGTGCCTTTATATTTTATAAGGTCGCTTTCCTTTATATTTTACAAAGGCAAGTGATCTTTTGGAATGGAGGGAGTATTTATTAGGGCGTCTTGAATTTATTGTTGATGATATGTGGTTACTTTTTGTTATAGATATAACCTTGATAACAATATGGATGGATTCTACATAGCTCCAGCTTTCATGGACAAGGTGGTGGTTCACATTACTAAAAACTTCATGACCCTGCCTAACATCAAGGTACATGTCGGCCTGTTTAATTTCACAATCCATAAGAATTTTGTGATTTCAATTTTAGTTAAAGAATAAAAGAATGAAACTGTTGTTATTTGTTACAGATTCCTCTTATTCTTGGTGTTTGGGGTGGAAAAGGACAAGGAAAATCATTCCAGTGTGAGCTCATCTTTGCCAAGATGGGGATTACGTAAGTTTGATTATATATCCATTTCCTTATCCATAACATAGATAATATCTTTTTCATAGTAATATATTAAATTCAATGTTAACGAAATTTCAGCCCAATCATGATGAGTGCTGGGGAGCTGGAAAGTGGGAATGCAGGAGAACCTGCAAAATTAATCCGACAAAGGTATCGTGAAGCAGCCGATATCATCAAGAAAGGGAAAATGTGCTGCCTATTTATCAATGATTTAGATGCTGGAGCAGGTAGAATGGGAGGAACCACTCAGTACACTGTCAACAACCAGATGGTGAACGCCACACTTATGAACATTGCTGATAACCCCACAAATGTCCAGCTTCCCGGTATGTACAACAAGGAGGAAAATCCCCGCGTGCCAATCATAGTCACAGGAAATGACTTCTCCACATTGTATGCCCCTCTCATTCGTGATGGGCGTATGGAGAAGTTCTATTGGGCTCCAACTCGAGATGATCGTATTGGTGTTTGCATTGGAATCTTCAAAAGTGACAATATTCCCGATGAGGATGTTATCAAGATTGTTGACACCTTCCCTGGCCAATCAATTGGTAAGAAAAAATATATCTTAAAAGTTGCAAGGATATAAATATGACAACGAAACATAGATTTGTGAATAATTTTTTCATGCCATTCTGCAGATTTCTTTGGTGCTCTCAGAGCTCGAGTGTATGATGATGAAGTGAGGAAATGGATATCTGGGGTTGGAGTTCAACTGGTCGGGAAGAAACTCGTTAACTCGAAAGAGGGTCCCCCAACTTTTGAGCAACCCAAAATGACACTTGAGAAGCTTCTTGAGTATGGCAATATGCTTGTCCAGGAACAAGATAATGTTAAGAGAGTTCAGTTGGCTGAAAAGTACTTGTCTGATGCTGCTCTTGGATCAGCCAATGAGGATTCTATCAACAGAGGAGAATTTTATGGTTAGGAACATTTCATCTTTATCCTACAATTTAATTCGGGATCTAAACTTGTTTTATAATGCACTGCAAAGTAGCATGTTCAGGGGAATTCTGCTTTTTCACGTCTCTTGGCTGAAACTTTAGTATTGTTTGTATGCAGGTAAGGCAGCACAACAAGTTCATGTTCCCATTCCTGAAGGTTGCACAGACAGAACTGCAAGTAACTTTGATCCAACAGCTAGGAGTGACAATGGTAGCTGCCAGTATGAATAAGAGGCCTGCTTTATCTTATTACGACGGGCTCATTCTGGAAAAGGGAATTGCTTTGCGATATACAGATACATTACTATATTGTAACTTCTGTATGCTAAACTTCGTATGAGCTTGATCAGTTATTTGTATTTACATGATTTCCAGTGAGTAATTTTAATTTTGTGTTGCCCAAAGTTGTCTCGTTATCGACATAGCCTGATCTTGAATCATTGTGTCAACATTCAGCTATGATTATACAAGGTTTCTCAGTTCACATGAAGAAAGATGATACTAACTCAGAGTTCATTTGCATTAAAAAAAAAATTAGCCTTGCCAAACAAAAATAGCTCAGGGGTGTTGTGCATCAGTGTGACATACATTCAATTGAATTGAAATGTAAGTTTATTGCTGATATACATTAGGCAAAAATGTAGTTTACAGAAGACAGGAACTGTAGCATTGGAAGAAATGACCTGTATTTGGTAAAAGATTTAAGATTAATACGTAATATTTGTATACTAAATCCAGGAAAAGTGGATGTAACAGTTCTGCTTCAGTTGGCTTGGAGTATCCTTCCATAATTCTCTTCCTTAGTAACTGCAATATAAATTTGTTGCATATAATCACGAATTGATGAAGCGAGCAGAAAGCACAATGCAGACAAGCTGTTAAATATATAGCTCTTTTACAGCTATAAGCGAGACAATTTTGGCATATTATTAGAAAATAACTTACCTTCACGAGCGCTTATAGAGATGGGAATGAACGATGAGAGCTTTCTATCCATAGTAGGTTTGGGACCGTGTGTCGATGAGCTAGTATTCGTGATTGCAGAGGAAGGATTACTGTGTGAGAATGACTTTGCCTTGTTAGGAATTCTTGGATTTCGAAATGCTGAGTTTGTTTTAGTGGTGGGACTTTGTGTTGATGCCTTCACATTGGCGCTATAAACATGATCACGCGGTAATGAGGTTGCCTTGGCGTTAGAACTGGAAATTTGTGAGGATGAGTTTGCTGTTGTAGAATTGGGAATGTTTACCGAAGCAATGGTTGTCTTTGTTGTTGTTGCATTGGAGGAATTTTCTTCAGTCCAGAGAAATGAACTTACAGCCTCTTTCATTTTCTCGACCATTCCCATCTGATCTAGGGGAGACGTTTTAGGACTAATCGCCTCAATTATAACCTGAGAAAGTGCTCTCTCATCTTCCCCGGGCTCAAGCTTTTTCATCAAATATTCTTTCACCGAAATGCCTTTATCCCATGTATGAGGGCTACGATGTGCTCTACTTTCCAAACTTCTTCCCCCATTCCCAATCCCATTCGCAGCCTCAGCTACCTGAGAGCTAACAATAGTTGAGCCGCCCAAGTTTGGATTGTCTTTTGGCGTGGGGGTTTCAACAGTCAGGTTTGCAATTCTGGAAGCAATTGTATGTGTTGCGTCAGACACTGCAGCGTATGCTGGTGCCAGCTTCTCGGACACTGCCTCTGTTATTGTCTTGTTAGGACTAATAGCCTCGTCTTTCTTGCTGTCATTTTTGACACTGTTTTCTAACACATGCTTCACGGATGGCATGTGGACTTCTCGTGGATGCTGCCTAGCAGTCTCTTTGTAATTTTCAGGTGCCAGCTCTGATTCATACACTGAACACAAAGACTAGAAGGGTTAAGTGAATTTATATCACTTGAAAACATGCAGTTGAGAGTATACTTACTGAGTATGCAAAATGCAAAGAAAATGGTGTTATATTTTGGAACGGAGGGAGTATTTGAAATTGAAAAGGGTGATGGGAGTACTTGGGGCTCCAAGGTATTCGGGATCCTCATCATCTTCATCATCATCCAAGCTAACGCCCCAAGAGGGGGTGAAGTTACAGCTAGGGGACTTGGCATCTTGGCCTTGTCTTTTCTTGTTACTGAGAGTGTGGCGCAACTTCTTCGCCTTCTCCTTCACTTTTGAGAGAACGGATTTTCTGAGGGGCGAATGAACTCCTTCAAAATCATGGTGCTTTCCAAATGGACTTGATGGGGCTTCGCCTGCAAAACACAACTTATATGATTTAGACTGATGTAGAATAACAAAAAACTAATGGTTTTGTTCGTCTGCAGTTTATATATATAACTTCACATCTTCCTAAGCTTTACTAAATAAATCCATGCACTATTTTTAGGTCTTTAAAAGTGCAATAATTTCACCTTTTAGGGGTTTATTCTCCATTCTCCATTATTTGAGCTCAAAACTCATTCTCTATGTTTCATACAAGTAAAAAACACTAGTGTCCTTAAGATGTGCAAGCCAAATAAGGTACAAATTATTAACTTTATAATACCATAATGACCTCCAGTTACGGTTGTGCAAACATGCTCATTTTAGCAGATCAACAACCAAGAAAAGGCAAAAGAAGAAAAAATTTACTCATGACTTGAGCTGATAACAAGTGGTATGAAAAGAAAATTATCGTGCTTTAAAGTAGCTTCAAAACATTGGATAATCATTACAAACGGATCCGTTGTGATATGAAAATAATACCTTGTAAAAATTGTTGGAAAGTAGGGGAGATTTGAGATTTAGGAGTTTTATGTGATGCTGCAGGGGAGTTTTGAGTTTTAGGAGTTTTCGACGCATCAGAAAATCTTCCAACATCGAGAGCCATGTTCACCAATAATTCCACATGCATATATAGTTTCTGAATTTTCTGAACTCTTTAATTTGTTTACATGAAAGGAAATATAAGAGCAGAGAATGATCGAATTTCATGCATTATTTTCCGGGTTCTTTTGTGAACAACATAACATCTTCAGTAGCATTGTGAAGATGATAAAAATTTCCGGGCTTCATTTTTACATATGGCATTATATTAGTTGTTTACCTTTTTTTTCTGAAAAATAGATATATTTGACCAGGTCCTGAAGTACCTTCCTTCCCCTTCAGTAGCCTTGTGTATCTCTCTTCTCTGTCCAAGAATTCTGGTACACCTTTGTCTTTGGTCTTCTTACATGTAATTTTGAGTCCAGTCTATGGGACACGGCCACAAGTCATTCTAAGATCATAATCAAAGCAATTAATTAATTTCATAATCAAAATATTTAATTAATACCTGTTAATAAAATATTTAAAATTAATTATATAAATAAAATAATTAATAATAGCTTAATTGAAATATTTAGTTAACATGGTTTTAAACGAATAGGGGGTATTTTGAGAAAATGAAGATTTCGTTAAGCTAAAAGCTGAGAAGCTGATTTTCAGATGCACGTCTTTAAATGCTTCTAGCTTTTATTGTGCGTTAAGGGGTTTATAACTAACTTCTAACTTCCAGGTAAAGTTAAAACAAACACTATACCAACAGTTTTTGAGAAGTCAAACTAGAAGCTGCAAAAGAAAAACGGTTACAAACACGGCCAGAGAAAAAGAAAAGTCTCAATGGTGATCTCAATATTTCACCAACTTATCAGCTTATCACTTTGAAGACAACAAATTGAAGTTTCGGTTATAAAATTACTTCGTTTGAAGCTTCAAAAAATGAGTCCGACATTAGCTGCATATTGCATTGATATGATGAAAGGCTAATCAACTAATCTATTCCAACAAAAGAGTTCCTTCCATCTCCAGTAAGTCGTCATATTTTGCCATAAGCAGTCTTCTTCTTCACTCTTATCACACATGACCTTTAACAGTCCTGCTTCATCATCCTAATTCCTAATACCCTCCAGTTGCCAACAAATTTGATAGCAGTACATAAGTTGCAGATCACAAGGGAAAAGCCCTACAAGCTTTCTGGCAAAAAATAGAACAACGGAGACTTGTACTATGACAGTGCTCCGTTCAGGGGGGAAAAGGCACCAGCTTGCTTCCTTTCTCAATGTATTTCTTGAAGATATTCCAATTTCCTTCCTTCGAACAACTCAACTTGAAGTACATTATTTCTCTAGCGTTTACCAATAAAGAGAATACCTTGAAAAAGGATGTTGTCTCTTATATCCAGAATCCCAGAAATTACAAGCCTGTGTTAAATTCAATTCTCCATCACTCTGTCTGAGACCCACTTCATG
The DNA here is from genome assembly GCA_947179155.2 of Hedera helix. Taxonomy (NCBI): domain Eukaryota; kingdom Viridiplantae; phylum Streptophyta; class Magnoliopsida; order Apiales; family Araliaceae; genus Hedera; species Hedera helix. The sequence goes on along the minus strand of OX359276.1, from coordinate 40,616,530 downwards.
CCGTATCATTCCTCTTTCAGGAAAAACTATGCATATAGGAATGGTCACTCTCAACATATATTATTTGGAGGATATCTAAATCTTCAGTTCTTCACTAGATATCCTCAAATCACCTTCAAATGAGGAAAAAGAAGTATTTCAATCAATGGCAATCAAAATCACTCACTTATCAGCTCATCACTTTGAGGCAACAAATTGACATTATGTCATGATACTAATCCAACTCAAAAAGTGAGTTTTTAGTTACATATTCAATAGATATGATAAGAGAGTACTGAATAGTCTGATGCCAATAAAAGAGGTTTCATCTCCTTTTAGTCAAGTCGTATCCAGCTATAAGCAGGTTTGTTCATCACTCCCCTATCACACATGAGCTTGCGTACTCCTGCTGCATCATCCCAATACTCTTCAGGTGTCATAACATTTGATAGAAGCACATAAGTTGCAGGATTGTTAGGGCAAAGCTCTCTAAGTTTTCTTGCACTACGTTCAGCAATTTCCTAGTTTCCATGAACCAGACAAACACTTGCAAAGCTTTGAAGACAGAGGGTCCTGGTTCTACCAACATACTACGTATAAAGGCTTCTGCTTCATGAAGATAACCAGTTCAACCATATAGATCCAAAATGCAAGCTTAGTGCTCTACTTTAGGTGACCAGAGGGAATCATCATTTCGCATCAAATCAAAATACTCAAGTCCCTTGTCTAGCAACCCTACATGACTACAAGCAGAGAGCACAGCAAAGAAAGGTGGTCAGATCAGGTTTAACCGCGGTTCTCCTCATTTGTTCAAATAATGCAACAGCTTTCCTACCACAACCATGATGAGCATATGCTGAAATCAGTGAATTCCATGAAACTATATCAGTTCAACCATTGATGAGAATACCTTTTCTGCATCATCACTCTTACTGCATTTTGCATACATGGAAACAAGCCCATTCTGCACATGCACATTTGAGGCATAACCTGATTTGAAAATTAGACCATGTGTTTGCTTCCCCTCCTCAAGTCCCTCTATAATGCCCATTGCTTTTAAGTGACCACGTTTCTAAGTGGCATTTCATTGAACAACTGCTGACCTTGTGAAATAACACCACATTTGCCTTACATATCAACAAGAGCAGTGGTGATAAACACATTTGAGCAAAAACCCAACTTCATAATTGGGCAATGGAGTTGAACTCCCAAATGGAGAGAACCCAATTTTGCACATTAAGATATGAGTTTGTTGACAACATAAGGGGTATTATTATGTACAAACCCATGTAGCTGCAAGTGAGTTAAGTGCTCCAAATCATTAGAGTTTGAGTTATTTTCATTGTTGCATAAAGGGGTTTGGTTGTTAGAGGAGATTGAATCTTGATATGAATAAAACCTGTGGCTGTTATGGGTGGTTAAAGCGCGGGAAAATAGGTGGTTAGCTGTTTTTGCAGTGTACTCTAAGGTGCACCTAGACATGCACAATAGGTCGGACTGGTCAAGCCTGGCCTGGGCCTGATAGGCTTTGACTGTTGACCAGGCTAGACCAGGCCAGACCAGGCTTTGACTTTTGGGCTTGTAGGCCGGGCTTCTCGATCAAAGTCTGGCCTTTTGAGGCCTGTAGGCCAGGCCGGGTCAAGCCTGTAGGCTAGGCCAGGCCAAGCTTTGGGTCAGGTCAGGCCAGTCCTTAGGCCAGGCCAGGCCAGGCCTGTGACGACCCCAAATCCGGGTTCCATAACCTCGAGTTTGGTTCTCACTATTCAACACATTACTAACAATTAAATACATACATTGCATTTAAATATCGCGGAATAATACATATTGGTTCCCTTCAAAAGGTTACAATACCAGGGTCTATCAACCTTAACATAAAAACAGTTCCTATCATAAGGAATTACAAAAGGTTTAACAACCGTAAATACATAAATAAAGATCTAACTAGCATGCATAAGCTACTTAAGCTTTGGCCTTTCCTTTTCCCTTATCCTTCCTGGAGCAATCAGGATTATCTGAAAAATGGTTCATGATATAGCAAGAATGAGCAACTAGTTTGCTCAGCAAGTTTATAACAATCATATAGATTTAATATATCATGAATGAATGGGAAAGATCATCAATGGTTCAACAATAGATATAACAATTGTGAATGAAACAGGATTCAAATTTTAATAAACAGAATATTTGAATCTTAAAATGCTGAGTGGTCTCTAAGGACCCTGAACTAACTAGGGTATAATAGAGTTTCCTCTGACCCTTTGAGTTGTTTGGTTTTCAAGGGGATCAGCCTATTCAACCCGCTGTATATGCATTACATTTAGTCACTGGCGCCCAAAGTCGGTTTCCCGACACAAAATCCCCTAATTTAGGGTTGTTCAATTCTCAGACTTAATATAAGAAAATCCGCACCCAACAATGGTTTGGATAAGCTTTTAAAAGTATTCAAGTTATTGAATTTAGAAACGCAATGTCTAGCTGAACTATTAGCTTCAGACATTTTTAATACAGTTCATGAATCAAGAACTAACAAGCTTCAAATGCACTAAGTGCGATTTTATAAACAATATGGATGTGGAATAATTTTAAATAATTAAACCACTTCAAGCTTTAACAATAAATACAAGTATGGAAACTTGTTCAATGATAATAATTGAGTAGGGTTAGAGAACTTGCCTGTTTGCTCAGATACAATAATTGTCTAGCTTTAACTAACTTGCTTTGAAAGACCTAACATTAATAAAGTCGGTCTAATAATTAGTAAGACGTATTTGCATAACTATATGCTTAATAACGAACTTATTTACCACATAAGTACTAACACATAAATTACATTAGTCAAAACAATGTTATTAACCTTATAGACCCTCAATCATATTAGGTTAATAATTTAATAAGTTAGAAAATATTTTACTTAAGTGTTGGACACTTATTAAACCTTTAAACAACTTATTATAATTGTTTAATTAAATTCAATTTATTTTATTAACTCAATCTCTTTTTAATTACTATTTAATATTGATTTAATAGAAATTAATTAATTAACTCTAGTTATTATTTAAAATAAATAATAACTAATTGTACTTACTTATTATTTAATTATAATTAAATAATAAATAATTATTAACTTAGTTTTAATCTTATTTAATTTAATGTTAATCAACCAATAATTAACTAAGTAATTAACCTTACTTATTATTTAATTAAGGAAATTAAATAATAGTTTACTAATCTTAATCCTCTTTAATTATTATTTAATGTCAATTAAATAATAATTAATTATTTAATTAATTTTAATTATTATTTAAGGTTAAATAATAATCAAATCATTCTTATTTATTATTTAAATTAAATAATAAATTATTAGTCTAATAACTTAATTTCCATTAATCGTTATTTAATGTTAATTAAATAATAATTAATTACTTAATTATCCTTATTTATTATTTAATAATTTTTAAATAATAAATAATTAATTTATAAATTTTATCTCTCTTTAAGTATTATTTAATAGGCATTTAATAATAATTACTAATTTATCATCTTTATTTATTATTAACATTTAAAATAATAAATAAATAATAAATTTATTTAACTTAACCATGGTTTAGCTAACTAGATTAATATTTAAAATATTTAAATATTAAACTTAATGAAAAATATCCTCCCCAATATTATTTTTGTATTATTATTATTTTTGTTATAATTTTAAATTAATTTTTAAATATTTAAATTAATTAAAATTAACCCGAATGGCATTTTCGTAAATAAGTTGAAAAACCGGACCGATGGCAATTTCGTAAATAATCAGAAAACTGATCGGAGGGCAAAAACGTAATTTTACCAAGAAAAACACGGAGGGGCATAAACGTAATTTCCCCGGAAAAATTATTACCGCGCATTGCGCGCGTTTTAGTTTTTACGGGTCAAAACGCTGTCGTTTTGTAACCCCGAACGCTGGCTTCCGCGCGTTACGCGCGGAGTAAAATTTCCTTCTGCCAAAACGACGCCGTTTTGGCTCCGCGTTTTCTCGGTGAACAGTGGTCCGCGCATTGCGCGGAAACCCTTAAAATTTTTCTTCCGACAGAACGTGAACAGTGTTTCCGGCTACCCATTTTAAATAAAAATATACCTTCAATAAATCTTTAACTCTTCAATAAAAATCCAAAAAATTATCAATCATCTTATATTAATTTATAACATGAAAAATTAATTTTTCATGATTTAATATCAATATTTTTTTATAAAAATTTTTACATCACATAAACTACCATAAATCATAACTTTTTGTATAAAACTCCATTTTGAGTGATTCAAACTTTGTTTTTCTCATGATTTAATGTTCTATAATATTAGAACATCAAATCTAAATATTATCAAAAATTATAGTTAATCATTATATTGAGATTTATTTTCACACAACCAAATACATGTTTTTCATTCAATAAAACTCATAACACATAAGTTAAACCCATGATCAACTATATAAACATACATAGCATGATATTAACCATAGAAATTATTACACTAATATTTATACTATAACTTGAAAGAAAAGCAAGATTAGGGTTTAAAAATAACTACCTTGTTTTGATAGCTATTCTCCTCTTCTTTCCAAAATATTTTGTGAAGGAGGATGGCATGAACTAACTTAGGATTTCTTCTTCTTACTTGATCTCTCAAATATTATGCTCTCACTTAAAGTTTTCTCTCAACTCTCTCTAGCTCTCTTTTGCTTGAAAAATAAAATGAAGTATATCTCATATTTCAAGTATACTTGAAATATTACTAGATACATAAATTATATCTAATAATTTTAGCCCATCATGCACCCATTGGATACTTACACAAGTTAACCACATTAGGTGAAAAGAAGCATGGTGCATGTACTACAAAAAGAAAACAAGCAACCCTTTTAATTAAATAAATGAAAATCAAATAATAATACTAATAATAAAAATAATAACAATACACTCTCTCTCCTCCTCACCCCATTATGTCGGCTGATGGACTTCAAAAAGTCCCAAAAATCAATTCACTTTTCTTATTTTAATTAATTAATAAGTTATTTAATTGCTTTTCCAAGTGGGCCAATCATTGGGCTTTAATTTAAAATACCAATTGGACTTCTATTAAATTGTTTGGGCTACTAAATTGTCAAATTTTATTATTCCCCACTTGGGCTACTAATTGACCCATGTTGGGCTAATTTAATAATTTACACATTAATTATTCAATCCATGTTAAATAAATAATTAGATTGAATAAATAATTAAATATTTTAACCCATAAGTATTAAATTACCAAATGGACTAATAAATATTATTATTAACATTTCACATTATTTACATTAATTAATAATCATATTAATTAATTTATTATATTTAATTCACTCATTATATTCAATTTAATTGAATATTTAATTAATAGGAAACTTATCAATTATTTTGATATTAAAACTTTAGGGTTTGTTCACTAATTTAATAACATATTAGTGACCCCCTTTAATTAATTTTAGTAATTAATTACATAATTATTTAATCACATAATTAATTAATCACATAAAAAGATTTAAATAATCTCATAAAACTAACTCGTTGAAAATTAAATTAATAATTTAATTAATAAAGATGTGGAAATTCTAGGACATTACATTCTCCCCTCCTTATAAAAATTCTGTCCTCGGAATTGTAAAATAAGGTTACTCAAATAAAAACGGGTAATTTGTCCTCATTTCCTCCTCTAATTCCCACGTAGCTTCTTCAATGACGTGATTCCTCCAAAGTACTTTGACAGAATGAATTATCTTATTTCTCAGTTTCTGTTCCTTCCTATCGAGTATCTGAACAGGAACTTCTTCATATGATAAATCCTTCCCGACTTGAATTGGTTCATAGGAGATAACGTGCTTGTAGTCTGGTTTGTATGGCCGCAATACCGACACGTGAAACACATTGTGAATATGTTCCAATTCAGGAGGTAAAGCTATCTCGTATGCTACTTTACCCACTCTTCTCAATATTTCGAACGGTCCTATGAACCTTGGACTCAATTTCCCCTTCTTTCCAAATCTGATATTCCCTTTCCAGGGAGATACCTTAATGAACACAAAACTCCCCACTTCGAAGTCTCGTTTCTGTCGATGTAAATCGGCGTATTTCTTTTGACGGTCTTGAGCTGCTACTAGCCGAGCTCTTATTACCTTGATAATTTCTACCGTCTGTTGAACCAATTCTGGCCCCAACAGTTGGCGTTCTCCTACCTCATCCCAACATAGAGGTGTTCTGCATTTTCTGCCATATAAAGCTTCGTAAGGCGGCATACCTATGCTTGCATGATAACTGTTGTTATATGCAAACTCAACTAGTGGTAGATGGATTTCCCAACTGCCCTTGAAATCCATCACGCAGGCCCTGAGCATATCTTCCAATGTCTGAATTGTTCTCTCACTTTGCCCATCGGTCTGCGGATGATACGCTGTACTCATTCTCAACTGTGTTCCCAATCTCTCCTGAAGACTCCTCCAAAATTTTGACGTGAAGCGCGGATCTCTGTCTGACACAATCGATACCGGCACCCCATGTCTTGAAACTATCTCTTTGATGTACAATTTGGCCAACTGATCCAAACTGAACCTAATCTTGATCGGCAAAAAGTGCGCTGACTTTGTTAGCCGATCCACAATCACCCAAATTGCGTCATATCCCTTCTGTGTTGCTGGAAGTCCTACCACAAAATCCATTGTGATATGCTCCCATTTCCATTCAGGAATTTCTAACGGCTGTAACAATCCACTTGGTCTCTGATGTTCGGCCTTTACCCTCTGACAAGTTAGGCATCGGCTGACACATTCTGCAACCTCCCTCTTTAAATTCGGCCACCAAAAATGCTGACGTAGATCTTGATACATCTTCGTACTTCCCGGATGTATCGAGTATCTAGTACTGTGAGCCTCTTGCAAAATTTTCTCTCATAATTCAGGCACTAGCGGTACCCAAACACGATTTTCAAATCTCAGTAATCCCATGCTATCAATTTTAAACTTGACCTCTTCTCCATCGGTCATCCTCTTCCGGATTCTGTCACATTCCTCATCTTTGTCTTGAGCCTCTTTCACCCTATCTAACAAGGTTGGGCTCACCTCGACTTCTATTGACTCGTTTGGACTTCTCACTTCCAACTCCATTCGAGCCATCTCTTGAACCAATTGTTCTTGATCTGTCAATATGAACAATTTCTCCCTGCTCTTTCTACTCAGAGCATCTGCTACTACGTTGGCCTTGCCGGGATGATATAGAATTTCACAATCATAATCTTTGATCAATTCCAACCATCTCCGTTGCCTCATATTCAGCTCCTTCTGTGTGAAGATATACTTCAGACTCTTATGGTCTGTGAATATCTCACATTTTTCTCCGTACAGATAATGTCTCCAAATTTTAAGGGCAAACACTACCGCTGCCAGCTCCAAGTCGTGGGTAGGATATCCCTTCTCATAATCTTTTAATTGTCTGGACGCATACGCAACGACTTTGCCGTTTTGCATAAGCACACAGCCAAGCCCCTTATGCGATGCATCACTGTAGACCGTAAAACCTCCTGTATCGTCTGGTAAGGTCAATACAGGTGCTTCACTAAGTCTTTTCTTTAACTCCTGAAAACTTTCCTCACACTTCTCCGTCCACAAGTATTTTACCGTCTTTCTTGTTAAGTTGGTCAACGGTGTTGCTATCTTTGAGAAGTCTTGAATGAATCTCCGATAGTAACCCGCTAGCCCTAAGAAACTTCTTACTTCTGTCGGCGTCCTTGGTTGTTCCCAATTCATCACCGATTCAACCTTCGCCGGATCAACCGAAACTCCCTCCTTGTCAATAACATGACCTAAAAATTGAACTCTCTCCAACCAGAATTCACACTTTGAAAACTTAGCGTACAACCGCTCCTTCCGTAAAATCTCCAACACCAATCTTAGGTGTTCAGCATGCTCTTCCTCCGTTTTCGAATACACCAAAATATCATCAATGAACACGACTACAAATTTATCCAAGTATTGCTTGAATATTCTGTTCATCATGTCCATAAATGCGGCTGGAGCATTCGTTAGTCCAAACGACATCACCAGAAACTCATAATGCCCATATCGAGTTCTGAATGCCATCTTGGGTATATCCTCCTTCCTGACTTTCAACTGATGATAACCAGTCCTTAAGTCAATCTTTGAAAAGTACTTCGCCCCTTTCAATTGATCGAAAAGATCGTCAATTCGTGGTAACGGGTACTTGTTCTTAATTGTCACCTTATTCAGCTCTCTATAATCCATACACAATCTCATCGATCCATCATTCTTCTTTACAAACAGCACCGGTGCTCCCCATGGAGAAACACTTGGCTGAATGTACTTATTATCTAACAACTCCTGCAATTGCACCATCAATTCCTTCAGTTCTACCGGAGCCATCCTATATGGTGCTTTCGATATCGGTGCTGTCCCCGGTACTAAATCAATCACAAATTCTATCTCCCTGTCCGGCGGTAAACCCGGCAGTATATCTGGAAAAACATCCGTAAACTCCCTAACTACTGGTATTTGCTCCATCTCGGGACTCACCACTTGTGTGTCAACCACATGAGCCAAATACCCTACACAACCTTTCTTCAATAATTTCTTGGCCTGCATCATCGTCAGACAAGAAGACTGTCTTGACGATTTGCTGCCATAAAATACGACCTTAGACTTATTTGGTGTCTTAAGGTGTATGCACTTCTTCTGACAATCAATTATCGCCCCGTGGTTAAACAACCAATCCATCCCAAGTATTACATCAAATTCCCCCAGACGTATTGGAATTAGATTCACATTTAATTTCTGACCCCTGATTTCAGCACAACAATTTCTATGTATGTACTCTACCGGAATCACTTCTTTATTAGCAACTTCTATGTTCATTGAGTTTTCTAGTTTGTCCCTAGGCAACTCTAATCGTCTAGCGAAATCATCAGACACAAATGAACAGGTAGCACCCGAATCAAACAATACATATGCATTTATATTATTGATCGGAATAATACCTGACACCACGTCTTTTGACCCCACTGCATCTTGAACCGTCATGTTGAACGTCCGGGCTATCGGCTTGTTCTGTGGTACCGGTCCCCCGATAGCCAATCTGCTGTTATTGCCCTTGTAGCCGCTACCCCCGTCATTCTTTTTCTTGGGGCAATCCTTTATCAGGTGGTCAGATGCTCCGCAAGAAAAACATCTCCCTTTCTTTGGGAGGGGACAATTTGGAGAAATATGTCCCACCTGACCACAATTGTAACATGTATTCTTCCCTTTCCTGCACTCCCCGAAGTGGTTCTTCCCACATATATTGCATGCTGGCTTTTTCTGAACACTTCCTTGTTGATTCCCCGAGCTCTTGTCGTTACTGTTGTTGTCCCATTTACGCTTATTACTGTTATTATTATTATTGCCTCCACTGTTACTGTTCTTGCTTCCCCCTTCATTTTTCTTCTTGTTTCTCTCCTGGTTAAACTTGGTCAACGCGTCGCTTCCACCTTCAGCAATGATTGACTTCTCCAACAAAGTTGCGAACGAGTCAATCTGCAGTACTGCTACCTTGTTGAATATCCAAGGTCTCAATCCATTCTCGAACCTCCTGGCCTTGCGTTCCTCCGTGTCTACCTGATGTGGAGCGAACCTGGCCAGCTCATTAAATTTTGCCGCGTACTCCGGTACCGACATGTTCTCCTGTTTCAGTTCTAGAAACCTTACCTCCATCCTACTTTTCATACTTTTCGGGAAATAATTCTCGTCGAATATTTCCTTAAATTTTGTCCAGGGCACCACACCATCCCCAGCCCTGTTCTGATTGGCTTCCCACCAGAAATTGGCTTCGCCCTTCATCATGTAGGTAGCAAAGACTGTCTTTTGCTCCTCGGCTACTCTTGCGATAACAAACGCTTTCTCTATTTCCTTTACCCATGACTGGGCTTCTATCGGGTCCGATGTTCCCCTAAACTCTGGCGGTCCCACCGCTTTAAAATCTTTGAAATTTGCCAACTGAGTTGGTGGTGGTGGTGGTGGATTTGCTACAACAGGGTGTCTGTGTTGCATTGCCTCAGCTAGCATGTCGACGAAGTTTTGCATAGGGTCTACGTTGTGTCCCCCCTCGTCATTGTTAACTGATTCCTCTACCCCCTGGTTCCTTGGTGGTTGTCTACGTGGCGGCATTTTCTGTTATAAACAAAAATTTACATTATTATACTTATTACATCTTTTTCATTTCATTATTTTGTATCTTAGGCAATGTTTAGCTAACATACAAGTAATTATTTCAACACGCATATAACATAAATTTGACTGCATTTATATTTATATGCTAAAACAGCAGTGCGTAGCACTTTACATCAAAAGCATACTGCTATAAATGCTTCTATCCCAGAGAAGCTACAAAAGATGGGATCTGACATATCCTACAACTTCCTAGAGTTGGGATTTAGTGACATATTAACCCTCTAATAAAACAAAAGTTGGGTTCTACTGCATCTATTTACATACGAAATTAGAAAACAACTACTACTACTACTGACTGCGCATCCCCCTACGGATCGCGTCGTCATACTCCTCATCCCCGATGGCCATCACCACGCTCCTGCTGATGGTGTGCATAGACTGACCCTCCTCAGCTGGGTAGTAGTGCACCCTGCTCTGAAGCCTACCATATGAAGATCGGTAGACGTAGCTAAGTCTATCCGTCCTCACCCGCTTCTCGCGGACCTCCTCCTCTAGCTCAATCATCTGACCATAAGTGGCATCCCGCTGTCTCTCCATCTCCATACGGTCCTCTATCGCCTCCTGCCAGTGTGCACGGATGGCGGCCTTCTCTGCCTGAACCTGCTGAACCTTCAGCTCAGCCTCTGCCAACCTAGTCTCAACCACTGCTAATTTAGCCTGCAGCTCTACATCCTGCTCTACCAGCTGATGAGTTAGCACCGCAAGGTGCTCCACTGAATCCTCGTACTCCTGTACCTGATCCTCCAGTCTTACAATCCTCTCCTTCAGCTCTGCGTTCTCGCCAGAGAACTGATAAGCCGCATCCCTATACTGATCCTCCATGTGCTGGTGGGTCAGATTCTGCTCCTCTAGATGCTGGACCCTTGCCTCCAGCCCCTCGTTCCTATCGGTCAGTCCCTCTATGATGTCAGCGGCAGTGGTGCCCATGCCATCAGCTGACTCCTCCTCCTCAGACTCCTCTGACTCTGCCTCATCCTCACTGTAAGGCCTCATGACTCCGCCCCAGACGGGCTCCACACGATCCCCCTCCTCAGGATCTGACTCTGGCTCCTCTACGGGTGCAGCCACCAGCGGCTGTGCAGTATCCATATGGATATCAATATAGTCCTCCTCAGCAATGCGACTCGACTGTCCGATCTCTGCCATCCTATATCATAAAACAATAACACACGTTAGTACAACAATAAAATATATTCATTGATGAAATGAAATGATATTTTATCATGTACATCTCGGCTCGATGGATTTTCTCAATCCATCTCCAAAATACACAACATGATGAATCTCCCCGATTCATCCCCTAACGCACTCGATATGAGTTTAATACTAAGGTTATAACTTAGGTTTCGCAAATCCTAACGTTTCTAACCTACAGCTCTGATACCAACCTGTGACGACCCCAAATCCGGGTTCCATAACCTCGAGTTTGGTTCTCACTATTCAACACATTACTAACAATTAAATACATACATTGCATTTAAATATCGCGGAATAATACATATTGGTTCCCTTCAAAAGGTTACAATACCAGGGTCTATCAACCTTAACATAAAAACAGTTCCTATCATAAGGAATTACAAAAGGTTTAACAACCGTAAATACATAAATAAAGATCTAACTAGCATGCATAAGCTACTTAAGCTTTGGCCTTTCCTTTTCCCTTATCCTTCCTGGAGCAATCAGGATTATCTGAAAAATGGTTCATGATATAGCAAGAATGAGCAACTAGTTTGCTCAGCAAGTTTATAACAATCATATAGATTTAATATATCATGAATGAATGGGAAAGATCATCAATGGTTCAACAATAGATATAACAATTGTGAATGAAACAGGATTCAAATTTTAATAAACAGAATATTTGAATCTTAAAATGCTGAGTGGTCTCTAAGGACCCTGAACTAACTAGGGTATAATAGAGTTTCCTCTGACCCTTTGAGTTGTTTGGTTTTCAAGGGGATCAGCCTATTCAACCCGCTGTATATGCATTACATTTAGTCACTGGCGCCCAAAGTCGGTTTCCCGACACAAAATCCCCTAATTTAGGGTTGTTCAATTCTCAGACTTAATATAAGAAAATCCGCACCCAACAATGGTTTGGATAAGCTTTTAAAAGTATTCAAGTTATTGAATTTAGAAACGCAATGTCTAGCTGAACTATTAGCTTCAGACATTTTTAATACAGTTCATGAATCAAGAACTAACAAGCTTCAAATGCACTAAGTGCGATTTTATAAACAATATGGATGTGGAATAATTTTAAATAATTAAACCACTTCAAGCTTTAACAATAAATACAAGTATGGAAACTTGTTCAATGATAATAATTGAGTAGGGTTAGAGAACTTGCCTGTTTGCTCAGATACAATAATTGTCTAGCTTTAACTAACTTGCTTTGAAAGACCTAACATTAATAAAGTCGGTCTAATAATTAGTAAGACGTATTTGCATAACTATATGCTTAATAACGAACTTATTTACCACACAAGTACTAACACATAAATTACATTAGTCAAAACAATGTTATTAACCTTATAGACCCTCAATCATATTAGGTTAATAATTTAATAAGTTAGAAAATATTTTACTTAAGTGTTGGACACTTATTAAACCTTTAAACAACTTATTATAATTGTTTAATTAAATTCAATTTATTTTATTAACTCAATCTCTTTTTAATTACTATTTAATATTGATTTAATAGAAATTAATTAATTAACTCTAGTTATTATTTAAAATAAATAATAACTAATTGTACTTACTTATTATTTAATTATAATTAAATAATAAATAATTATTAACTTAGTTTTAATCTTATTTAATTTAATGTTAATCAACCAATAATTAACTAAGTAATTAACCTTACTTATTATTTAATTAAGGAAATTAAATAATAGTTTACTAATCTTAATCCTCTTTAATTATTATTTAATGTCAATTAAATAATAATTAATTATTTAATTAATTTTAATTATTATTTAAGGTTAAATAATAATCAAATCATTCTTATTTATTATTTAAATTAAATAATAAATTATTAGTCTAATAACTTAATTTCCATTAATCGTTATTTAATGTTAATTAAATAATAATTAATTACTTAATTATCCTTATTTATTATTTAATAATTTTTAAATAATAAATAATTAATTTATAAATTTTATCTCTCTTTAAGTATTATTTAATAGGCATTTAATAATAATTACTAATTTATCATCTTTATTTATTATTAACATTTAAAATAATAAATAAATAATAAATTTATTTAACTTAACCATGGTTTAGCTAACTAGATTAATATTTAAAATATTTAAATATTAAACTTAATGAAAAATATCCTCCCCAATATTATTTTTGTATTATTATTATTTTTGTTATAATTTTAAATTAATTTTTAAATATTTAAATTAATTAAAATTAACCCGAATGGCATTTTCGTAAATAAGTTGAAAAACCGGACCGATGGCAATTTCGTAAATAATCAGAAAACTGATCGGAGGGCAAAAACGTAATTTTACCAAGAAAAACACGGAGGGGCATAAACGTAATTTCCCCGGAAAAATTATTACCGCGTTTTAGTTTTTACGGGTCAAAACGCTGTCGTTTTGTAACCCCGAACGCTGGCTTCCGCGCGTTACGCGCGGAGTAAAATTTCCTTCTGCCAAAACGACGCCGTTTTGGCTCCGCGTTTTCTCGGTGAACAGTGGTCCGCGCATTGCGCGGAAACCCTTAAAATTTTTCTTCCGACAGAACGTGAACAGTGTTTCCGGCTACCCATTTTAAATAAAAATATACCTTCAATAAATCTTTAACTCTTCAATAAAAATCCAAAAAATTATCAATCATCTTATATTAATTTATAACATGAAAAATTAATTTTTCATGATTTAATATCAATATTTTTTTATAAAAATTTTTACATCACATAAACTACCATAAATCATAACTTTTTGTATAAAACTCCATTTTGAGTGATTCAAACTTTGTTTTTCTCATGATTTAATGTTCTATAATATTAGAACATCAAATCTAAATATTATCAAAAATTATAGTTAATCATTATATTGAGATTTATTTTCACACAACCAAATACATGTTTTTCATTCAATAAAACTCATAACACATAAGTTAAACCCATGATCAACTATATAAACATACATAGCATGATATTAACCATAGAAATTATTACACTAATATTTATACTATAACTTGAAAGAAAAGCAAGATTAGGGTTTAAAAATAACTACCTTGTTTTGATAGCTATTCTCCTCTTCTTTCCAAAATATTTTGTGAAGGAGGATGGCATGAACTAACTTAGGATTTCTTCTTCTTACTTGATCTCTCAAATATTATGCTCTCACTTAAAGTTTTCTCTCAACTCTCTCTAGCTCTCTTTTGCTTGAAAAATAAAATGAAGTATATCTCATATTTCAAGTATACTTGAAATATTACTAGATACATAAATTATATCTAATAATTTTAGCCCATCATGCACCCATTGGATACTTACACAAGTTAACCACATTAGGTGAAAAGAAGCATGGTGCATGTACTACAAAAAGAAAACAAGCAACCCTTTTAATTAAATAAATGAAAATCAAATAATAATACTAATAATAAAAATAATAACAATACACTCTCTCTCCTCCTCACCCCATTATGTCGGCTGATGGACTTCAAAAAGTCCCAAAAATCAATTCACTTTTCTTATTTTAATTAATTAATAAGTTATTTAATTGTTTTTCCAAGTGGGCCAATCATTGGGCTTTAATTTAAAATACCAATTGGGCTTCTATTAAATTGTTTGGGCTACTAAATTGTCAAATTTTATTATTCCCCACTTGGGCTACTAATTGACCCATGTTGGGCTAATTTAATAATTTACACATTAATTATTCAATCCATGTTAAATAAATAATTAGATTGAATAAATAATTAAATATTTTAACCCATAAGTATTAAATTACCAAATGGACTAATAAATATTATTATTAACATTTCACATTATTTACATTAATTAATAATCATATTAATTAATTTATTATATTTAATTCACTCATTATATTCAATTTAATTGAATATTTAATTAATAGGAAACTTATCAATTATTTTGATATTAAAACTTTAGGGTTTGTTCACTAATTTAATAACATATTAGTGACCCCCTTTAATTAATTTTAGTAATTAATTACATAATTATTTAATCACATAATTAATTAATCACATAAAAAGATTTAAATAATCTCATAAAACTAACTCGTTGAAAATTAAATTAATAAAGATGTGGAAATTCTAGGACATTACAAGGCCAGTCCAGTCCTTGGGCCAGGTCGGGTCAGGCCTAAAAATGTAATCAACTAATTTTTAATGTAAAATTTAAATATTAAATAAACTAACTACTATATTAATTAAATGTATTGACAAAAAATTAAAAATGAGTAATTAATGAACAGAAAAGCCAACCGGATTTGTCAACCAATTGTGATTAGTACAATGAACAAAAAAGCTAAACAAAGTTTTTCAAAGTTTATTATCTCCCTACAATGAACCATTTCTTTCCTTCATCCGTCCTTTTGTTGCTTATATATATCAAGTTATAGTCTATAGTTAAAACGAATTAGCTAGGCTGGGTCGGTCCTCTGCGTATGCTGGGCCGGGCTTTTGCATAGGCCGGACCAGGTCAGTCTTTTTCGTAGGCTGGACTTTTACGTCAAAATAGCAGTCTGTTTAAAGACTGTAGGCCGGACCGACCCGGTTCGGGCTTTAACCAAGCCGGGCTCAAGCCAGGCCAGGCCGGCCTGTGGGCCGTAGGTTTTTTGTGCATATCTAGGTGCACCTAAGCTTTAATGTAGGAAAGAACAAACTCATTCTTACTATTTTTGAAAAAATATGGGAATTAATGGAAAGGTCTCAAATTTATACCACAAAATACAATATCTGGAAATAATTTTAAATATTACAAATACTTTCAAATAAATTAAGAGTTTATATATCCTCAGTATCAACTACTATTATTATGATAAAAAATATATAGTAAAAATATTTTGAATCACAAACTATATGGTAATGATATATGATTATTGTGATTTATTTTGAATCATAAACTACATAGTAATGATATATGATTATTGTGACCAAAATTTTGCAGTTTTTATTTATATATTTATTTGTAAGACATTACACAACACATTTTTTTTTTTTTGTAGTTTCATATTAAAAGGATGAATTTATTTATATATTTGTAACGGATAATATGGAGTCTTAACTTTTTATTGTCAAAAATTGTCTCAACTGATGTGTTTTCATTACATTGATTGAATATATTTCATGTATCATTCAAATATTCAACGCTATGTCATTTAAAACTCATTTGAAACTAATTTTTTTGTAATTAACAACTCAAGGTTAATAAAATTGAGTTCAAACTAGAGCTATGTAGTAATAGTTAATTGACATATATTATTTATTACGATTAGCTATGAGCTGAAATGGTATCACCCAGACTTTGCATAACAATGGTTTGGGGTTTAAATCTCCTTCCCTGTGGTTGTATCACCTTGTAATAGCAAGGACTTAAAATACCTACAATATATATATATATATATATATATATATATATATATAGCAAATGACTGCTATAAGCACTATTTTAGTAAATGCATCTTACACATTCCATATGAAGATCTAACGGTGCAAAATGAGAACTTTTTCATATCTGTTGTTAGTACTTCTAGCAATAGAAAGATACTTACTAGCAATACAATTAGCCCTAAAAGTCGCCACTCCTTCTGACAACAGCTACCACTGATCCTTCTAGCAGCATGCTCCGACATGCCTCAACAACTTGTGGCAAGCCTCGGTATGCCGAGGCATCGTGGCATGCCTCAATAGCTATTGGCATACATCAGCAACTATCAGCATGCCTCGACAGTTGGCGGCATATCTCGACAGCTAGCGTAATGTTTTGCAACAATGCCTAAACACGACAACCCAGTTGTTACTCCTTTTAGTAGCATGATGTTCCACCACCCTAGCCACTACTCCTTGTAGCAACATCATGTAAATCCTATTTATACCCATTTATTGGACAACTTAATAAAGGGTAAAATCGACTTTTCATATGCCAACCCTCTTAATGGTAGAATATATCAGATCTGTATCCTCACATTTTGACTCCATTTCGTAGTAGTTGCAGAATTCTAGCTTTGGTGACATTACTTGCAAAATTAAGCACATTAATTGGTTATTCATTCATAATTTTGGTAAGTCTTCTTCAATAGTTTCAATACCTGCTGCAAATATGTTTTTATCTAATTCTTTTGAATTGCTTGCTAGTTTAGATTGTACAAATGCATCTAAATTAGTTAATGAAGTTGAAAGCAGTAAAACTGAAATGGTTTCATATGTTGGTCAATTATTTTTTAAATTGGAAGAAACTGAATTTTTTTATAGAGTTTATGCACACAAAAATATATTTGAGATTAGAATTGCTACAAGTCATAAATATGTTCGTATTGATAATTTGCCCTCTAAGTTATATGTATGTAAAAAAGTTGGTAGACTAACGATTTTAAAAAGTTTACTAGAAGATGAATATTCTAATAATAAAATAACAAGGCAAATAGTATATAGGACACACATTATGCAAAGTTAGAATGTTTGTTGTGTATACTAAGAAAGAAGATCGCCGCCATATTTTTACTCTGGAATTAAATCACAATAATTAATTAGTGACACCTATCAAAGCAGATTTGATTAAAACACACGTGAATATTACTCCGGTGGTAAGACAATTAATTGATAGTTTAAATAAGGCTGATATTGAACATAGTAGGATGATGAACATTTTGAGTATAATGGGTGTTGGGATGCAAAATGTAGATTTCAGTAATAAAGATATTCGGAATGTAGTTAAGGATTTAAGGCGTGATTCAGAAGATGAAAATGATGCACAAGCTATATTTAATTATTTGAAATTTTTTGAATGCAGAAGTGCGATTAATTTTGTTTCCTGTGTCAAACCAAGTGATAACAATCGCATTACGTGTATTTTGTGGGAAGACGCTAGATCAAGGTTAATGTATCAACCTTTCGAAGATGTGGTGACATTTTACATTATGTATATGACAAATCGGTATGATATGCCATTTGTTTAATTTGTTGGGGTTAACCACCATTATCACTTTATTTTGTTTGGATTTACATTGTTAAGGGATGAGACAGAGGAAACTTTCGTTTGGGTCTTAGAGACGAGACTCAAAACTGTGGATTACATGACATTTGTAACCATCACTGTTGACTAAGATAAAGCCATGACCAATGTTATTGCTAGGGTACTCCCTTCCATTTATCATGTATTGTGTTCTTAGTATATTAATAATAAATTCCCATAGAAGTTGCATCATATTTATTCTGAATACCCATAATTCAAATTGGATTTTAATATGTTTATAATGATTCATTATCTATCGGCGAGTTTGAGGAGCGTTGGGATATCCTAATGAGGGATTATAAATTGTATAACAATGAGTGGCTCAGAAGTTTGTATGATGTAAAAGAGAAATGGATATAAGCATATACAAAATAGATATTTTGCCCCTGACATGACAACCACCGAAAGAAGCGAAGGCATGAATATTTTTTTTTATGAATATGTGAATACTTCAACACAGACATGAAAGGCTAAAACTTACAAGGCTATTGAGAAAAAATTTATCAGGGAGAGAAAGCTCAACTACGTAACAATTCATCAGAAACGGAGTATGGATTGTGGATCATCTTTGGAAGTGTATGCTGCGAAACTATATACTAAAGAGATGTTTAAACGTTTTCAAGCTTAACTTCTGGATTCCATGAAGTACAACATTCATAAAGTAAATGAATTTTACATTATTGACACAAAGGTCTATACAGTTTATAGCACATACTCAGGTAGTGCGCGCCCTGTCAGTGCGTGCCTCTGTCACTGGTCCTTCTTAAGCCAATACTAAAAGAAGAAAAAAAATTCTTTACCGCTAATCCTTTTAGCGATAATACCAGAAAAAAATCCCCCTGCCACTGGTCCTTCTAACTGCAATATTAGGAAAAAAAATTCCCCCTACTGTTGGTCCTTCCAACGGCAATATTAGATTTTTTTTTGCATGATCTGCTTACAATTCATGCTATCATATAACTTGTTACCAATCCATACACAATAATATATGTTAACATGTTTGCCATACAATTTTACATCATTAACAAAAACTTGTTTCATAATGTATATAGTCCTTGTAAACAAACAATTAAAGTGGACAGTTTATAACCGTTCACATGATTAATGGCTAATAAAAGTATAATTCGCATGATTCAAACCAAAAATTACATTTTTATAATACTAAAAAGTGTATTTAAATATAATTAACATGTTAAATGTAATGTACAAGGTAATCACATAGAGTTCAATAAATTTGTAAGAATGTCTCTAACCCGACATTTGTACAATTCATGACATATCTTATATCTAAATACGGCTACATCCTTGGTTGACCATCTTTCCTTTGTAATGCCAATATCGCTCCAATATAGTAGTTAATGTACTTGCACACAAAAATTTTATAATCATGATGATTGTCCTATATTAGTCTATCCGTTATGACTTGGACCTTTGGTGCTATCTTGGGCCAGTTATCTATTGGATTACAAATGCGCAATGTCAATGGAATCAATTATGCCTACAATAAATATTAGGCTAGATTGATCTACATATATCAAATAATATTCAAATACAATAAAAAAATTACATGCACCGCTACATTGATATATTCTCTGTATATGCCAGTCAACTTAATATGAGGTGGGTCATTATATAATGGGTCAAAAGCGTAATTTTTCATTGCTCTACTACAAGGACAAACAAAATAAAATGTCAATTACTTTTAACATAAAGAGGCATGAAAGTATAATCACACTCATGTAACGGTGGACCCACAACTGGTTCAACATAACTACTACAAAAACGGTCAGCATGATACTGATCGTTGATGGGCACAAATTTTTTATCCAGCTACATGAAGAAGGACAACATGAAAGCAAATTTGGCCAACCTTCTTATCCCGGCGTCCCCATATTTATCCTCTTTATCCCGTAAGAGTAGTGTGTAGGCATTCATGACATATTCAGTTGCCAGTCCGTAAGGTATTGAATACCTTATATTTCAAGGAATACCACATTCTAGGATGAGTTATTGGAAATAGGGCGGGATTGACTAGAGTTAAATCGAAGAAATTTTCATTAAGCCATTAGACTTTGTGCTCATGAAGTAACTTACTTGGAAACTCTTTCTTTCCATATGAAATTTGTATTTAAGGAGTTTCTGTTTCAACTTCCTCCCCAATAAAATCTAATGCACCCTCAAATGATGGCTAGGGTATATCTGCCTGAGTGCTAGAGATGTAAATATCTACCAGGACTGATAAAAGGGGTATCTCTGCCTCTTCTCCCTCTTGATACTCTTTATCCCCCATCACATCGACATCATAAATGGCGTATTGGTGATCACATCCCTTTTTCATCAGAACGTATTCAAGAGGCAGGTTGAACTTGAAGCATTTGTTTAAAAGAGACTTTGCATTCTCAACCTGTAATTAGGAATAAAATAAAATAAAATAAAGAAACATAGTATTAATAAATACGAAATAATATATATATATATACATATATATATATATATATATATATATATATATATATATATATATATATATTCTGAATTAACGTAAACAATTAACTTGTTTACCATGTTAATGAGGTGATGCTAATTGTATACAGATTGGAACTCATAAGAAGTGTCAGGATCTCCTTCCCGTCGAGGCCAATGATACATTTACACATAATCTTATTATACCACTTCATGTATGTTTCAATAGGTATCACATCTTACGCTTGTAAGGTTTGACCATGAAAATATTCCGTGTACAAGTCCCAATGAGAAATATAGGCTTACCTCAAGGTCATGTTATCATGAACGTCAAATCTATGTTCTTTGGGCTTTCTAAACTCATCATGATTTTCTGTCAGAATTGGTATCTCTTGCAAATACTTATATTGCCTCATCACCTGGTCCGACATTTGATATTCGACAGTACCAAAATTAATTAAAGGGATCCAAACAGATCCTATCAACCTTCCATCAAAATTAAATCCCATAAAGTCATCATCTCATTTCATGTAAAGCCGTCAATCTACCTCCCACGTAGGTTACCTATCTAACTCTTCGTGGTAGAAAGGTAAGTGGTGATACGGATTGCCTCGTCTATTGGAATATTTGTGACTCACAGCGTATGCCCACGCCCTTGTCCTAGGTAACCAAAGTTGATAATCTTTTCTAGAGTTAGACCTTCTAGCTAATATTCGCTAGTGTGCCCAAATTTGCAATAATGTGATACACTCATTAATAAACTTAATACATTTTCTACTAGTTGTATACAAACCTCGATATAAGTAGCCCAACAAAGCCGCATCCCAAGTATACATTACACAATCTCTTATATTAGAAACAAAGTACATATATCTAGGATGTACGATATATTTTACTCTCGTTGAGAATAATATTGCCCATAACAAAGGATGTATGACTTTGTGTGTCGGCCAAACTCAACCTTACCTTTTTAGGACATTTCAAAAAAAAAATTATGCAACCAAACCAATGAAATGACACATCTTTTTCTTATATTGGTATATTCGAATACAATGGTTGACCCAAAATATTTCTTAACGGACTAATTAAATTTTTTTTTAACACTAATCATCCAAATATAAAATGCACATCCTTTAATATAAAGGTCGTCTTCCCATAATTAAAGTAAAAGATATTTTCGTCATCTTTTAAATAAGACAAACACGAGAGTTACATAAATTTTGTAATAATTGTTGAATGGATAAAAATTCTAAACCCACACTTAATGCAATAATATTTTGTTGACACTTGTTAATTCCCATTGGTTTACTTCGACTTTGACATAACACAAGATAAAAAGTTGATTTCAGCAAACTCAGAAGGGAGACGCTCTCTTTCTCTTTCTTATCGCAAAAATGGCGTCGATAGCTGCCACGGGGAGTCTCGTCTCTCTCAGTCTCACTCCTTCCGGCCGCTCCCACCGCAAATTAGCCCCCACCACTGTCACCGCCAACTCTGCCACCAGTTGCCTTCCCACTGGCAGATGCTCAGTTCCTTCTCTACCCTCCCGATCCTCCTCACAAAACCCTAAACCCTTAATAACTACGCATCTTTCGCTCCCTCTCAAAACCCCACTAGCCTTCACCGCTCTCTCTGTCGCCTCCGGCGTCCTTATGCACCTTATCGGCGGCGGCGGTGGTGGCAACTTTGGCGGCGGAGGATCTGGTGGTGGTGGTGGCGGCGGATCCGGAGGATCTGGTGGCGACAATTTCTGGTCTAAATTATTCTCCCCTGCCGCAGCCAACGCCGACGAATCACAATCCCCAGAATGGGATCCCCACGGCTTACCGGCCAACATTGTAATTCAGCTAAACAAGCTCAGTGGGTTCAAGAAATTCAAAATCTCGGATATTGTATTTTTTGATCGGAGAAGATGGGCCAATGTTAGTTCCGAAGACTCCTTCTTCGAAATGGTTTCACTTAGACCTGGAGGCGTTTACACGAAATCCCAGCTTCAGAAAGAGCTAGAAACTCTAGCTACTTGTGGAATGTTTGAAAAAGTTGACCTTGAATGCAAAACTAAGCCTGACGGTACTCTTGGCATTACGATATCATTTCTGGAAAGTACTTGGCAGAGTGCTGATAAGTTTAAGTGTATAAATGTGGGTTTAATGCAGCAATCCAAACCTATAGAAATGGACCCAGATATGACCGAGAAGGAGAAGATCGAGTATATGAGGAGTCAAGAGAAGGATTATAAGAGGAGAATGGAGAGGGCAAGGCCGTGTATGTTGCCGGTCTCTGCTCAGAGGGAGATATTGTCAATGTTGGGGGAAGAAGGGAAGGTGAGTGCTCGTTTGTTGCAGAAGATCCGGGACCGGGTTCAGAAATGGTACCACGATAATGGTTATGTTTGTGCTCAGGTAGTGAATTTTGGGAATTTGAATACGAGGGAAGTTGTTTGTGAGGTGGTTGAAGGGGATATTACACAGGTGGTGGTACAGTTTCAGGATAAGCTTGGTAATGTGTGTGAAGGGAATACTCAGTTTGGGGTTGTCAGGAGAGAATTGCCCAAGCAGGTAAATAATAATGGATCGTTCTATTTTTCTTTATCAGTTTTTGCTTAATGAGTTTTAGTTTCTTAGTTGTCTGAAAGAATTCAGTGGGTTTTGCATTGTTTTGTGGGTTCTGTTTCAATAACCTTATAGTTTATATTTAAATGCGTTTTGCTTGTAATCATGAGGTCTTAGTCATGGCCTAATGGGCCTTTTGTTTGATTGCGAGAATGTAGATATTTTAGATGTTTTTTGTTCGTAAACATCATACAATATGTTTCAATATAGAATAAAGTTTTCAGTTTCAGTTAGCTATAGAAAAGCGTAAAAGCAAATAGGGATAAGAAGAAATTAGCATCAATTGGTGGCTATAAAGCCTCTAATGAGAGACAAAGTAAATAATTATGAGAGAGATTTCCCACTCAACTTACTGGTAGCGAAGATGAAAAAATGAAGAGTCTAAAATGAAGCATTTTAACATAAACAGAGTGAACTAGGTTCTGCTAGAATGACCATTGTAACTTATTGGGGTGTAGAGAGTAACCTAAGACTGGAGAGACAGGCAGGCAGACAGGGAGAGAGCATTCAGTCCAGAAGGGAGATTACTTAGAGATTCTCGTACCCATGCAGCTAGGGCAGTAAGCCAGTAACTTGCGCAGATGTTTTGTTTTACAAGGTCATTTAGCAACACCTTGGCATGACGTAAGAACTAAGGTTATTTCAAATTGCCTGAAAATAAATGTTTCTTGCTATAACAAAATGGGAATGAAAATTATACTTTTCTCTGTTAGTATTTTATAATTCCATATGATTGAATGTTTTTCCTGGTGTTACTGCATTGTTGTTGACCTTTTAGATTAATGGTATTATGTGGTTTACAGCTTCGACAAGGGAATGTTTTTAACATAGAAGGGGGGAAACAAGCCTTGCGCAATATAAACTCTCTAGCTTTGTTTTCTAACATTGAGGTTAATCCACGTCCTGATGAAAAGAATGAGGGAGGGATTATTGTTGAGATTAAACTCAAAGAACTGGAACAAAAGTCGGCTGAAGTCAGCACAGAATGGAGTATTGTTCCTGGACGTGGAGGTCGTCCTACGCTGGTATAATTTTCAGTTATTGAAATTATCTATCTTACACTTGTGTGGGGATTCCAAATGCTCTCCTAAAATGCTGTATATATTTATATCACAATGTTGTTCAGGCTTCAATCCAGCCTGGTGGAACTGTTTCTTTTGAGCACCGGAATCTCAAAGGATTAAATAGGTCAATCCTTGGTTCAGTTACGACTAGTAACTTTCTCAATCCTCAGGTTTGTTTGCCTTAACATCACCTTAATGTACGTAATATGAAACAACTATAATGAATAAGCTACAGGTATCATAACTATATAAAATTTTTATGTCTGCAGGATGATCTTTCTTTTAAACTGGAGTATGTGCATCCATATTTAGATGGTTTATACAATTCCCGCAATCGTACTCTCCGCACAAGCTGCTTTAACAGCAGGAAATTGAGTCCAGTGTTCACGGGTGGACCAGGAGTGGACGAAGTCCCCCCAATATGGGTTGATCGAGCTGGCATTAAAACAAATATTACGGAGGTAGGAAACACATTCTTCCTTTTCATAATGTGCATTAATTTAAGCTGGTTAATCAGAATTAACCAGTGATTACTTGTGTTGAAGAATTTCACGCGTCAAAGCAAGTTCACTTATGGAATTGTGATGGAAGAGATAACAACGCGAGATGAAAGCAGTCACATTTCTCCAAATGGTCAAAGGGTGTTGCCAAGTGGAGGTATAAGTGCTGATGGACCTCCAACAACACTTAGTGGCACTGGCATTGACCGAATGGCATTTCTACAGGCCAATATTACGCGAGATAACACCAAGTTTGTAAATGGAGCGATTGTGGGTGAGAGGAATGTGTTTCAGGTGAGGCTTAATCTGTTTCTTGGTTTCAACTATTGATGAGCTGTGACTTATACCGGATCATTCTTCTGTGTGTTCCAGCTGCACTGGGTTGCTTAAATAGATGTGTTATTTAGTATCTGCAAGAGTTTTATTAAAGTGAGGAAGTGTAATGTTTAGATATAATTCAGGCATTTTCTTCCTCATGAGCAACATTCTAATATCGAAATTCGTACTTTTACTGCAGCTCGACCAAGGCCTTGGCATTGGCAGTAAATTTCCTTTCTTTAACCGTCACCAGCTAACACTGACGAAATTCATCCAGCTGAAGGAAGTGGAGGAAGGTACTGGTAAACCACCACCTCCTGTGCTAGTCCTGCACGGCCATTATGGTGGTTGTGTGGGAGATCTTCCAAGTTATGATGCTTTTATCCTTGGGGGTCCTTATTCAGTGAGGGGTTACAACATGGGAGAGATAGGTGCTGCTAGAAACATCCTTGAGGTACAAATTATTGGATCAGTTGTTGATTTAATTTGACATTATTTTCATAGTAAAAGGGAGTACTAGTGATCTTATAGCATATAAGCCATTTAGGAGCCTACAATTAATAGTTGAAGGTGATTCTGTAACATCATCATCGTAGAGTAAGTCAAGTTATCTGGGTGATTATTCTGAAAAAGGTCAATACAATAGGTAATAATAACTTGTAGATATAGGAATGGTTATGCAACATTTCTTACTCATTACTAGTTCCAACTACGTGCAGCTTGCTGCTGAGCTGAGGATACCTGTGAGAAACACACACATGTATGCATTCGCAGAACATGGAAATGATTTGGGAAGCTCAAAAGATGTCAAGGGAAACCCAACTGAGGTGTACAGGCGAATGGGTCAAGGTTCCTCATATGGTGTCGGGGTTAAGCTAGGTCTGGTACGAGCAGAGTATGCTGTTGATCACAACTCTGGCACTGGTGCCATATTCTTCAGATTTGGCGAGAGATTTTGAGATATATTTTTTATTAGTAGTTTAATTAGATGGAATTGAATACTCAGTTTCAAATTAGATGTCAAAAGTGAGTTTTGAAACAACAGAGGCTTTGTCCTATACTTTAGTTAGATTTAATTTAGCTACATGTATGTTTGTATCACAAAATCCTGGGAAAGATTGTGTTTGGAAAATCCAAGTATAATTTGTTGTTTCATTAATATTTTTGTCTTTTGGTATCTCGTCGTGTTTTGTTTAAATGTCACGAGCTCATTGCAGTGCAAAAAAGTCTGTCCTTTTTGTAATGTGGTTATAATATTTTGTGCTGAATCAAATGATTGTATATCCTCAGCCGTTGGATTCGCACATAGCTATCAAATGGAATGGCAGCCTTTGTTCACAACTTCATAAACAATGGCCATAGCTATAATTTCTGGTTAATGGAATGAGCCATTTGGAGTTTGAAATCAAGCTGGCAACTGCTTTTATCCTTGAAATTGCTAAATGAGAAAAGAGGTTTAGAACCGAAAATTGAAACCAAGTGTTTAGGACTAATTAATCAGATTGTGTATATAAACTAAACCTGGAAAGTTCTTTCCGACTTTACATTATTGAAGTGCACAAAGAGTTCAGAACAAATTAATCAGATTCTGTATATCAGCTAAACCTGTAAAATTCTTTCTGATGTTACAAATCTTGAAGCGTGTATAGGGCAAAAAGTTGCCCAAGTGCAAACTAAGGCCATGCACTCATGGCACAAACTTTAACTCTACAGAACAAATTGAAAAAGTAGAAAATGAAAAACAAAATTTTCCACAAGAACCACAATTAATGGCCAACAAAGACGAGAATATTGTGAATTCTACCATTTTCTTACTCATATCAGGTGACTGATAACCTTTTACCTATATATCTTTTACTTCTCATTCTGATGCCACATTTCTCCTCATAAACCCAATTCCTTTTTCAATTGAGCAAGGGCAGCTTCAACATCATCAACGTTCTCTTCAATGTTGCTCCCCCTGATAGTTTCATTTTGAGTACTACTTCCAGTGCCCTTCATTCCATGATTCGCATTACTCTTCTGAGGTCCCTCATAGTTTCCTGCTTCAATATCTGCATCATCGATGCTCAGATCTTTCTCTAGAAACTCGACAAATTCTTCTCCAATTTCCTGTAAAGCACAAAATTACAAGGCAACTCTCTATGCCAGTTCTCTTCAATATTGGTCCCACAAAATTAGATTGCTTCAAAATAACTGAGCTCAGTAAATCAAGTTAAGTCTCGACTTATAATGATCTTGACCAAGCAGATAAAAAAGAACAAATGTAGAATGCCTTCTTTCCATAGAAGAAAACACAACACTCG
This sequence comes from Hedera helix, assembly GCA_947179155.2. Taxonomy (NCBI): domain Eukaryota; kingdom Viridiplantae; phylum Streptophyta; class Magnoliopsida; order Apiales; family Araliaceae; genus Hedera; species Hedera helix. The sequence continues at coordinate 40,588,782 of OX359276.1, read as the reverse complement.
CTACCTTGTCCTGTCCGTGGCATTCAAGCAAGCATCTGCTGTCAAAGTAATTATTACCCAAAATGAATTTAATTCTGAAGAGTAAATATCTCACCGCTAATTCTTCCGACAAGCTCGTCGGCTTAGCTTGTGAAGCAGCACTAGCCTTCCAGTTTTGGTATTCTTCTTGAAGATCCTTACAGAAGTCTTCTGAAAAACCAAATTTAGAGACTTCAGCAGCACATTAAGGAGTAGGTTTCACTTGCAAGATAAAGAGAAATTGCTCAACAAGGTTTGGACATGATGCAATGTAGCCTATATCCTCTGTGTTGCCTCATGAAGAGTAAATGTCTACCTATTGTTATTCTACAGTAGTGAGTATTCAAGAACCAATCCAGAAAGAAAATATTTTGATCGGACATTCTCAATATTTTATGGCAAAAAGTTATGGGACAACAATCTCAGGCATAGTTTAGTCTAGTTTGAATGAGTAGATCTGTGATTCTTTATTAGTTAACAAAGGATCTTTGATTTTTTGTTTCAGTTAGCACTATCATGTGTAATAATAGTTGCAAGAATTGTTAGTTAACATTGAATAGTGTTCGAGTTAAAAAATATGGTGGAATTAATAATTTAAAGGTAAAGAAAAAGGTACCGACGAAATAATAACACAAAAGATCTCTACGGTAATATTTGTTTTACCTAATCCATCCTCTTCATCTTTACCACATTTGTTTCCTCCAGCAGTGGAATAGGAATAATCAGATGTTCGATTTCCAGAACCATATTTCCTTTGGGATTCAGAATTCAGAATTCAGAAATGTATCCATGTAAATTACATTATAGTGTTTGATTGTACTGTTCATTTGAACAAGTAGGTTTTCAAGACCAATGGTTTTCTCTGACTTCATAATTTCTACTTTCTAGACTACACCTATGTTTGAATTTTGACTGAAATTAACTTATTTCAGTTCATAGTAAGCTAGTTCTTCAAATTTAGTTTACTGGACTGCAATAGTATCTTCTTTCTAGAATAGAAACTAGAGTACTTTCTACTTTCTGCAATAGTTTCTCACTTTCTAGAGTATTACACCTATGGGTGGATTTCTTTTAAAGAAGGTATCCTTTCAAAACATGGGAAGCAAAAGAAGAAATTTTAACACTTCAAAACAGATATCCTCAGAGCTGCAATATTATAGACATTATAACCTTGATTTCTACCCAATTTATGAAATTTTATGCCGAGATTTTGGTAACAAATTATTAGAATCAACACACAACTATAGTTGAATGAAATTGAACAGTGAACACAATTTTTTCAAAGTACCTCTTTGTTAAGATCAGGATGATATTTTAAGGAGTTGCAGCGGGAGAGACCCCTAACAGTCTATAAGGGGATTCTCTCTGCGGCTGGATTTCACTAGGGTTTTAAAGTCAACATTTTTTCTCTTCTTGTTGTATTTTATGTAACTGGGTGAGCTAAAAAGGAGGTTGAAATTGGCTTTATACCCAATTCTGCATATTGGTATTGAAAAGCTTCTCTTGTTTGGAAGATAAAAAAAGGGAAAGATTAATGGGAGATTTAGGAGAGAGACAATGATTGAAATAGATGAGCTTTATTGGCGTTGAAGAGAGAAAATACATGCATGTTCATGAATTCATAAACCTGTTTCTCTCTCCTCCAGACGTTGGTGGACTTTACAAATCCATGCTTATCAATGTTTTTTTAACCTCATTGATCAGGATTCATTGTATTTACCAAAATACCCATCTTGTCTTGTTATCGATATCATGACTGCATAGTGCATACATTATATATGTATGTAATGGTTTCAGTAGGTTTGAACAATAACAAATAAAAGAAACAGAGGAAGATAAAAGAAAATTAAGAGATGGCAAGATCAGGAAATGAAAGAATCATGTATTGAGAACAATTCAGCAGATACAAGTTTCAGAAAAAATAGCAACAGAAAGAAAAGAAACACAAAAATGGTGGAAGGATAAAGAAATGTAAGAAAATGACTAGAGAGAGAAATCTTGTGAGAGACAATTTCAATTTCATCATTCTTCATACCCCTTTTACAAGACTAGTACATCCCTATACAGCTTCAACCTATTCCTGTAACCAAACATTACAATGCTACTACTTGTAACCAAACATTACACTAATAACATATTTACTATAACTACAATTAACTAATTATGATTAATACTATCGCATAACAATGTAGTTACCAGTTGAGCCAGTTATGGCGTTAGGTTTGAAGCTTCGTTTTAGTAATTCACCACCTTGTTCTTCTCCAAAGTATCGGATCGAGCTCCCAAAACGCAGTAGCTTCTTCAAGAGATGTACTTGGATCCCTCAAGTTGAAAATTGAATGCAAGGTGTTTGTTAGAATTCCCAACCGAATAAGCATTTCCATGGTAGATTTTGAAATTGGCGAAAGTATAAAAGAACTCGAGGTGAGTGTTGAAGATAGTAAAAAATTCTCAATAGTTTATGATAATGATGAGGTTTTGTGTTTTGCTGAAACAAATGTGATGGATAGGGACGATGTAGTCGAATATATTAGTAGGTGTAGCAAGAAAAGAAATCTTGAACTAGGCAAAGTATGTCATGCTTTGATTATAAAGAATGGAGTTGGGGACGACTAATTTGTGAGCACTAGTCTTGTCAATATGTATGCTCAACTGCGGTGAGATGGATTATGCGATGATCGCTTTTAGTGAGATGTTTCAGCTTGACACTGCCTCATGTGATTGCTTGATTTCTGGGCAGTGGCGAAACTATAACGTTTTTAGGAGGTCAAAATATATCAGTAAAAAACATTTATTTATTGACGCTTGGAGTGCTTCTTTCGGTTGTATGACTGAGAGGAGACGACTGTATCCCGCGAGTCTGCATAGTTTGAAAACGTTTCAAAATTTGTTCATTTTCAATTGTTGAAAAAATATCTTTCTCAATATAAACTACCAGACTGTTATTCATCTACACGACTCCCATTTTATTATGCAAGTCAATCTTGACAATTTTCATCGCAGAGAATACTCTTTCAACAGTAGCAGTAGCAACTGGTAAAACCAAAGCCAACTCGATTAATCGATATACCGATGTAAAAGTCATATTTCTTCTTGTTTCAATTAGTTTCTTAGCAAGACTTTCCAAATCCAAATTTTCGATCCCAAAAAATTGATTATCGCATCGCATATCATAAATGTAATTTTCAAGTTGATCCACAAGTTCATGCGATCAGTCAATGAAAAGTCTCCTGAATAAAGTTCAGCAAGACGGAATAACTTATTTTTGTCAAATTTAGAGAACGAATCCCTTGGATCAAGGCATAATATGCATAAAAGTAACTCTGTGCTTGCTTCTGAAAAACGATTGTTCATCTCTTGAACAATTGAATCAACAACCTACATTGTAATAATGAAAAATCAACAAACAAACAAAAAAAAATCTTGGATAGGAATAATGATTTTTTTTTTATAGATATTACACCTGATAAAAAATCTCAACACGATAATAATGAAAATTAGTAATATGTATATTCTTATGTATAAATTAAACCGCATAAATATATTAGTTACTAATAGTTATGCAATATCGTGGTATTGGACAAAGGATGTTGTGTACGTCACATACAGTAAAACAATTCCACAGTTGTTTCAGCCATTATACATTTTTACTACTTGTATGAAATATAAAACAGTTAAAGTCCCAAATATTACAGGTAGTAAAACACTTTGTTCTGTATCCTATTTATCTTCTGCCCCCCCCCCCCCCCCCCAACCCACCCACCCACCCACCCACCCACCCACCACCTTACAAGTCTCATTTATATTTATTATATACCGAACGATACAATATTTTAACATTTATTATCATAATTTCGTTATCATGACATTAACACTAATAAGACTAAATGATTTTATCCAAATAATCAGTTTGAAATAAGCCCAAATTTTATTGAATCAAGTTTGCATGGAATGATATCCATAAGTAGACACTCATTACAAACATTTATAGGTATAATTCAAACAAAATCATAGTACAAATAAAATTAATTTTTAGTCAAACTAAAAGTGTGGTGGTGATAATCAAAGATTCTAATCAAAATAAGTAGTACCTTTTTGTCATCCACACAAGTTTTGGCCAATGGAAATTAAGTATGTTGGGTAAGCAAATATTGAATACCATGGTTGATGAAGCTTTTGGTTTCTTTGCTGAACAAGGACATTAGTCCAAACCATTACACATAATCATGCCAAGTGTTTGTGCAACCGTTCTAGTACTCCAAGAAGGAAGACAGTTCCATTCTCAAGTTGTAAAGATTGGATTTTTATCCGAAACACCAGTGGTTAAATCACTTTTAACCATGTACAGCAAGTGTGGAATGATGGAAGCAGCTGAAAGTTTGTTCGAGTCTCTTGCCGAAAGGAATACTGTATCTTGGATAGCCATTATATCTGGATTTTACCGAGAAAGGGCCTTTGAGAAAATTCAGTTTGATGAGAGAGAATGGCATCGAGCCTAACGAGTATACGTCTACAATTACTCTCACTTGTTGTGGCAGTGTGAAGCATCTTGATAATGGTTGTGCACTTCAAGCTCAAGTCATCAAGAAGGGAATGGCCTCGGACGTTTTCTTGGGGACTGCAGTTATAGACATTTACTCAGACTTTTAGTGAAATGGGAGATGCAGAAAAACAGCTTAAGGTGATGGGAAGAACAGCATCTGAAGTATCACGGAACGTGCTAATAACAGGTTTTGTTAGCAACGATAAAGCTGAGGCAGCTATGAAAGCTTTTCATAAAATGGTTGAGAATGATACTAAATGTAATGAATATACCTATTCAATTTCTTTGAAAGCTTGTTCTTCATTGCCATCCCTAACAACTTGCAAGCAGATCCATTCTCGGCTAACTAAAGCCAAGCTTGAAACAAACACTTATGTGGGAAGCTCATTAATAGAGGCATATGCCAAGTGTGGTAATTTGGAGGATGCAAAGAAGGTCTTCAACCAGGTAACAAAACCAGATATTGTATCATGGAATTCTATAATAAAAGCTTATGCACAGTATGGGTGTATCCAGAGGAAGCTATATACATGTTCAACAAGCTGATTGAAGGAGGAGAAAGGCCAACAGGTTCCACTGTTCTTGCAGTTCTTTCTGCTTGTAGCCATTCTGGCTTACTTCAAGATGGCCAAAGGTTCTTTAAATCAAAAAGGTGAGAGATTATTATGTCCATCCAGAAGAAACTCACTATAGCTGTATGGTAGATTTGTTGGGTAGATCAGGGCAGCACTAGCTTTCATAAATGAGTTGTGTATCAGTGTATGGAACCTACTGCTCCAATATGGAGACCATTACTCGCGGCTTGCAGATATCACTCCAATTTAGAGTTGGCAGAAGTTGTAGCCAAGCGCATACTAGATTCGGAACCAAACGATGTAACAGTCTGCGTTGTACTTTCAAACATGTATGCTGATATTTGAAGACGCGTTGATGCAGAAAAACAAATAGTGCTCATGGAACTGAAAGAGGTTTCGAAGGAACCTGGATGTAGCTGGATGGAAGTACACAACAAAACATACAAGTTCTTTTCAGGTGACAAAAGTACAAAACATTTCCTGATATGCCAAAAGTATTCAAGAGATTGAAATTTGAAGCAATTAATTCGACAGATCAAAGACACTGGAAATGCTGCTCCCTACATACCTTCGGTGATTTCCTCTGAATTAAGGGACTCTAATGATGAAAAGGGTTCAGTATCATAGTGAAAAGCTTGCAGTTTGCTTCGGCCTAATTAACCTGCCGGCTGGAACTCCAATCCGTATATTTAAGAACCTTCGGGTATGTTCGGACTATCATTTGACAATGAAGTACATATCAAAAATTACAAAGAGAGATTGTTTTAAAAGATAATTATAGATTTCATATCTTCAAGTGGGGTAGCTGCTCATGTGGGGATTTTGGTGATCATCTACTGTAGAATTGTTTACTCAGTTTATCTTGCAAACTAGTTGTTTAAAGATTGCATGACCACATCAATGTTAATTTAGATGGACGTTATGACCAATTGAAGTTCAGCTCCTATCAATTGGAAGACAATGTTATTTGAACTATCATTGCAAGCCACACTAGACCTTTTTCCATTAAATTATATTCCAAAGGTTACTTCAGCTCAACTCCTTATCAGTCTTGCCCTTAGCTACTTTTACACACACACCTTTCCTTGCTGTCACCAAGGATTGAAACCCCAACCTCATGATTTCACATGAGTTGGTCGTACCACTGAGCCAAATGCCACTTGGTTAAAGGGGCACATTTTGAGCTAGTGTTACAATTTTGACTAGTTTATTTTATGAATTAATCTCGAATGGATTCTAAATCAATTCACTTGGCGCCTTTTCTTTTACTAAAGAGAAATTGACCCAGTCACATACCACATTAGACTCGTAACGATCTTATTTAACCTGACCTGCATATGTGCAGTACAACCACAATTCAGTTTAAGGGTGGCCCAAAACATTCATGCTTATTTTAAGGTTATTTTTACTTAGAAGTTATACTAGAGATATTTTGCTATATAGTTTAGTAGCGTAATGTTATCAAGCTTTTTACCCGCCATCACCAATGTTTTCTCCTTTGAGAAAGTTGACTGTATTTGGAACTAGTAAAGGAATCATCATTAACCACCGTTCCTTTCAGTCATCATCTGATGATTACGTGAAAATCATTGAAATGTACGCTCGTGATCGGGCGTTGCAATCAAGCAGAGCTCTACATGCTCACCTAATCATAAATGGATTGTCTCGCTCGACTCATTCTGCCGCCAAACTTGTAGATTTTTACACACAGTTCAGGCAATTATCAGATGCCCAGATACTGTTCGACAAAATTCCAGAATTAAATATCCGTCGTTGGATCGTTCTTATTGGGGCCTATGCTCGTCATGGGTTTCATCAGGAGACTATGGGTGTTTCTGTGAGATGCAGAGAAAAGGTTTTAAGACCCAACAAATTTGTTTTCCCAAGCATTCTTAAAGCCTCTGGACACCTATCTGATCGACATACTGGGGAAAAGATACATATTGCAATTCTGAAAAATGAATTTGAATGCGATGCATTTGTTGTTAGTGCGTCAATAGATATGTACTCCAAATGTGGGGAAATTGAGAAGGCAAAGAGGGTGTTTAATGGGTTTGCTGAAAAAGATTTGGTGGCTATAAATGCAATGGTTTCAGGCTATGTTCAACATGGGTGTGTTAAAGAAGCCCTTGTTTTGGTTGAAGAAATGCAGAGTAAAACCCAATGTGGTGACATGGAACACGTTAATTGCCGGATTTTCATTAGCTGGTGATGAATCAATGGTCACTAAACTTTTTCAGTTGATGCAGGATTCTGGTGTTGAGCCTGATGTAGTGTCCTGGACTTTGGTTATATCTGGGTTTGTGCAGAGTTTTCGAAACAATGATGCTTTTGATACATTTAAGAAAATGCTGGGTCTTGGAATGAATCCAAGGTCAGCTACAATTAGTAGCCTCTAGCCTGCTTGTGCAACTCTGGCAGATTTAAAGCAGGGGAAGGAGATTCATAGCTATGCAGTGGTTATTGGAGTCGAAGAAGATATATATGTAAGGAGTGCACTCATAGACGTGTATTCAAAATGTGGATACATATATGAAGCGAAGACATTGTTTATGCAGATGTCTGAAAAGTTGCATGGAATTCCATGATATTTGGATATGCAAATCATGGCTACTGCAATGAAGCTATTCAACTTTTCAATCAGATGGTAGAGGAGGAAAAGAAACTAGACCACTTATCTTTCACAGCGGCTCTCACTGCTTGTAGTCATGGCTGGATGACTGAATTAGGTCAAGCTTTGTTCTACTTGATGCAAGAGAGGTATGGGATCAAGCCAAGATTAGAGCATTACGCATGTGTTGTGGATCTGATGGGTAGAGCAGGAAAGCTGATTGAGGCTTATGATGCGATTCAGAAGATGGCCATTGAACCTGATTAGTTTGTATGGGGAGCATTATGAGGGGCATGTAAACAACATGGAAATCTAGAACTGAAATAGCAGCTAAGCATCTATCCAAGCTTGAACCTGAGAGTGCAGGAAGCAGATTGCTGTTGTCAAATTTATACACAGATGTAGGAAGTTGGAAAGATGCTGCAAGAGTTAAGCGGACAATGAAGAAAAGAAAATTGCTAAAGTTTCCTGGCTGCAGTCGGATAGAGGATGCATGATTATGCAAACACGGCATCTATGAAGCTTTCACGCCAGTGACTATTCTGAACCCGAAAGAAGACTTGGGTGCCCTGTGGGTGATGTACAAGGCACTCTTGGTCTGGAGATTTTCTCCTGTTACAGTAACCCTCCGTTTTGATGTCATCGCACAAAAAAGTACTCATCCGCAGTGAGTGTTATAAGAAGACTGCAGACTTCAGCAGTCCGATGTGGTTATGTATGCAACTTTTCTGGCTCATGTTGGACCACTGGAAGATACAAAACAATATATTTCAGGGATTAAGAAACCAGACATGAGTAAGTTAACATTGCTGAAAATCCTTTGCAGTTCAGAGTTCCAAAGTATCGTAGGTGAGATGCTGAGATTGATGCACAAAAAAAAGAAGAGACAAGGACAGAGAAGGTGAAATACATGTAAACTAAGTCGAAGAGAATTGCTGGATACATTATATAAAAGATGCAGTGTCCATTTTTCTTCCTATTTGGGTGTGTGTCTAAATGCACATCCTGCGGCGTGTATGAATGTGTAACCGTGTCTGTCACTTGGTGCAGGTTGGCGGAAACAGATGTGTGTTTTATCATTTAAGACGGTGCTAATTTGATGTTAGCCGATCGACTAGGGTCCCAATACTTTGCCCTTTCAATCTGTGCTTGCTAAAGTTACTTCTCAAAAATCTGATCAAGTCTGGTGGGATCCCTCTTTATACCATTGTTTACTGGGGTCTCGCTTTCATAGGAATGTTGCTTTTTTTCAGTATACATTACATATTTGCAGCAACGGTCCATTTTGGGAGCATATTACTCCATCATTTCCATTATATAGGTTATTTTAAAAGTTTTTTTCTTTTCAAAATATAAGTAGTTTTACTTTTACATATATTTAGGGGGAAAAATCTAATCATTTTCTACTTTATCCTTATTAAAGATAGAGTAATTAAGAGATAAGGAAGAAAGAGTAATTAATTAGTGCATGGATAGTAATGTAGTTTCAAACCAATATTAATTAACTAACATTAGTATTAATGAAATTTCTTAATATGTGTGATCATGTCTTAAACGACTTATATAATAGAAAAGAGGGACCATCTGCTAAATGATCCCATAATACTAAAATAAACACCTGGGCATAATTGCATGATAATTGACATGATTAAGCTCTTGATACTTGGTTCAAGGTTAAGGATTGTAGTATTCTTACTATTCTTGCTTTGGTATTTGTGTTATTTAATTTAAGGGAGAGGATGGCAAAGCCATATTGTCACGCCATATCTTTTCAAGCTCTATCAGCTGTGTATACTTTTCTCCAATCTGTTAAACCTTCCGACCTGCATGACCAGCTCCTCTGTCACTAAATCTAACCATTTCACATCTGTCTAACATATTCTCAGGAGAGAACTATCTGGCCACATAAACCCAATTATATACATATATATATATTCCAATTGAATAGGCAACATCAGATGGTAAATTTAATTGCAGGCTTCACCAGAAGCTCAAAACATTTCACTCTGACTAAAACAAACTAAAAAACCGAGCTTTTTAACTTATAAGAATAATCCAAGATTAATTTAAGTAAACTGCCCGATGAGTGTTGTATAGATATAAAAAAAAATGACTCAATAGGTGTTGAGCAAGACGGTGTACCTGTTCCTCTCCTAAAATAGAGTCCGGTGAGTGGTGAACAGTTTCCTTCATGCCACAAAAAAACAAGTTCCCAGTAATGCTTGTCCTAAAAATCAGATGGGAATGTAAAACTAATTTCGCACATGCTATGACGAAGCAAAACCTAACAAATGCATACAAAGGACAGAATATTGACAACAATCCAAAACCACATATTCCTTTCCGCTCATTGTCTCGCATATATCATGACAACAATAAGAAGGAAGAAAATTATTCTTGCTCATAGATAGTTCCACCATTTGGAATTTCTAAGCTACTTGTTTAACTGGATAAGATTGAATCACATCTTCATGACTTCATCTCTGGATTGGGGGGTGTCATCTGTCAGCAAGGATAAAAGACTAATGTAACCCCACGAACACAAATGGAAACAAAATACAAAACAATAACAGAAAGAGACATCCCAAAACATTTGCATCCACTAATCAACCCCCAGAATATTAAAAGTAGTATGAAACTTGAGATAATTCTTTTTTGCTAATAATTTAATATGAACTCGTGAAATATTACAAAAATCTTATTATCCTTCAAATTCAACATCAACTTTTTGTAATATATATCGTCTGGTACAGCACACAGGTTTACATTCAAGTGATGAAATGCAACACATTCCATCACACACTCTCAAGTATCCATAACACTTCTGTGCAAATATCAAGCATCCATTGATACCCAGATAGAATGTAAAACGTGAAAATACAGCAGAAAGTATTTCAGCTGATATTCCGGAAGCTCCATAACTAACCATCATTGCATAATATCTAATTTTCATCTTTTCATCAACCCCCACAAAACTATAACTTTAATATTTCGGAAAATCTTTCACAACTCTATCTTATCCGCTGTAATAATAGACGTACATTGATGTCTTTTTATGCGTCGTAATCTCCTGTAAACCAATGCCTGAAGACTTTCGAGTGACTATATTAATAGTGAAGACAATAAAAGCATACAAATAAGCCATTATCAATTCTGACCTCTCAAAATTCTTACAGCAGCCTTTTTTCAACAGACCCCAACATATTAAACAGACATAATTTTACTTGAAGTCTGGTTACCAACTGCTAAATCTATTTTCATGCATAGTATCTCCTGTAAACCAGCACCTAAAGGCTTTAAAGTGACTATATAATTAATGAAGACAATAAAAATATACAATAAAGCATAATAATCATTCTGACCTCGCACAATCTTACAGCACTAAAAACTTGAACCCAACCTCTTTATTTTCTTTTTTTCCCCACTGTACAGACCCCAACATTCCATACTAAACAAACAAAATTTACTTGAAACAGTCTGGTCATCAACTGCTAAATCTATTTTTTCACCCAAGTCCAAATCACCTAAAGGCACTATCTGGACAGAAGAAATCCAGATAATAGAGATCATCAACCTATATTCCAATACGTTTTCTTTTAAAAATATATAAACAAATTACAACACTATATTCCTATATAATAAGACTATGGAAAGCCTGAATTCTAACCATTTTTGGTTGCCAAAATAAAACTAGATACAAGCATTACTAGCCCAAAAAATTAAACATGTCCAGATGTCCCATCACATTCAGAACTTTCCTTGCTCATTTACCAGACAAAACAAGCTTTAGTAATAACAAGGTCCTGCAATGGCTGGAGAATTTGTATATGACTGTCATATTCTGATTCCAGAATTTGAACCTTCACCTATCCGAGTTTGAAAAGGAATTTATTACCTTTATTGCTAAAAGAAGTTAAGCGATCATAGGTGTTTCACAACTTTTTTAGTCCCGTCACCTGCAAGAATGGAATTCATATACGAGATGCAGGTGGAATTCATATGGGAGGAAGAAGAAATACTCGGGAATGGGATGCTTATGAAGTTAAATACATCTGTGCATATGGCATCAGCATAGCAAGCCACAGAAATTAATTTAAATATTTTCTTGGATAGGTATTTACAATCAAAGTCTAATCCAACATCATGCTAGTGCTTAGTCAATTATAAATGAACATTCAAGAGTAATTTTTGATTGCAGAACATTCCACTAAAAGCCTAAAATACTTTTAGACAGCTCTAGTTCTAAATCTGAGGAAGCTATATACAAGCTACTACAACAATAGAAGATATAATCAATTTCTTAGCACCCGAAAAAAGACATAATCCACTTATTTTTTATATTTCCTTTAGACAGGCACACTGAGGTCATAAGGTGGCTCCAGCACCATCTATACAGGTTATGCTTCCATACAATCTATACAGTTTTGTATTAAGCATACTTCAGATACAACAGGAAGAAGCCCACAAAATATATACCATATTTTTCAATGAAAACAGCCTTTGTAAGGCCTATCACTAATATTTTTGAGGAAATATCATAATGAAATGATTAAGAATAGTGTCAATAAGGATGAAACTCTGAGGGACAAAAGGGGGCCAATCATAAGAACACTAGAACATGAAAAAGAAGTAAATGCAATTTAAAATTAAACTATTTATTTCTGAAGCTCATATAAGCAGGAAGAGTCACTCAGTACAAGGTAGAGGTGCAAAAGGGGAATTAGGGACATCTGATTTCCAGCAGGCGAGGAATGCTTCAGTTTACTTATAGATTTGCTTCATCACTGGGAAAATGGTTAATAAATTCATTTAAGAATGACAGAATAATACACACACACACACATATACGTGTGTGTGTGTGTATACATGTGTGTGGAAAAAAGGTCAAAAATGTACTCATGACTAGTTGTCACCTAGGTAGATCATATATGATGCACCAGACGCACCAAGAACAGACTTCCGGGCATAACTGGAAAAAATGTGCATTCTAAAGAGGACAAATATAATGCACCCTGAAAATAGCTCCAAATAAGGAAGAAACTGATATCCATTTTTACAGGTTTCTGATTCTACGATTTTACTATTTATTCATTAGTACTTATGTAGTATGAATTGATGCATTCAAGAAAAAAATGTAGTACGGATATATGATGATCTATGGATGATGAATCATGAAAATGATATAGTAAATTGTGATTTTTTTAAGAATTATGAATGTGAATATATGTGTCTGTGTATGTATTAATCTATTTTGGGTTTGGAGAAGTTTAGAGGTTGGTCTTTTGGTATATTACTTTGAATTTTATGGAACTTTGCTAGGTTAGAAGTTGTTAGTTGACAATAACTTGATGAATCAAAATTTAGTTCCATCTAATGTATGTGAAAATTGGATATATATATATATATATATATATATATATGGAAAACGAGGTTGTGGTTAACACAACTTGATGGTTGTCACAACGACCAAAAATGAACGTAATTTTGATTAATGAAATGGTAAAATGACAATACTGCCATGAGTGAAATCCCGAAATTGTGTCACTTTTGAATCGCTGCCATACCCAACTAATTATGGCAACCACTGCTATGTAGTTCCATATAAATATACATGATCATGGGATGATGATGGATCATGATTTAGGGATTATCATGAATGTTTTATGGTGTGATTTGTTGTTAAGTTGATATTAATGCAAATATATTATCAAATGTTAAGAGAAATCGATCACGGTTGGATTTGGACCCACATCTCTTGCAGTGAAAGCAAGTGCCTTTCCAATTAGACGGCGTGATCATGTCTAGATAAGTCTTAAACCATGCATCATCATTCTTTAATATGTTTGCTTTTCTATTTTGTCACATAATTATGATTCTTGATGTGATGCAATGCCTGATTTATAAATCTCGGGCTCACATCCATGATATGTATTTTGCATTAACGTCAGTGTTCTTGTCTTCCATGAAATTTTCACCACTTGATATTGCGTTTGTAGGTGTGTTATTCAAAGGGGGAATTATGGCTAAACAAATCGAGGCAATTCAATATGATTCTTAAAGGCAATTTATTTGTAAGGTCTAAGCTTTGGAAAGTCCGAAATTGGAATGAGGGTGAAGACATAGATCGAGAGAATAATGAGGATTGGTTGTTTCTTAACCAAAGGTACACACACACTAACTTGAAATCAGAACCCACTAAAGACCAAAAAAACAACTCGGTAACAAATTTATCTACTGGGGGATTAATTATGGTGAACATTCACCAACTTTGAAATAAGAGACGTTAAAAGAAACAGTATACAAACTGGAAAGAAGAGGAATTTGAAGAAACAGCACACAAAGTTTATGACAGTCAACGACTAACAATCTTTGTTATCCTGAAATGGTAATGAATGTCAGGCAAGTAAAATTAGATCAAATTATACAAGGGACTTGAAATCTTGACTCTCTTTTTTTCAGATGAAAATCTCAACTTCTTACTTTTATCAACTCAAAAAAATACTTAACTTTGTCCCTTCAGTCGACACTCTTTTTCTTTACCTACATAAGCAAAGAGCTGGATAACTTGCCGGAGGAAGAGAGGATATGACAATCAGCAAGCTCATTAGAAGCAATAATCCACCTGCCTCAAACCCCTAATGAGCAATCCTCACAACAATTCGTTCACATCACTGATTTAGTACATGTGAAAAGGGAGAATGAAACAGTTAATTGCAGCTCATCCTAAATTATAAGACCATAAAGTAAATGACTGTAGCTTTCTTTCTTATTCTTAAAGGGACCATAAAGTATAGAGGAAAGAAATGATCCTTTTTTCTTTTCTTAAAGGAGCATAAAGTAATAAGTATGAAGCAAAGCAATTTGCAAGATATTTATCCATATCAATGACCCACATATAAAAGGACATAACTGTATCCTCTTAGTTATTTGCTAATAATAACTTAATTATGGGCTAACAAACCAGTTAACAACCAAATCTTGTTACGTTTCTGTCAACCAATCATCTTTAAGCAATCAAACTACATGTTTTGCCCCCACATCAAATCATGTTGAGAAAATGGAACTTAATTGCATACATCAAAATCTCAAAACAGAAACTAGTAACTGATCTAACAATCAAAAGATAAAAAATTTCTAAAACAAGTCTCAAGAACAAGACACGATTTTGGATCATCCATATCAATTCAGTACCATAAAAAAGCATAAAACTCTAAAATTAAAACAACAGTTAAAGCTCCAAGAGAGCGAAAAGCTCGCCTCTCCCTCCACTTCTCAATGAAACTCCCCACCTCTCCCTCCACTTCTCAATGAAACTCCCCACCTCTCCCTCCACTTCTCAATGAAACTCCAACAATAAAATAATCAGTTATCACTAGGAGTGATCCTGTGGTACGAATTAACCGAACCAAACTTATTCCCAGTCCAATCCCTCTGCTGCATCATATTATATTCAAATCCCGGATAAGCACCCGGCTGAGGCATCCCCATATGCCCATAGACCGGCATAGGCACCATCTGCGGAGCATAAGGCATTGGAATTGGAACGGAAACGTGTCCATTCCCATTACTGTTGCAATTCCCGTTCCCAGTTCCGGCTCCGTTTCCACCTGACGACTCATGTAAGCTTTGCGGCACCGGAGTGGAGGCAAATAAATGATCCGACGCCGAAGGTCCCTCGTTCGATAAGCCTTGCATCCTCTTCAAATAAAGCCTATACTTCTGCAAATGACTGGCGACGTTTTCACGAGTCAATCCCTCAACATTCATCAACTGCATGATCGTTTTCGGAACCGCGTTTTTAATCCCCAAATGCGCCACAACGTCTACGAACCGCCTGTGCAATTGCGGAGTCCAAACGAGCCGCGGCCGCTTCGTTGCCGCCGCAGCGTTACAATTCGAATCCGCCTCTTCAACATCCACTCTCCTTACTTTCCTCGAATCAGAACCCTCGGGAATCAGATCCATCCCCTCTCCTTCCAATTCGCTGTCCTTCTCCTCATTAAACGACTTGAAATTATTAAAATTGTTCGCCGAGTGTTGTCCTCGTAGACCAGACAGAGTGTTCTGCGAAGCGCGGTTCACGTCGAGATTCGTCCGGTAAGGCTCCGGCGTGATACTAAACGCCGACGCCAGCTCCGACGGGATCAACGGCTGAGACAACGGAGTTAAGTCATCGACGTTGGGTAACCCAACCTCCCACTCCGACACTCGGTGGTCGTCAACACCGCCGGCGTCGAAGTCGGTCATATTCACTTCTCCTCCCATTTACAGTTTCAAGTGAAGAACCAAATCAATCCACACTAAATTAGACGCTAAATTAGAGTTTGTTGTTGATTAGTTAGTTAGATTTGTATTTATCAGAGAAAATTAAGGATAGGGAGGGAAGATATTTCGGTGAGTTTCGAGAGAATTGGTGAGAGAGGAGAGAGAAAGGGCTTGTTTGGATTGAGGAGAAAAGGGCAGGGAAGAGAAATTAATAGTAGTAGTAAAGTAGAACGGGGAGGGAGTAATTCACTTTTGGAAGAAAAAGTGCAATACTTGATTCTGGATGAGTATTCTTTGGGTGCCAACGTGGACCTCTTAGCCAGATATTTTTGATCTTCTAAATATCTTTCCACTTCGATAGATTCGACGTTATATTTGTCTTTCTCATTCTTCGTTTTATTTTCCGGCTCACCTTATTATATACACACCATGAAAATGGGCCGAGTCGGCCCAAATGTAATGGTTGGGTGGGATGAAAAAAGTTCAGTTTTTATTGGATCCAAGGCATAATAGGTTGAGTTGATCTATAGATTTTTGTATTTTTTATATATATATTTTTGAATTTATAAAATAAGGTCGTCTCCTGACCGTTATTCTTACTAACAGTTTGTACTAGAACGACGTCATTTTATCTCTGATTTCAGCCGCCAATAAAAATAGCGGGGACGACGTCGTTTAGCTCAGTATCTATGCCCGCTACTCTTACTGGCGGTTAGCAAAGAAACAAAACGATGACATTTAATTAGAAATTTTGCCAACACTTTTTCAACTAGGAGTAGCAGTTGAAAGGGTAAGTAATTTCCACCAGTTGCTATTCCTAGTGGCGGGTTAAGCTTCCCAATTACGCTACTCTTAATAGCGCCTGAAATAAAAGTTCTTTCAAATTAGACATTTAGATTATCATGCCAACGATGTGTTTGCTGAAACAATAACCATCGTAACCATTTGATATATATATATATATATATATATATATATATATATATATATATATATATATATATAAAATTCAAGGAAAATTTTCCAAATTGAAAATAACTCCTCTTTGCAGCCTATAGCTTCTTATTGGACAGCTTTTTGAGATTGGACAGCTTCAGAGCAGAGTGGGTGCCAGAGAGGTGGCAAGGTAGCAGATGAAACACGGTTACCGCATATATTTCTCCATCTCCACCACCAACTTAAACCCAAAACCTCATTATTTTCATAACCCCTAAAACTCATCTCTTTGGATTTCCTCACACCCATCGTCAATTTCCATTCTTTCCTGACAAAATCAGACTTTGCATCTTTTCTTTTTTCTTTCTTTTTGGTGCAAAACCAAACGCCATCACAACACTTCACAATCCAACCAAATTCACAGAATTTCAGCTCTCCCTGAAATATCACACTTTCAGAAGCAAAACCCAGTTGAGAATTACGAGCAACAGTTACGACAAATGGAGAAGGGGCATCCAATATCATCATGTCAGTTCTTCTGTTCATCGCTTTAGTTGGCCTTTCTGTTCTTAGTATTGGGGTAAGGATGGTAACTAACCCATAAGATTTACCATTCTTTGTTTAATGGGTGACTCAAAATTATGTCAATGGGGACATAGGAGTGCTTTTGAGTCTCTAGGTTATATACATAGCTGTGGCAGATTACTTGCAGAAAAGGGGGAGAGAGAAATTTGAGAAAGAAGTCTGCTAAGCAGAAGAAGAGTAATAAGAGAAGGGGAGAGCAAGAACTGGACCTGGAGGATTTGGACAGAAGATTGATGAGGTTGACAATTATGATATTACGAAAGAGTTTAAATTTATAGCGCTAACAATGTAGAAGCAATATAGGGAAGTTTTTGCTACAATATAAGAAAGAACTTTTAGTAAAGAATGTTTCAGAAGAAAACCTCTGAAAATTCTAATTTCCTACCTCATTTGTTAAACAGGTAATAAATGTTGCACTAAACGGACTATACAGAGATCTGGTGAAGCCATTTGTAAACGGTAACCAAATTAACCGATTAAAGGATTAACGCACCATACCGCAATGGAGCAGCCAAAGTATAATTATGGTCACAAAAGAAAATTGTCAAAATACTCGTACATAGAGAAAAAATCCAGTTTCACCTAAACAACATCAACTCTCCACATGGCAACATTTATACAGTCACGTTGAGATGCAGACACTACCTCATCTCCTCATTTTTACACCATTTAGAACTCACATCCGTCGTTATCTCTCTCCTCTGCATGGGCAGCATCAGGTGTATACAACATCCGAGCCTTCAGCTTTTACTAGATTCTTTCTATGTATAGAAACCTTAAAACTACACAATGTACATTTTTCTAGTACAAGCAACAACTTTATTTGCAATACAACTAGATACGGGAAAAGAGGTAGCTCAAACTAGCCTCAGTTAGCTGTACAACTTCCTTTCTACGGCTCCTACGCAGGGTGTTGAGACTGAGCAGCAATTCTCCTTTCTGAAAACAAACAAATTAAATAGGATAATTGAGTGCTAGATGTTTGTTAGTGAAACATGTCTTATACTAGAAGGTCACCCTAACAAGGAGAGTGGAGAATTCAACTGTGACAGTGAGAAACTAGAAAAGCCACGATATATTTGGTCAATCCCTGTCTATTGGTTGCTCAAGGTAAAATGCCACATGGAAAAAGCATTCAAAAACAGTTATTTAACATGACATTATTCCCTAAAGAAATAAACGCTAAAAACAGCTGTTTATCAAATGAGAATATAACTAATGAGAAGAGATGAGAAACTTATCCTTTCATAAGTACCAAAATATATAATCAAGGCAGACAATTGAAAAACAGAGGGAAGATTAGTACCTCCAGCAGTAACAAGTTTCTCTACACGAGCAACAATATGCTTTCCATAAGTGTATTTTTTCAGTGCATTCAAATGAACCTTGATTCTGGACAGAATTAGCTCACGTTCCTGATCACTGCATGTTTCGAGCACTTTTTGTACAACGTAATTCGCAAACTGGTCTTTCATCATTGCCTGGATTGAAAAGCAATGATAATCGTAACATCAGAAAAATTAAACGAAGCAAATAGTTTGTATAGACAAGTTTTTTCCTCTCTAATACTGCAAGCTACAGAAACAAAATACCCAGAATGCAGTAAGAAATTTGAAATGAAATCACTCGTACAAACACATTTAGCTTGATATCAGACAAATTTGGTACAAATAACATACCTAGACTCTAATACCATCGAGCATTATAGGGCATACAGTGGCACTGGCTGTCCACCAACAAAATTCAATGTGCTAGACAGTCCAAGCTTTTACTACAGGACAAAGCAATGACTCATACTGAATATACATATTTACTCCTATATTTTGCACAACTGAAATGCTGAAAACATTCCCCAAGATTTTGCTCAGATAATCTTTTGCTATGAAATGATTTATTTTTACAAACTAACAATGCTTTTTAAGCCATAATCTGCAGCCATCTCAGGGTCACTAGCTCTAACCCTCCTCCACCCCCCAAACTCAAACCCTTTACGTATCAAATTCCTCACAATCAAAATATTGGTTTGGATAAATGTTTTTGCTTGCTTTGTAGGTATTACAACCATATCATCCACAGTTATATTGTCAACGGACCTATAAAGTTGACCATAACCTAATACTATTACAAACTAAAACTCAACTAAAAAACGCAATTTATCCCAAAGTATTGCATACAAAAGAAAAGTTGTAAAGTTTTCACACTGTCATTACTATTATGAAAATGGCAAATAAGGCAGCTTGAATTGTAATTACAAGTATAAAAGCAAATAAATAGATTGTTCACAGATGCTCATTTCATGTGTTTGAAAGAAAATGGAGTACTGGCAGACCTGAAGAGGCTCATTTTCATCAGTTGTACCAAGCATCTCATGTACAAGTAGTTGACGTTCACTAGGATTGCCAAAAGTTAAACACTTCTCAACAACATTCGAGGCAAACTTCTGCTGGCTCATTTGAACTATCTTCCCAGCTAATTCCTGGATTATAGTAGAACGTTCATCTGGCTTCCCATGCTCCAGCACATGCTGTAACAGAGAGTTAAAAAGGATGAAGCAAAACAAACATACAATAAGAGGCAGTAGCATATTTCATGAGGAACAACTATGCAAAAATCATGATTAAAATAATCAGGGTCCCTAATGTTGAAAGCACAACAAAGATGACTATGCAATCATCCACCAATCTTATGAAGGATCCACCGATCTTTTCTTTAAAGGACACTAAGGGTCCATGTTGGCTAGTGCAGTGATGTGCTTAGAAATTCTGACATTTGCGTGAATAGGTGTTCTGCATTTTCCAATACGTCTTGGCTTCTTGGATTCAAATACAAAACCACCAAGAAAGTACAGTTCCATGAAGAAGCTTCCTACCGAGTATGCTACCATAAGGTAATTATTGGATACCAAGACATATGAAATATCGTAATGTCATCAATTATCAGAGCTGTGTATCTAAGAAAGTATTATATGGTTTCCCAAGGACACTGCTTTGGAACTATACAAATTCGTCATCATAACAATAGCAGCCAGAAGTACACGTGCATTAACACTGGAAATTAGGAAAACTAATTACAAACCTGAACGACATAATTTCCATACTGATCTTGTGCCAACATGCTAACACAACCCATAATCTCATCCATCACCTTACTTTGTGTTTTTGGGTCCTCACAATGCTCCAGTACCCTCTGTTGCATAATAGACATAATCACAAAATACAAAATTACATCACCAATTCAAATAGCCAAGTCTAGAACATAAGAGCGTTAGAAGTTGATAATGAAATCTCAACCTGTATCACACGACACCCATATGGATGTGTAGAAAGGGTAACAACTTGATCAAAGAATGTTGAGATAATAAATTGAATATGATCTTCAGGAACACACTCGATACACTTCTGGATGACATGGTTCCCATTCTGATCGCGTACACAGCGCATAACATGACCGTCAAGCTCTCCGACCATTTCAATTTTTTGGTCCAAGTCAACTACTTCAATTGCCTGAATGGTATAAAAACCACATTATCAATGAATGCGTGAGACTGAATCCATGATAGAACATGAAATCTAGATATTTGAAGTAATGCAACTATTAAATAGCCCGAGTAACTCCCACCATCGTATCATAATTGATGACTCGGGAGAAACACATGAGCATAATTAGGAATCAAAATACGGAGCAAAACAGAAAAGAATCTCTAGCGAAGGAAGACCAGGACAACTGCTTTATTTCTCTCTCTTCGCGTAAAACAGAAGCAATTTTCTTTTGCTTTTGGAATGCGGTGGGGATTATTAGGTACCAAATATAAAAGCCCTAGTTACTGATTTACGCTACCCTTACCCTCAAAGTGAAAGTTAAGCAAGTCAAATACATGTAGATTGTAAACATATATTTACCAGTGTATAGACATATATGGAGGCATAAGGTTCAACATCTAATCTAGTAATGAGAAAACCTACAGCCTTGGCAGAATGGCTACAGATTATAAAGACAGAAATTCTAATACAAAACAAAGTAACATACTGGCAGTGTCATGAAATATGGTTGGAACACTTTACCTTCTGGATTACTCGACAACCATACATTTGGAGGCTTAGTGTCAGTACATGCCCAAAGAGCTTGTTAGCCAATTCTCTTCTTTGTGATGCCATTCCATGCTCGAAGAACTAAAAACACAAGAAAAATCATTAAATGTGTGAAATTAACTGGAGTATGCACTGGGAAACTTCGCGTAAACATGTAAACAAAAAGGACAAAAAAAACTGTAATAGCAACAGAATTAGAGTGAAAAATATATATATACCTTCTGGATTACATAATTACCAAACACATCAGTCATCAAAGTGAGGGCATGGGGAATAATTTCTTGGTAAACCGTGTTTTTTTCCTCTGCTGTGGCTGTTTCAAGTTTTTGTTGAATAAACCGACTGCCATACTGGTCCGCACTGATAATCACAGCAGGTGTTAAATGAGTATTAATGATTTCAAGATGAACAGGATTCAACCACAAAATAATTTATAAGAAATACCTAAACTCAACAACATGACCTGAAATTTCAGAAAGTTCAAAACATCTAGTTTTATTGCTCTTAAACTCTTCCAACAATGAGGAAGCAAAGCTATTATCCATGTTACCAGCATCTAAGTGCCAGGGTCCCATGAGACCCCCAGCTAAGTTTCTCATCCCAGAAGGGAACCGCTTATTAACGTCACTTTGCCTGATTGGACTACCAGGTCCAACAGGGGAGTTTGGAATAACCGGACTTGCACTTCCAGGATACGACAAGCCAACTCCAAATGCAGGATTACCATAAAAACCATGATGACTAGAACCACCAGGTTTACTACCTAATGGGACACCATATGGTGATTTCTGAGGTGATAGTAAAGATCCAAGATAAGCTTTCTGAAGTAGATCCATGTATGAATTACCCAGGTAGTTCCTATCAACAGAGGGATCATTAAGAGCAGCAGCATACTCGGCTGTCCTCAAGTATTGAAGATATACTGGATCCACAAAAGGTGCCTGAAGAGCACCGCCTGCCATCTGGTTCCCAATTCTGCTAAGATTTTGTGATTCTAATGCAGCATAATTCAGATTTGATTCAGAAGGAAAATTCCCCCCCATCATTCTTGAGTCCATTCCGGGGACAGCCATGGCTGATGCTGCGGCAGCGTTTTCAAAGAGGGGTGGCATATTACTGTTGCCAAGATGGCCTGACATCATGGATGGCAGTGGCGAATTCATGGGGTACCCACTTACACCATAGTTTGGAAATGAAGAATTTGCACCATCAATATGCTGATAGTGAGGAGCTAAGCCACCTCCACCATAAAGAGTGGAAGTCGGAGATCCTTTTAGGTAAGCATTATTGGAAGTAACAGAAGTTTTGTGCAGATCAACTTGATGGGAAGAGTTATTATGTCCCGATCCGTCCACACTGCTCATACCAGAATTAGAATAGGGTAGTTTTGCTGATTGAGGAGAAGGCATATGTAATTGCCCAGACTCAGATTTCTTCAGGTACGAGTGCTGCTTAACATTATTCTGACCACCTGGCATATTGAAGAGATAATTGTCATGATTATCAACATTTTGTTCAATCTGAGACGGCAAACGATTCTCTTCATTCATCACACCGTTCGACAGATTCATTCCAGATAAAGCAGCTACCAAATCTGCAGGCTCACTTATGTGAGAGGAGACACCATTAAATGAGTTTGAACTTATGCTTCTCTTTTCTGAAGTGCCTACTCTCCCACCGCCAATAGGAGTAGGGCAAGGACTAGGAGCTCTGGCGATGTGTTGGGGATCAGGGGTTGTGCTTCTTGACAAGGAAGCACCCAGTGCAGCAGCATAAGAATATGATGCAGGTGGGCCGACATGTTGACCAGATGAGGTCTGAACCTTCGTACCTGATCGTATAGTATCTGTAGAAGCCAAATCCCGATGCAATTGAGCCAGATCACCTTCAGCCGACCCTAAGGTGTCAGCATTTTCATTGAAAGTATTACGACTAGGTGTTCGAGAAGGGTGCCCAGAAGCAGGAGTTACGCGGCCTAAATCCTCCTGCACAGATGCTACATTGTAAGTTTACAAGGGATAGACAATAGAAATTTTTTGAAACATAGAAGTACACTGTTCCAATGAAAGTTCGTAGCAACCAAACATGATCTGTAAAAAGAAAAGGTTCACATTCAACAAATAACATTTATTCAGAACAAATCAGATAATACACTAACAATTGTCTAGAAATCTTTGTGATTAAATACTTATAGTCTGCACAGAGAGAGAGAGAGGGAGAGAGAGAGAGAGAGAAGAAATGCTCCAATTAGAAGCATCAGGTATTGGAGTATAAACTTCTACCCAGAAAACCTTGTTATATCTAAAAAGTCGGCCGTGCTCTGGCAAAAAGCTCTCTTACATTCTCTTCTTCATTTCCAAAAAGTATATCTTTATTATCGAGGTCAGGACAAACACAATCAGGGACTGAAGTTTTAATTTGTTACCAATATAAAATCTGCAATTCAACAAGGGAACAAAGAACAAAATTGACACGTGATATTTATACCTAAGCCAAAGAGAGGTGTGGCATCAAGTCCCAGTTAAAACATATACAAGTGCTAAAAAAATCAAGGAATAAATCATGACTAAATAAGTCTATTACAAATAAAGTAGATAATTAGAGAATTTTCAGGTTGCCGAGCATGCAAAACCCAGGCTCAAACCCATGAACAACTACTTTGGAACGTGTCAACGCTTAGGGCTTCTAACAAGCCTAACGGAAAAATGAATGACAAACAAAACAATTTAAGTTGATCTCCTTAGGATGTCAGATAAAATTTTGGGGCATGCCTCAGAATTTAACGACATGCCTCAAAATTTAATGACTGAGCCACAAGATACATGTCATAGGCTACAACGGACCTTTCACAATGCCAATTCACATACTGTA
This sequence comes from Hedera helix, assembly GCA_947179155.2. Lineage (NCBI taxonomy): Eukaryota > Viridiplantae > Streptophyta > Magnoliopsida > Apiales > Araliaceae > Hedera > Hedera helix. The sequence continues at coordinate 40,564,290 of OX359276.1, read as the reverse complement.
CCATGAGAATTTGTAAACATGACATCCTCCAATAAATACCAGTACAACTTGATGGTGTAATTTCTAAAACATCCTCTAAACTTCTTATAATAATAACTAATATGAAGCTACTAGCATTCAGTTCAAAAAGTGTAGAATTTAAACCTTAGCTTCCATATGTGCTTCTCCAAAGAACCTTATGAGCAATTCTGATTCCATAGGATTTTTCCTTTTCAAATTGTGGACGGACACACAATTTGTGATCCACCTTTATACTTCTTTTACCCCACTTTACAGCATTTTGTAAATACACTTTTGCCACATACAGGAAAAGTATAAAGAAGCAAAAGGTATATACAACAAGTATATGTATCCAATTACATATAAGCCAAAAGAATCAATACTTCATTTGGTACATCTAAGGCACCCATGTCAAAACAAAAGAAACAGAGAAATTGAATATTACATACTCCAGGAAATCAGGGGAAAACGGAAGCGGGCAAGTAACAAGATTGGGCATGTATATACAACAGTCTCATCTGTGGGAACATCATAGTCTCCTTGCAGGGGTAAACAAACCAAACATGCAATGGTGTGGGTCAGAAAGGATATACAGACTCTTGCAGTTTTAACAAACCACCTGGCCTTTATATGCTGACTTTTAACTGCATATATACTTGACTGACAATATAAATAATCAAACATGGCAAGAAGTACAAAGTAATGGGTAGGATAAGTAATCAGGTTAACATAAATAAAGATATAGAATTATTAAATGAAGAAAAAAACAAACAATAAAGTTAACCATTTAACAGCAGAAACAAACTGAGTGATTGAACCTGACAACACTTCAAGACACATAATCTTACTCAATTTTCAATAAATTGACTCAATCAGCAAATGATGATCCACAATTGAAGGAATAAAAATCCTCATTAATAAAAACTGCCATCAACTAAAGGATCAGATAATCCAAGACATCAAACACAAGCTTTCAACCTCAAAAAGTGTAAAGCAAATTATTCAGTTGTAAAAAAGTAAGGGCACAAGTACACTCGAAAATTACCTGAAATATTTCAGCAAGGCTCTTTTGTTTGCTACCTAATCCTAAACCAGGCAAACCAATCAGTCCATCACCACCCCACTCCACCGGAATTTTATCCGACTCGCTCTCACTCTCTTGTTTCTTGGAGTTAAACCCTGGTGGCTTCGAAAAGAGTGACACTCCCCCACCACCAACACTATCATTTCTATTCACTTTCCTCCTATCCCCAATCCCTCCCACAGCAGAACTTCCTCCCTGCAACCTCTGCGCGAACCTCCAATCCTCCTTCGATAGCAAAGGAGGCGGCAGCCTAGGGTTTAGATTCACATTAGAGTAATAATAAGATAAATAAGAAGGATCAGACCTAAGCTCTTCCTCAGAGGCAAACCCATTTCCATTCTTATTAAGGGCAAAATCCGAAAAGGCGGAACCGCCTCCATGATTAAACAATCCACCAACTGCACTCAAAGACCCCTCAACAGTAGGTGGAGCTGACCCACTTCTATACAAATTCAGTTCCTTTTCTCGATCGTCAGAGTCTTGTCGCCGCTGTTCGCGGAGCAAAAGCCCTATTTCCTTCTCCAATTCATCCCCAAATGATCCTTCAATACCACTACGCATTGGCCTTCTACCTAATTCAGATAACATATTCACAGTCTAATCAATTAATCACTCATTCAACAACAAGCTCACAAACCTTAAAAACCCTAAAACTAAACAACCGAAAAGTAAACTTTATAATTCAAACCCTCTAAAACCCTTCATTCATATCCCAAAAATACGCTCTTTAAACCCATAAAAATCCAATCTTTTATCACAAAACTTCAAGAAACTTCACCTGCCAAAACCCATTAAAAAGGTCTATAATCAGAAATGAAAAACTACTAAAATAAATAATCTCTGATATCATCATGAACTGATAGAGAGACTAAAAATAGAAAAAGCAGGCAACAGTTTCTCTCTCTTTAATTGGTCAGCAACAGTGCTGTTAGAAAGAGTTGCAAGAAAGCAGAGAAAACAAAAAAAAACAATCTGAGCTAAAGAGTTAATAGCGTGTAAGAGAGAAGGAAAGATCAATCCGGCGGCGAATTGTTCTTACAAAGAACCACTTTTAGGGTTTTGTTTTTCAACTACTCCTCTCATCAGGATTAAATACAGTAAACTGATTTCTCATTATTTTATGTTCTCTTATAAACAAAAAGAAAATGTTTTCGCATTCATATGTTTTCAGGAAGTGTTAAATGTGCTTAGAAAATAAAATAATTACCCTGAACAATAGGGGCCTAATTGACCAAGTTATTATATATAAAGAGAAATGGATAAATAAATATGATTCTTTATTATGTATTATAAAATTTTCAGTTAAATTATAATTATAAAAAATTATTATAATTATTTTGATAGTATTAAAAAGATGGTCTATTATATTATATATTAAAAATAATCCGTGCCTAAAGGTCTACTATATTATATACATGGTCTACTATAAATATATATATTTTTAAAATTATTATTTATATTATTCACGTAATTAATAATAAATAATTAATATATAAAATTATAAAATATATTATTTTTTAATAAATATATGAAAGATTAAATAAAATACTATATAGAGAGAGAGGGAATGACGTAAGTTTTCTACTCGTGTATCAAAAGAAGAAGCTGTGAGTGCCACGTAAGCACTTTAGATTCGGTGGGCATGGGAAAAATTGCCCTTAAAGTTAAAGGCTCAGTGCTGCGTAAGTGGTAACTACTTCTCTCGCGGAAAATATCTATAGTACCCCTGAAAAATACTTCTTGTTTTCATTGTTTTAAACATATTTTAGCTCTATTATGGTAATTGGGAAGGGATTCTAGAAGTTTGCTTCCATTTCGATTTTTATTTTTAGTAATAAAGTACATAAATTGGATAATAAACGTTGTGTTAACCCTTCTAATATGGTGTCTCAAAAAATGAAACTTTTGGTATGAAAATTATATTATTTTCATCCATTTCTATCACTTCCCATGTATTTATTTTATATTTTTGTTGCTTAAAGTCTTTTTATATATACCCTTTTTTGAATATTTTTTAGTTATCGCTCACTTTTTATATATCTTTCGTTGATATAAAAATTATCTATAAATAAATTAAAGATGATAGTTTAACAATAAATGTTTCTTTTTATTATGTAAGATTACACGTTTAAGTCTATTATTTAACAAGAAGTTAAATTTTTAGCTCCTTTTAAACTTAAAATAAAACGTATCCCTAAAAAATTGAACTATAATAGTGTATAGATTAATATAAAAAAAAATAAAAAATCTCTACAAATGTACTTACAGATATATATGATAGAGCATATCAATGGATGCTAAAAAGCATCTCCACAAAACGCACTTACAGATATATGATAAAGCATATCAATTTCTTTTAAATAACCATGTATTCAATTTTATCATCTATCTTAATATTTATTTATATTTGTGACATATATTATATGTCTGTAATTTAAATAAATAAATAAATATTTAAATAACAATTATAAAATATAAATAAAAAAATATAAGAAGAGAGATTTTTAAAATAAAGTATATGAAATAGAAATGAAGTTAAAAATGTGACACAACTTTAAGACATCAATTATTTTCAATACTCTCCGTTAATAAAAAAAAGGATAATTATTTTCAATACTCTCCGTTAATAAAATAAGAAAGATAACGCTAAACTTTTATATGATATATTCATTCGTACTTTCTTTGTACAGATATTATGTCCGGTTTCATATACTCTTTTTTTTGGGGGATAGAAGTTATAATTGACTTTTTACGCATATTAAAAAATATAATAAAATGATAAAATTATTTATATTTAAATTTTTATTTAATTATATAATTTTCGACACATAATTAATAATATTTCATAAATATGCATAAAAATAAAAATATTAAAATTAATACTAAAGATATCAAAAATAAATTATTATAAAAAATAAATTATTTAAAATAACTAAACATTTAACTTAAAATTATTTAAAATAGTAATAAAAAAATTATCCTAATACGGAGAAAGTATTAGATAAGGCATTAGAATGACAAGTTATTTTTTTGTGATTCTGTGTTTGTAATATCTGGCATTAGAGAAAAGACAGTAAATCATAATGATAATTAACGATGACAATATTCTTATATAGTTATATAACTTATATGAACTCCTCCCACAATACCTTGACTCAAAATTTATGACCAGTCTCTTTCGTTTGACTAAAACAAACGCATGCAGCTCATAATAACAGTAAAACCAAAAAATTTAGTAAAAATAACGAACATCATTTTCACAAACGAAGGTCATCGTGGTTGCTTAAACAAAATATCTTAAAAGCAAGAAGTTATTTGGATATTTGTTCTATAAATATTTCAAACATGTCACAATTATTTATATATTAAATATTTAATTACGTTAACAAAATTTTGAAATTATAAGACAGAAATATATTGAAAATATTAAAATATGGTTCATAAATATATTTTTATTATATTTTGAAATTTATGATTCACATTTAAAGTTGGATGAGATCACTCATCCATTAAATTCAATTTAGGTTGTTTGTTTAGAGATCAAAAAGTTAGGAAATAATATAATCGCATGATAGTTATTAGGTGTCTCACAAATTGTTATGTGGTATCTGACTCACATACCAAATGACCTTATTATCTTCGGATGAATAAAAAGGGAAACTGTATAATAGTCATGCAGTAGAAGTGGCACCGCATAATAGTTTTACGGGATGATTTTCTTAAATACAAGCACCGTATAATTATGTGTTTTGAACATATATGCCCTAAAACACAAATCTTATTCTCATTATCTCATTTCTTTAGATTTAGTGCATTTGTCAAGTCAAATCTTATCTCAAGAATAAAGTTTTGGCAAAAAACAATCTCGCTCAAATTTAATTTTTCTTGTTTGCAATATACAAAAATTGGCAAGTAAGATATCCTATTTATTAATTATCTTTAAATCTTATATATGAATTTATTTGATATTAAATTTTGTCATTCTATATCACTTGTTGGTAAAAATATGTATGATAAAAATGATAATGTTACGTGTTGCTCAAGATTATACTTCATATATTGGACAAGTTTTTACTACATTAAAAGAACTTGAGAATTTTTATAAAAGATATGCCCAATATATTGATTTTAAAATTAAGATTAAAACTAATAGAAATTATGTAAACTCAATCGAGTATTCTTCTAATAAGAGCTTGAACATTGAAGTATTTTTGTATGTGATGGTCCGGCATTCTTTATTTTACCAAAATATAATACATTAAGCTTGAAGCACTTCTCAATTTGAGCTAGCCTTTAGTCTCCCCACATAGAAAAAGATATAAAGAAAAAGGAAAAGAAGAAGAAGAAGATAATTTTCAATTTTATTATAAAGAATTAAATGCAAAATCAACATAGTGCAATGATTATGTTCTAAATAAATGGAAAAGAGCTTATTGATACATAATTTAAGTGGGGATTTTTAAAATTGACAGGTATCTTATATACCCTTCTTAAAAAAATTTAGAAAAGTTAGGGTGATGTTTGATTATTTTAAATATCTCTTAATAGATGGACATATAATTCGGTGACATTATAATTGTTTGATAATTTTTTTTTTGCCTCTTATTGTTTCTTAATCGATAAAAGAAAAATATAATTCTAAACCATTTAAAACTGCATCTGATCGAAAGTTGTATTTTTTTTAGACAAAAATAACCTCTTTAATATTAAAAAAATCCCTTTTTTATCCCCAATAAAATTTTAACCATAATCTCTCACTTGCATTGCTAAATTATGCCCATCTGTTTAAACCAACCAGTGTTAACAATTTCGCCCTTCACCTCGCGCACCAATTTGCCATATTTGGCTATAAATTCCAAATTCCTAGTTTAAGAAACCCTAGAAAGTATGCGTATCAAAGCATATCAAATTAACGAATACTTGTTATTTTACACTTGAATATTTGAATATTTGTGTCGCTGTAAACTGAGAAAAAGCACCAAGTCGCCGTTAAAACGGATTGATATGAGGGAGAGAAAAAGGGTTTTCGCGAAGGATTTATGTAAGACCCCGAATTTTATGAAATATAAAATTTAATTTTTCTTTATATATTTTTCATGAAACAGTAAGTGGTTAAATTGACGAAATTGAAAGTTAAGGATGTTATATGCAAATTTTATTTTGACGGACAATATTCGTTTTGTCGGGGAATATTTGTGACGCCCCCAAATCTAGGCCTACACATCCCAAACTTGAGTCGTCAAAAGACTACAACAAAATTATTACAACAAAGCACAACGTACAACAATACAGTGTATAATAATAATACACAACTAAGTCTTCACTATTATTGTCACACTATTTTACAACACGTGAAGACTATAATAGATATCCCTCGGACTCTCACTCCATCCCCCGGCTAGACCCAGCTACGTTCTCATATCCTGTTGAAAAATAATGGAACAAAAGGGTGAGCTCAAATAGCCCAGTAAGAAATATCATGACTAAGATAATGACGAATAAATTATCATTAGCCTTCAACAGTTGAGTTCCTGATAGAATACAACAGACTACAAGGTTTATATCAGAAACTGCAGTTAAATTCTTAAACAATGTTCAGATTAATAATAGCAGCGGAATGAGCAATCTATTAGAAGAATAATGTAGACTATAATGTCCACTCGCTTCTCTTTTTAGTAAAAACATCATCAACTTTTATCACCTGAAATACCATTAGTCATGATAATATAAATTCACAGTTCCTGGTCATAATCATGCAAATCAACAGTTCATCTATGCACTACGGGCCAAAGAGAACTTTCAATATATGCCATAAAAGATACCGAACAGATGTATCGCCTTTAACCTATTATATCGCCTTTAACCTAACATCTGTTCAACAAATATATCGCATCTGTGCCCCCGGCCACAGATAGTACCAGCGGTCATGATTAAACCAGATTCAGCCTTTGGTCATAATCATACCAAACAACAGTTCATCTATGCACTACGGGCCAAAGAGAACTTTCACCATGTGCCATAAAAGACACCGAACAGATGTATCGCCTTTAACCTATTATATCGCCTTTAACCTATCATCTGTTCAACAAATATATCACATCTGTGCCCCCGGCCACAGATGTTCACAACAGCTTGATTCTTGAAGATTAGTTCAAATGATAGTGAGACAATTGATGAACAGAAGAACATAGGATAAACAATAAATATCGAAAGTTTACTTTGTGCAGATTCAAATAATGTCCAAATTGTCAACATGATGTGGAGTGAAATTTAAAAATGATATTCAAGATCCACAGTTCAGAATAACGGTTACAGTTTAATAGAAAGGTTCAGAAAATAGAAAGGTTCAGTTGAAATAATGAAGTTCAACTATTATGGAACATATAATATTTTCAGGAATTATAGAAGCAATAATTCCATAATAAGTTTCGATTTAGGAGTATGAAAGAAAATAATATCCCTTACCGTAGCAAGTTCAAGAGTGTAAAAAAAATGACATTTCTTACCTTAACACGTGACTGGATATTGATTTAAATGAGATTGATCAACCTATATATTTATAATAAAATTAGTAATTACAACATGTAAACTTCAAGGTGTATGATAACTCATATATTATGAACTATCAAAATTATATATATTTAACATAATTTTTGTAGTATAAAATACCAACTTTAAAATAGTTTTAAAAATAATATTCCAAAATAAATCTTCCAAAGAAAGCTTTTAAAAATGAATCTTCTCAAAGAAGAGTCTTCTAAAGGAAGATTTGTGAATACCGTGAAAAATAGGAATTTATAAAATTACTACTCTTTAATAAAAGACTTACTTGAAAAATTCCTGCACTCCTTTTGGCTTTCAAACACTCAAAATAGCCTTACTATTATCAGAGAAAACTCATAAAATTCTTATAGAAAAATTTTATGTTTTAGGTGTGATTTTTCTATTAAGCTGAGCAAGCTATTTATAGGAGAAAAGAGGTTACTATGCGTGGTAGGTGAACTAAAAAAAAAAAAAAAAATTCAGCAGAGGCTGCGCAAACGTTTTTAAAAATTTTCAATACTTGCACAGTAACTTTGCACAGTAACTTTAAAATTTTCAAAAAATGAACAGTAATGAACAGTAACTTTTGTCGGCAGATGAACAGTAACTTCCCCCGAGATGAACAGTGACTTCCGTCAGTGAATAGTAATTTTTTCGGGAATGAATAGTAAATTCCGGGAGTGAATAGTAACTTTTGAAAAATAAAAATTTTTATTTTTCCTGTGGGTCCAACATATAAAATAAAATAATGCTACAACAATAATGTAATAAATACGTTACAGATTATTATTAATTTAATAATATAAATTACAGTATATTTGCAACTGTGACAATTATTAGGTTCAATAATTTTAAAAAAAACAGTGCAGCAACAATTATTGAGTCAATGATATGAAATACAGTGTAATGACAATTATTGAATCAATAATGCAAAATACTGTGTAGCAACAATAATTGAATTGATAATATAAAATATTATGCAGTGACAATTATCGATGAAATGATGCGTAACAATTACGGTGTCAATAATATGAGACACTGTGCAATACCGTGTGCTACTGTAGAGTACCGCATGCTACAGTAAAATACCATAAATTACCGTATGCTACTATTCTTTTATCACCGGTATTTTAACAGTTAACACCGTTGACTATTTTTATTTAAAAAGGTTACTTCTGTCGTTTTCTATATCCGACAGATATTCCGTTGTGGGGTCCACCAATAATTAGTTATTTCGGCGCCGTCGTACGGCCCGAATATTCCCCGACAAAACGAATATTGTCTGACAAAATAAAATTTACACATAACATCCTTAACTTTCAATTTCGTTAATTTAACCACTTACTGTTTCAGGAAAAAAAATATATATGAAGAAAAATTAAATTTTATATTTCATAAAATTCGGGGTCTTACAATATTCGGGCCGTACGACGGCGCCGAAATAACAAATTATTTGTGGACCCCACAACGGAATATTTGTCGGATATAGAAAACGACAGAAGTAACCTTTTTAAATAAAAATAGTCAACGGTGTTAACTGTTAAAATACCGGTGATAAAAGAATAGTAGCATAGGGTAATTTATGGTATTTTCTGTAGCACACGGTACTCTACAGTAGCACACGGTATTGCACAGTGTCTCATATTATTGGTCTGATAATTGACACCGTAACTGTTACGCATCATTTCATCAATAATTGTCACAGTAGCAAATACACTATAATGTATATTATTAAATTAATAAAAATATGTAACGTGTTTCTTACATTATTGTGGTAACATTATTTTATATGTTGGACTCACAGGAAGAATAAATAAATAAATAAATAAATAAATAAATAAATAAATAAATAAATAATTTTACTATTTGAAATAGTGACGTGAATAGTGACGTGAATAGTACGTGAATAGTAAGAAACATGTGGGACCCATTGTGGGGCCCACATGAAATGTGAGAAATGTGAGAATTTGCTGAAGAGTTGGTGGAGGCTGCGCAGCAGCCTCTGCTGAATTTTTTTCTGTTCACCTACCACGCATAGTAACTTATTTTCTCCTATAAATAGCTTGCTCAGCTGAATAGAAAAATCACACATAAAACATAAAATTTTTCTACAAGAATTTTATGAGTTTTCTCTGAGAATAGTAAGGTTATTTTGAGAGTTTGAAAGCCAAAAGGAGTACAGGAATTTTTCAAGTTGATCAATCTCATTTAAATCAATATCCAGTCACGTGTTAAGGTAAGGAATACCATTCATTTCAAACTCTTAAATTTACTGTGGTAAGGAATATCAATCTTTTCACACTCTTAAACTTACTACAGTAAGGGGTATCACTCTTTTCATCATCATAAATGGATATTATTTTCTTTCTTACTTGAAGGGATTATCATTCTTTGATTCTCGAAAATAATATCGTTTCTTTCTTGTGCCATTTATTTCCATGTATTAAATTGTGGGAATAACCTTACGGCGTGGTTTACCGCCTGTTGGTGAATAACCTTTTGTATTCATTCCTTATTAATCTTTGAGAATAACCTTACGGTGCGGATTATCGCCTGTTTGGTGAATAACTCTTCGTATTCAAATTGATGGGAATAACCTTACGGCGCGGATTATCGCCTGTTTGGTGAATAACTATTCGTATTCAAATTGATGGGAATAACCTTACGGTGCGGATTATCGCCTGTTGGTGAATAACCCTTTTTATTTGTCTCCTGTGAAAATAATTTGTCTACACGAATTATCACATGACACTTTTATTCCATATTCGTAAGTGATATCATTTTCCTTTATACTCATAAGGGATACCATCTTTTTCATCTTCCATTATTCAAACTTACTATGGTAAGGGATATTAATTCCCTTCACCTTTTGTTAATCAAACCTGCTACGGTAAGGGATATTATTTTCTTTCATACACCTAAATCGAAACTTATTATGGAACTATTGCTTCTATAATTCCGAAAAATATTATATGTTCCATAATAGTTGAATTTCATTATTTCAACTGAACCTTCCTATTTTCTGAACATTTCTATTGAACTGTAATCGTTATTCTGAACTGTGGATCTTGAATATCATTTTTAAATTTCACTCCACATCATGTTGGCAATTTGGACATTATTTGAATCTGCACAAAGTAAACTTCCGATACTTATTGTTTATCCTGTTCTTCTGTTCATCATTTGTATCACTGTTATTTGTATTAATCATCAAGAATCAAGCTGTTGTGAATATCTGTGGCCGGGGGCACAGATGTGATATAATTGTTGAACAGATGATAGGTTAAAGGCGATATACTAGGTTAAAGGCGATACATCTGTTCGGTGTCTTTTATGGCACGTGGTGAATGTTCTCTTTGGCCCGTAGTGCAAAGATGAACTGTTGGTTGGTATGATTATGACCAAAGGCTGAATCTGGTATAATCATGACCGTTGGTGTTATATTGAATGTCTTTGGCCCGTAGTGCAAAGATGAACTGTTGGTTGGTATGATTATGACCAAAGGCTGAATCTGGTATAATCATGACCGTTGGTGTTATATTGAATGTCTTTGGCCCGTAGTGCAAAGATGAATTGTTGATCTGCATGATTATGACCAGGAACTGTGAAGTTGTATTATCTTGACTAATGGTATTTCAGATGATAAAAGTTGATGATATTTTTACTAAAAAGAGAAGCGAGTGGACATTATAGTCTGCATTATTCTTCTAATAGATTGCTCATTCCGCTGCTATTATTGATCTGAACATTGTTTAAGAATTTAACTACAGTTTTTGATATAAACCTTGTAGTCTATTGTATTCTATCAAGAACTCAACTGTTGAAGGCTAATGATAATTTATTCGTCATTATCTTAGTCATGATATTTCTTACTGGGCTATTTGAGCTCACCCTTTCTTTTGTTCCATTGTTTTTCAACAGGAGATGAAAACGTAACGGGGTCTAGCCGGGGGATGGAGTGAGAGTCCGAAGAATAGTTATCCTAGTCTTCACGTGTTGTAAAATAGTGTGGCAATAATAGTGAAGACTTAGTTGTGTATTATTATACACTGTATTGTTGTACGTTGTGCTTTGTTGTAATAATTTTGTTGTAGTCTTTTGATGACTCAAGTTTGGGCTGTGTGGGCCTAGATTTGGGGGCGTCACAATTTATAGCCGAAATTGTAGTATATGAAGTTGACCCGATCAAAAACTTGACCAAGTTCAAACCCGAGTTCGGTGAGTACAAGCTTGGCCCAAATTAATTTATGAGCATGGGGCCTAATTTTTAAATCCAAAAATAATTAGTAAAAGTTAAGGTTAAAATTAAAAAAATAAATAAAAGACCCAAACCCTAATCACTTCCTTCGCAGTCAATAATTTTATAAGGAAGCATAACGTTGATGATGAATTGTTTGCTCAATATGACTGAGATAACATGTTTGAAGATGAAGCGGAGTAAAATGAAGGGAATGGAGAAGAGGGACAAGATGAACCATAATGGGGTTGATCAAGGCATATAATTTATGGTGAACACGTTCCACTTCAACTCTTAACAATTGTTTGAAGTTAATTTAATTTGTATAGTTGAATTATGTTATGTTGATGTTTTTATTGGACTTGATACATTTTGTTTGATCATAATTGTGGTTAAAATATTATAAATATGTATTTAAAATACTATTCAGATCTTTCTGATTATCAAACATGTTTTGCTTAAACTGTTCTGAAGATTAAAATAGTAAAATACTATTATTCAGATATTTTAAAAAAATTAATTATCAAGCAATATTTTTCATTCAAATATAATTTTAAACAGATACTTTATATTATTTAAATGCCTAAAATTTTCAAATGTTAACGTTCAGTATTATCAAATATAACCTAAGAATGACAAAATTTGGGAGTCGGGACCCAAAGCCCTTCTCGTATAAACTATGAATAGACATTATATTATTTTACAAATTGCCAATCAAAATAAATCCAGGGCAGTCAATGTTAAAATGAAGATTAAAATAATCGGTCAAAAACAAATTCAAGTATAGCTACAAATACCTCTTCCAAACCAAATGTAAGGGTTATGGATTAGAATCAACAAAAGTCCAAGAAACAAGCACTCAAGCAGGTGGAGGAATTTATTTATTTTTGCATTAATTTCAATAAATGTTATTCATGATTATCATTTATCACATGAATACCATTGTCATAAGCACTTGATTGATAAATAAAGCATATCATGTATTTTAATGAAAGTGTCCATCTTTCAGTGCCTTTGTTACTCGACTTAAATAATAATTTTTTTGTATCACAAAAAGAATCTTATTTATAAAAAAAATATTATTACAGAATTATCTTTTCATTGATAATAATAAAATAAATATCTTATATTTTCAAGTTTCTTATCATAATTTTTTAATTAATTAACAACAGATTTTTTAGAGGTAAATATAAATAAAAATACATCCTTTACAATTTCTTTTTTTAAATCAAAATGATTACTGTAAGTCTTAAATAAAATTATATATAATCAATTTACCAAAAATAATACTCCCTCCATCCCAAGATAAAAAATTTCTATTGAGTTTTGTGGTCAAATTGACCATTTTTAAAATTAACAATTAAACAAATATATTTAGATTTTTAAAAAAACAAACAATGAGATTAGTACTAAATTTTACGTAGTTTATAATATTTATAGACTTTTTACATATATATAAAAGAATAATAAGATATATTAATTTAAAAAATAATCAATTTAATCATAAAAATCAATAAAAAAAATTTATCCTAAAACGAAAAAAAGTAACCTTTAAACTTCATAGCATCACTACTTAATTATTTTTGAAAAATAAATCTCATTTTAGAACAGACAAAAGTCGAAAAACGAGCCTCCCATCTTAGAAAAAGGATGATAAAATTGAGAATTAGACTTCATTTAGTGTTTCAATATCAAGGGAACTAATTAACCTATGTTAAATACTTAAAATCTAATACTCGCTAGAATATATATATATATATATATATAGGGTTGATATTTTTATTAAAAAAATTGATATTTTTAGAAAATCATATTTATTTTAATAATAAATGAGGTTCACCTTTATATGAGTAGAGTATTATAAAAATATTAATTTTTTATAAAAAAAATATCAATTATATATATATATATATATATAGAGAGAGAGAGAGAGAGAGAGAGAGAGAGAGAGAGAGAGAGAGAGAGAACATTTCGGCGAAACCTAAAGATGATGGGGACTTAGCAAATAATTAGCTTTATTTAAGACAAAACAAATTTCTGTGAGCATGACTTGCTTATGATCCCTTTAGGTTGGTAAAAAATCACTGATGAGACGTGTCACACTACCACATGAGACTATATAGTGAAATGAACTTATTTTTCTCCCGTACGTTTTGCATATATTGTTTTGCCGTTTAAGTGAAAGGTCAACACGTATATGTTTGGATGTAGAATTTGTTATTTGAATACTTCTTTTTTTGAGTGTTTGCTTGAATACATTATCATATAGTAATATATTATTTCTTCCGTTTTGAATTAAAAAATTATTATTAATTTTTTTAAAATTAATTTAATATATTTTTAAAATCATAATTGATATGATTTTTTTTAATTTTAATTAATATATTAATAAATATTATAATTTATTTTAAAAATATTATTCAAGGTTAAGTTTATTATTTTATAGTCTTTCATAAATTATTTTAATTTTAAAATTTTATAGTATAAAAAAATTATCGATATTTTCATCTCGTCTCCTCTCGTGTCGTGTCGTCACCCAACTGCACCTCTCTCCACTGGCTATGACTTATGAGACACGCATTATAGGCCAAACTAATGCAATATTATCCCATTTATTTTATTTTTAGAACTCCATAATTTTAGCTTTGCTTGTGTCAAGAATAAATATATGTGCATAATATTTAAATATTATATTTATATTATTTATTACAAAATAAAATATAACATTAAAATTAATATCATACTTAATATTTTAATAATTAAAATAAATATAATATTTAAATTTTATATTCCTAAACTTATTCACGTGCTAAGTAAGCTAAGTTCAAACATATACATTGACCCACAAAAAAATTTATATAAAAGAAAACTGAAAGACTTTGAATGGAATCTGAATGTTACATTTCAGTACACATGATTATGGGTAAAATAGTAAAATCTCATGTAATGTATCTATTTAATTGTATTGCCTAATTAATTGATTTTAGTTAGTGGTCCGATCAACAATTAATTTATTTAGCTTTCCACAAAATAACATTACATGATTAAGTTAATTGTCAAATTTGGTGTTCGTGGTAAGTTTAGTGTAACATTCTTATCAAGTTGACACTAGGCAAACATAAGAAAAATAAATTAATCTTATATAATTATAATTCAAGAGAAAATTAAAATAACCACCTCTTCGTAAAATTAATTAGTCTCACAATTAAGAGATTAATCATTTATTTTGCAGTCCATGCACATAGTGTGTGTTCCACAACATGTAATACATAATTTACGAAAAATTATGTCATATTTCTTGAACATGGTTACAGTCTTAAGCATGGTTACAGTATGCTCTACCCTCTCACGTAAGAATAAGGAGGTTTATAAGTGATGGAACCCGTGTAGAACCCACTCTCATATAAGAGTGATGAAACATACTGTAACCATGTTTCAGGAGTATGGAATAACACATTCATGATTTACTTTATCACATTTTTGAATGTTTTTGGGCCTAGAGTGGAGTGCATTAGTGGTGCACAGGCCCAGAGTGGGATTGGGCCTTTTATACTTTACCAGTTGGTCTTTTCCTACAGCTCAAGCGCAATGTTAGATATAGTCATAGAAGTATAATACTGATAAATCAAGATTTCATTTTATGGATCAAAAAGATAACAAAGATTTCATGTTACACTGTTGTTCAATTGGGAAGGGGATATACTTTACTTCACCTTGTACAACTTTTCTATTAAGTAATCAACACCTCTAAAGTTTAACTTGTTAAATAGAGAGCATAAAATGTATATTTATTTTAAAAAATAATATATATGTCGACAAACACGTGACAAAATTGAATTGCGATCAACATAAAGTATATGCGATAAAATATAATAATTAGGATGGAGTCATTCTTCATTCCTATATATTTAATGTATACACATACGTCGCAATTATAATTTAACTGCAAACTTTTGCATTATGTAGCAAGATTTTTTGTTGTTGTTGTTACTTATTTTATCTTTATTCTGTCTTTGTTGGAAAATATGCTCGAGCTAGTGACGACAGTAAACAAAGAAGTTTTACCACTAAACTAACACATTTAATCTAAATGCTTAATGGTTAATGCGCCCTTGGGGAACAACAATCCTTTTAATATTGCCGCAGATATATGCATTACCTACAAAAAATTCAATTGGCAAGTTATATTTTGGGGGTAACTTGGATTAATTTTATCATATTTATCTATGCAAAGTTGCAACAAATAATTAAATTTGAAGGATAATTTCACTTAAATTTTAGATATTTTCGCAAAAAAAAAAAATCTCATGTAAGAGTAAAATGAGTTCTACTTTCATGCGAGCGGGTGCACTCGTGAAGATACGAAAAATAATTTTTAAAATATTATTTCTCTAAATAACAATAAAAAAAAAAAAAAAATTTGAAGGGTGAAAAAAGATGAAAGAAAAAAAAAAGGGCAATACTTTTTAAAAAGGAAAAGGCGAATGTTTAGTTGTGCTTTTAAATGCAGCAACCATATATTTCCGCCACACTCTTTTAGGAACGTCGTAACTATTTAAAAAGCTAGCGCTACTTTTTTAACTTCTGGAAAAGAAATTAAATACAGCTTTATTCCCTTTTTTTTATTTTAAATTTTGTCAGCAAATTCAGGCCCAAAGAATCAATTTGGTTGTAACCTAGAAGTATCCAAAAGCTCTCAGGAGTTCCAATAATTACGGAGGATTGATATTTTTACGAGGAGATTGATATTTTTGTAAAATTTTATTTATATGAATAGTGGATGAGATTTATTTTGATGTGAATAGAGTTTTACAGAAATATTAATTTTTCTTGTAAAAATATTAATTCTCTAATTATATTAATAAAATTGAGTTCTCAGTTTTGTGGTTATGAGTACTTAGAATGCAGTATTGTTTCATGTATGTTGTTAATTTATTATTGTTGTATAATAATAAAATATGATGACAAATTACTTTTTTGTAAAATAATTTAGTTTATAAAAGGATTTTTTTTTTGTATAAGCAAAAAAGTAAGAATTGTGAGTGCATTTTATCATAGGTAAATACATTTATAATAATTTTAAGAGAATTAATATTTTTACAAGATCTCACTCATATATGGTGGGTCCCACTCACTATTAATGTGAGGAGAGTCTTGAAAAAATATCAATTCTTTAATTTTAAATAACTGAATTTTGAATGATTAATAGTTTAAAAATGTTTCATAAGCAATTATACTATGACTTTTTCCAACAACAAAAAAATATGTCGATATTTGAAAATTTTATAAATAGTTAAAATATATTTAACGAATAGATGAGTAATACCTATAAACTTATTCTTAACATAAAATTAACAGTTCAGGTATAATAACAAAATACACTTAATGAATTATCTAATTTCTTTTATTTATGCACTCCCTCTTCTTTTTTTTTCTTTTTCTTTTTATCTTTTTAGAGAGAATATTTTTGTTTTACACATTTTTAGTAGATTTTAAAGAATGACTAATTATTTAATTTCATTGTAAAATGTTAATTAAATTAAGTTTAAAAGTTATCTACCAGCTAGGATATTTTAGTAAGGTAAGTGAAAATATTGGTATAATTAAAAAAAATTAAAAAATATAAGATTTTTTAACATTACCAAATACATGATTTAATTCTAAAATCTAAAAATAGAAGTTATTTATTATATGTAATTAAAATTATAAATAAAATATCAAAAATATAATATTCGAGAAAAAAGATGACTAAACTAAGTGAGTAGGGACCGGATGAGGTACAGAAGAAAAAGATGATGAGATCGGTCATGTTCATGAGTCATGACTGATGGTGGCCAAGTAGCTGGAACTTGTGTCTTTTTTGGAATCTTCTTTTCACTCGGCGATTCATCGGAATTTCAAACGAGGCGGGCGTTCCACTTTGAACGTCCCGTTTATCAATTCAACGGACTAAGCCTTCTTCGGACCAACTCCGACCCGCGCCAATTCACCGTTCTATTTCCACGCCTCGACTAACGCTGCAACATTAAATACAAATTTTTATATAAATTTTATCTCAACTATTAAAAGGTATGGCCTCGTACAAATTTTCGCGTTAAACTTTATTTTTTAATAATTGAGATAAAATTTATATTTGATATTTGTGCATTTAAATTTATTCTAATTTGGTACATTGTACGGCCAGTAACTTTAATTTTTTAAGAGAACTGATATTTTTATAAGTTAATTTAATATTTTTATAAGATCAAATATGATTCATTTATTAAAATATTATATTAACTTGTGAAAATATCAAAAAAAAATTAAATAAACAGCATATAAATGGAATTGGTTGACTTTGATGAGACGTTTTCTTAAGTCATAGAAATAGGACAAATTTTATGGAGGATTATAGTTTATACTAGTCATGCACAACAGGACGGTTTGGGTCTGTTAGGCCTTGGTCGTTAACCGGGTCGGGCCGGACCTTTGACTTTTAACCTGCAGGTCAGGTCAGGCCGAGTTTGGGTCTTAAAAAGGGGGTCTGTTGAGGCCTGCAGGCCAGATCTTGGGTCAAGCCAGGCCAGTTCGGTCCAATTTAGTCTTGTCCATTCAATTTTGTTTTTTAGTAATTTTAAATATTATAAAAATACCAATTAAAATTTTAAACTTAATTAATGTATTAATTAAAAGTAATGTATTACAAGTTAAAATTTATAAATTATAATAATAAATTAAAATATTATACAATTTTAAAGATATTGTATTATTTTATACTAACATTAATAAAATAACATAAAATTATGAAAAGTATCTAGTTTACAAATGCCTTTCTAATTGTTACACTAAGTAATTATTAAAATGAAGATTCAATAAAAGGTCTGCAAAAAGTGTAGATTGATAACTAGGCAAGAAAAATTCTTATATATTACACTACCCATTACGTTTTCATGAATTTTTTTTATTCGTATATAAACAAACATGCATGAATGAACGTATTGAAAGACGTCAATTTTATTTGGTTTATTGAATGAGTTGTCACAAACAGGAAGTTTTCATCTGCAGTGGGAGAATTGAAGTAATAAAGAAAGAAAATTGACAGGTCATGTCTCATGCCAGGCGGGGCTTGTTGGCATGCGAGGCCAAGCCGGATCTAAGCCTAAAAAATATGACCTGTTCGTGGCCTTTAAGTCGGGCCGTGCCGGACCAGGTCTTAACCAGGCCAAGCTTTGACCAGCCCGAACCAAGGTCGGGCCGCAGGCTACAGGTCATTTGTGCATCACTAGTTCATACTAATCATTTTCTAGAAAATATTATAAATTTTGAATCTATAGTTTCAAAAGTTTATTACGATCCATGCACAGATTCAAAAATCAAGTACACTTTTGAACTAAGAAAAACTCGTCGAAACTGCTTAGTTCATTTACTTTTTTTATCCATATTAAAACATTGAGTAATTATTCGATGGTCCTGGAGTAATATTACGTGATACTTCAGGTCAATAAAATCTCTTCATTTCAGTGAATTCATAGTTATAAGTTATGGAGTACCACTTAAATAGAGAGATTTTATTAACCTGAGACATCACGTGATTTTATTCCAGCACTATTAAATAATTTTTCTGAAACATGAACAAATTTACAAAACAAGAATCATAAAATTTTGCTACAACAAATAGTCAAAACTTAAATTTTATTTTATTAACACACTATAAAGTATTAAATTTGTGAAAAGATACTGTGACGCTCCAAATTCGGGTCCCTCGAACCTCGGGTTCGGTACTTATTATTTATCACTTGACAAATATTCATAAACTAAATCTTCAATAACTCACGAAAAATATACATAAATTCATTGCAAAACGTACTATCAATCCTATGTTCCACTAACCTTAAATACATCACTATTACCTTATAATACAAAAGGTTTACAACATAAAATAAAAACTAATTATTTCTAATCATTCACCTTTCCCTTGCCTTTGTATTCCTTAGATAACTCGGGCTTAGCTGAAAAATAGTTCATGATATAGCAAGAGTAAGCAACTACTTTGTTCAGCAAGTTTAAATAAACAATAAAGGATATATCATGAATGAAAAAGAATTAACTCCTAAAACTTCAACAATATATAATAATTATGAAGACATGCAACTTTAAATAATAACTTTCAATTGATTTAACATACTGATTCTTCATGCTAAAAGGTCACAAGATCGTGAACATACGTTTTGAGTATTTATAATACCCTATAGACATAATATTATCATTTCCTTTTGAATATTAACAACCATTTCAATTGCAATATCTGAAGATGGGTACTCTAGGTGATCAGTGTAATATCCCTGATATTTCACAAGATTTTTTTTTTTAAATAAGTTCTTGATGATTAAATAAAGGTTGAGTTTAAAACCTAGATTTAGAGAAGTAAAAGTTATAAAAAAAATGAGTAAACATTTGACCCTAATCTTGGTGTTAGGAATGAAATGTGAGTGAATATAGGTTTTTATATTTTAAAACCTAGAATTGATTATTATGTATACTTAGAGGTATATAAATAATAAGGTAATATAATACCTTTAAAGCTCAATGGATTTAGTTGACTGAAAGAGATTGTGTAAGAAGGTAAAGAGAGATTATGGAATTATAATAAATATAATTCACCAAGGTTAGACATGAATAAAGAAGGTATATGTATACTTACGCGTATGAATGCAAGATAGCAAAGTGGTCAAACAGTCAAGTTTGACTAAACTAAAGCAAAGGAAGTTAAAAACTCAAATTGGAGTTCGGTGTGAAATTTTGAGACACGGACGGTACCGTTGAGTTCAGAACGTCAAATTTAGTAAGAAAAGACATTAACACATTTTTGTGTCGGAGTTGACTTTTTGGTCAAAGTCAACAGTTGACTTTTATTATGAAAAAGTCAACTGTGAGTTCGGATGAGAATTTTGACGAACGGATTCCGGAATTGAGTTCAGAACGTCGAAATTAGCCAGAATAGTCGTAAACACTATTTTGTGACGGGTTGACTTTTTTGGTCAAAGTCAACCGTTTGACTTGTAAATGTGAAAAGTCAAAATTTGAGAGTTTGGAGAAGAATTTTGAGAAACGGACTTCACCGTTGCGACGGGAACATTGAATTTAGTAAGTATGGACTGTAAACACGATATGTGTTTCGATTGACTTTTTGGTCAAAGTTGACCGTTTGACTTTTTAGGATAAAATGTCGAACTTGAAGTTCGGAAGTGAATTTGAAGAAACGGATGTTACCGCGACGACGGGGACGTCGAAATTAGTAGGAATCGACTGTAAGTTTTTAATTTTGACATTTCGGGTCGAAAAATCAAATAACGGGTCAAATAATTAAAAGAGGGACCCAAAAGAGTAATTTATTTAACTAAGGCAAGCTAGGGCTCAACCTATTTTCACTCCCACACGCCTCCTTCAGCTGAAATAGGAAGGGAGAGAGAGAGAAGAAGAAGAAACCATGGAAATACAAAGAAGAAGCTTGGAGAAAAATGAGCTAGGGTGGTCGGATCATCAAGGAGCAAGAATTAAAGTTTAAGCTCTCATCTTGGTGAAGCTAGAGAGCCCAGAAAATCGATCATCCATGAAGGTATAAAACTTTTCCAAACTTGAACTTTAATGAAACTTAGGTTTTATGGTTTCTTATATAGCTATGGTATGATAGCTTGGTATTTTGAGTGTTGGATCATGTTTATGTGATGATTTGAGTTATATATGTAGATCTATACAAAGATCAAGTGAAAGAAAACAAGAAATCAAGAAAAAAATGTTTCGCCGGAAAATTTTTATAAGTTGTTTGTTTAACACCGATTTGTGGTTTAATTTCAAAACTAAAACCATATTTAGACTCCTAAGATGTAGTAGATCAGATCTGGGCAAGAAAAGTTAAGAAATCTCGCCGGAAAATTTTCGGATCGCCGGAGAAGATGACCGGAAAAGTCGCCGCCGGCGAACTTTTCCGGCCGAGACGGTTTCTGTATGCTAGACGCAGAATCTGGAAAAAATTCCTTCTACAAAGTTGTAGAGAATTAAATTTCGTGTGGAATAGACATAAGATTCGTAATTTTCGGATAAACGGGCTAATTACTATGATTTTCGGAAGTTTCAGCACTTTAAAAATTATAAATAAATTAGAGAAAAATTATTTTATTCTGAAAATTATTTTTCTGTAATGTTGTGATATTATTTTAGAATTTCTGGAAAATTTTGGTGAATTTTTGAAGAGCTTAAATATTTATTATATTTTAAGGCTATTTAAAGTTAATTTAAAAATAGTGAAAATTCATAGAAAATTCTATGAATGTTAGAAAATTATGAAACTTGGTGAAAAATCTTATAATAATATAAGATAAATATTGATGATATTTGGAGGATATAAATGTATGTTGTATTATTATTTCTATTTTAAAGCTATTAAATAATAGTTTTATAAATAGAAATAATTATAGAAAATTATCGGATAATATGAAAAATTGGCATAACTTGAGTTCTTCAACTCCGATGACCACAAAATTTAAACTGGAACTTCTTGTTATCCTTTGTGAGATTCTGTCCAAAGATGGTTATTTATTGATGTATAGAATGAAAGTTATAATATTTACTAGAACTTATTATTTTAAAAGTGAATGGGAATAACTCTTTGTGTGTAACTCAGAAAATTATAAAAATTTTACTGGAGCTATATGTTCATAACAGGAGTTTACTGTGAAAATTTCGTAAGTTTTTGACAGAGGAATAATTTATGATAAATGTAGTCATTTCGGACTATTTTGGCCTATTTAAAAATAGTAAATGAAATTGAAAAATTCCAGAAAAAAATATATGTTCATGAGGATATCATATACTGATGATTCATAGAAAATAAAAAATTTCTGAATGGTTGTGGTATTTTTCATATAAATGTTTAAGTTATGAATAAATGAGAATATTAAGTTAAATGAAGATTAAAAATTAGGTAAATGTGATTTTATTGACAAATGGTCTTTTTATGAGATGTTCAGATTTTACAAGAGTATGTGGGTCATTTGTAATAAAATGTTATGTGTATATCATTTTATGTTTATTAGTGATAAAAGAAATTGTATTGAATAAACAATTAAATAAAATTGTTTATAAGTTTAATAAATGATTAAAATATTATTAAACGATTAATAATATTAGTAAGAGATTAAAATATTATTAAATACGGAATAATATTATAAGATGATGATTAGTGATTAAAATATTATCAAAGAAAGATAATATTACTAATAAGTTAAGGAATTATCTAATGTTTGATTATGTGGCTAAATGTTAGATAATTTATTATAAGAATAGTTGTATTATGAGTTAAGATATGATTTGCTGATGGAAAGATCAATCTTATAAATGATAGGTTTTTCATAAGAGATTAAATTAGATTGTGTAGCAGTAATCGACGGACAAGGCAAGTTTCCTATCTTCAAACTTTATTTTGTGCAAGTTTCCTAAACCCTACTCAATTTATATTCGAGCAGGATATATTATTTTATTGTTCAAGTTCCTAACTCAATCTCAAGTTATTATGTTTCAAGCATGTTATGGTTTAATTCTGTATAATTATTCCACCTCCGTAAATTATTGATTCGCACATAGTGCATGTTGCATGTGTTCATCAGGTATGAAAGGCTGATCACCTTCATTACCATAAGGTTCAGTTAAATTGTTCATGGCCATTATTGACACTCAACATTAATTGATTCAGTCATTTAATTATTGAAATTATGATTCGTACTCGTTCACAGTTATTATATTGTTGAAAATCCAAAAGCTTATTTTTTCTTTCAATCATGATATATCTTTATTGTACTTAAACTTGCTGAGCAAATTCATTGCTCACTCTTGCTATATCATGATAACCAATTTCAGATTAATAAGAATGTTCGAGGAGAGCCGGAGACAGAAGCAAAAGACAAGATTATAGTGTTATGCATGATAACTAATTTGTTATATGATGTAAGTTATTTGTGTAAGCCTTTTATGAATCTAAAGGTATATATGTAAGTTAAGGTTAGAAACCTTGGGAAATGTTGTAGAATAAACAATTTATGTTTATATATTCCGCATTAGTTATAGAACATGTATGGAGATGATGTATCGTGACGTACCAACTCTAGGGTTCAAGGTACCCGGATTTGGGGTCGTTACAAGTTGGTATCAGAGCTGATAGGTTATAGTTCTTAGGTAGCAGTACCTTAGGCTATAATCATGGAAAGATAATGTAAACAGTGAAAGGATAAACTCAGATAGAGTTTAGAAATGAACATATACAGTTCATAAAGGAGGAAATAAATCTATATATATACATAGATATATGAAAAGATTCAAAGAAGGATCTTCAAATAGTGTAATCCAAATAAATGGAATAAGAATCTGGGAACACTTGATTCAAGAATTTAAAAAGAGAAGGATCGTATAGTAAAATGATCAGAGAGGAATGATAAGATGATAGAATTAAACGATCCCCCAAATCCGGGTACCTTGAACCCTAGAGTTGGTACGTCACGATACATCATCTTCATACATGTTCTATAACTAATGCGGAATATATAAACATAAATTGTTTATTCTACAACATTTTCCAAGGTTTCTAACCTTAACTTACATATATACCTTTAGATTCATAAAAGGCTTACACAAATAACTTACATCATATAACAAATTAGTTATCATGCATAACACTATAATCTTGTCTTTTGCTTCTGTCTCCGGCTCTCCTCGAACATTCTTATTAATCTGAAATTGGTTATCATGATATAGCAAGAGTGAGTAATGAATTTGCTCAGCAAGTTTAAGTACAATAAAGATATATCATGATTGAAAGAAAGAATAAGCTTTTGGATTTTCAACAATATAATAACTGTGAACGAGTACGAATCATAATTTCAATAATTAAATGACTGAATCAATTAATGTTGAGTGTCAATAATGGCCATGAACAATTTAACTGAACCTTATGGTAATGAAGGTGATCAGCCTTTCATACCTGATGAACACATGCAACATGCACTATGTGCGAATCAATAATTTACGGAGGTGGAATAATTATACAGAATTAAACCATAACATGCTTGAAACATAATAACTTGAGATTGAGTTAGGAACTTGAACAATAAAATAATATATCCTGCTCGAATATAAATTGAGTAGGGTTTAGGAAACTTGCACAAAATAAAGTTTGAAGATAGGAAACTTGCCTTGTCCGTCGATTACTGCTACACAATCTAATTTAATCTCTTATGAAAAACCTATCATTTATAAGATTGATCTTTCCATCAGCAAATCATATCTTAACTCATAATACAACTATTCTTATAATAAATTATCTAACATTTAGCCACATAATCAAACATTAGATAATTCCTTAACTTATTAGTAATATTATCTTTCTTTGATAATATTTTAATCACTAATCATCATCTTATAATATTATTCCGTATTTAATAATATTTTAATCTCTTACTAATATTATTAATCGTTTAATAATATTTTAATCATTTATTAAACTTATAAACAATTTTATTTAATTGTTTATTCAATACAATTTCTTTTATCACTAATAAACATAAAATGATATACACATAACATTTTATTACAAATGACCCACATACTCTTGTAAAATCTGAACATCTCATAAAAAGACCATTTGTCAATAAAATCACATTTACCTAATTTTTAATCTTCATTTAACTTAATATTCTCATTTATTCATAACTTAAACATTTATATGAAAAATACCACAACCATTCAGAAATTTTTTATTTTCTGTGAATCATCATTATATGATATCCTCATGAACATATATTTTTTTCTGGAATTTTTCAATTTCATTTACTATTTTTAAATAGGCCAAAATAGTCCGAAATGACTACATTTATCATAAATTATTCCTCTGTCAAAAACTTACGAAATTTTCACAGTAAACTCCTGTTATGAACATATAGCTCCAGTAAAATTTTTATAATTTTCTGAGTTACACACAAAGAGTTATTCCCATTCACTTTTAAAATAATAAGTTCTAGTAAATATTATAACTTTCATTCTATACATCAATAAATAACCATCTTTGGACAGAATCTCACAAAGGATAACAAGAAGTTCCAGTTTAAATTTTGTGGTCATCGGAGTTGAAGAACTCAAGTTATGCCAATTTTTCATATTATCCGATAATTTTCTATAATTATTTCTATTTATAAAACTATTATTTAATAGCTTTAAAATAGAAATAATAATACAACATACATTTATATCCTCCAAATATCATCAATATTTATCTTATATTATTATAAGATTTTTCACCAAGTTTCATAATTTTCTAACATTCATAGAATTTTCTATGAATTTTCACTATTTTTAAATTAACTTTAAATAGCCTTAAAATATAATAAATATTTAAGCTCTTCAAAAATTCACCAAAATTTTCCAGAAATTCTAAAATAATATCACAACATTACAGAAAAATAATTTTCAGAATAAAATAATTTTTCTCTAATTTATTTATAATTTTTAAAGTGCTGAAACTTCCGAAAATCATAGTAATTAGCCCGTTTATCCGAAAATTACGAATCTTATGTCTATTCCACACGAAATTTAATTCTCTACAACTTTGTAGAAGGAATTTTTTCCAGATTCTGCGTCTAGCATACAGAAACCGTCTCGGCCGGAAAAGTTCGCCGGTGGCGACTTTTCCGGTCATCTTCTCCGGCGATCCGAAAATTTTCCGGCGAGATTTCTTAACTTTTCTTGCCCAGATCTGATCTACTACATCTTAGGAGTCTAAATATGGTTTTAGTTTTGAAATTAAACCACAAATCGGTGTTAAACAAACAACTTATAAAAATTTTCCGGCGAAACATTTTTTTCTTGATTTCTTGTTTTCTTTCACTTGATCTTTGTATAGATCTACATATATAACTCAAATCATCACATAAACATGATCCAACACTCAAAATACCAAGCTATCATACCATAGCTATATAAGAAACCATAAAACCTAAGTTTCATTAAAGTTCAAGTTTGGAAAAGTTTTATACCTTCATGGATGATCGATTTTCTGGGCTCTCTAGCTTCACCAAGATGAGAGCTTAAACTTTAATTCTTGCTCCTTGATGATCCGACCACCCTAGCTCATTTTTCTCCAAGCTTCTTCTTTGTATTTCCATGGTTTCTTCTTCTTCTCTCTCTCTCCCTTCCTATTTCAGCTGAAGGAGGCGTGTGGGAGTGAAAATAGGTTGAGCCCTAGCTTGCCTTAGTTAAATAAATTACTCTTTTGGGTCCCTCTTTTAATTATTTGACCCGTTATTTGATTTTTCGACCCGAAATGTCAAAATTAAAAACTTACAGTCGATTCCTACTAATTTCGACGTCCCCGTCGTCGCGGTAACATCCGTTTCTTCAAATTCACTTCCGAACTTCAAGTTCGACATTTTATCCTAAAAAGTCAAACGGTCAACTTTGACCAAAAAGTCAATCGAAACACATATCGTGTTTACAGTCCATACTTACTAAATTCAATGTTCCCGTCGCAACGGTGAAGTCCGTTTCTCAAAATTCTTCTCCAAACTCTCAAATTTTGACTTTTCACATTTACAAGTCAAACGGTTGACTTTGACCAAAAAAGTCAACCCGTCACAAAATAGTGTTTACGACTATTCTGGCTAATTTCGACGTTCTGAACTCAATTCCGGAATCCGTTCGTCAAAATTCTCATCCGAACTCACAGTTGACTTTTTCATAATAAAAGTCAACTGTTGACTTTGACCAAAAAGTCAACTCCGACACAAAAATGTGTTAATGTCTTTTCTTACTAAATTTGACGTTCTGAACTCAACGGTACCGTCCGTGTCTCAAAATTTCACACCGAACTCCAATTTGAGTTTTTAACTTCCTTTGCTTTAGTTTAGTCAAACTTGACTGTTTGACCACTTTGCTATCTTGCATTCATACGCGTAAGTATACATATACCTTCTTTATTCATGTCTAACCTTGGTGAATTATATTTATTATAATTCCATAATCTCTCTTTACCTTCTTACACAATCTCTTTCAGTCAACTAAATCCATTGAGCTTTAAAGGTATTATATTACCTTATTATTTATATACCTCTAAGTATACATAATAATCAATTCTAGGTTTTAAAATATAAAAACCTATATTCACTCACATTTCATTCCTAACACCAAGATTAGGGTCAAATGTTTACTCATTTTTTTTATAACTTTTACTTCTCTAAATCTAGGTTTTAAACTCAACCTTTATTTAATCATCAAGAACTTATTTAAAAAAAAAAATCTTGTGAAATATCCGGGATATTACATTCACCTCTCCTTATAAGAATTTCGTCCTCGAAATTTACAGCATATATATTTCTATTTATTTTATTCACCAAAACTAGGTTTTATCGTAACCTTTAATTAATCATATTTGATTTATTCTACAAACCTTGTAAATATCCGGGGTATTACATTCACCCCTTCTTCTAAGAATTTCGTCCTCGAAATTACAGTATACTTACCCCTTTACCCATTCGATGTCCAGAACATTGGAACATCTCTCAGGAGTCTTCACAATTTATCAATAACTGTGAATGAATTTGAATAATCAAGAAGTAAAAATAACCCCATTCAAATAACTCATTTATCCATTCGATGTCCAGAACATTGGAACACCTTACAAAAGGATAAATTGAAAATTAAAATATTCATTAAAACTTTCATACTATGCTGAGGGGTCATAAAGACCGTGAACATCTGCGAGAAGGTTTATCAATCATAAAGACTGAAAACATTCCACACTGTTTTGTACGCTAGGTGATCAGCCTATCGTACGCTAGCGCTGTGCACAACGACTTCACTCAGGGTTGAACTCTATGGATTTACCAGCCCTTATTTTGTTATATCAGCATGCCACCTCTCTTGGGCGCCCCCTCGCGGGTTCTTTATTCATGGCTCTGACATATCCCCCATTATAGGGTTGTTCACCTCAGACTTACTACAAAATTCCGCTCCACATAATTTGGATTGGATAATAAAACTCGAGTCATTTCTGACCAAAAATGTCCAGTCAAAATAAATGACGTAGACTCACATCATTGAACTGTTCGTATATTACGAACTGAAAATCTTTTTAGATTGGTTAAGATAACCGAAATTCATTTTGTTAGGACTTCATACTACCGCACCGTTACAACAATGCGTTGAATATTCCGTCTTTTTCATCTCTGCACCATGGCTTTAATGGCACGTGATGATTTTATAAATACATTTTGATATTTTCAAATCAATTTGTCCAGCCGAAACAATTAGCATAGACTCTTCTTTAAACGTTTCCAAAATACTGAAAATCATTTTATGACTTTGTCATATTACATCATACCATAGTGGGCTTAAGGCAACATCAACCACTAGGTTACTCTGTATTGATGACTCCATCGTTTATCATCTCTGCACTAAGTGCATTAATGATTATTAAAACATATTTTGATATTTTCAAAAGCACAAAAGTGCGAATTTAGCACGATTTTAAGAATTTCAAAGTCTAGCATAGCTAGAAGATTTGGAATATCCTAAAACCTCAATTAATCACCAATTTTACTCCTCATCTTTTCCAGCTTAATAACTATCTCTATTATAACCTTAATCTTGCTACTTAACTCTACCCACACTCGCTGTTCATCAAACTTACCACGTATTTGGGCTCAGGAACTTACCACAATCATATGGTTCGAGGAGCTTGTCCTAGTCAGGCCAAAGTCGCCCATTCGCTGAGGGGTTCCACCATACGATAATGCGATAATGAGTCACAAACTTACCATACGTGTCGATTCTCAGAACACGAACTTATCTTAACATCCTCTATCTATCCGTTATACACATGAGAAAAGAATCACCTTCTCAACATACATATAACGAATAGCGCGACACTAGGTTTCAATCGATTATCACTATAGGAAGCTAAGTGGTCGTCAAACCAAACACAATCTCCTGCCCATACAAGAAATTGGTCAACTCGACCACTAGCATGAGTCCTCAATAAAAAACCCACAAACCTTTAACTTCTCTTAACTTGATATGAATTTTCTCGATTCATAACTTATCACACTCAACACTTCAAAAGTTCACTTATTACTATTTCATAGTATCCTTCATCTTATAGCATCATGCTATTTATAAATTCTCTTAATCATTTAACAGACCATCTGTCATTCCATGATTTTACTATGATCACGGTGATCTTATATCACAATTGATTTCACTGTACAATTTCTCCTTTATTCTAGGATCGTTTAATTCTATCATCTTATCATTCCTCTCTGATCATTTTACTATACGATCCTTCTCTTTTTAAATTCTTGAATCAAGTGTTCCCAGATTCTTATTCCATTTATTTGGATTACACTATTTGAAGATCCTTCTTTGAATCTTTTCATATATCTATGTATATATATAGATTTATTTCCTCCTTTATGAACTGTATATGTTCATTTCTAAACTCTATCTGAGTTTATCCTTTCACTGTTTACATTATCTTTCCATGATTATAGCCTAAGGTACTGCTACCTAAGAACTATAACCTATCAGCTCTGATACCAACTTGTAACGACCCCAAATCCGGGTACCTTGAACCCTAGAGTTGGTACGTCACGATACATCATCTCCATACATGTTCTATAACTAATGCGGAATATATAAACATAAATTGTTTATTCTACAACATTTCCCAAGGTTTCTAACCTTAACTTACATATATACCTTTAGATTCATAAAAGGCTTACACAAATAACTTACATCATATAACAAATTAGTTATCATGCATAACACTATAATCTTGTCTTTTGCTTCTGTCTCCGGCTCTCCTCGAACATTCTTATTAATCTGAAATTGGTTATCATGATATAGCAAGAGTGAGCAATGAATTTGCTCAGCAAGTTTAAGTACAATAAAGATATATCATGATTGAAAGAAAGAATAAGCTTTTGGATTTTCAACAATATAATAACTGTGAACGAGTACGAATCATAATTTCAATAATTAAATGACTGAATCAATTAATGTTGAGTGTCAATAATGGCCATGAACAATTTAACTGAACCTTATGGTAATGAAGGTGATCAGCCTTTCATACCTGATGAACACATGCAACATGCACTATGTGCGAATCAATAATTTACGGAGGTGGAATAATTATACAGAATTAAACCATAACATGCTTGAAACATAATAACTTGAGATTGAGTTAGGAACTTGAACAATAAAATAATATATCCTGCTCGAATATAAATTGAGTAGGGTTTAGGAAACTTGCACAAAATAAAGTTTGAAGATAGGAAACTTGCCTTGTCCGTCGATTACTGCTACACAATCTAATTTAATCTCTTATGAAAAACCTATCATTTATAAGATTGATCTTTCCATCAGCAAATCATATCTTAACTCATAATACAACTATTCTTATAATAAATTATCTAACATTTAGCCACATAATCAAACATTAGATAATTCCTTAACTTATTAGTAATATTATCTTTCTTTGATAATATTTTAATCACTAATCATCATCTTATAATATTATTCCGTATTTAATAATATTTTAATCTCTTACTAATATTATTAATCGTTTAATAATATTTTAATCATTTATTAAACTTATAAACAATTTTATTTAATTGTTTATTCAATACAATTTCTTTTATCACTAATAAACATAAAATGATATACACATAACATTTTATTACAAATGACCCACATACTCTTGTAAAATCTGAACATCTCATAAAAAGACCATTTGTCAATAAAATCACATTTACCTAATTTTTAATCTTCATTTAACTTAATATTCTCATTTATTCATAACTTAAACATTTATATGAAAAATACCACAACCATTCAGAAATTTTTTATTTTCTGTGAATCATCAGTATATGATATCCTCATGAACATATATTTTTTTCTGGAATTTTTCAATTTCATTTACTATTTTTAAATAGGCCAAAATAGTCCGAAATGACTACATTTATCATAAATTATTCATCTGTCAAAAACTTACGAAATTTTCACAGTAAACTCCTGTTATGAACATATAGCTCCAGTAAAATTTTTATAATTTTCTGAGTTACACACAAAGAGTTATTCCCATTCACTTTTAAAATAATAAGTTCTAGTAAATATTATAACTTTCATTCTATACATCAATAAATAACCATCTTTGGACAGAATCTCACAAAGGATAACAAGAAGTTCCAGTTTAAATTTTGTGGTCATCGGAGTTGAAGAACTCAAGTTATGCCAATTTTTCATATTATCCGATAATTTTCTATAATTATTTCTATTTATAAAACTATTATTTAATAGCTTTAAAATAGAAATAATAATACAACATACATTTATATCCTCCAAATATCATCAATATTTATCTTATATTATTATAAGATTTTTCACCAAGTTTCATAATTTTCTAACATTCATAGAATTTTCTATGAATTTTCACTATTTTTAAATTAACTTTAAATAGCCTTAAAATATAATAAATATTTAAGCTCTTCAAAAATTCACCAAAATTTTCCAGAAATTCTAAAATAATATCACAACATTACAGAGAAATAATTTTCAGAATAAAATAATTTTTCTCTAATTTATTTATAATTTTTAAAGTGCTGAAACTTCCGAAAATCATAGTAATTAGCCCGTTTATCCGAAAATTACGAATCTTATGTCTATTCCACACGAAATTTAATTCTCTACAACTTTGTAGAAGGAATTTTTTCCAGATTCTGCGTCTAGCATACAGAAACCGTCTCGGCCGGAAAAGTTCGCCGGCGGCGACTTTTCCGGTCATCTTCTCCGGCGATCCGAAAATTTTCCGGCGAGATTTCTTAACTTTTCTTGCCCAGATCTGATCTACTACATCTTAGGAGTCTAAATATGGTTTTAGTTTTGAAATTAAACCACAAATCGGTGTTAAACAAACAACTTATAAAAATTTTCCGGCGAAACATTTTTTTCTTGATTTCTTGTTTTCTTTCACTTGATCTTTGTATAGATCTACATATATAACTCAAATCATCACATAAACATGATCCAACACTCAAAATACCAAGCTATCATACCATAGCTATATAAGAAACCATAAAACCTAAGTTTCATTAAAGTTCAAGTTTGGAAAAGTTTTATACCTTCATGGATGATCGATTTTCTGGGCTCTCTAGCTTCACCAAGATGAGAGCTTAAACTTTAATTCTTGCTCCTTGATGATCCGACCACCCTAGCTCATTTTTCTCCAAGCTTCTTCTTTGTATTTCCATGGTTTCTTCTTCTTCTCTCTCTCTCCCTTCCTATTTCAGCTGAAGGAGGCGTGTGGGAGTGAAAATAGGTTGAGCCCTAGCTTGCCTTAGTTAAATAAATTACTCTTTTGGGTCCCTCTTTTAATTATTTGACCCGTTATTTGATTTTTCGACCCGAAATGTCAAAATTAAAAACTTACAGTCGATTCCTACTAATTTCGACGTCCCCGTCGTCGCGGTAACATCCGTTTCTTCAAATTCACTTCCGAACTTCAAGTTCGACATTTTATCCTAAAAAGTCAAACGGTCAACTTTGACCAAAAAGTCAATCGAAACACATATCGTGTTTACAGTCCATACTTACTAAATTCAATGTTCCCGTCGCAACGGTGAAGTCCGTTTCTCAAAATTCTTCTCCAAACTCTCAAATTTTGACTTTTCACATTTACAAGTCAAACGGTTGACTTTGACCAAAAAAGTCAACCCGTCACAAAATAGTGTTTACGACTATTCTGGCTAATTTCGACGTTCTGAACTCAATTCCGGAATCCGTTCGTCAAAATTCTCATCCGAACTCACAGTTGACTTTTTCATAATAAAAGTCAACTGTTGACTTTGACCAAAAAGTCAACTCCGACACAAAAATGTGTTAATGTCTTTTCTTACTAAATTTGACGTTCTGAACTCAACGGTACCGTCCGTGTCTCAAAATTTCACACCGAACTCCAATTTGAGTTTTTAACTTCCTTTGCTTTAGTTTAGTCAAACTTGACTGTTTGACCACTTTGCTATCTTGCATTCATACGCGTAAGTATACATATACCTTCTTTATTCATGTCTAACCTTGGTGAATTATATTTATTATAATTCCATAATCTCTCTTTACCTTCTTACACAATCTCTTTCAGTCAACTAAATCCATTGAGCTTTAAAGGTATTATATTACCTTATTATTTATATACCTCTAAGTATACATAATAATCAATTCTAGGTTTTAAAATATAAAAACCTATATTCACTCACATTTCATTCCTAACACCAAGATTAGGGTCAAATGTTTACTCATTTTTTTTATAACTTTTACTTCTCTAAATCTAGGTTTTAAACTCAACCTTTATTTAATCATCAAGAACTTATTTAAAAAAAAAAATCTTGTGAAATATCCGGGATATTACATTCACCTCTCCTTATAAGAATTTCGTCCTCGAAATTTACAGCATATATATTTCTATTTATTTTATTCACCAAAACTAGGTTTTATCGTAACCTTTAATTAATCATATTTGATTTATTCTACAAACCTTGTAAATATCCGGGGTATTACATTCACCCCTTCTTCTAAGAATTTCGTCCTCGAAATTACAGTATACTTACCCCTTTACCCATTCGATGTCCAGAACATTGGAACATCTCTCAGGAGTCTTCACAATTTATCAATAACTGTGAATGAATTTGAATAATCAAGAAGTAAAAATAACCCCATTCAAATAACTCATTTATCCATTCGATGTCCAGAACATTGGAACACCTTACAAAAGGATAAATTGAAAATTAAAATATTCATTAAAACTTTCATACTATGCTGAGGGGTCATAAAGACCGTGAACATCTGCGAGAAGGTTTATCAATCATAAAGACTGAAAACATTCCACACTGTTTTGTACGCTAGGTGATCAGCCTATCGTACGCTAGCGCTGTGCACAACGACTTCACTCAGGGTTGAACTCTATGGATTTACCAGCCCTTATTTTGTTATATCAGCATGCCACCTCTCTTGGGCGCCCCCTCGCGGGTTCTTTATTCATGGCTCTGACATATCCCCCATTATAGGGTTGTTCACCTCAGACTTACTACAAAATTCCGCTCCACATAATTTGGATTGGATAATAAAACTCGAGTCATTTCTGACCAAAAATGTCCAGTCAAAATAAATGACGTAGACTCACATCATTGAACTGTTCGTATATTACGAACTGAAAATCTTTTTAGATTGGTTAAGATAACCGAAATTCATTTTGTTAGGACTTCATACTACCGCACCGTTACAACAATGCGTTGAATATTCCGTCTTTTTCATCTCTGCACCATGGCTTTAATGGCACGTGATGATTTTATAAATACATTTTGATATTTTCAAATCAATTTGTCCAGCCGAAACAATTAGCATAGACTCTTCTTTAAACGTTTCCAAAATACTGAAAATCATTTTATGACTTTGTCATATTACATCATACCATAGTGGGCTTAAGGCAACATCAACCACTAGGTTACTCTGTATTGATGACTCCATCGTTTATCATCTCTGCACTAAGTGCATTAATGATTATTAAAACATATTTTGATATTTTCAAAAGCACAAAAGTGCGAATTTAGCACGATTTTAAGAATTTCAAAGTCTAGCATAGCTAG
The DNA here is from genome assembly GCA_947179155.2 of Hedera helix. Lineage (NCBI taxonomy): Eukaryota > Viridiplantae > Streptophyta > Magnoliopsida > Apiales > Araliaceae > Hedera > Hedera helix. Next base: position 40,528,715 of record OX359276.1, on the reverse strand, counting down.
AAGATTTGGAATATCCTAAAACCTCAATTAATCACCAATTTTACTCCTCATCTTTTCCAGCTTAATAACTATCTCTATTATAACCTTAATCTTGCTACTTAACTCTACCCACACTCGCTGTTCATCAAACTTACCACGTATTTGGGCTCAGGAACTTACCACAATCATATGGTTCGAGGAGCTTGTCCTAGTCAGGCCAAAGTCGCCCATTCGCTGAGGGGTTCCACCATACGATAATGCGATAATGAGTCACAAACTTACCATACGTGTCGATTCTCAGAACACGAACTTATCTTAACATCCTCTATCTATCCGTTATACACATGAGAAAAGAATCACCTTCTCAACATACATATAACGAATAGCGCGACACTAGGTTTCAATCGATTATCACTATAGGAAGCTAAGTGGTCGTCAAACCAAACACAATCTCCTGCCCATACAAGAAATTGGTCAACTCGACCACTAGCATGAGTCCTCAATAAAAAACCCACAAACCTTTAACTTCTCTTAACTTGATATGAATTTTCTCGATTCATAACTTATCACACTCAACACTTCAAAAGTTCACTTATTACTATTTCATAGTATCCTTCATCTTATAGCATCATGCTATTTATAAATTCTCTTAATCATTTAACAGACCATCTGTCATTCCATGATTTTACTATGATCACGGTGATCTTATATCACAATTGATTTCACTGTACAATTTCTCCTTTATTCTAGGATCGTTTAATTCTATCATCTTATCATTCCTCTCTGATCATTTTACTATACGATCCTTCTCTTTTTAAATTCTTGAATCAAGTGTTCCCAGATTCTTATTCCATTTATTTGGATTACACTATTTGAAGATCCTTCTTTGAATCTTTTCATATATCTATGTATATATATAGATTTATTTCCTCCTTTATGAACTGTATATGTTCATTTCTAAACTCTATCTGAGTTTATCCTTTCACTGTTTACATTATCTTTCCATGATTATAGCCTAAGGTACTGCTACCTAAGAACTATAACCTATCAGCTCTGATACCAACTTGTAACGACCCCAAATCCGGGTACCTTGAACCCTAGAGTTGGTACGTCACGATACATCATCTCCATACATGTTCTATAACTAATGCGGAATATATAAACATAAATTGTTTATTCTACAACATTTCCCAAGGTTTCTAACCTTAACTTACATATATACCTTTAGATTCATAAAAGGCTTACACAAATAACTTACATCATATAACAAATTAGTTATCATGCATAACACTATAATCTTGTCTTTTGCTTCTGTCTCCGGCTCTCCTCGAACATTCTTATTAATCTGAAATTGGTTATCATGATATAGCAAGAGTGAGCAATGAATTTGCTCAGCAAGTTTAAGTACAATAAAGATATATCATGATTGAAAGAAAGAATAAGCTTTTGGATTTTCAACAATATAATAACTGTGAACGAGTACGAATCATAATTTCAATAATTAAATGACTGAATCAATTAATGTTGAGTGTCAATAATGGCCATGAACAATTTAACTGAACCTTATGGTAATGAAGGTGATCAGCCTTTCATACCTGATGAACACATGCAACATGCACTATGTGCGAATCAATAATTTACGGAGGTGGAATAATTATACAGAATTAAACCATAACATGCTTGAAACATAATAACTTGAGATTGAGTTAGGAACTTGAACAATAAAATAATATATCCTGCTCGAATATAAATTGAGTAGGGTTTAGGAAACTTGCACAAAATAAAGTTTGAAGATAGGAAACTTGCCTTGTCCGTCGATTACTGCTACACAATCTAATTTAATCTCTTATGAAAAACCTATCATTTATAAGATTGATCTTTCCATCAGCAAATCATATCTTAACTCATAATACAACTATTCTTATAATAAATTATCTAACATTTAGCCACATAATCAAACATTAGATAATTCCTTAACTTATTAGTAATATTATCTTTCTTTGATAATATTTTAATCACTAATCATCATCTTATAATATTATTCCGTATTTAATAATATTTTAATCTCTTACTAATATTATTAATCGTTTAATAATATTTTAATCATTTATTAAACTTATAAACAATTTTATTTAATTGTTTATTCAATACAATTTCTTTTATCACTAATAAACATAAAATGATATACACATAACATTTTATTACAAATGACCCACATACTCTTGTAAAATCTGAACATCTCATAAAAAGACCATTTGTCAATAAAATCACATTTACCTAATTTTTAATCTTCATTTAACTTAATATTCTCATTTATTCATAACTTAAACATTTATATGAAAAATATCACAACCATTCAGAAATTTTTTATTTTCTGTGAATCATCAGTATATGATATCCTCATGAACATATATTTTTTTCTGGAATTTTTCAATTTCATTTACTATTTTTAAATAGGCCAAAATAGTCCGAAATGACTACATTTATCATAAATTATTCATCTCTCAAAAACTTACGAAATTTTCATAGTAAACTCCTGTTATGAACATATAGCTCCAGTAAAATTTTTATAATTTTCTGAGTTACACACAAAGAGTTATTCCCATTCACTTTTAAAATAATAAGTTCTAGTAAATATTATAACTTTCATTCTATACATCAATAAATAACCATCTTTGGACAGAATCTCACAAAGGATAACAAGAAGTTCCAGTTTAAATTTTGTGGTCATCGGAGTTGAAGAACTCAAGTTATGCCAATTTTTAATATTATCCGATAATTTTCTATAATTATTTCTATTTATAAAACTATTATTTAATAGCTTTAAAATAGAAATAATAATACAACATACATTTATATCCTCCAAATATCATCAATATTTATCTTATATTATTATAAGATTTTTCACCAAGTTTCATAATTTTCTAACATTCATAGAATTTTCTATGAATTTTCACTATTTTTAAATTAACTTTAAATAGCCTTAAAATATAATAAATATTTAAGCTCTTCAAAAATTCACCAAAATTTTCCAGAAATTCTAAAATAATATCACAACATTACAGAGAAATAATTTTCAGAATAAAATAATTTTTCTCTAATTTATTTATAATTTTTAAAGTGCTGAAACTTCCGAAAATCATAGTAATTAGCCCGTTTATCCGAAAATTACGAATCTTATGTCTATTCCACACGAAATTTAATTCTCTACAACTTTGTAGAAGGAATTTTTTCCAGATTCTGCGTCTAGCATACAGAAACCGTCTCGGCCGGAAAAGTTCGCCGGCGGCGACTTTTCCGGTCATCTTCTCCGGCGATCCGAAAATTTTCCGGCGAGATTTCTTAACTTTTCTTGCCCAGATCTGATCTACTACATCTTAGGAGTCTAAATATGGTTTTAGTTTTGAAATTAAACCACAAATCGGTGTTAAACAAACAACTTATAAAAATTTTCCGGCGAAACATTTTTTTCTTGATTTCTTGTTTTCTTTCACTTGATCTTTGTATAGATCTACATATATAACTCAAATCATCACATAAACATGATCCAACACTCAAAATACCAAGCTATCATACCATAGCTATATAAGAAACCATAAAACCTAAGTTTCATTAAAGTTCAAGTTTGGAAAAGTTTTATACCTTCATGGATGATCGATTTTCTGGGCTCTCTAGCTTCACCAAGATGAGAGCTTAAACTTTAATTCTTGCTCCTTGATGATCCGACCACCCTAGCTCATTTTTCTCCAAGCTTCTTCTTTGTATTTCCATGGTTTCTTCTTCTTCTCTCTCTCTCCCTTCCTATTTCAGCTGAAGGAGGCGTGTGGGAGTGAAAATAGGTTGAGCCCTAGCTTGCCTTAGTTAAATAAATTACTCTTTTGGGTCCCTCTTTTAATTATTTGACCCGTTATTTGATTTTTCGACCCGAAATGTCAAAATTAAAAACTTACAGTCGATTCCTACTAATTTCGACGTCCCCGTCGTCGCGGTAACATCCGTTTCTTCAAATTCACTTCCGAACTTCAAGTTCGACATTTTATCCTAAAAAGTCAAACGGTCAACTTTGACCAAAAAGTCAATCGAAACACATATCGTGTTTACAGTCCATACTTACTAAATTCAATGTTCCCGTCGCAACGGTGAAGTCCGTTTCTCAAAATTCTTCTCCAAACTCTCAAATTTTGACTTTTCACATTTACAAGTCAAACGGTTGACTTTGACCAAAAAAGTCAACCCGTCACAAAATAGTGTTTACGACTATTCTGGCTAATTTCGACGTTCTGAACTCAATTCCGGAATCCGTTCGTCAAAATTCTCATCCGAACTCACAGTTGACTTTTTCATAATAAAAGTCAACTGTTGACTTTGACCAAAAAGTCAACTCCGACACAAAAATGTGTTAATGTCTTTTCTTACTAAATTTGACGTTCTGAACTCAACGGTACCGTCCGTGTCTCAAAATTTCACACCGAACTCCAATTTGAGTTTTTAACTTCCTTTGCTTTAGTTTAGTCAAACTTGACTGTTTGACCACTTTGCTATCTTGCATTCATACGCGTAAGTATACATATACCTTCTTTATTCATGTCTAACCTTGGTGAATTATATTTATTATAATTCCATAATCTCTCTTTACCTTCTTACACAATCTCTTTCAGTCAACTAAATCCATTGAGCTTTAAAGGTATTATATTACCTTATTATTTATATACCTCTAAGTATACATAATAATCAATTCTAGGTTTTAAAATATAAAAACCTATATTCACTCACATTTCATTCCTAACACCAAGATTAGGGTCAAATGTTTACTCATTTTTTTTATAACTTTTACTTCTCTAAATCTAGGTTTTAAACTCAACCTTTATTTAATCATCAAGAACTTATTTAAAAAAAAAAATCTTGTGAAATATCCGGGATATTACATTCACCTCTCCTTATAAGAATTTCGTCCTCGAAATTTACAGCATATATATTTCTATTTATTTTATTCACCAAAACTAGGTTTTATCGTAACCTTTAATTAATCATATTTGATTTATTCTACAAACCTTGTAAATATCCGGGGTATTACATTCACCCCTTCTTCTAAGAATTTCGTCCTCGAAATTACAGTATACTTACCCCTTTACCCATTCGATGTCCAGAACATTGGAACATCTCTCAGGAGTCTTCACAATTTATCAATAACTGTGAATGAATTTGAATAATCAAGAAGTAAAAATAACCCCATTCAAATAACTCATTTATCCATTCGATGTCCAGAACATTGGAACACCTTACAAAAGGATAAATTGAAAATTAAAATATTCATTAAAACTTTCATACTATGCTGAGGGGTCATAAAGACCGTGAACATCTGCGAGAAGGTTTATCAATCATAAAGACTGAAAACATTCCACACTGTTTTGTACGCTAGGTGATCAGCCTATCGTACGCTAGCGCTGTGCACAACAACTTCACTCAGGGTTGAACTCTATGGATTTACCAGCCCTTATTTTGTTATATCAGCATGCCACCTCTCTTGGGCGCCCCCTCGCGGGTTCTTTATTCATGGCTCTGACATATCCCCCATTATAGGGTTGTTCACCTCAGACTTACTACAAAATTCCGCTCCACATAATTTGGATTGGATAATAAAACTCGAGTCATTTCTGACCAAAAATGTCCAGTCAAAATAAATGACGTAGACTCACATCATTGAACTGTTCGTATATTACGAACTGAAAATCTTTTTAGATTGGTTAAGATAACCGAAATTCATTTTGTTAGGACTTCATACTACCGCACCGTTACAACAATGCGTTGAATATTCCGTCTTTTTCATCTCTGCACCATGGCTTTAATGGCACGTGATGATTTTATAAATACATTTTGATATTTTCAAATCAATTTGTCCAGCCGAAACAATTAGCATAGACTCTTCTTTAAACGTTTCCAAAATACTGAAAATCATTTTATGACTTTGTCATATTACATCATACCATAGTGGGCTTAAGGCAACATCAACCACTAGGTTACTCTGTATTGATGACTCCATCGTTTATCATCTCTGCACTAAGTGCATTAATGATTATTAAAACATATTTTGATATTTTCAAAAGCACAAAAGTGCGAATTTAGCACGATTTTAAGAATTTCAAAGTCTAGCATAGCTAAAAGATTTGGAATATCCTAAAACCTCAATTAATCACCAATTTTACTCCTCATCTTTTCCAGCTTAATAACTATCTCTATTATAACCTTAATCTTGCTACTTAACTCTACCCACACTCGCTGTTCATCAAACTTACCACGTATTTGGGCTCAGGAACTTACCACAATCATATGGTTCGAGGAGCTTGTCCTAGTCAGGCCAAAGTCGCCCATTCGCTGAGGGGTTCCACCATACGATAATGCGATAATGAGTCACAAACTTACCATACGTGTCGATTCTCAGAACACGAACTTATCTTAACATCCTCTATCTATCCGTTATACACATGAGAAAAGAATCACCTTCTCAACATACATATAACGAATAGCGCGACACTAGGTTTCAATCGATTATCACTATAGGAAGCTAAGTGGTCGTCAAACCAAACACAATCTCCTGCCCATACAAGAAATTGGTCAACTCGACCACTAGCATGAGTCCTCAATAAAAAACCCACAAACCTTTAACTTCTCTTAACTTGATATGAATTTTCTCGATTCATAACTTATCACACTCAACACTTCAAAAGTTCACTTATTACTATTTCATAGTATCCTTCATCTTATAGCATCATGCTATTTATAAATTCTCTTAATCATTTAACAGACCATCTGTCATTCCATGATTTTACTATGATCACGGTGATCTTATATCACAATTGATTTCACTGTACAATTTCTCCTTTATTCTAGGATCGTTTAATTCTATCATCTTATCATTCCTCTCTGATCATTTTACTATACGATCCTTCTCTTTTTAAATTCTTGAATCAAGTGTTCCCAGATTCTTATTCCATTTATTTGGATTACACTATTTGAAGATCCTTCTTTGAATCTTTTCATATATCTATGTATATATATAGATTTATTTCCTCCTTTATGAACTGTATATGTTCATTTCTAAACTCTATCTGAGTTTATCCTTTCACTGTTTACATTATCTTTCCATGATTATAGCCTAAGGTACTGCTACCTAAGAACTATAACCTATCAGCTCTGATACCAACTTGTAACGACCCCAAATCCGGGTACCTTGAACCCTAGAGTTGGTACGTCACGATACATCATCTCCATACATGTTCTATAACTAATGCGGAATATATAAACATAAATTGTTTATTCTACAACATTTTCCAAGGTTTCTAACCTTAACTTACATATATACCTTTAGATTCATAAAAGGCTTACACAAATAACTTACATCATATAACAAATTAGTTATCATGCATAACACTATAATCTTGTCTTTTGCTTCTGTCTCCGGCTCTCCTCGAACATTCTTATTAATCTGAAATTGGTTATCATGATATAGCAAGAGTGAGCAATGAATTTGCTCAGCAAGTTTAAGTACAATAAAGATATATCATGATTGAAAGAAAGAATAAGCTTTTGGATTTTCAACAATATAATAACTGTGAACGAGTACGAATCATAATTTCAATAATTAAATGACTGAATCAATTAATGTTGAGTGTCAATAATGGCCATGAACAATTTAACTGAACCTTATGGTAATGAAGGTGATCAGCCTTTCATACCTGATGAACACATGCAACATGCACTATGTGCGAATCAATAATTTACGGAGGTGGAATAATTATACAGAATTAAACCATAACATGCTTGAAACATAATAACTTGAGATTGAGTTAGGAACTTGAACAATAAAATAATATATCCTGCTCGAATATAAATTGAGTAGGGTTTAGGAAACTTGCACAAAATAAAGTTTGAAGATAGGAAACTTGCCTTGTCCGTCGATTACTGCTACACAATCTAATTTAATCTCTTATGAAAAACCTATCATTTATAAGATTGATCTTTCCATCAGCAAATCATATCTTAACTCATAATACAACTATTCTTATAATAAATTATCTAACATTTAGCCACATAATCAAACATTAGATAATTCCTTAACTTATTAGTAATATTATCTTTCTTTGATAATATTTTAATCACTAATCATCATCTTATAATATTATTCCGTATTTAATAATATTTTAATCTCTTACTAATATTATTAATCGTTTAATAATATTTTAATCATTTATTAAACTTATAAACAATTTTATTTAATTGTTTATTCAATACAATTTCTTTTATCACTAATAAACATAAAATGATATACACATAACATTTTATTACAAATGACCCACATACTCTTGTAAAATCTGAACATCTCATAAAAAGACCATTTGTCAATAAAATCACATTTACCTAATTTTTAATCTTCATTTAACTTAATATTCTCATTTATTCATAACTTAAACATTTATATGAAAAATACCACAACCATTCAGAAATTTTTTATTTTCTGTGAATCATCAGTATATGATATCCTCATGAACATATATTTTTTTCTGGAATTTTTCAATTTCATTTACTATTTTTAAATAGGCCAAAATAGTCCGAAATGACTACATTTATCATAAATTATTCCTCTGTCAAAAACTTACGAAATTTTCACAGTAAACTCCTGTTATGAACATATAGCTCCAGTAAAATTTTTATAATTTTCTGAGTTACACACAAAGAGTTATTCCCATTCACTTTTAAAATAATAAGTTCTAGTAAATATTATAACTTTCATTCTATACATCAATAAATAACCATCTTTGGACAGAATCTCACAAAGGATAACAAGAAGTTCCAGTTTAAATTTTGTGGTCATCGGAGTTGAAGAACTCAAGTTATGCCAATTTTTCATATTATCCGATAATTTTCTATAATTATTTCTATTTATAAAACTATTATTTAATAGCTTTAAAATAGAAATAATAATACAACATACATTTATATCCTCCAAATATCATCAATATTTATCTTATATTATTATAAGATTTTTCACCAAGTTTCATAATTTTCTAACATTCATAGAATTTTCTATGAATTTTCACTATTTTTAAATTAACTTTAAATAGCCTTAAAATATAATAAATATTTAAGCTCTTCAAAAATTCACCAAAATTTTCCAGAAATTCTAAAATAATATCACAACATTACAGAAAAATAATTTTCAGAATAAAATAATTTTTCTCTAATTTATTTATAATTTTTAAAGTGCTGAAACTTCCGAAAATCATAGTAATTAGCCCGTTTATCCGAAAATTACGAATCTTATGTCTATTCCACACGAAATTTAATTCTCTACAACTTTGTAGAAGGAATTTTTTCCAGATTCTGCGTCTAGCATACAGAAACCGTCTCGGCCGGAAAAGTTCGCCGGCGGCGACTTTTCCGGTCATCTTCTCCGGCGATCCGAAAATTTTCCGGCGAGATTTCTTAACTTTTCTTGCCCAGATCTGATCTACTACATCTTAGGAGTCTAAATATGGTTTTAGTTTTGAAATTAAACCACAAATCGGTGTTAAACAAACAACTTATAAAAATTTTCCGGCGAAACATTTTTTTCTTGATTTCTTGTTTTCTTTCACTTGATCTTTGTATAGATCTACATATATAACTCAAATCATCACATAAACATGATCCAACACTCAAAATACCAAGCTATCATACCATAGCTATATAAGAAACCATAAAACCTAAGTTTCATTAAAGTTCAAGTTTGGAAAAGTTTTATACCTTCATGGATGATCGATTTTCTGGGCTCTCTAGCTTCACCAAGATGAGAGCTTAAACTTTAATTCTTGCTCCTTGATGATCCGACCACCCTAGCTCATTTTTCTCCAAGCTTCTTCTTTGTATTTCCATGGTTTCTTCTTCTTCTCTCTCTCTCCCTTCCTATTTCAGCTGAAGGAGGCGTGTGGGAGTGAAAATAGGTTGAGCCCTAGCTTGCCTTAGTTAAATAAATTACTCTTTTGGGTCCCTCTTTTAATTATTTGACCCGTTATTTGATTTTTCGACCCGAAATGTCAAAATTAAAAACTTACAGTCGATTCCTACTAATTTCGACGTCCCCGTCGTCGCGGTAACATCCGTTTCTTCAAATTCACTTCCGAACTTCAAGTTCGACATTTTATCCTAAAAAGTCAAACGGTCAACTTTGACCAAAAAGTCAATCGAAACACATATCGTGTTTACAGTCCATACTTACTAAATTCAATGTTCCCGTCGCAACGGTGAAGTCCGTTTCTCAAAATTCTTCTCCAAACTCTCAAATTTTGACTTTTCACATTTACAAGTCAAACGGTTGACTTTGACCAAAAAAGTCAACCCGTCACAAAATAGTGTTTACGACTATTCTGGCTAATTTCGACGTTCTGAACTCAATTCCGGAATCCGTTCGTCAAAATTCTCATCCGAACTCACAGTTGACTTTTTCATAATAAAAGTCAACTGTTGACTTTGACCAAAAAGTCAACTCCGACACAAAAATGTGTTAATGTCTTTTCTTACTAAATTTGACGTTCTGAACTCAACGGTACCGTCCGTGTCTCAAAATTTCACACCGAACTCCAATTTGAGTTTTTAACTTCCTTTGCTTTAGTTTAGTCAAACTTGACTGTTTGACCACTTTGCTATCTTGCATTCATACGCGTAAGTATACATATACCTTCTTTATTCATGTCTAACCTTGGTGAATTATATTTATTATAATTCCATAATCTCTCTTTACCTTCTTACACAATCTCTTTCAGTCAACTAAATCCATTGAGCTTTAAAGGTATTATATTACCTTATTATTTATATACCTCTAAGTATACATAATAATCAATTCTAGGTTTTAAAATATAAAAACCTATATTCACTCACATTTCATTCCTAACACCAAGATTAGGGTCAAATGTTTACTCATTTTTTTTATAACTTTTACTTCTCTAAATCTAGGTTTTAAACTCAACCTTTATTTAATCATCAAGAACTTATTTAAAAAAAAAAATCTTGTGAAATATCCGGGATATTACATTCACCTCTCCTTATAAGAATTTCGTCCTCGAAATTTACAGCATATATATTTCTATTTATTTTATTCACCAAAACTAGGTTTTATCGTAACCTTTAATTAATCATATTTGATTTATTCTACAAACCTTGTAATCATCCGGGGTATTACATCAGCCTATTATACGTTTATATTGTGCACATTATAACCATCCAATTTCGTTTTGACCAGAATTCTTTCATCCGACCGTAGTTTCGTCATTTCATAATAATTTGTTCATTTCAACTTTTCTCATCAAATTTCATACCACAACAATGTGATTTTGACTAGTTACAACAATATTCAGATTAATAAATTTGATACATACATGTTTTAGTCGAAACAATTGGCATAGATCTTTCTCTTTTACTAGTTCATAACAAGAACAGTCATATTACACATACAATATCTAGCCGAAATAAATAGCATAAATATGTGACGCCCCCAAATCTGAGCCCACACAGCCCAAACTTGAGTCGTCAAAAGACTACAACAAAATTATTACAACAAAACACAACGTACAACAATACAGTGTATAATAATACACAACTAAGTCTTCACTCTTATTGCCACACTATTTTACAACACGTGAAGACTACGACAGCTATTCCTCGGACTCTCACTCCATCCCCCGGCTAGACCCTGTTACGTTTTCATCTCCTGTTGAAAAACAATGGAACAAAAGAAAGGGTGAGCTCAAATAGCCCAGTAAAGAATATCATGACTAAGATAATGACGAATAAATTATCATTAGTCTTCAACAGTTGAGCTCTTGATAGAATACAATAGACTACAAGGTTTATATAAAAAACTGCAGTTAAATTCTTAAACAATGTTCAGATCAATAATAGCAGCGGAATGAGCAATCTATTAGAAGAATAATGCAGACCATAATGTCCACTCGCTTCTCTTTTTAGTAAAAATATCATCAACTTTTATCATCTGAAATACCATTAGTCAAGATAATACAACTTCGTAGTTCCTGGTCATAATCATGCAGATCAACAGTTCATCTTTGCACTACGGGCTAAAGACATTCAATATAATACCAACGGTCATGATTATACCAGATTAAGCCTTTGGTCATAATCATACCAACCAACAGTTCATCTTTGCACTACGGGCCAAAGAGAACATTCACCACGTGCCATAAAAGACACCGAACAGATGTATCGCCTTTAACCTAATATATCGCCTTTAACCTATCATCTGTTCAACAATTATATCACATCTGTGCCCCCGGCCACAGATATTCACAACAGCTTGATTCTTGATGATTAATACAAATAACAGTGATACAAATGATGAACAGAAGAACAGGATAAACAATAAGTATCGGAAGTTTACTTTGTGCAGATTCAAATAATGTCCAAATTGCCAACATGATGTGGAGTGAAATTTAAAAATGATATTCAAGATCCACAGTTCAGAATAACGATTACAGTTCAATAGAAATGTTCAGAAAATAGGAAGGTTCAGTTGAAATAATGAAATTCAACTATTATGGAACATATAATATTTTCAGGAATTATAGAAGCAATAGTTCCATAATAAGTTTCGATTAGGTGTATGAAAGAAAATAATATCCCTTACCGTAACAGGTTTGATTAACAAACGGTGAAGGAAATTAATATCCCTTACCATAGTAAGTTTGAATAATGGAAAATGAAAAAGATGGTATCCCTTATGAATATAAAGGAAAATGATATCACTTACGAATATGGAATAAAAATGTCATGTGATAATTCGTGTACACAAATTATTTCCACACGAGACAAATAAAAAGGGTTATTCACAAACAGGCGGTAGTTCGCACACTAAGGTTATTCCCACAATTTAATAAAATTTGAATACGAAGAGTTATTCACCAAACAGGCGGTAATCCGCGTCGTAAGGTTATTCCCATCAATTTGAATACGGAGAATTATTCACCAAACAGGCGGTAATCCGCACCGTAAGGTTATTCTCAAAGATTAATAAGGAATAAATACAAAAGGTAATTCACCAACAGGCGGTCATTCGCGCCGTAAGGTTATTCCCACAATTTAATACATGAAAATAAATGACACAAGAAAGGAATGATATGAGAATCAAAGAATGATAATCCCTTCCAGTAAGAAAGAAAATAATATCCATTTAGGATGATGAAAAGAATGATACCCCTTACCATAGTAAGTTAGAATATGAAAGAAGATAATATTCCTTACCACAGTAAATTTAAGAGTATGAAATGAATGGTATTCATTACCTTAACACGTGCCTGAATATTGATTTAAATGAGGTTGATCAACCTATATATTTTTAATAAAATTAGTAATTACCACATATAAATTTCAAGGTATATGATAATTCATATATTATGAACTATCAAAATTATATATATTTAACATAATTTTTGTAGTATAATATAACTACTTTAAAATAGTTTTTAAAATAATATTTTAAAATAAATCTTCCAAATAAAGCTTTTAAAAATGAATCTTCTCAAAGAAAAATTTGTGAATACCGTGAAAAATAGGAATTTATAAAATTACTACTCTTTAATAAAAGACTTACTTGAAAAATTTTTGCACTCCTTTTGGCTTTCAAACTCTCAAAATAACCTTACTATTTTCAGAGAAAACTCATAAAGTTCTTATAGAAAAATTTTATGTTTTAGGTGTGATTTTTCTATTCAGCTGAGCAAGCTATTTATAGGAGAAAAGAAGTTACTATGCGTGTGGTAGGTGAACTGGCGTGATACACGCCAGCTGAGGAATCAACAAAGGCTGCAGCAGCCTCTGCGCACCAACTTCAGCAATTCCTGCACATTTTTGTGCAATTTTTTTTCAGGTGGGTACTACAGGGGCCCACATGTTACTATTCACGTTACTATTCACGTTACTATTTCAAATAGTAAAATTAATTAATTATTTTTTATATTTTTTTAATTTATTTATTTATTCTTCCTGTGGGTCCAACATATAAAATAATGCTACAACATTAACTCAACAATAATGTAATAAACACGTTACAGATTATTATTAATTTAATAATATAAATTATAGCATATTTGCTACTGTGACAATTATTAGGTTCAATAATTTTAAAAACAGTGCAGCAACAATTATTGACTCAATGATATAAAATACAGTGTAATGATAATTATTGAATCAATAATGCAAAATACTGTGTAACAACAATTATTGAATTGATAATATAAAATATTATGCAGTGACAATTATTGATGAAATGATGCGCAACAGTTACGGTGTCAATTATCAGACCAATAATATGAGACACTGTGCAATACCGTGTGCTCCTGTAGAGTACCGTGTGTTACAGAAAATACCATAATGTACCGTATGCTACTATTCTTTTATCACCGGTATTTTAACAGTTCCGTTGACTATTTTTATTTAAAAAGGTTATTTCTGTCGTTTTCTATATCCGACAAATATTCCGTTGTGGGGTCCACCAATAATTAGTTATTTCGGCGCCGTCGTACGGCCCGAATATTCCCCGACAAAACGAATATTGTCCGACAAAATAAAATTTGCACATAACATCCTTAACTTTTAACTTTATCGATTAAACCACTTACTGTTTCAGAAAAATATATGAAGAAAAATTAAATTTTATATTTCATAAAATTCGGGGTCTTACAAAATATATCTCATTAAATAGTTTTTTTGAGAACAGTCATACGAATACACATAAGTGCAAATATCAATAACAATATACATATAAAATAATTATTAATAATTATTTCATCAGTTATTTTGAAACTACTTTCAACTTCTAGATATCTATCTTAATAAAAATAAGTATATGAAACTTGCATAATGAAACGAGTTTGAGTTTCAGAATAACTTGTCAAATAAATACAAGTTAAGGTTCAGAGACCTTGCTTGTTCTCTGACTACTGCTATTCAACATAAAATAACTTCCTTTGAATGACCTAACATTAACATTCAACAACATTGATCTTCCAATTAGCATATCACATAACTTTATTTTATGTCACTTAAATCATCTAACACTTAATCATAACCTTTAATCACTTAATAATATTATCAACATTTGATAATATTTTAATTAAATAAGTATCATTTAAGAATATATCAATCATTTTTTAATATTATCACCATTGATAATATATTATCCTCAAACAAATATTATTATCCATTTAATAATATTTTAATCGTTTACGAATACTATTAACTATTTTTATAATATTTTATTCAATGATCAATATTATTAATCACTTAATAATATCTTAGTCACATATTAAGATTATTAATCATTTAATAATGTCTTACTCTTTCTCATAATATCTGTGACACCCCCAAATCTGGGCCCACACAACCCAAAATTGAGTTGTCAAAAGACTACAACAAAATTATTACAAAGTGGTACAACGTTCAACAATACAGTGTATAATAATACACAACTAAGTCTTCACTATTATTGTCACATAATTTTACAATACGTGAAGACTATAATAGATATCCCTCGGACTCTCACTCCATTCCCCGGCTAGACCTAGCTACATTCTCATCTCCTGTTGAAAAATAATTGAACAAAAGAAAGGGTGAGCTCAAATAGCCCAGTAAGAAATATCATGACTAAGATAATGACGAATAAATTATCATTAGTCTTCAACAGTTGAGTTCTTGATAGAATACAATAGACTACAAGGTTTATATCAAAAACTGCAGTTAAATTCTTGAACAATGTTCAGATCAATAATAGCAGCGGAATGAGCAATCTATTAGAAGAATAATGCAGACTATAATGTCCACTCGCTTCTCTTTTTAGTAAAAACATCATCAACTTTTATCATCTAAAATACCATTAGTCATGATAATAAAAATTCACAGTTCCTGGTCATAATCATGCAAATCAACAGTTCATCTTTGCACTACGGGCCAAAGATATTCAATATAGTACCAACGGTCATGATTATATCAGATTCAGCCTTTGGTCATAATCACATCAAACAACAGTTCATCTATGCACTACGGGCCAAAGAGAACTTTCACAAGACACCGAACAGCTGTATCGCCTTTAACCTATTATATTGCATTTAACCTAACATTTGTTCAACGATTATATCGCATCTGTGCCCCCGGCCACAGATATTCACAACAACTTGATTCTTGAAAAATAATATAAATAACAGTGATACGAATGATGAACAGAAGAAACAGGATAAACAATAAGTATCAGAGGTTTACTTTGTGCATATTCAATTAATGTCCAAATTGTCAACATGATGTGGAGTGAAATTTAAAAATGATATTCAAGATCCACAGTTCAGAATAACGGTTACAGTTCAATAGAGAGGTTCAGAAAATAGGAAGGTTCAGTTGAAATAATGAAGTTCAACTATTATGGAACATATAATATTTTCAGGAATTATAGAAGCAATAGTTCCATAATAAGTTTCGATTTAGGAGTATGAAAGAAAATAATATTCCTTACCGTAGCAGATTTGATTAACAAAAGGTGAAGGAAATTAATATCCCTTACCATAGTAAGTTTGAATAATGGAAGATGAAAAAGATGGTATCTCTTATGAGTATAAAGGAAAATGATAACATTTACGAATATGAAAGAAAATGGTATTACAAATGAATATGGAATAAAAGTGTTATGTGATAATTCGTGTAGACAAATTATTTCCACACGAGACAAATAAAAAGGGTTATTCACCAACAGGCGGTAGTCCGCGCAGTAAGGTTATTCCCACAATTTAATAAAATTTGAATACGAAGAGTTATTCACCAAACAGACGGTAATCCGCGCCGTAAGGTTATTCTCAGAGATTAATAAGGAATTAATACGATAGGTTATTCACCAACAGACGGTAATCCGCGCCGTAAGGTTATTTCCACAATTTAATACATGGAAATAAATGACACATCTTAAGAAAGAAACAATATTATTTTCGAAAATCAAAGAATGATAATCCCTTACAAGTAAGAAGATAATACCATTTATGATGATGAAAAGAATGATACCCCTTACCTTAACACGTGACTGAATATTGATTTAAATGAGGTTGATCAACTTATATATTTATAATAAAATTAGTAATTACCACATATAAATTTTAAAGTGTATGATAACTCGTATAATATGAACTATCAAAATTATATATATTTAACATAATTTTTGTAGTATAATATAACAACTTTAAAATAGTTTTTAAAATAATATTAAAAAATAAATCTTCCAAAGAAAGTTTTTTTTTTTTTTTATAAAAAAAAATGAATCTTCTTAAAGAAGAGTCTTCTAAAGGAAGATTTGTGAATACCGTGAAAAATAGGAATTTATAAAATTATTACTTTTTAATAATAGACTTACTTGAAAAATTCCTGCACTCCTTTTGGCTTTCAAACACTCAAGATAACCTTACTATTCTCGGAGAAAACTCATAAAATTCTTATAGAAAAATTTTATATTTTATGTGTGATTTTTCTATTCAGTTGAGCAAGCTATTTATTGGAGAAAAAATGTTACTATGCGCGGTAGGTGGCACTGGCGTGCTGCATGCCAGTGCTGAATTTTTTCTGCAGCCTACCATCTCACTAACTCCAGCAACCAATTCAGCACATTTAACAAATTTCATGTGGGCCCCACAGTGGGCCCACGTACTATTAACGTTACTATTTCAAATAGTAAAAATATTTTTTATTTATTTTTTTTATTTATTCTTCCTGTGAGTCCAACATATAAAATAAAATAATGCTACAACAATAAATTAACTAAAATCCTATAAAACCTATTAAAACCAATATAAGCTAAATAATTAATCATTTAAGCACACAATAAATATAAAAATTAAGTATTGGAGAATAAAAATATCGTATAATTTAACCCTATCACGTCTTCAGACTTTAAAGTTGCCTATCGATTAAGCACATACATGAGAAAAAACTTATAAGTCTAAAAACTCAAAACATCCAAAAAATTCAAAGGTCACTCTACGCTTTGTTAAGAAATCGATCATCGTTACTAAGTCATTCAGATAACAAGTTTAAACGTAACTTAGTAACACCCCAAATTCAACTATAAGGACATTAAAAAGTCAAGACAGATATCTCACTTGATTCTAAGTGAAATAACTCCAGATGGAGGTTATAAAGTCAAGATAGAGATCTTGCTTAATTCTAAGTGAATCAGCTCCAGAGAGAGGTTGTAAGTTGAGACAGAATGCTCGCCTGATTTTGAGGGAATCAGTTATCTGAAGGGGGGTTATAATTGGTTCAGAAGAACCTTATTCTATAGTGGATGATTAATGCTTGGTAGAGTGGAAAAGATGACTATGAGTAGTTTAAGTTCCGAACATCTTAAAAGTTATTGTGTCATTTACTGTTTTATATAACTGCCAACATCAACTGTATATAACTACAATATTATCTAACTGACATTCACATTTTTATATCGCAAAAGTCATACATGAGATCTTGATTCAATCTTTAAGGAGGTTTTATATAATACAATATTATATTGTACTTAACTGAATCAGATTAACTGATAATTATTGAATAAATAATTTGAATTTGAATTTTTAAAAAGATCTACTCAATCCTGCCTTCTAGAGCTCTTTGTTTCATTTGGAAATAACAGTTTTCAATATCTAAGATAATTAGCGCCTTCTAATAAAAAAAAAAAAACAATTACAAACTTGTATTTCATGCATGTTTATAAGAAATTAAAAAATATAGAGCCCCATTTATGTTCAAAATATATTCACTATATTTGTTTTTAATTGTTTTTCAATCTTAATGATTAATATATATATTAAAATTATTTTAAAACAAATAATATATATTAAATCAGAAAGAAAACTTGATTACATGAGACGTTCTAGTGGTAAAACCTCTTCCTATATTCATCAACAAAGCAAGTAACGTAATGATTGGAGTAGTATTCAACATGCACAATGAAATTTAAAAATACACGTTATTTCGTCGTTCATTTTTTATATGAAATTATCACCACCTCTTATTATTTTGTTATTCATCATACCATTACTTTTTATATGAGCAAAAAATGGTTTTGAATCATTATACTCCTTGTATCTTGTAAAAAATTAGTTTAGTTTGATTTTTTTTAATGAAATTAATTAATTTTAAAATTAAAAATTAAATAAATTTATTTATATTTTTAAACTTTCAAAAGTTAAATATTATAATAAATTAAATATTTTTTTTATAATTATGATTTTTTTACCTATATTTAAAAAAAGAAAATAAAATTTGATTATAAAATTGGTCAATTTAATTTAAAATAAGTCAATCTTTACGGAAAATATCATTTTTCTTATATTCTTAATAAAATTGATTTTTTTCTTAAGGAAGATATCTAAATTAAGATGAAGCACTAAAACATTGTTTTTTCAAATTGGGGAGGGAAGCCTATGAACCAATTTACCTCTGTACATAAATGTATATTGTAATTTAAAATTTTGATTTAGACGTATACTGAAAAAAATAGAAAGGTTAATATGAAAAGTAAAAAAATTATATGCCTAAAAAGTTGACGCCAGAAAAGCCGTTACCGTCACAATTGGCGCGTACTCGTCCACTCTTTTCACATTTCCCAATGCAAGCTCTCCCCAACAATATATATATATATATATATATATATAATATACTCTCCCTATATAAGAGCTTATTATATAAACATAGATTTTGTGCCCACGGATTTATTTCCTTTCCAGCCATTGCGGATTTTACATATTGAAATTGTCGGATCTTGAACTGAGTTGAAGCTTCCGAGTTACTCAAGTCACTGGAATTCTTTATTCTTGAAGGAGAAAAAGTTGAAGACAGATCGGGATAGTTAAACAAAGCTAGAGTTCAAATTTAAAATGTCCTGGGCGACGCCGTCGTATTTGTGTTACAGGTGCACTCGCTTTGTTACTGTTTGGGCGGAGGATAATAACATAGTTTGTCCGTACTGCGATAGTGGATTCGTCGAGGCCGTAGACGCCGCTCGCCGCCGGTTTTCCGCCGCCGAGATGTATATGATGGGGAACGACATCGCAGATCCTGGTCGAGCCACGAACCTGAGGTTCCGACGTGGACGTCGAAACGACGGCGACTGGTCGCCGTTTAATCCGGTTATCGTTCTCCGTGGTCCGGCTGAAGGCAGCGGAGAGGAAGGAGGAATTGGTGGTAACGGGGAGAGAAATTTTGAATTGTATTATGACGACGGCGCCGGTTCAGGCCTCCGACCTCTGCCGGAGACTATGTCGGAGTTCTTAATGGGATCCGGATTCGACCGATTGCTTGATCAGCTTACTCATATCGATATCAACGGATTAGGCCGCTCAGAGCAGCCACCGGCGTCAAAAGCCGCTGTAGAATCCCTACCAACGATCGAGATTGTAGACAGCCACGTCAGCACCGACTCGCAGTGCGCAGTGTGCCATGAAGAATTCGTGCTCGGATCCGAAGTTCGAGAAATGCCTTGTAAGCACATCTACCATTCCGATTGTATTCTCCCTTGGCTCTCTCTCCGAAATTCGTGCCCTGTTTGCCGCCATGAATTACCAACTGATTCAAATAATTCACTTGAAATCAACAATCAATCTTTAGATGATGAGGCTGTTGGACTGACGATTTGGAGATTGCCGGGCGGGGGATTTGCGATGGGGAGGTTTTCCGAGGGAAGGAGGGGCGGAGGAGGAGAGACAGAGCTTCCAGTTGTGTATACAGAAATGGACGGTGGATTTAATAACAATGGCAGTGGTGCCCCAAGGAGAATTCAATGGGGATCGCGGAGTAATAGACTGAGAGGTGGAGTTGGGAGGGCTTTTCATAATTTCTTCTCGCTTATTGGAAGATTAAGGCCTTCCAGTAACTCTAATTCTTCATCCTCTTCCTCAGAGGCAATGGGGAATTCGACGAGCAGAAGCAGGAGTTTGTCTAATTCAATTTCAGTGTTTAGTAGATATGTGAGGTGGAGACGTGGGAGAGCCTGGATTTTGGAAGAACAAAATGGAATGTCTAGATGGTAATAATCATCGAACTTGAATTCCTACTTTTGGAAACAAAATTTTATGTAGAAAGTTGAGTTCTTTAATCATTTTAAGATGTAAATAGCACGAGAATTGCTGAATTTGATACTACTAGTTTTGAGTTAATGAAGCAGGGTTATAATGTCTCAACTTTCATTAATATGGCCTGGGATGAGAAGAGAGGTGTTTTCTTGATTTGGGAATTCACATACGGAATTGTCGGAAAAAATCCAACTGGCCTGGCTTCTTCGGGTTCCAAGTGTGGAAGGACAATGATTGAAAACAATCTGGAGTTGAAAGTTGAAATTGTAAGCATTCTTTATGATTACTTACTCTGTAATTCTTTTATTCAAGTTCATTTAATGTCATAAAGTTTACTCTTTTAATCTTGAATTCTTCTTGTGGTTCGGACTCTATGTTTGAATGGAAATAGATTGATGGTCTACGTCAAGTATCAATGTCATGGAGACATTAGGAGTACTAAATTGTCTTCTTTCTGATTTTTATGAGTGACTAAAACAACGAAGGAACTTCTTTTGTGAAAGCCTCTGCCTCAGTCCTTATAGGAAGCCACTGACTTTAGCATATTAGATGAGGCCTTTTTTGAAAAATCTACTTGGGGAATATCCTTGTCTCTCATTGGTGATAAGTGTTGCCCATCGAACTTGTTTTGTGATGTTATAAGATACAATCTTGTAATGCATTCACAGGGAGTGCATATATCAGCATCCTAAATCTATTAAACAGTACTATGACAGATTTCACAACTAGCGTAAATGGTGTGTTGTGTGACTTGCGTCTTGTTTATTGTTGCACAGTGGACATTTCATATATTAACAATGGAGGAGATTATTAAACATAATATATTTCTAAACTTGGTTACAAGAAGATGCTGACAACAAAGTACCTCAACAAAGATGACAGTTAAAAAAAAAAATTCCATATAAAAAAGAGAAAAAGTTAAAAAGAATGGGATGTCCTTGTGATTAAGGGTTGTTTGGGTGATAAGGTTTCTTCCCATTTAATAATGGTTGCAGAATCGTATTTTGTTTGGGTTCATCAGCTGTTGTGCAGCTTACATGCTTTGAAAAAAAGAGAGAAATCGATTAGATAGAGTTCAATCTTGTTGCATGGACTACTAAGTGTGTTTGGTTTCAAACGTATCGCTAGTAAGACTTGTGTACTAGTATTTTAGTTACTGGTGATGTTTAGTCAGCTAGGGTGCCCATTCACTTGCCAAATACTAGTGTAGTATGCCTTAATGTGTATTCAATATTCTCCCCTGGTTGATTATCAATATAAAAGGGGAACTTGACTTGTTCCCAGCAAAAACTTAAAAGTCATCCCCTGGTGATGTTTAGTCAGCTAGGGTGCCCATTCACTTGCCAAATACTAGTGTAGTATGCCTTGACGTGGATTCAATATTCTCCCCTGGTTGATTATCAATATAAAAGGGGAACTTGACTTGTTCCCAGCAAAAACTTAAAAGTCATCCCCTGGTGATGTTTAGTCAGCTAGGGTGCCCATTCACTTGCCAAATACTAGTGTAGTATGCCTTGACGTGTATTCAATATTCTCCCCTGGTTGATTATCAATATAAAAGGGGAACTTGACTTGTTCCCAGCAAAAACTTAAAAGTCATCCCTTTCTTTCTTTCAAGAGGTGTCTTCCTGTGTCATTTCTTAGAATATTGCAACATTTGTTTTTCTTGGCCGGGGCCTACAGGCTCAGTTTCTTCACTTGTACATTATCATCAGAATCTTCCGAGTGAAAGACTTTTTTTCAAGAGTCTCATTACGATAAGGATTTATTTTTATTTCATTTCATGTTTACGCTTAAATTTGTTAGCTGTTTAGTTTAATACTAATGGAATAATAATAAAACAGTAATGTTAACTTGAGTATATTATGTTATTTAATTTATATTACCTATCAAAATACATGTACGAGACTGATTCATTGATAACGTTATAATTTTTTTTTATCTTTATAATAGATATCAGCTGTCTATCATTGGATCTAATAGGTAAAAACTCCCTTGTTTTCAGTTTAATTTTCAATATACCGCAATTTAGTACTGTGGATTATAATAAATGTCTAAAATGTCCTTAACATTTAATTTGGTAAATGTATCGTCCGCAGTTTAATTCTGTGGACAAAAAAAATAAATTATATTATAAATAAATTATATCGTCCGCAGTTTAATAAAACGGGTAAAAAAAATAAAATTATACCGTCCGTAGTTTAATACTGTAAACGGGTAAAAAAAATTAAAAATTATCGTTTGCAGTTTAATACTGTGAATGGATAAATAAAAAAATAAAAATTTATCCTCTATAATTTAATATTGTGAACTGATAATTTTTTTTTTTAACCCACTGACTACACTACAGTTTAATATTGCTGACGTCACATCCCTACTTGCTGACCCACTTTCTTCCTTCTTATTGCTGACATCATATCCCTACTTTCTTCCTTCTTTTTTCAACCAGAGCTCAACTTTTCATTCATCCTCTCATCTCTATTGGCCTGTTCGGCATTAACTTATAAGTTGATCAATCGAACTTATAAGTTAAGTTTGTTAAAAAAATGGTTGTTTGGAACTTATAAGTCAACTTATAAATTGACTTATAAGTCAGGAAAAATAAGTAAGTAAAACTTACTTATTTTTTTTGGACTTATAAGTCATTTTTTAAGTTTTGGTCAAACCTATTGAAATGTCCATTTTGCCCTCTTTTATTTTAACATGTTATTTCCTTTGAGGTTATTTTAGTAATTTTAACATTTTATTTTAACTTATAAGTCATTATTAGCCGAACACATCCATAACTATTATTTATAATTCCCGACTTATAAGTAAAAATGATGCCGAACATTTTTACTTATAAATTTACTAAAATTTTAATTTATAAATCGACTAAAATTTTAACTTTAAGTCAAAAAAAAAAAAATCACTCTCAAACGAACCCTAGAGCTATCGTATCTAATCCATAGAACTTAAGAGTTTTGTCTCTTTATTTCTTTCTTTTCACATGTTGGATTCTTCAAATAAGTCCGTAGATCTGTTCTTGACTTCTTATTTGAAGTCAGGAACATAGTTTTGATACGGTCTTTGTTCAATTAATTCGGTACCTCCATGAAATAAGATGGGCTAGGTGAATCAATTGATTATTGTTGCAGATCTAATTACCAATTATGATTATTGCGTGCTATTACGCCGGAGCCACAGTTCTTCGTTGGAATCCACTTCAAATGTTTGTATCATTATATATTCGCGGTGGAAAAAAATAGCAAGGGCATTAACACCCATTTTAGATTATTATGTTGTTTAGCTCAAATTATTAAAACCCATTAAACGTCTCCTCCAACATTGAAGCTAAATCCCTCTTTCACTATATATGTAGTTTTCTTTTTTCCTCATTATTCAACAAAATCATGGTGACTGAAAATGGGAGAGAAAATTTGGACGTGGGTAGATATGTTTTTTTGTGTGTGTATATATGTAGCTTATGTAGGTGTGAAATTAAGCTTTTTGCATCCCAAAAAAAATCTGAATTGGGATGATTATTGTGGTTATTCACAAAAAGAGAAGCTTGAAGGTTTGAATGGAACCGTGAGAATTGGTGGTGGAGAAGGAACTAAGGGGGCCAGGGCTACGAAGGTTGGCTGTGATTGAATGAAGATGGAGAAGTCAGGTTTTTAAACAAATCTTCAAACGGACGGTAATTTTTTTTTATTAGTCCACAATATTAAATTATGGACGATATATTTATCAAATTGAATGTTGGGGATATTTTAGATATTTATTATCGTCCGCAGTATTAAACTGCGAACATGAGAGTTTTTAACTATTAGATCTAAAGATAGACGATTAAAATTTGTTATAAGGATAAATAACTATTTATAAATTATTAATGAATCAGTCCCTATATATATATATATATATATATATATATATATAATATTATACAAGTTATTGACAATAAATATACAAGGCCAAGCTCATTTTATACAAGTTGATTGTTGTTGGGTTCCTTGTGTAGGATAGGCTTAGTTTCTCGCGGCCTAGACACATTGCTATCCGTCGCAGCCCAAGCACCCAAATTGCAGTCCTAATCAGCCTTGGTAGTTGGTACACTAATGATTTGTACAATACTATATTAATAATTCGTGTAAGGCACAAGAAATATCGTTGATAAATATAATCTAAAATTATGGTTTGTATTATTTAATATTATAATTTGAATATAAATAATATAGTATGAATGATAATAAACTAACAATACATTGAACATGAAATATATGAGTTGAATGTAGATTAAATTATTATATATATTATTATATATTATATATAATAATAATAATAATAATAATAATAATAATAATAATAATAATAAATAGTAGCTAATAGACAGATTGACTCGAGCCTGAGGGGAACTTTTATGTATTTTTATTTTTTGTGGGTTCATTCAGGGAAAAAGCCCAGAAAAGAAGGGAACAAAACAATTAAAGAAGAACATAGACGAGCAAAGGAGCACCTAAAAAATCATAATCGAATAATAACTTCACTGTCGATTGATTGCTTTGTTAGCAAGTCAATCATCACACTATTAATATAACAATTAAGCATAACTTATTAATTTTTTTAAAAAGCTTATCAGTAGCTCAATAACACTAATACTTTACATTTTCGGTTTTAATTTAAGCACTTGAAAAGGAGCACATATACTTAACAAGTTTAATAAGCACATGTAACAATAAAGAATCAATTAATTTGTCCACGGAAAGAGGGTCGTAAATTCATAATGTTGTCACTGGTGAATGGGATGATGATTATGTCTAAACCGTGTCATTCCATTAAAACTTGGCTAATGGTATTAAATATCAACGTCAATAGTCAAAATTGATAGATACAGAAGAAGTGATTTGGTCGCTTATCTAGTTCATTAAACCATTATTTATTTTTATCAAATCTACCACATGATGAAGCATGTCACAAGCACCATCCAAGAAAGTATAAAAAAACTGAAATTTCATCCTCTTGCACATTATTCTATGAGAGATTATTTTATATTTTTAGTATAAATAAATAATATATTTTTTCTCTTATATATTTGTGAGATCTATTTATAATGAGACTCACAAATATAAAAAAATATATATATTATTCATTTACTCTAAAAATATAAAATAATTTTTTTATTATTCACCATCTAATCATTCCCACTGTATCAACCAATTTCTAGTGTAACAAAATTCATCAACTCTCAAACATTCAGAACCCAAAAACAAAAGTTGAACCGAAATATTGGACTATGTGCCGTCTCAAATAAGAAATTTACTATCAGACTTTTATTTATACCCAAACAACTTGATGATTAATGATCTATTAATTAGTACAAATTACAAATGACCTAAATGATGTACTCTCTCAATCTGTGAACTCTTAAAATTTAAAATTAATATAAATTTATTTAATTTCAATTGGTGCATGCAAAATGAATGTTTATCGTGAATTTTAACACAATAATTTAAAAGTGCATTTTTTTTTGCATATAACCTGCTCTTATAATTTAAAACGAATATAGTATTTTCTATAGCTTCATTAAGTAACCAACTCTTCCAAAATCTTAAAACATCAAAAAGAGGCCCCAATAATATACTCACTTTGTCTTTAAGAGAATGAGTTAAATATATTTTTCACATAAATTAAAAAAAAAAAAAAAAAAGCGAAAATAAATTCAAAATTTAAATTTTATGACCCCATAAGATTACATAAAGTGATGAGTACATATTTATCCTTTATTTTATGTACTCTATACTTTAAGTCATTTTTTGAGGATGAAGGGGGTAACAAATTAACAAGTTATTTTTCAAATTTTTAAACAAGTACCCCGTATAATATAAGTAAATTTACATATATTCTAAGAAAATTGATATTTTTTTATATATAAATAATATTTTTACATAATTTGTTTTCAGCATAATTATAAATTTCACTTATTATTTATATAAGAGGTATCATGTAAAGATATTATTTTTATATATGAAAATATTAATTTTTATATTTTAAACATTAAGTTTAGTACATTCAGCAAATAATGATGAGAGAGAGGAATAAGAAGTCACTACAATGACTTGGTCTATCCGCCTAACCGTGTGAGCCAATTGAAATTTCTATAAAAGGGCGGCGAGTGGTATTAATTTGGAAAGTCAACAGTCAAACTTGATTGACGAAGAAGAAGATTGTGGCCCATATCCAATTCATTAAAACCAATTTTCATAATTATCAATCATGTCACAAACACCATCTAAGAAAGTATAAATCAATACCTTTCTCATTCCCTCTATATAAAGCAATTTCTAGGGCAACAAACTTCATTAAATCTCAAAATTAAGCTCTGTTCATCAATGGCTTCCTTCAATTTTCTCAGATCAAGTCCTCTGATTTTATCTCTTTTTCTTTTCTCGCAATTCTCCATGATCAACGGTCACTACGAAGACGAAGGGATCCCTGCAGATTTAAATGAAAGGGGTTTAATTGTGGTGAAAATATGGTGTTTAATAATCATATTTTTGGTGACTTTTGGGTGCGGCTTATTCCCGTATTTTTTCCGGTTAAATTCTAATGTTCTTGAGTTGGGAAATCAATTTGCTGGCGGGGTATTTCTTGCAATCTCTTTGCATTTCTTGGCGGATTCAGCCGATGTGATGGATGATTATACGGAGGGTTCGTCTGTTATTCCTTTCTTATTTGTTTTAATTGGGTATGTTCTTACTTTATTTGGTGAGTCCATATTATTCAAGATTAAGAGTAAAAAGGATGCTTTTGTTCAAGTGGAGGAAGGGATAAAAGCAGAGGAATCTGCAAGTGATATTATCAGCCCAATTTTAGTGAACAGGGCAGCCATTGAAGTGTCCGTTCTTCTTATTTTGGGACTTGCTCTGCATTCAGTTTTTGAGGGCATAACCATTGGATTAGCAGGTAAACTTAATTTTCTTGAAATCAGTGACCAAGACAGAAATAAAGTTTAGTGGGTCAAATTTTGAGTCTACAAATAATATAGGTTTTTTTTTAGGGCAGCGCTCCCGCATATGCACATATATATACATTGACGGAATCAGAGTCATATTATAGGGGAGGTCAAAATCTCTTAATAAAAAAAATTATTTATTGACGCCATGAATAGAGGGGTCAAAATCTTCGAACTGTCGACAATAGAGGATGAAGTTGGGGGGTTAAAAAATAAAATTTCGCCTGAAATTTAGCTCGAAGGTCGAAATTTCCGAGGTCAAATGACCCCCTCGCCCCCTGTTTCTGCCTATATATATATATATATATATATATATATATATATATATATATATTTATTAAATTATAATAGACTTTTTTAAAGATAAATTATTTATAAATAATTAATTTTTTTAAAAATAATATAAAATAGATTATTAATTAGTTTAAAAGATTATATGAATATACATATGTAGAGAAAGTAGGAATGATATGATATTAAAATTTAAGTGAAAAAGTTATAAGTTTTTAATTTGGTTCTGTATATTAAAAAATTTCTAAAATTTTAGTAAGATCAATTTGTATATAATATTTAATTTTTTTATATATTATAAAACAAAACAAAAATTCAACGGGATCAATTGACCACACAATCTTAGGTGTGGCTTCGTCCCGCTTGAAATTGCTTCTATCATCTTCTCATGTTCGGGTAAACAAGTACATTGTTTCCCAAAAAAAGAGTATCGTCTTGTTGATATATTTTGATAAGAAAAAAAGTTTCTCATTTATTTTGATAATATTATAAAGACAGTTGATAATATCATAAAAATATTTATGGCGTTAGAATATTTTTATATTTATTTTAACGACAATTTTTAGAATACTTTTATATTTGTTCTAATTATTTTTTATATGCAAATAGAGCGCGACCGATACGCATGGAGATATTTGTGGACAATTTCAATTCATAAGGTTTTCTTAGCAATAGCCCTGGGGATTGCAGTGCTGAGGATGCAACCAAACAGGCCATTTCTGACCAGCGTGGCATACTCTTTTGCCTTTGCAATTTCAACCCCGACTGGAATAATAATAGCCCTTATTATTAAAGAATCAGCTCAAAGAGGTGCAGCTGATTGGATCTATGCTCTTACACAAGGGATTGCTTGTGGAGTTTTCCTCCATGTTTCCATATATCATCTGCTAGCTAAAGGTTTTAAGCCACAAGACCAGTGTTATTATAAAACTCCATTCCGTAGATTTTTCGCCTTATTTCTGGGGGTGTTGGGTATAACAATTGGTTTAATTTTCAATTAGTTATGGTTCTAGTGAATTTGATTTATTTATTTTTATTTAATTTACAAGTAAATAAGAATTTATTTCATTGTAAACCATATGAATACTGGATTATTTTGTAATGATGGTGAATGTTTCTTGAAAATTATGTATAGCAATGCAGCACATGATATATATATATATATATACACACACACACACACGATCATTTTGTAAAGCTATTTTATAATTTTTCTTTACATGTAAGAACGAGAAACATAAATCTGGGCAACGAATTCTACCTAAAAACCGAAGAGTCTGTGAGTGATATTATCAGCCCAACTTTAGCGAACAGAGCGGCCATTGAAGTCTCCATTCTTTTTATTTTGGGGTTAGCTCTGCATTCAGCTTTTGAGGGCATCACCATTGGATTAGCAGGTAAACTTGATTTATACATACATATAGCTAGGGGTGTCCATCGGTAAAAAATCGAACCGGTACCGAACCGAAATTACCGCTAAAACACGAACCGAAAACCGAACCGAATTATCGGTTTCGGTACCGGTTTGGTACAAATTCGGTTCGATTTTTTCGGTTTTTACCGATTAGCAATATATATAATAATTATTAATTATATATATTATTATATATATAATAATATATATAATTATTATTAATTATATAATAATTAATATAAATTTATTATTAAATTACGTAATTCGGTTTTTTCGGTATACCGAATAGAACCGAAATGTAAAATTACCCGTACCGCTACCGATACCGAAAAATATAAAAAACCGAAAAAACTGAAACCGAAAAAATCGGTACCGAAAAAAACCGATACCGATCGGTTCGGTAAAAAATCGAAAAAACCGAAAATTTTGAACACCCCTACATATAGCCATAGAGGGGCGGACGCAAGATTTTCAGTAAGGGTGGATAGGAGTGAGCAAAAAAGGGATAAAGCCGAATAACCGAACATAACCGAAATTTTTTAACCGAATTATTTCGGGTATTCGGTTATTTTATCTAATTCGGTTATAACCGTTTTGCTAGTTCGGTATTCGGGTTTTAAAACGGTTAGTGAAATATTGTTATTCGGTTAACCGAATAGCTTAAAAAAAATAATTTAAACTCTCCTTCTGAAATGTTCAGCACTATTTATATTCGGTTATAAATACCAATATTTCACTATTTATATTTATATTTAAATTCTTAGGCTTCGGAATTTGGCTGCCAACTATATTAACTATTGGTCTTTGGCATAACCCTTGGTTGGATAGGCAGCCTCTTGCTCGGCACCATACTGATCCTATTTTCACTCATGCTGGCCTACCATCATCTGCTAAAGTCAGTAAGATCATACATAATAATGATTGGAAACCTCCTCGCTCAAATCACTCGAGGGTGTTGCGCATGAAGGAAATGCTTAGTACTGCACCCCTGCCATCAAACGCTCCAGATCTTGTACTGTGGGATGGCCAACTGCACTCACAAATTAAGGCTGCTATTATATGAAATTCTATTCGCAGCTATAAACCCCGTTCTGTGGCATAAGTGATAAGCTTGTCTGGCATCACATGTATGTTCCTCAATACTCTTTCTTCTTGTGGCTGACTATGCATAGAAGGCTATTGAATTGGTTTCAACACACATGCTGTTTCTGTAATCAAACTGAGGAATCTTTTCAACATCTTTTCTACAACTGTGCTTAATTTCGGTTATTAACCGAAATAACCGAATTGTATATTTGGTTATTCGGTTATTTATAAATTCGGTTAATTATTCGGATAATAAAATGTAGAATATTTCGGTATTCGGTTATATCCGAATAAGCAATTCGGTTCGGATATAACCGAATTGCTCACCCCTAAGGGTGGACACTCTTATAAATAAATAAAAAATAATAATTTAATAGCATTTTTTGAATTAAAACATAATTAATCAATTCCTGAATAAGTTCAAACAATAAAAATTCTAATGACAACATTTAATAGCACTTGAGTTTAAAAAATATTTATTCATATATCTATTCATTCTAATTCAAAATATCAAATACAAAATACACAACATAATAAAAAAACTAAATAATATGATCAAATCAAACACCAAATAATAGTCTTAAAACAAAATTATATATTCACAATTTATGTCTTTATTGATTTAAATACAACATCAAATGACACAAATGTTGAAAACTTAAATATTTATTGTAAAATTAAAAATCATGTACGAATTTACTAATTAGCATAAATGAATAAAAATAAATAAGAATCAAAACTAAATAATTAACTACTCGTAGTAATTAAAAAAATTAGAGAAAAATTTAATGATATTTAACCTTAACCCTAAAAAATTGAGAAAAATAAAATAGACACGTGAAATAAAAATTGATATTTGAATTTGAAAGAGGATATTAGAAATATCTATTTTTTTTTTGTTGATATTTTAGAAATATCTAATTGTTAATAAGTGATCATTTTTTTTTAATATTTTAAAGGGAGAGCACTATTAACCCTATACCTAAAAAAAAATTCCAAAAAACAAGGGTGGGCACTTGCCCCCCGCCCCTTTTTGGATCCGCCCCGGCGTACGTATAATGTTCTTGAAATTGCTTCTTTCCTTAATTTCCGTTCGTTCTCAGAAAAGTCATTTGTTGATATTTTTTGCTTAAAAGAAGAAGTAGTCTTATTTGTTTTGGCGATATTATAAAGATAGGTAATAATGTTAAAATAATATTTATATTATCAAAACAAATATATATTTAATAATATTTTTATATTTATTTTAATGATATTTTAAAGTTTAAACTTACAGTTACACGTAATGTTCTGTCAATATAATTATTACTTTGTTACTACTAGTTACTATTTGAGGATAAGTATGCAGAGAGTGGATCTTTGGAGTGATGCTAGTTGATGAATATGGAATTCTAAATGCTAAACGATTCATGAAGTATGGCGAGATCTCGCGGAAGGGAGAGGCGCCATCATATTTTCCACCTGGGATTATCCACATATTATAATTTTTTTTTCTTTCCATTTTTTAAAACATCCATGTAGGATAATAATTGACAGCCGTTAATTTTTTTTAACAGAGTTGCTTACTTTCATATTTTTTATTAATTCAACGGGATAATGAAATAAATTAGAAGTTTGAGGGACTAATACACAAAGTTGGTTAAGTACAATGGAATAAGTGTTAGCTTTGCCTGACGATAAATATTGAACAATAATATATCTTTAAATTTTCAAATTTTAAGAATGTAAATCTTTTTGTTGAGCAGAGAGAGTATATTTTTTGTTCCAATTAATTTTTTCTCTAATTACTTTTGAAATGCAAACAGAACGCGACGGATACACATGGAGATATTTGTGGATAATTTCAATTAACAAGGTTTTCTCAGCCATAGCCCTGGGGATTGCAGTACTGAGGATGCAACCAAACATGCCATTTCTGACCAGCGTGGCATACTCTTTTGCCTTTGTAATTTAAACCCCTATAGGAATAATAATAGCTCTTATTATTAAAGATGTCAGCTCAATCAGACACAACTGATTGGATCTATGCTCTTACAAGTTAGAAATTTGAATTTTATTGAGTGCTTGTTTAGCTTAATATAGTTATAATTGAGTGCTTGTTTAGCTTCCTTGCGTTTAGAGCGTTACCTGCATTTAGAGTCTAAATGCAAGAGCCGACATTGTTAGTCATACAAAACGTACTAGCCGAACGCCTATGCGGGCAGCGTTTGAGAATATCAGAATCACTGAAAGAAAGGTAAAAAAAATACAAAGTAATTTTGGGAACTGTAAATTTTATTATGCAAGCAATATTTAACTTCTTATCAACACGGTGGCATGTCAGGTGGTGGTGGTAGCAATCGTGCTTTACCCCGCTTGCCATTTCTCACTATAAACGCCATATCCATTCCCCATGAAAGGTGACGCTCTAAATGGCAGTGCATAAACCAAACTCCTGACATTTAAAAACACAAACCGACAAAAGGTAATTAATACCTAAAACAGATTTATTTACTTAAAAAAAGGAAAGTAAAGAAATTGATAGTGTGATGCTTACCGGGGTTACTCGCCTTAAATCTCACAGCAGCCCAGCCATTCTTAGGGACAACAATGGTATTACGCATAGGCGGATCGACAAGATTATATGTTAAAGGATCCTTTTCCTTATCAAAATTACCAAAACCCCACCCCACAACGTAAAAACTGTACCCATGCAAATGAATGGGATGATCTATAGCCGATGCTGCTAGATTTGTCCCTTGATAAACTAACTCCACAGTAGAATTATACTTGAGTACGTTCACTTTAGTCCCTTTTTCCGGTACCTCTAGGTCCAAAGGCAAATAATCAGCCGTATAATTATACACCAGTGGAGGAACATTAGGAAAATCATCCCCAAAAACACCATTGATATGTTTATAGTAAGCCTCAAGTATATCGAACGACGGATTCACAAAACTTATGTTGTTCACGCTTGCAGCAAATCGTGTTCCATTTGGTCCCTCACATTGATTATTAGGACAAGGGAATGTGTTTATTGAGATAACGAATAACAATTTGGTGCTAATTTTTGAGGGGACAAAAATTGGATGGCTTTTACTAGCCAAGCTTTTAAATTCACCGAGGACGTTAAAAGCGGCCGTTGTATCATTGTAGCATGGAAGGTAAGGTAATTGAGGAGGTAAATTTGAAAGGTAAATTTGTTCATTGTACTGTAAAATTGCTGTGGTGGTGGAGCTATCAAAAGGTATGGTAGCATCGGATGAGTATGCCCTTGCAGCCATGTAATATTGACCAGGCTGCTGGTTGGCATGTAACAAGCAGTCTAGGGTTTGACCGGGGGATATTACCATGTATTCTCTTGTTAATGGCTTGGTGTATGAAGCATCTGCTGCAACCGCGGTGAGATTATGGTTGGCGATGGCGAAGAAGAGGATTTCGTTCAAGACCGCGTTGATTATTCGAAGTAGATAAGTCTTGCCGGGATCTACATTTAGTTTGAATGTTTCTGCATATGCAAGAGATCAGAAAGATTTTTTTTATAATTTTAATTTTAATTTTAAAATAACAAAATTAAGAATTTAAGATGTAGAAAGATTTGGACGTGTGAATTAATATTGTGGTACCAACCCTGTTTTGAGCATGGGTAAAAGTCACCAGGCTGACCATTTATAGTAAAAGCATCAGAGAGTATTGGGGGACCTCCTGTTTCAAGAAGTTCCTCTAGGACTTCATTCACATCTTTCTTCCACCATTCGCCTAATATATAGTCGACAAAAACAAGGGAGGGAAAAATAAGTTGCATGAAAATGGTAAAATTTCAATGCAATGTTTTTATATTTGCATGTAATCAAGATTTTCCATGGGTGGTAGAATAGAATAAAATCGACTCATAAAGAAGAAAAGTTCTCTATTAATTTGGTTTGTACCTATGGATTCAAGAGGAAAATAATGATAACTTCACAAATTATTGTTTATTGAAAAATCAATCTAATTATAAGTACTATTTAGGGGCAGAGTTACTAGTCGGCTTCGTCCGCTGTAGCCCGTGTAAGACCCCGAATTTTATGAAATACAAAATTTAATTTTTCTTCATATATATTTTTTTTGAAACAGTAAGTGGTTAAATTAACAAAATTGAAAGTTAAGGATGTTATGTGCAAATTTTATTTTGTCGGACAATATTCGCTTTGTCGGGGAATATTCGTTTGGTCGGGGAATATTCGTGCCGTACGACGGCGCCGAAATAATAAATTATTGGTGGACCCCACAACGGAATATTTGTCGGATATAGAAAACGATAGAAGTAACCTTTTTAAATAAAAATAGTCAACGGAACTGTTAAAATACCGGTGATAAAAGAATAGTAGCATACGGTAGTTTATGGTATTTTCTGTAGCACACGGTACTCTACAGTAACACACGGTATTGCATAGTGTCTCATATTATTGGTCTGATAATTGACACCGTAACTGTTACGCATCATTTCATCGATAATTGTCACTGCATAATATTTTATATTATCAATTCAATAATTGTTGTTACACAGTATTTTGCATTATTGATTTAATAATTGTCATTACACTGTATTTTATATCATTGAGTCAATAATTGTTGTTGCACTGTTTTTAAAATTATTGAACCTAATAATTGTCACAGTAACATATGCACAGTAATTCACATTATTGAATCAATAATTGTCATTACACAGTAACGTATGCTTTATTTTACATTATTGTTATCTCTATTATGATGTTATTTAAACAGTTGTATTTCATTAATTTATTGACTTGATATCTAAGAGCTAACTATACTGTATTTATAACAATTAGTCATAATAATTGAATTGATAAAGTTATTTGTTTATAATATAAAGTTAGGTGATTATTAGGTGATATGAAATGAATGGTGTAGATTAGAGTGTGAATTATTGTTGAATAATTGAATTGATTTGTTTATAATATAAAGTTAGGTGATTATTAGGTGATATGAAATGAATGGTGTAGATTAAAGTGTGAATTATTGTTGAATAATTAAATTGATTTGTTTATAATATAAAGTTAGGTGATTATTAGGTGATATGAAATGAATGGTGTAGATTAAAGATAATATAATATTTGAAATGGATGGTGTAGATTAAAAGATGATCTTTAAATGAATGGTTTAGATTAAATGAATGATAAGATTTTTGGCTATAAATAGAAGCCTTAACTTAAGGATTTTTCATAAACTTCCTTACTTGTTCTTTCTTTCTCTCTCTAAATACTTCTTGTGAAAGTTCTCTCTAAGTGTGCTTAAGTCATCTTGAGTATTTGTGAAGATCTATAAGTATACGTGTACTGTTCAAGTTAATCAACCTCATTTAAATCAATATCCAGTCACGTGTTGAGGTAAGGGATACCATCTTTTTCACCTTCCATTATTCAAACATATTATGGTAAGGGATTATCATTATTTGATTCTCGATAATAATATTGTTTCTTCCTTACTCATAAGACGTGCCTTTTATTTCCATGTATTAAATTGTGGGAATAACCTTACGGAGCGGATTGCCGCCTGTTGGTGAATAACCTTTCGTATTCATTCATTATTAATCTCTGAGAATAACCTTACGGAGCGGATTGCCGCCTGTTTGGTGAATAACTCTTTGTACTCAAATTCTATTAAATTGTGGGAATAACCTTACGGAGCGGATTGCCGCCTGTTTGGTGAATAACTCTTTGTACTAAAATTCTATTAAATTGTGGGAATAACCTTACGGAGCGGATTGCCGCCTGTTGGTGAATAACCCTTTGTATTAATTTCCTTCACCTTTTGTTAATCAAACCTGCTACGGTAAGGGATATTATTTTCTTTCATACTCCTAAATCGAAATTTATTATGGAACTATTGCTTCTATAATTCCTGAAAATATTATATGTTCCATAATAGTTGAACTTCATTATTTCAACTGAACCTTCCTATTTACGTGAACCTTTCTATTGAATTGTAACCGTTATTCTGAACTGTGGATCTTGAATATCATTTTTAAATTTCACTCCACATCATGTTGACAATTTGGACATTATTTGAATCTGTACAAAGTAAACTTCCGATACTTATTGTTATCCTATTTCTTCTGTTCATCATTTATATCATTCTAATCATCCAAAAATCAAGCTGTTGTGAATATCTGTGGCCGGGGGCACAGATGTGATATATTTGTTGAACAGATGATAGGTTAAAGGCGATATAATAGGTTAAAGGCGATACATCTGTTCGGTGTCTTTTATGGCACGTGGTGAATGTTCTCTTTGGCCCGTAGTGCAAAGATGAACTGTTGTTTGGTATGATTATGACCAAAGGCTGAATCTGGTATAATCATGACCGTTGGTGTTATATTGAATGTCTTTGGCCCGTAGTGCAAAGATGAACTGTTGATTTGCATGATTATGATCAGGAACTGTGAATTTGTATTATCTTGACTAATGATATTTCAGATGATAAAAGTTGATGATGTTTTTCCTAAAAAGAGAACCGAGTGGACATTATAGTCTGCATTATTCTTCTAATAGATTACTCATTCCGCTGCTATTATTGATCTGAACGTTGTTTAAGAATTTAACTGCAGTTTTTGATATAAACCTTGTAGTCTATTGTATTCTATCAAGAACTCAACTGTTGAAGACTAATGATAATTTATTCGTCATTATCTTAGTCATGATATTCTTTACTGGGCTATTTGAGCTCACCCTTTCTTTTGTTCCATTGTTTTTCAACAGGAGATGAAAACATAACAGGGTCTAGCCGGGGAATGGAGTGAGGGTCCGAGGAATAGTTATCATAGTTTTCACGTTTTGTAAAATAGTGTGGCAATAATAGTGAAGACTTAGTTGTGTATTATTATACACTGTATTGTTGTACGTTGTGTTTTGTTGTAATAATTTTGTTGTAGTCTTTTGACGACTCAAGTATGGGCTGTGTGGACCCAGATTTGGGGGCGTCACAGTTGGTATCAGAGCATATAACGAAGAGCCCCGAGCCTCTCGCTGGTGACTTCCTATTGAAAGGGGATGCACCGAAGCCAGACTCTCCGTAGGGGACGCCTATAGTACATGTGGCAAACTGATAGGTACCATTGTGAGGTGCTGTCCCTATGGTGGGATGAGAGTCACAGTTGGCATCAGAGCTTAGGGATATGGTCTTTAATGGAGATCTGGGGTAGAACTAGGAGGGGAGAGACGAATAGAATCAGTCACTAGTGTGTCCTACCTAAAATAGATTTTATTATCTAATGAGTCGATTTGAATGTAGGAACATGAAGTGATGAGTCAGTTTATTTGAACTAACATTTATTTTGTGACCACAGTTTAGTATGGCATCTGGAAATCAAGAGGTTAACTATGGAATACCTGAAGCAAA
The DNA here is from genome assembly GCA_947179155.2 of Hedera helix. Classification (NCBI taxonomy): domain Eukaryota; kingdom Viridiplantae; phylum Streptophyta; class Magnoliopsida; order Apiales; family Araliaceae; genus Hedera; species Hedera helix. The sequence continues at coordinate 40,490,437 of OX359276.1, read as the reverse complement.
TGTAGCCGAGAATCAAGAGGCCCCAAACAATCCTCCTGCCAACTCAGGAAATAATGTTCCTGATAACATGATGAACGATGGATTCTTTAGGAATTTCATGCAGTTCATACAGAATCAAGGAAGAGGAAATCCAGTCAATAATAACGGTAGAAACGCTGGCAATTTGAGGATGGTCACTGTTAAGCAATTTAAAGAATTAGGACCACCTGAATTCCACGGGAAGCCTGACCCACTCAAAGCGGAGGCATGACTAAAGCAGACGACAAAAATACTTGATGTCTTACAATGCGCTGATGATCAGAAGGTGCCATTTGCCACTTTTATGTTACGAGGTGAGACGGACCATTGGTGGGAAGCGGTAAAACGTATCCAACCTTCAGCACTCGAAATGTCTTGGACAGAATTCGAAGAACTGTTTAACGAGAAGTATTTCCCAGAAAGCATCCGCCATATGAAAGAGGTGGAATTCATTAAGCTGGAGCAGGGAAACATGACAGTCTCCCAATATGAAGCCAAGTTTGCCGAGTTATCTCGCTTTGCCACCCATCTTGTGGATGACGAAGCACGAATGAGTCGGATGTTCCTAAGCGGTTTGAGATTCAAAATTCGTCAACAACTTAGCTCTCATAAATTTAGTTTGTATTCAGATGTTGTAGATAGGGCTCAAAGGGTGGAGCAAACAGATGAAACATTGCAGCCAAGAGTTAATGATCAGCATAGAGAAAGGAGTGACAACAACCACAGGAACGAGAACCATCAAGGAGGTAACCAACACTTCGGTGGTAATTCCATACCAAATAACAGAAGAGGAGAATCTAGTGGGAACAATTTCAAAAGAAAGAGATTCCATAATAATTATGGAAGGGCACCAGCACCAGTACCAACACCAGCACCGACCCCAGTTTCAAGGGGAGAAGATCGACCACCAGTGAGATGCTATAGGTGTGGTCAGGAAGGTCACATCAGCCCAAACTGTACACTGCAGTCCAAAAAGTGCTACAGTTGTGGGAAAGAGGGTCATCTTGCGCGGTTTTGTCCTGCCACAAAATCAAGTCCAGCTGCAATGATGATACCAAAAGCTAGCGCGGATAAGGGAAAATCTGTAGTTCAAGGGAGAGCTTTTGTTGTGACATCCCAAATGGCGCGAAACTCGAACGAGGTGATAACCGGTAAGCTATTCATAAATTCTCGTGAAGTCTACGCTTTGTTAGATACTGGCTCTACCCATTCTTTTATCTCACCTGCATGTGCTCAGCGTTTAAACTTAACTCCTGAAAATTTGGACTTTGACTTATCAGTTGAAACCCCATTAGGAGAAATGACCATTACATCTACTGTCTATAAATCTTGTCTAGTTCAAATCAACAACCTCACATTACCTGTTGACCTTATTTCTTTGGAGATGCATGAATTTGATGTGATTTTAGGAATTGATTGGTTGACTACCCATCATGCTAAAATTGATTGTTTTCATAAGATTATTAGTTTTCATATTCCTAATCAACCTGTCATGCAAATTCAAGCAACTAAACCATTGAAATCTATAACTGTTATTTCTAGCCATAAAGCCATTCGTTTATTGAAAAACGGATGTCAAGCCTTTTTAGCTCATGTCACTGATTTGAACAAAAATACGTCAAACTTAAATGATATTCCCATTGTTAATGAGTTTCCTGACGTTTTTCCTGAAGAACTTCCTGGCTTACCCCCAAACCGTGAAATTGATTTTTATATTGATCTTGAACCCGGTACCAAGCCCATTTCCAAAGCTCCATACCGAATGGCTCCCATTGAACTTCAAGAGTTAAAAGTCCAACTACAGGAATTGTTGGATACCGGTTTCATTCGTCCGAGTGCATCACCTTGGGGTGCTCCTGTCCTTTTTGTGAAGAAGAAAGACGGGAGTATGAGATTGTGCATTGACTACCGAGAATTGAACCATGTCACCATCAAGAACAGGTACCCGTTACCTCGGATTGATGACATGTTTGATCAATTGCAAGGCGCTCAACATTTCTCAAAGATTGATCTCCGTTCTGGATATCATCAGTTAAAGGTTAAAGCTGAGGACATTCCAAAGACTGCTTTCAGAACTCGTTATGGGCATTATGAGTTCTTAGTCATGCCTTTTGGACTAACTAATGCTCCTGCAGCTTTCATGGACATAATGAACCGGATATTCAAGGAACATTTGGATCATTTTGTGATTGTCTTTATTGATGACATCCTCATATACTCCAAGAGTCGCGAGGATCATGAACAACACCTGAGATTGATACTACAAAAGCTCCGTGAAAACAAATTATATGCCAAGTTGAAGAAATGTGAGTTCTGGCTTGAGGAGGTCGCGTTTCTTGGGCATGTGATTTCTAGTCAAGGAATATCAGTCGATCCTGCGAAGATTGAAACGGTACTAAATTGGGAACAACCCAAAACAGTAACCGAAGTCCGAAGTTTTCTGGGTCTAGCTGGTTATTAACGGAGATTCGTAGAAGGATTTTCTCGAATCGCCACTCCATTAACGCAGCTTACTCGGAAAAGCACAAAATTCATATGGAGCGAGGAATGCGAGAAAAGTTTCCAAGAACTCAAGAAGAGACTGGTTTCAGCTCCTGTTCTGACCATACCATCAGGATCAGGAGAATTTGTTATCTACAGCGATGCTTCTGGCAAAGGTCTAGGCTGTGTCCTTATGCAACATGGAAAGGTTATAGCCTACGCCTCTCGACAACTCAAAGATTATGAGAAAAATTATCCTACTCATGATCTAGAGTTGGCAGCAGTCGTTTTCGCGTTGAAGATCTGGAGACACTACTTGTACGGAGAAAAAGTGGATATCTATACGGATCATAAAAGTCTCAAGTATTTCTTCACCCAGAAGGAACTCAACATGCGACAACGACGTTGGCTTGAGCTGTTAAAGGATTATGAGGTTGTAAGACCCCGAATTTTATGAAATACAAAATTTAATTTTTCTTCATATATATTTTTTTTGAAACAGTAAGTGGTTAAATTAACAAAATTGAAAGTTAAGGATGTTATGTGCAAATTTTATTTTGTCGGACAATATTCGCTTTGTCGGGGAATATTCGTTTGGTCGGGGAATATTCGTGCCGTACGACGGCGCCGAAATAATAAATTATTGGTGGACCCCACAACGGAATATTTGTCGGATATAGAAAACGATAGAAGTAACCTTTTTAAATAAAAATAGTCAACGGAACTGTTAAAATACCGGTGATAAAAGAATAGTAGCATACGGTAGTTTATGGTATTTTCTGTAGCACACGGTACTCTACAGTAACACACGGTATTGCATAGTGTCTCATATTATTGGTCTGATAATTGACACCGTAACTGTTACGCATCATTTCATCGATAATTGTCACTGCATAATATTTTATATTATCAATTCAATAATTGTTGTTACACAGTATTTTGCATTATTGATTTAATAATTGTCATTACACTGTATTTTATATCATTGAGTCAATAATTGTTGTTGCACTGTTTTTAAAATTATTGAACCTAATAATTGTCACAGTAACATATGCACAGTAATTCACATTATTGAATCAATAATTGTCATTACACAGTAACGTATGCTTTATTTTACATTATTGTTATCTCTATTATGATGTTATTTAAACAGTTGTATTTCATTAATTTATTGACTTGATATCTAAGAGCTAACTATACTGTATTTATAACAATTAGTCATAATAATTGAATTGATAAAGTTATTTGTTTATAATATAAAGTTAGGTGATTATTAGGTGATATGAAATGAATGGTGTAGATTAGAGTGTGAATTATTGTTGAATAATTGAATTGATTTGTTTATAATATAAAGTTAGGTGATTATTAGGTGATATGAAATGAATGGTGTAGATTAAAGTGTGAATTATTGTTGAATAATTAAATTGATTTGTTTATAATATAAAGTTAGGTGATTATTAGGTGATATGAAATGAATGGTGTAGATTAAAGATAATATAATATTTGAAATGGATGGTGTAGATTAAAAGATGATCTTTAAATGAATGGTTTAGATTAAATGAATGATAAGATTTTTGGCTATAAATAGAAGCCTTAACTTAAGGATTTTTCATAAACTTCCTTACTTGTTCTTTCTTTCTCTCTCTAAATACTTCTTGTGAAAGTTCTCTCTAAGTGTGCTTAAGTCATCTTGAGTATTTGTGAAGATCTATAAGTATACGTGTACTGTTCAAGTTAATCAACCTCATTTAAATCAATATCCAGTCACGTGTTGAGGTAAGGGATACCATCTTTTTCACCTTCCATTATTCAAACATATTATGGTAAGGGATTATCATTATTTGATTCTCGATAATAATATTGTTTCTTCCTTACTCATAAGACGTGCCTTTTATTTCCATGTATTAAATTGTGGGAATAACCTTACGGAGCGGATTGCCGCCTGTTGGTGAATAACCTTTCGTATTCATTCATTATTAATCTCTGAGAATAACCTTACGGAGCGGATTGCCGCCTGTTTGGTGAATAACTCTTTGTACTCAAATTCTATTAAATTGTGGGAATAACCTTACGGAGCGGATTGCCGCCTGTTTGGTGAATAACTCTTTGTACTCAAATTCTATTAAATTGTGGGAATAACCTTACGGAGCGGATTGCCGCCTGTTGGTGAATAACCCTTTGTATTAATTTCCTTCACCTTTTGTTAATCAAACCTGCTACGGTAAGGGATATTATTTTCTTTCATACTCCTAAATCGAAATTTATTATGGAACTATTGCTTCTATAATTCCTGAAAATATTATATGTTCCATAATAGTTGAACTTCATTATTTCAACTGAACCTTCCTATTTACGTGAACCTTTCTATTGAATTGTAACCGTTATTCTGAACTGTGGATCTTGAATATCATTTTTAAATTTCACTCCACATCATGTTGACAATTTGGACATTATTTGAATCTGTACAAAGTAAACTTCCGATACTTATTGTTATCCTATTTCTTCTGTTCATCATTTATATCATTCTAATCATCCAAAAATCAAGCTGTTGTGAATATCTGTGGCCGGGGGCACAGATGTGATATATTTGTTGAACAGATGATAGGTTAAAGGCGATATAATAGGTTAAAGGCGATACATCTGTTCGGTGTCTTTTATGGCACGTGGTGAATGTTCTCTTTGGCCCGTAGTGCAAAGATGAACTGTTGTTTGGTATGATTATGACCAAAGGCTGAATCTGGTATAATCATGACCGTTGGTGTTATATTGAATGTCTTTGGCCCGTAGTGCAAAGATGAACTGTTGATTTGCATGATTATGATCAGGAACTGTGAATTTGTATTATCTTGACTAATGATATTTCAGATGATAAAAGTTGATGATGTTTTTCCTAAAAAGAGAACTATAGTCTGCATTATTCTTCTAATAGATTACTCATTCCGCTGCTATTATTGATCTGAACGTTGTTTAAGAATTTAACTGCAGTTTTTGATATAAACCTTGTAGTCTATTATATTCTATCAAGAACTCAACTGTTGAAGACTAATGATAATTTATTCGTCATTATCTTAGTCATGATATTCTTTACTGGGCTATTTGAGCTCACCCTTTCTTTTGTTCCATTGTTTTTCAACAGGAGATGAAAACATAACAGGGTCTAGCCGGGGAATGGAGTGAGGGTCCGAGGAATAGTTATCATAGTTTTCACGTTTTGTAAAATAGTGTGGCAATAATAGTGAAGACTTAGTTGTGTATTATTATACACTGTATTGTTGTACGTTGTGTTTTGTTGTAATAATTTTGTTGTAGTCTTTTGACGACTCAAGTATGGGCTGTGTGGACCCAGATTTGGGGGCGTCACAGCCCGTCCTAATTTTTTTTAATATTAGATATACTATATAATTAAGTAGTCATAAGTTGAAATAACATTGATAAGTCTAACTCAAAATAGTCCTAAGTTAGAATAGTCTTATCAACTCAACCCAATTTAAATTCCTAACTCCGCCTCCAATACTCTTTAGTCGACGAGAAATTGGGACATAAGGAATCACATAAAATAAATAAAAATAATGCTATGCAGACTACATAAAATTTATAAAAAATAAAAACAAACTTGTAATTTGTTGATTACTTCGATTCAGATGTGAGTCTTATAATTTAATCAATCACATTAGACACATCATTTAGTATTCATTCGTCATATATATACTAAAATATTATAAAATAGACAACTTTACATACACTACAATTAAACATTGTATACGTTTCAACTATTAAAAAGTAAGATTTGACACGAATAAAACAATAATAAATAGAGGGAATATATGGTATTCAAAATGACAGTTGTTTACCTAAGATAATGGGCACTTCTTGATGAGGTTTGGGGAAGGGATAGCTAGTAACATGCTTGGGATAGACAAAAATAGCCCCATGGACCGTGGCTCGTGTCCAGTCGCTATGGGCGTGCCACCACAGAGTACCTTCCTCTGTCGAAAATATCACCTTTTGCCTGAAAATTTTCCCCGGTTGGATAGGGCACTGTGTGATATATTCAGGACCATCTGACCATGGATATCTGGGTTGCTTCACTCCATGCCTGCAATTTAAACCATAATTAGCTACATATATAATTACTTATATGTATGCTGATCAAAAAATAAAATAAAATATCAGAAATATAAAATTTCCCAAATTTAGTGTACCAGTGAATAAGCCTATCAATGGCCCAGATCAAAGCAAATCATCTCTGATCTAATTTGATTCACCAAATGTGATAACGGATCATTGATTTGATTCATTATGTAATGGATCATTGATCTGTCCCATGATCCACATGATCATTCAAATCGATTCATTTAAAATAAATAAATTATTTTTTCAATTATATTAGTTTATAAAATGCTATTACTCATAAAATTATTGTAAGTTATGAAAGATAATCTCCCTAAAAAAGTTATTTTCTCACTCTAATTCTTTCAACTTTCTCTCGTTAAAATTTTCCGACTTCTGTGTCTAAAATTGTAGTTCTAAATTCTAATCGTAACCATATGGCCCCAAAAATTTCCACGGTCAAAATAAACCAATATTTATTTCATTACTTCTATATTAAAATATTGTTATTAGATGTTTTAACCTCAGGCTAAGCTCGTGAAATGCCTTGTTCAGAATGTTAAGGTAGATATGTATAATCTAGACTGATAGACCCCACCCCCTTTCACCCATTCTCATTAGTAAACTAGAGCAATCTGCCTAATGAACAGAACAGTATAATATAGGAGTAATTATTTAGTTGTCCTGCGGTCCTTGTCACGTGATGTCCCGCATAATTCATTTTAAATGTTAAAATAATAGCACATAAATAGTGTAGGACACCACGTGACAGGTGTTTCAAAAACATTTAATAATCTTTCATAATTTAGAAAGAGAAAAGAAAACCCACGAGACTAATGAGTTCGCTGTTTCAATCCACTAAGCTGGAACATATGGGATTTTCTTGTTTTGCTTTGTGGATCAGTGGATCAAATCAAATCTGATCCATGATTTGGCTCATTTAACATAGAGAATTAATATTTTCACGAGTTAATTTGATATTTTCATGAGTCCCATTTGATTTTATAAAAATATAAAATTAATTTGTGAAAATATCGATTCTCTTCGAATATTGATCCAATTGATCAAATTATCACAAATCAGTGAATGAATGAGTTGGAGTTTTAATCAAATAAACTAGGTCGGAGCAAGTCAAATCAGGGCCAAGATTTGGCTTAATGATAGCCCTACCAGTGAATAGTGATGTTATGTTTTCCTCGGTTATAAACGGTGATAATGACTGTATCTCCCTTGTGAGCGTACACAGTTGGCCCGGGAAATAGTCCGTTCACTGTCAAAATCTTTTTTGTTTTGCAGAGCCTTGTGTAGCTTTCTTCCCTCACCTGCAATACATAAAATTATATATACTCATTAGATTTTAAATTACGACTACGTTTGAAAACTGAATATATAGCGGCCTTCGGAATTGGAATTGAAAGCACAACTGCAATTTCATGGCGTTAAAATTTAGCTAAAATTTGGCGCTCACACATGTAATCAAGGTGCCAAACATAGAAGGGAAAATTAAAAGTGCTTACCACAAAGTTATAGCTGCGAATAGGCCAAGCGTAGCAATTGACGAAGAAATCGCATAATGAAATGGCTAAAACATAAAAAATGATAACGTTTTTGCCACACCACATGATTGCTTAGTAAAAGAGACAAGTAATTACACCCTCTTCTGATGCTCGTTACAATTTCTACAACTCTTCGAATTGTAATTCGTGGGATTTATAGCGTTGTAAAACGAAATGAATTAGTTTAGGGGCGGGAAAAAGAGAGAATTTTTTTCAATAAATGCATGCATAGTAATAATATAGAACTGCAAAAGTCTTTCATCAAGTATAGTTACACATATATAGACTATATAGATGTTGATTTTTGCAACCCCCGTTCCACACTTTCTGCTTGTTAGAGGATTGATGTAGTATTTCAGTTTTAGTCAATAATTTGGTTCAAAATTTCCTTCCAAATCTTCAACTACTACATATGGAACTAGGCATATCAAGAGAAGTCGTCGCCCCCTCCCCTAGTTTGTTTTTTTTTCCTTCTTTAATATATTATTTAATAGAAAATCAATTTTATACGAATTGTAAGATAGTATTTTTTATATCATCCAAGTGTAATATTACAATTGTGTATATTTAGAGAAAATCAACTAGCTTCGATTTTTTTATCAGATTATACAATATTATTTATCATAATAAAATTTATTTAATTATTTTAACATAATTAAAATTCCTTGATTATCTCTTAAAATATAAAGTTGTTATTTAAATACTAATTTACCAGCAACCTCGTAAAGTTTACCTAGTTATGAGAATGAATTTACCTTACCCACTTCATAGATTTTGTTTCTCTTTTCTGGTTAATGAATTCATGATAAAAATAAGAGAAAATTACTCTAATATAGTAATATGTAGTAGCTAAATTTATATTAATTTTTCATATTTTTTATTTATTAAATATATTGAACTAAAGCCTCCACTAGACGTAAATCATCGGTCTATCCCTGGCCCACCTTACATAATTTATTGTTTTTCTAGTAGTAAAAAATGTACATGCAAAATAACCAAACGTCTAGTTTTGTGGTTTCTTGCCGTCTCTGCTGATTACTAGTTTTAGCATGTTTAGTTTACAGCGAATAAAGTTCACTTAATTAATGTAAACATGATTGTCAACAAATTCCAATTCTATAGGTGCTTACTAGTCAAACACACGTGATGTGGGTAAAAGTTTAGGACAACATTACAATTTACATACATAACAACTAAATATATTATATTTATTTTAATTATTAAAAAATAAAATTTGATATAAATTTTTGTTTCAAATTTTATTTTTTAATAATTAAGATTAATATTATATTTGATATTATATTTTATTATTGTGTTTATAAACTTATTCAAAAGTTTATGACCGCATCAACACTCACTTTCTTTTTGTTTTATCATTATTACATTTATCTTTTTGTTTGTATAATGAAGTTTACGTCTATTTTTGAATTATGTTACGCTACAAATGACAGTAAATTAAATTTTAAAATTAACATAATTTATAAAAATTTAAAATAAAATTAATTTTGTGATTAGTATTTTTTATTATATATTAGACAATAATAATAATTTTATCAATTAAAATTAAATAAATTCACATTAATTTGAAACTTAATATGTCGTCGTTTAATTTTAAAAATTAAATTGTAACTCTTATTTTAGTACGGAGGAAGGGAGTATTATTCTATATGAGAGATGATTTTCTTGGATGCACGCTAATATTGACCATTATGCGGTTATGTCACACTGACGTCTATAATTAATCAGCAAAAAACCAATTCTTTGTTTTGTATTTATAATTAGGAAATTAATATTTTTACAAGTTAATTTGATATTTCTATAAGATTAAATAAGGTTCACTTGAGGAAATATTAAATTAATTTGTGAAAATATCAATTTTTATATGAAAATGGAATTGATATTTTCACGAACTAATTTGATATTTTCACAAGATCAAATGAGACTTACTTGTTAAAATATCAAATTAATTTGTGAAAATATCAATTCTCTATAATTAAAGGTTGTATAAGATTTGGAAAAAATGTATTGATAATAATTAATTAAAAACAGAAATGCTACGACTATAAACATGAATATGATTGTTCCTGCTGTTATAATCTAAGTTTCGTGTTGTTGACTTGCTCAACTTGAGTAATTGTTTACATGTATCTTTTTTCAACATAAAACTTTGAAGATTTAGATTTATATTTAGGAAAAATATCTTAGATATATACGAGTATATGACTGAAAATATACTCCATTCCTCTTATATAAATAGTTCAATTTCTTAAAACAAATAAAGAATTAAGGTTTACATGCATAGAGTTAGCACACACTTCTACATAATTCTCCCCCCCTCCCAATAATTTTGGTTAATAATAAATTTGTCTTTGAAGTTAATATTTAGAAACAGTTTTTTTGTCTAATTAAATGCATGTCATAAGAAAACCTCAATATTCGAAAAACGCTCCATATAAAGAGATACTAATCCCTCCATCTAGAAATAAGAGTCCAACTCTTTTACTGACATTTAATATACTGAAAAAAAAAGTTCAAAAAATTTATTTTCCTATCCAAATCTTAAACAACCTTTAAATTCATAAAAAGAATAACAAAAAAATATTATTTCTTGATAATTTGGTCAACTTTCCAAAAGAGCTTAAAAGTAATACAGTTAAGCTAAGTATATATATTATTAAGACATAAATAAGAAGTCGGGATTTTTAACTTAATTAAAATGTTGAGGGTGATTAAATAGAATCTTTACTCAGCTTCTTTAAGTGTTTGAAGTTTTTTTATATATTGTCCAACAAGCTTCATTGGATGATCACTTAAAAATGTCATGATTTAGTATTTAGAATAGTTAACTATAAGAGCGCTTGGAGAATTTTGAGCAAGGGTTTTCATCTACCAGCGTTTGGACCTCCAAATCAGTGGAGGATCCAAAAATTTTATGTTGTGGGGGCGAATTTATGTTTTTAATATGACACATTTAAAAAAATGGAACATTCATATAGAGAGAACTTCTAAATAAATAATAACACGTTTAATGCATAAATGTTTGATTTTTAATGCTAATCTTTTGGAAAGAAAATAATATATGTAACGAAGGACTAATTGTCGAAATCTGGGCTTACACAACCTAATTTGAGACGTAAGAAATATACGAGAACTATTACAAAATAGTATATAGTACAAAAATACAGAGCTTAATAATACACAACTAAATCTTTACTATTATTGTCACACTATTTTACAACATATGAAAACTACTACAGTAAACACTCGGACCTTCACTATATTCCCTGACTAGACCCAACCACTCTCTCATTTATTGAATAACAATGAAATAAACGAAAAGGTGAGCTCAAATAGTCAGTAAAGAAATATCATACCTAAGATATAAATGAGTAAATTATCATTAGCCTTCAACAGTTGAGTTCTTGATTGAATATAATAAACAATAAATTTTAGATCAATAATATCAGTGGAATGAACAATCTATTTGAATAGAATATACTTTGTTCAGAGTTAAATAATATCCAAATTAACAGCATGATGTGGACTCAAATTCAAGAATGATATTCAAGATCCATAATTCAAAATAACGATTGAATTGAAGTTTAATAGAAATGTTCAACTAAATAGGAAGGTTCACATGAAATGATATATATTAACTGAAACACAAACTATTAATGAACATATAATCATTTCAGCAAGTTTTACCGAATAATACTTACCATAGTAAGTTTAAGAGTATGAAAAAAATGATATTACTTACCTTAACACGTGACTGGATATTGTTTTAAAAGAAGTTGATCAATCTATATATTTATAATTTAATTAGTAACTACCACATATAAATTTTATAATGTATACCAATTCGTATGAAATCATAAAAAGTGATTTGATAGTAAAAATTTGTGTAGTGTACAAAATTAAGTATAATAAACTTCATAATAGTTTTTAAAAATATTATTTCAAAAGAATCTTCAAGAAAAAAAATTTCAAAATAAATCTTCTAAATGAATAGTCTTCTAAATAAAAATCTATAAACACCGTGTGATGTGTGTGGTTACTTGACTACCTATTATAAAAAGACTTACTTGAATAATACTTGTACTCTTACAGATCTTCACAAATACACACAATAGCTTAAGCACACTTAAAGAGAACTTACACAAAGTAATATTTAGAGAGTGAAAAAAAGAATAAGGAAGGAAATTTATGAAAAATCCTTAAGTTAAGGTCTCTATTTATAGCCAAAAATCTTATCATAATCAAAGATTTTCTAATTTAATCCAAACAGTATATTTCAAGATAATGTTTAATCCATACCACACATTTCATCTTTTAATATTTCTTTAATCTAAACCATTCATTTAAAGATCATCTTTAATCTACAATGTTCATTTCAAATTCTATAATTATTATATTATCTTTAATCTATACCATTTATTTTGAATTTTCTTTAATCTATACTATTCATCTAATAAAACAATTAACTTTATATATAAAATAACTAACTTTTATAAATAAAACAACTAACTTTATATATAAATCAATTAACTTTATATATATAACAACTAACTTTATATATAAATTAATTAACTTTATATATAAAACAAATAACTTTATATAATATATCATAATAAAATAATTTACTTTACATAATTTATATAAAATAAATAATTTTATATAATTTATTATAATAAACAAATAACTTTATTAATTCAATTATTCAACAATAATTCACCAATTATTCACAATTATAACACGTTATTGTAAATGTAGTGTAGCTGACTTTCTGAGTTAGATGCTCACAATACAAGCAAAAATATCAACTAATAATTGAATACAACAGTTAAATCAACGTCATAATAGTGAAAACAATAATGCAAAAAATAAATAAAAGAAAAAATACGTTACTATGTAATGACAATTACTGATTCAGTAATATGAATTACTGTGCATATACCACTGTGACAATTATCAGTTCAATAATATGAATTATTGTGCATGTGACAATTATTGGTTCAATATAGTCAATATTATACAATAATCACTTTATCAGTTCAATAATATGAAACATTGTGCATCACCATTTACTACAGTGCAATACTGTATGTTACAGTGCAATACCATGTTCTACTATTCCTTGCCATCGGATTTTTTAACAGTTAAAAGTAATAGTACCGTTGACGATTTTTATTTAAAAATGTTATGTAATATCCCGGATATTTAAATGAATTAGAAATAAAATATTTAATATTTAATAAAGGTTGGAGTTTGATAACCTAGTAGTGATAGATAAATAGAGGTCCAAATTAAATTTAACGGACTAACTTAGATATGGTGATATCAAATTTTTTTTTTAAGTTAGCAAGTACAGTGATAATTCAATGAACTTGGCTAATAGCAAGTCTAATTAGATTAAGATAATTTAATTAGCGGAGTTATGTAATTATGCGACGTGGTTGCGTGTAAATTAAATATGTATTTATATGAATATATATATATGTGTGCATATTTAGTAACATAATTTAATGATTAATTAAATTGTGATAATTAGATAGATTAATATTAAATTAATCTGAATTGAATTAAAAGGTTAATTGTGGAATTAATTTAGTTATTATATTGATTATACTCATTAATCAATATTTATGTAAATTATTGATAAATTATTTGTGAGGAATAATTATGTAAATTATATAATTATAAATTATATAAAGTAGTTGAATTAATTAAGGGAGATTAATAATTGTATATATGTACAACATTTAATTTCACATATATGTACATATATATAAAGGGATTAAATTAATTAAGTAATTTTAAATAGTAATTGAATATATTAAATGAATATATTCTATAATTAAATAAATCATTGTAAATGATTTATGAGAGTGAGAAATTTAATTATACAATTATTTGTGTAATATTAATTAAATAATTAAATAAATTATTTAAATAAGAAATTGAGTAAATATATTATTATTTTAATGTATTTTCGGGTAAATGGAATTATCTCCATAATTGATGAGAAATGAATTATTTAATGTAAATGTATTAAATAATTTAATTTATGGCCTAAATAATATATATTAAATTATATATTGTATTTATTTTAATTTCATAATTTATTGTGAAATTGTTTTGAGGTAAAGTAATGTGTATAAATAATATATATAGTTTATATATATTATTATTAGCGAACACACTCTAAAGTTTTAAATATCAAAATAATTGACAAGTTGTCATTAATTAAATATTCAATTAAATTGAATATAATGAGTGAATTAAATTTTTATAAATTAATTAATATGATAATTAATTAATGTAAATAATGTAAAATATTATTAATAATATTATTAGTCCATTTAGTAATTTAATACTTATGGGTTAGAATATTTAATTATTTATTCAATCTAATTATTTATTTAATCATGGAATTGAATAATTAATGTGTAAATTATTAAATTAGCCCAACATGGGTCAATTAGTAGCCCAATGATAAATTAAATGGACTTGACAATTTAGTAGCCCAAACAAGTTAATTAGAGCCCAATTGGTATTTTAAATTAAAGCCCAATGATTGGCCCACTTGAAATTAAATTGTTTAACTATTATTTAAAAAAAAAAAATGACTTGGGACAACATTTTGGGACAACTTTCATGTACCAGCCGTGTATAGTGAATGAGGGAGAGCAAAATGATTGTTATTTTGTTTTATTTTTTAATTATTTATTAAATGGTTGCTTGGATGGTTTTTTTTAAGTACATGACACCATCCCTCTTCCACCAACTAAGGCATGGGTTAGTTTTTCTTGTGCTAGTATCCTTGCTAGGCTCTTGATTGCTAGAATAGATAGATATATTTTTATATCTATAGAAATGCAAGAATACTTGCATTTGGAGGCTAAAAGATTTAGTCATTTTTATCATCTTCATTTTTCAAGCTAAGGAGAGCTAGAGAACATTTGAGAGGTGAGAAAATATTTGAGAGCAAGGATAATGAAGGAGAAGGAGTTCTTGGGTTATATCTTCAAGATTCACAACCATTTTTGGAAGAAAAAGGAGAATAACCATTAAATCAAGGTAATAGTTATTTAAATTTAATTTTTGTTTTTAAATTAAATAAACTAACATATGAGTATAAATATGTTAATATAGTTATTAATGTGTGATAGTAATATTTATGTCATGCTTGAGTTTAATATACTTGGTTTGTGTTTTGGTATAATTTATATGCTAAAAACATGTGATTTGTGGTGTTAAATCAAGTCTCAAGGTAATGACAAGAAATTAATTTTTATAAAATTTAGATTTAATGTCATAATATTATAGAACATTAAATCATGAGAAAAACAAAGTTTGAATCACTCAAAATGGAGTTATACATAAAAAGTTATGATTGGTGGTAGTTTATGTGATGTAAAAATTTTTATAAATTTTTTTTATATTAAATCATGAAAAAAATTAAATTTTCATGTTATAAATTGTTGTTAAGTTATTGGTAATTTTTTTGGATTTTTATTGAGGAGTTAAAGTTTATTTGAAGGTATAAATTTTATTAAGATGTGTATTAAAAAGCACTGTTCACCTTCTGCGAGTGGAAAAAAAAAAAAAGGGCTGGCCGCGCAATGCGCGCCAGCCAATTTTCTGAAAAAACGCGGAGCCAAACGACGCCGTTTGGCGTAAGAAAATTTTACTCCGCGCGCAATGCGCGGAGGCCAATTCCTGTTATCACAAAACGGCACCGTTTTGGTCCGTTTATTTGGTACGCGCGCCATGCGCGGTAATAAATTTCCGACGAAATTACCAGATTGCCCCTCCGGTCTTTTTCTGCGTAATTACGAAATTGCCCTCGTATCAGTTTTTCGACTTAATTACAGAATTGCCATTCTGGATAATTTTAATTAATTTAAATGTTTAAAAATTAATTTAAAATTATAACAAAAATAATAATAATACAAAAATGATATTTAGGTATATAATATTATATTTTTCAAATATAATAAGTATTTAGGATTAATATTTAAATGTTGTAAATATTAATCTAGTTATTTTAATATTATATTTTTTTCAAATATAATAAGTATTTAGGATTAATATTTAAATGTTGTAAATATTAATCTAGTTAATTTAATATTATATTTTCAAATATAATAAGTATTTAGGATTTATATTTAAATGTTGTAAATATTAATCTAGTTAGTTTAATATTATATTTTTCAAATATAATAAGTATTTAGGATTAATATTTAAATGTTGTAAATATTAATCTAGTTAATATTATATCTTCTGAATTTATGATTAAACTAATTATTATTTAATTAATATTAAATAATAAACAAGGATGATAAATTAATTAATTATTATTTAATTACTATTAAATAATAATTAAAGACAACTAAGATTGAGTATTTAATTATTTATTATTTGATTAATTTTAAATAATAAATAAATCTAGTAAGTTATTATTTATTATTAAATAATAACTAAAGGTAGTTAATTACTTACTATTTAATTAATGATAAATAGTAATTAAATGAAATTAGACTTAATGAAATAAAGAATATGTCTTTTAACTCTTTTGTTTAAACAATTATAACAAATTGTTTAATAGTTTAATAAGTGTTTAACACTTGAGAAAATTATTTTCTAACTTATTAAATTATTAACCTAATATGATTGAGGGTCTATAAGGTTAATAATATTGTTTTGACTGATGTATATCATGTGTTAGTACTTATGTGGTAGATAAGTTCCTTAGTAAGCGTATAGTTGTGCAAATACGCCGTATTAATTATTAGACCAACTTTATTGATGTTAGGTCATTCAAAGCCAGTTAGTTAAAGCTAGACATTAATTGTAGCTGAGCAAACAGGCAAGTTTCCTAACTTCGAACTTTATTTTGTGCAAGTTTCCTAAACCCTACTCAATTTATATTCGAGCAGGATACATTATTTTATTGTTCAAGTTCCTAACTCAAACTCAAGTTGTTACGTTTCAAGCATGCTATGGTTTAATTCTGTATAATTATTCCACATCTTTAAATTGATGATTCGCACATAGTGCTTGTTGCATATGTTCATCAGGTATGAAAGGCTGATCACCTTCATTACCATAAGGTTCAGTTAAATTTGTTCATGGTCATTATTGACACTCAACATTACTTGATTCAGTCATTCAATTATTGAAATTATGATTCGTACTCTTTCACAATTATTATATTGTTGAAAATCCGAAAGCTTGTTCTTTCTTTCAATCATGATATATCGTTATTGTATTTAAACTTGCTGAGCAAAGTCGTTGCTCACTCTTGCTATATCATGATAACAAATTTCAGAATAATACGAATGTCCGAGGAGAGACGGAGACAGAAGCAAAAGACAAGATTATAGTGTTATTCATTATAACTAAATTGTTATATGATGTAAGTAATTTTGTAAACCTTTTTATGAATCTAAAGGTATATATATGTAAGTTAAGGTTAGAAACCTTGGGAAATGTTGTAGAATAAACAATTTATGTTTATATATTCCGCATTAGTTATAGAACATGTATGAAGATGATGTATCGTGATGTACCAAGTCTAGGGTTTAAGAAACCCGGATTTGGGGTCGTCACAGGTTGGTATCAGAGCTGATAGGTTATAGTTCTTAGGTAGCAGTACCTTAGGCTATAATCATGGAAAGATAATGAAGACAGTGAAAGGATAAACTCAGATAGAGTTTAGAAATGAACATATACAGTTCATAAATGAGGAAATAAATCTATATAGATACATAGATGTATGAAAAGATTCAAAGAAGGATCTTCAATGTGTGTAATCCAAATAAATGGAATAAGAATCAGGGAACACTTGATTCAAGAATTTAACAAGAGAAGGATCGTACAGTGAAATGATCAAAGATGAATGATAAGGTGATAGAATTAAACGATCCTAGAATAAAGGAGAAATAGTACAGTGAAATCAATTTTGACATAAGATCCCGATGATCATAGTAAAAAGCATGAAATGACAAATGGTCTATTAAATGATTAAAGAGGTGGTGTTGATAGCATGGTGCTATAACAATGAAGATACTGAAATAGTAACAAGTGGATTCTTGAAGTGTTGAGTGTGATAAGGTATGAATTGACAAAATTCATATCAAGTTAAGAGAAGTTGAGGTTTGTAGGTTTTTATTTGAGGACTCATATTAGTGGCTGAGTTGTACAATTCCTTGTATGGGCAGGGAATTAGTGCTTGGTTTTAGAATCGCTTAGCTTTCTATATTGATACAGTGGTTAAGTTGAACAGTCCTTTGGATGGGCAAGGGATTTGTTCTTGGTTTAACGACCGCTTAACTTCCTATATTGATTAGTGGCTGAGTTGACCAATTTCTTGTATGGGCAGGAGATTGTGTTTGGTTTGACGACCACTTGGCTTCCTATAATGATAATCAATTGAAACCTGGTGTCGCGCTATTCACTATATGTATGTTGAGAAGGTGATTCTTTTCTTATATGTATAACGGATAGGTAGAGGATGTTAAGATAAGTCGTGTTCTGAGAACCGACACGTATGGTAAGTTCGTGACTCATAATTATGTGGTGGAGCCCCTCAGCGAATGGGCGACCTTGGCCTGACTAGGACAAGCTTCTCAAACCATATGATTGTGGTAAGTTCCTGAGCCCAAATACGTGGTAAGTTTGATGAACAGTGAGTATGGATAGAGTTAAGTAGTTAGGTTAAAGCT
Organism: Hedera helix; assembly: GCA_947179155.2. Lineage (NCBI taxonomy): Eukaryota > Viridiplantae > Streptophyta > Magnoliopsida > Apiales > Araliaceae > Hedera > Hedera helix. Next base: position 40,471,542 of record OX359276.1, on the reverse strand, counting down.
ATACTAGATATAGTTATTAAGCTGGAAAAGAATGTGAAGGAAAAATTTGAGGTTTTAGGATATTCCAAATCTTCTAGCTATGCTAGACTTTGAAATTCTTAAAAATCGTGCCAAATTCGCACTTTTGTGCTTTTGAAAAGACAAATGTATTTTTGAAATCATTAATGCATTTAGTGCAGAGATGATAAACGACGGAGTCATCAATTGCAGAGTAACCTAGGGTTGGATGTTTAAAGCCACCTATGGTATGATGTAATATGACAAAGTCAAAATGATTTTTAGTATTTTAAAACGTTTAAAGAAGAGTCTATGCTAATTGTTTCGGCAAGACAAATTGATTTGAAAATATCAAAATGTATTTATAAAATCATCACACGCCATTAAAGCCATGGTGCAGAGATGAAAAAGACCGAATCCTCAACGCACTGTTGCAACGGTGCGGTATCATGAAGTCCTATAAATGAATTTTTGTTACTTTAACTAATCTGAAATGATTTTTGAGTCGTAATATACGAACAATTCAATGACATGAGTCTATGTCATTTATTTTGACTGGACACTTTTTGGTCAGAAATGACTCAAGTTTTATTTTCCAATCCAACTTATGCTGGAGCGGAATTTTGTAGTAAGTCTGAGGTGAACAACCCCGTAATGGGGGATATGTCAGAGCCATGAATAAAGAACCCGCGAGGGGGCGCCCAACAGTGGTGGCATGCTGATATGGGTTGGTAAATCCAAAGAGTTCGACCCCGTGAGAAGTCGTTGTGCACAACGCAGAAGTACGATAGGCTGATCACCTAGCGTACACCTATGGAATGTTTTCAGTCTTTGTGATTGATAAACACTCTGTTTATAAGTATTTACAGAGATAAATACTATTTATTCGGAATTCAGTTAATTCCATGTTCACAGTCTTGATGACTCCTCAGCATAGTATGAAAGTTTTAATGAATATTTTGATTTTCAATTTATTCTTCTGTAAGATATTGATTTTCAATTTATTCTTCTGCAAGATATTCCATTGTTCTGGAATTATGAGTTTAGAAATATGAACTTCCTAGAAAAGGGTGGTCATAGAATTTGATGAGTAAAGAGTTATACTCAGAGATGAAAATTGGTAGAAATGTGTATAAGATAATTTCGGGGACGAAATTTTTAGAAGAAGGGGTGAATGTAATATCCCGGATATTTAAATGAATTAGAAATAAAATATTTAATATTTAATAAAGGTTGGAGTTTGATAACCTAGTAGTGATAGATAAATAGAGGTCCAAATTAAATTTAACGGACTAACTTAGATATGGTGATATCAAATTTTTTTTTTAAGTTAGCAAGTACAGTGATAATTCAATGAACTTGGCTAATAGCAAGTCTAATTAGATTAAGATAATTTAATTAGCGGAGTTATGTAATTATGCGACGTGGTTGCGTGTAAATTAAATATGTATTTATATGAATATATATATATGTGTGCATATTTAGTAACATAATTTAATGATTAATTAAATTGTGATAATTAGATAGATTAATATTAAATTAATCTGAATTGAATTAAAAGGTTAATTGTGGAATTAATTTAGTTATTATATTGATTATACTCATTAATCAATATTTATGTAAATTATTGATAAATTATTTGTGAGGAATAATTATGTAAATTATATAATTATAAATTATATAAAGTAGTTGAATTAATTAAGGGAGATTAATAATTGTATATATGTACAACATTTAATTTCACATATATGTACATATATATAAAGGGATTAAATTAATTAAGTAATTTTAAATAGTAATTGAATATATTAAATGAATATATTCTATAATTAAATAAATCATTGTAAATGATTTATGAGAGTGAGAAATTTAATTATACAATTATTTGTGTAATATTAATTAAATAATTAAATAAATTATTTAAATAAGAAATTGAGTAAATATATTATTATTTTAATGTATTTTCGGGTAAATGGAATTATCTCCATAATTGATGAGAAATGAATTATTTAATGTAAATGTATTAAATAATTTAATTTATGGCCTAAATAATATATATTAAATTATATATTGTATTTATTTTAATTTCATAATTTATTGTGAAATTGTTTTGAGGTAAAGTAATGTGTATAAATAATATATATAGTTTATATATATTATTATTAGCGAACACACTCTAAAGTTTTAAATATCAAAATAATTGACAAGTTGTCATTAATTAAATATTCAATTAAATTGAATATAATGAGTGAATTAAATTTTTATAAATTAATTAATATGATAATTAATTAATGTAAATAATGTAAAATATTATTAATAATATTATTAGTCCATTTAGTAATTTAATACTTATGGGTTAGAATATTTAATTATTTATTCAATCTAATTATTTATTTAATCATGGAATTGAATAATTAATGTGTAAATTATTAAATTAGCCCAACATGGGTCAATTAGTAGCCCAATGATAAATTAAATGGACTTGACAATTTAGTAGCCCAAACAAGTTAATTAGAGCCCAATTGGTATTTTAAATTAAAGCCCAATGATTGGCCCACTTGAAATTAAATTGTTTAACTATTATTTAAAAAAAAAAAATGACTTGGGACAACATTTTGGGACAACTTTCATGTACCAGCCGTGTATAGTGAATGAGGGAGAGCAAAATGATTGTTATTTTGTTTTATTTTTTAATTATTTATTAAATGGTTGCTTGGATGGTTTTTTTTAAGTACATGACACCATCCCTCTTCCACCAACTAAGGCATGGGTTAGTTTTTCTTGTGCTAGTATCCTTGCTAGGCTCTTGATTGCTAGAATAGATAGATATATTTTTATATCTATAGAAATGCAAGAATACTTGCATTTGGAGGCTAAAAGATTTAGTCATTTTTATCATCTTCATTTTTCAAGCTAAGGAGAGCTAGAGAACATTTGAGAGGTGGGAAAATATTTGAGAGCAAGGATAATGAAGGAGAAGGAGTTCTTGGGTTATATCTTCAAGATTCACAACCATTTTTGGAAGAAAAAGGAGAATAACCATTAAATCAAGGTAATAGTTATTTAAATTTAATTTTTGTTTTTAAATTAAATAAACTAACATATGAGTATAAATATGTTAATATAGTTATTAATGTGTGATAGTAATATTTATGTCATGCTTGAGTTTAATATACTTGGTTTGTGTTTTGGTATAATTTATATGCTAAAAACATGTGATTTGTGGTGTTAAATCAAGTCTCAAGGTAATGACAAGAAATTAATTTTTATAAAATTTAGATTTAATGTCATAATATTATAGAACATTAAATCATGAGAAAAACAAAGTTTGAATCACTCAAAATGGAGTTATACATAAAAAGTTATGATTGGTGGTAGTTTATGTGATGTAAAAATTTTTATAAATTTTTTTTATATTAAATCATGAAAAAAATTAAATTTTCATGTTATAAATTGTTGTTAAGTTATTGGTAATTTTTTTGGATTTTTATTGAGGAGTTAAAGTTTATTTGAAGGTATAAATTTTATTAAGATGTGTATTAAAAAGCACTGTTCACCTTCTGCGAGTGGAAAAAAAAAAAAAGGGCTGGCCGCGCAATGCGCGCCAGCCAATTTTCTGAAAAAACGCGGAGCCAAACGACGCCGTTTGGCGTAAGAAAATTTTACTCCGCGCGCAATGCGCGGAGGCCAATTCCTGTTATCACAAAACGGCACCGTTTTGGTCCGTTTATTTGGTACGCGCGCCATGCGCGGTAATAAATTTCCGACGAAATTACCAGATTGCCCCTCCGGTCTTTTTCTGCGTAATTACGAAATTGCCCTCGTATCAGTTTTTCGACTTAATTACAGAATTGCCATTCTGGATAATTTTAATTAATTTAAATGTTTAAAAATTAATTTAAAATTATAACAAAAATAATAATAATACAAAAATGATATTTAGGTATATAATATTATATTTTTCAAATATAATAAGTATTTAGGATTAATATTTAAATGTTGTAAATATTAATCTAGTTATTTTAATATTATATTTTTTTCAAATATAATAAGTATTTAGGATTAATATTTAAATGTTGTAAATATTAATCTAGTTAATTTAATATTATATTTTCAAATATAATAAGTATTTAGGATTTATATTTAAATGTTGTAAATATTAATCTAGTTAGTTTAATATTATATTTTTCAAATATAATAAGTATTTAGGATTAATATTTAAATGTTGTAAATATTAATCTAGTTAATATTATATCTTCTGAATTTATGATTAAACTAATTATTATTTAATTAATATTAAATAATAAACAAGGATGATAAATTAATTAATTATTATTTAATTACTATTAAATAATAATTAAAGACAACTAAGATTGAGTATTTAATTATTTATTATTTGATTAATTTTAAATAATAAATAAATCTAGTAAGTTATTATTTATTATTAAATAATAACTAAAGGTAGTTAATTACTTACTATTTAATTAATGATAAATAGTAATTAAATGAAATTAGACTTAATGAAATAAAGAATATGTCTTTTAACTCTTTTGTTTAAACAATTATAACAAATTGTTTAATAGTTTAATAAGTGTTTAACACTTGAGAAAATTATTTTCTAACTTATTAAATTATTAACCTAATATGATTGAGGGTCTATAAGGTTAATAATATTGTTTTGACTGATGTATATCATGTGTTAGTACTTATGTGGTAGATAAGTTCCTTAGTAAGCGTATAGTTGTGCAAATACGCCGTATTAATTATTAGACCAACTTTATTGATGTTAGGTCATTCAAAGCCAGTTAGTTAAAGCTAGACATTAATTGTAGCTGAGCAAACAGGCAAGTTTCCTAACTTCGAACTTTATTTTGTGCAAGTTTCCTAAACCCTACTCAATTTATATTCGAGCAGGATACATTATTTTATTGTTCAAGTTCCTAACTCAAACTCAAGTTGTTACGTTTCAAGCATGCTATGGTTTAATTCTGTATAATTATTCCACATCTTTAAATTGATGATTCGCACATAGTGCTTGTTGCATATGTTCATCAGGTATGAAAGGCTGATCACCTTCATTACCATAAGGTTCAGTTAAATTTGTTCATGGTCATTATTGACACTCAACATTACTTGATTCAGTCATTCAATTATTGAAATTATGATTCGTACTCTTTCACAATTATTATATTGTTGAAAATCCGAAAGCTTGTTCTTTCTTTCAATCATGATATATCGTTATTGTATTTAAACTTGCTGAGCAAAGTCGTTGCTCACTCTTGCTATATCATGATAACAAATTTCAGAATAATACGAATGTCCGAGGAGAGACGGAGACAGAAGCAAAAGACAAGATTATAGTGTTATTCATTATAACTAAATTGTTATATGATGTAAGTAATTTTGTAAACCTTTTTATGAATCTAAAGGTATATATATGTAAGTTAAGGTTAGAAACCTTGGGAAATGTTGTAGAATAAACAATTTATGTTTATATATTCCGCATTAGTTATAGAACATGTATGAAGATGATGTATCGTGATGTACCAAGTCTAGGGTTTAAGAAACCCGGATTTGGGGTCGTCACATGTTACTTATGTCGTCTTCTATATCCTATAATATTTCGTTGTGGGGTCTACCAATGTTTGGTTATTTCGGCGCCATCGTACGAATCGAATATTTTCTGACGAAACGAATATTTTTCAACAAAGCGAATATTCTTCGACAATATAAAATTTGCACAAAATATTTTTTAACTTTAACTTTTGTCAATTTATCCACTTACCGTTTGAGAAGAAAATATATAAAGAAAAATTAAATTTGTGTTTCATAATAGTCGGGGTCTTACACTAATGTCTAATAAATTTATGTGGCATATTATAAGTGAAATGCAGAGATATTATTAATTTGCTAAAAAAAGCTACACATTTTTATTGGTAGTATAAAATTATACCATAATCTTATATTCATCATAACAATTCATACCATTAATATAAAACTTAATAATGTAAGAGTTAATATGAAACAAAAAATATATCTTCAAAATTCATAAAATTTACAAAAAAAGATTCATTTTGTAAAATAGTGAGAGTAATATTTATGATTGTATTATTTAAATTAAATTAATTCCCAATTTCAAAATTTTAAACTTTGAAAATTAACTTTAAAAATTCAAAATAAAACTCATCTAGTGAGATAAATAGAATATTAATTATTATGAAGGAATATTTTGTAAATATGCAAATAGGTATGCAAATATATACAAGATTTTTCAAAAAATTCTTAAGGACGTGGACCTCACTGCCCCTAGTGTAGGTTTGCCCTTGCTCTAAACGCAGCACATTAATTTTTTGGTGCACTGCGTTTTTGAAGCTCTAATGCTGTGATTAAGAGTTAAATAAGTTGCTTTTAAAATAAATTACTATTAGATGAACAAAATTTTCAAGTACGTTTAAACTTTCAAAAATTTTAAATGCAACCAATTACTGCAAACATTGAGTAGCCAAATATATATTAAGGCATGTAATGAAGCTTCATTCACTTTTATTTTTCTAGTTTATATTCCTGCCTTGTAGGAATGCACAATAGACCGCCCTGGTCAAACATGGTCTAGCCCTAACAAGTCTTAGGCTTTGACTAGACTAGGTTATGTCTTTAACTCTAATATGGCAAGCCAGGCCAGACCAAGCCTTGGCTGCTAAAATACAATCTAGATAGGCCTAGAGACCCAAAGATAGGCCAATGTTAGTCTGACCTGGCCGATCCAACCCCTCCTTTTTATTTTTTTTTAACTTTTAGTGTTGAAGATTAAAAGTAAAACTAAAAGATATAAGCTAATAAAATTTTGTAAAAATTGAAAATCTTAATGAAGAACTAGAATATTTATAAGAAACTCACTTATTATTAATATTTAATAGTAAAAATTAGTTTATTGATGTATAATTAATGTTAATATTTAACATTAAAAGTAGCAAAAAATATTTAAAAAAAATAATGTTAAATATTATTATTTATAAGAAACTAACTTATTATTAATATTTAATTAACTAACATTTAATATTTAATATTAAATAAATTAACTAATTTTATTCATTAAAAATGTATACTAATTAAATGCACTTACAAAAAATCAAAAATGAATAATTAAAAATTTATACTTTATTAATGTATTAATTAAAATTAATGTATTATAATTTATAAATTACAATGATGAATAAGTACAAAGTACAAATTTATACTTCATTAAATCATTGATGAATAATTATGAGGTTATAACTTGAAAGTTTATAAATTGCAATTATAATTATAAGGCCTTGACCATAAATCTGCTAGGTCAGGCCTTAGGCTGAACCAGGCCTAAGGCCAAGGCTCGGCTTAAGGCCAGGGCAGATCAGGTTTTTTTGTAGGACGGACCAGGCCGAATTTTATCGCCAAAACCATGGCCTCTTAAAAGCCTTAAGATCGGGTCAAGCCGAACCGAGCCTTGACCAGGCTAGACTTTAACCAAATTGAATCTAGACTGGACCGAGGTTGGGTCCAGATCAAGCCATAAGCCTTAGGCTTTTTGTGCATGTTTATTGCCTTGCAAGAACATAGTATAGTTTATGTATGTTGTCAACTTTTATTGCGTTTAGAACCTTTTATTTTTTCTAAAGGGAATGTGTACATTGTCAACACGTTCCCACACTCCCTGCCTTGCCAAAGGTGCCTAGAGGATGGGCCAAATGTAACAGAACAACGATTGGAGTGCTGATTCCCCACCAACAAGGGGACATGAGTCGGCCATCTCAAGGCACATCACGACCTACTTGCAAAACCGACTAAACTTTGATTCATACTTTTTTTCTTACTCTTAATATCTGAAATTTGAAGATAAAGTTGCAGTAGTCTTCAGTGCCTACTCTAAATGATAAGCAACCTTGCCTTTCTGCATTATTTTTTCTGTGATGAAGTTGCCCACCAAGCACCACGGTATAATTATAGAGGTAAGAGAATCCATGATTGGCTGCTAAACCCATCTTTTCCTACACAACTGAAGCATAAACATTGATAATTAATTCCATATTCTTTTCTATTAACCACAATTCTTAATTTCCCACGTTACTAGCTATTCTAAAGAATTGATATTTCCATAAAGGAAATTAATGACAAAGCCTTGCGGAACTTGTGGAAATATCACTTATGGCAGAGCAAATAGGGGCTATATATGGTTGATTTGCACTCCTCTTCCAAAAATTGGAGATATAATTTATTTTAGAAGTTTTAAATTTATATTTGGTGTGAATTTATTGATTTTACTATAAGAGAAAACTGCATATCAAGTGCCCCGCATATAAGCTAAGTACGCAATCTAGTTAAACGACACCGTTAACATTAAGAAAGAGAAGAATCCTTCCGGCGTCCCTTTAGTGCTCCTCCCCCTCCCTGTTTTATTTCTTCTTTCACACAATCGACGTCTTTATAGTCAATTACGATTCCTCCATGTTTGTTTTAGAGAGAGAAATTGGTGAGTCCATTCTTTGTTTAAAATAGAGAAATTGGTGAACTCATTATTTCTTTTAGAGAGAGAAAAGAAAATATTTACATATTTTAGTATACGACTGTCTTAGAGAGGTGAAATTGGAGGAGAGTTAAAACTATTGGGGAAGCCATAGAAACTTAACATGATTGAGAGAACCAAGTGGAAAGAAAGGATTTGGGTTTTGAAACTTCCGTACTACGTTGTTGGCTTTGATAAAATAGGCTACGTAATTATGGTATATCCCCACTGGTATAGAACGAAAGTTTAGAGATCACCGACATAAAACAAGAAAGGGGAGATAAGATTTATAAAGATGCTATATTAGCAGGGCTGCGTACTTATCTTAGATGCGCTCCCCCGCATATCCAATTATCTCTAACAATAAATAACTAGAAAAACTATACGCAGACATAAAAATTAAACATGAGTGCTTTATGTTAGTTCCCAATGACACGATAGAAATCTAGAAGGGGGGGGGGGGGGTTGAATAGATTCTTTTTAAAAATTTCTTATATTTGAAAAGATCTCACTTAATTAATTCTTAAACAGAAAGTTTAACACAGCGGAATATGATTTAGTTATTCTTTTCTTGATATGTTAGAGTAATAATTCAATAAGCAATTATATGGCAGATATAGCAAATGAAAGACAGAATGAGAAAGACACTGGGTTTTAAGTGGTTCAGAGCACACAAGACTCCTACTCCACTGTTCTGCTCTTCCAGCAGCAAATCCACTAAGGATACTTTTACAATATCTGAATCACTAAGATTCCTTCAAGACCCGCAGTCTTGGAATTTTAGTTCACAAAGAACTTTACAAGTCTAACAGACTTGCCTACACTAGTTCACAAAGAACTCTTCTGGATTGATGTATATTTGGATGCGCTACTAAGTTGCTTATTAACTTGAGTTTTTGAAGGACTTAGTAGCAATGCAAGCTTTCTTATGAGTTCAATCTTTTTCACTTCTTGTGTTTTTCTTTTTGGTGCAGTGCAACTTTTCTCTTTTGCTGATCTTAGTATTTAAGAAGTTAGGGCTTCAGTTTTCTTCCCGTTGGACCATCTGCTTGAGCTTGTATTTCTTTCCGTTACCTCACAGAGGAGAGCTGCTGTATATTATATTAATATAGCTCATTAAAGCTCTGATGAGTTTTTATTAGATCTGACCTGTTAGTCCATGGAAGGTTGTTTTCTTTTTCCTTTGGGACATATATGTCAGTCGTAGGTTCCCACCAACTTTTATAGAGTCGTTTGGTCCTTTCAAACTATAGGACTGATAGGACACAGTCCTCTGACTTTTCAGCCTTGAAAGTCTTTTTTCTGTTCCATAGTGCGCTTGGGTCAGACTCCTGACTTTTCTGACTTGATCGATTTGCAGAGGCTTCCTTTTTTGTTACTTTAATGAAGATTGAATGTTTGAATAAAATAGCTCCTGATCTGAGAATCGTGATGTCTCTTGCCTTTTTGCTCAACGACCTTATGTGATCAACTCTACGAATATCCTTGCTGACGTGATTGATCTGTAAAGGATCATCTCTTACTGATCATCGTAGAGTTTACTCAACTGTTAGACTGTTGATCGTAGAGTTCAATTTAAGGTTTCTCGTAAAGAACATAGTCTGTTTGGTCGTAGAGTCTTCTGGACCACAATCGTAGAGTCCCTTCTATGATGGGTTGCCTTGATCGTAGAGTCTTCTGAACCACAATCGTAGAATCCATTCTACGATTAGTTGCCTTGATCGTAGAGTATTCTGAACCACAATCGTAGAGTCCATTCTACGATTGGTTGCCTTGATCGTAGAGTCTGTTCAAAACATAGAGTTTCCTTGACACAGATCGTAGAATTCTTTCTACGATTTTATTACACCAACAGATCAACCTAACAGTTTTGATCTATCTAAGTCTTAGTACATCACAAAAGACTTTTATACAATTAACAAGAGATCAACCTAACAGTTTCGATCTTATCTAATACAGCCCTTGTACACTATTTTTTATCATTAAATTTAATCATTCAATGTTCAACAATCTCCCCCAATTTGATGATGACAACATTATTAACAGATAGTGATTTGAACACATTAAGATAGGCAAAATGCAAGAGTAATTGAATGCCTAATCATACAGTGAGCAGCTGTATTTTCTATATAAAAAGAATGAATTTTATTGATGTTTTAGTCAGATGATACAATTGAGAAAACAACAGAAAAAGAAAAAAAAACTTATCTCCTTATGTTAGGAGGTCTTCTGCCTTCCTCTTCCCTCTGCCTGAAGAATGCTCTCCTTTCTTCTTCAGCTTTTCTCAGTTCTTCTTCCCTCAACACAGCTTCTTCTTCTTTAATTTGAAACCATTCCTGTGAGCTAGAAGGCCTCATTGTTGAGGAAGAAGGTCTTGTTGTCACCTCCTGTCTGGGACGAGATGGTACTGCTTCGAATCTAGGAGGATGTATTGAAGTTTGAACCATCCTCATCCCTTGAGGTGCTCTTCCTCTTCTGCTGTAGTCTGAGCTAGTTCTTGTTTGCTTTGCTGTGCTCAGTTTCTTCTCCCCCTTGTTGGCATCATTAATTGTTGCTACCTGTTCTGAAAGCTGCTATATGCCCTGAATAATTTCTTGAAGTTGGGTCTTAGTGGCAGCGACATCATCTTGGTGGGCTTGGAGTCTTTCGTCAGCCATGATTTGTTTTTGCTCCACCAATGACAAAGTGTCATTCGACCGATGTTTTTGTTCTGTGAGAGAGTCCTTCAAGGCAATGATCTCATTACTGAGGAGGGTGATAGATTTATCATTGGTTTCTTGAAGAATAACAACGGCCTGCTGATGTGAGTTCAAGGCTTCCAGAAATTTTTTATCCCTTTCTTGGAGATTTTCAGAGACTGCTGCCGTTAACTGCCTTAATCTTGTGGAGAATTGTTTATTCAGACTGGTAGAGAGACCATTGGCAGCATCAATGATATCGTCCATTCTACGTTGAAGGTTGTGGGATTTCGATGCCAGGTCGTTTTGTATCTCTGTATGGATATGGCTTGTCAAGTCAGTTAAGCCCTCAGTTGTAGGAAGCCGATATACCTTGTCTAAAATTTCCTGAAAAAGTTGAGATGATTGTCCCTGGTCAGCCGTAGAGCTTGGAATATGAAAGTATTCGTGACCAGAGGTGGAGGGAACATCCTTGTGGGTTAATAGGAGTCTTGAAGATGGAGCCGGAGGAATTGTTTGCTGAGTAGGCAGAATTTCAGGAGAGTCTGGAGGGCACTCTACGTTTTGATTAGTTAGGCTTTCTTGACCACCAGTCGTAGAGGGTGGTGACTCTACGATCGGGGATGTGTTGATCGTAGAGTTTGATGCAGAGTTGGTATTTGGGGACTCCTCAAATTTATTGAACATGGATGAGGGTGTATGAATTTGAATGAGGGCTAGAGGAATAACATGTACCTTTTGCCCTAAAGAATGTGAGAAGGGGCTGCAAGAAATAAGCTTCTGGGCATAAAACAGATTCTGAGAATAGCCTTGAGCTATAATCACCACATTTGGGTAAGCTTTGAACGTCCAGAAAACTTGATCCCATGCATTGTGAACTAGAGCTCGGTGGAATGGCATCAGTGGCAAAAATTTCAGCAAGCAGTTGTTGTTCAGATGTCTTTGCTCATCTCTTCCAACGGCCACTATTTCGATGTCATCCTCTTCATCAGTATTCATTGTAGCCGAAGGGACTGAAGTACCTTCGTGAGACTCCCCCTCAGCCCGAGCATCCATAGGCTCAGCTGCCATAGAAGACTCATTCTTAACTAGAGACATGACAGCTTTTTCAAGTAGCTCCCCCTTAGCTACTGAGTCTTTGTCAGCTAATTTAACTAGCCTTCTTCTCTTTCTTTTTGGCTCTTTTGGGGTTGCCTCTTCAGCTTCATACTTGCTGCGAGTTTCCCTCCGCAGATCAGAATCTTCATCCTCTGATGCAGCTTTTTCTTCAGGAGCAGCATTAGGAGCCTCATTAGATGAGCCCTGAGGTTCTTCAATCTCAAGGGCTTTATTTCCTTTTCTCTTTCTGATGAGACCCTGAGATTGATTGCTAACATCCTGAGATTCTTCTTCTGCAGGAGTGTTCTTTAATAGAGATGGCCCTGCCCCACTCTGCGTTCCTTCACTATCCCCTGACCGGGATAGTTTCTTGTTTTCAACTGGATTCCTCCTCCAGTTGTCGAAGATTCTCTGGGTGATTCTTTTGTTTGTGTTTAGGGCTTCTCCTTCGTCAGGCTCAATCAGATCCCCCAAAGATGATCTAAGGAGAATGCTGATGAATCTCCCATAGAACATTTTTTTTTACAATCGTATCATTGAACTGAATTTTTTTACAAAATTAAAATTTTTCGTCTAAGTTTGTTAAAATTTAACGGGTTGCTTACGTGGCTGCTTACGTAGTTACTTACGTGGATTAAATGTTTATTTAAAACAAGGGTTAAATCGTTTTTTTTCTATTGAACTGGACACCAATTTATATATGTGTCACTCAATTAATTTTTTTTCCATTTAAATCATTGAACTACTAAATTTTTATAAAACGTAAAAAATCTGTTTGTTAAAATTAAATATCCATTAAAATAAAAATATGTTATACTTAAATATTTTAAAAAAAAGTATTATTATTTTTTAAATTTATATATACTTAATTAACCTTGTTTCATATTTATTATATATGTGTATTAAGTTAAAAAAATCAACAATAAAAAAATATTTTAGTATATTATAAATCTAGTAAATATCTTTTAATTTGTACATTAATCAAATTAAGTATATTACATTAAAGTTAATAAAATAAGTTATGATGTAAATAGATTATACAAAGTTAAAATATTAAATAAGAAAAACAACAAGTTTACATGTATTCTCTAAAAAATTATAATTGAAAGGTTATAATATAAACCCCAAAGACAAAAAAAGATAAGATATAGAAGAATACATTATGACATACATGATCTATCAGAAAAGCTAAAATGCTTGTTAATCCCAATTAAAAGTTATCATGGAGCGTCGCAGCTGAGGATAGTCCTTGCAATCTCTAAGATGGGACGACTGCGGTCGTGATCGTAGGGTAATACAGAACTGCATATTCCCACCCTGTTGTACCTAATTTATGTCTGGAGGATGATTACGTCTCCGGTGGCTACAACAACATGTCAGATCTGGGTTTGAAATTATGTGATTTCTTCAAATCTAGATTTTTCGACTACAAATCAATAGATTCTTCATCTCTTTCCTGTACCCAAATTAAGCCCTCAATTTCTTGGCTTCCCATGGATTTCGACCCCATAAAGTCACCACATATATTGTTATCCATGCCCTTCGCTCTTCGTATAACATCGAAGAAGTCATTGAAATCAATGAGGCAACTAATGGTACAGTGGGGTGGGAATCGACGGATGGGAGATTTGGGATTTGGGAAGTGAAGTGGAAGTGGAAGAAGAAGAAATGCCACGCGACGTCATTTAGCTCATCAAATCATATAGATTTCTTTGATTTTTCAGTTGATAATGAAGAAGAGCTTGAAAGTTCCATAAAAAATGAGGATTTGTTACTAGAGTGCTCTGTTAATGAAAAAGAGCTTGGACAGAGTTTTTAGTTTTTATAAAAATTTAGTAGTTCAATGATGTAAATGGAAAAATAATTAATTCAATGATGCATATATAATTTAGTGTTCAGTTTAATGGAAAAAAAAACAATTTAACTCTTATTTGAAATAAACCTTTAATTCACGTAAGCAACCCGTTAAATTTTAACAAACTTAAATACAAAATTCAAATTTTGTAAAAAAATTCTGGTTCAGTAATGCGATTGTAAAAAAAATTTAATTCAATAATGCATATATAAATTAGGGTCTAGTTCAGTGAGGAAAAAAAGATTTAACCCTATTCAAAACAGATCAAAATTTCATATACATAACAAATTCATTGTTCTCTCGATATATATAAAATTTCAAATCCAAAATAGATAACAAAAAATTATGGAGAATGGGCAGTCCCATCCTTCCAAGCAAGGTTATTAAACCCGAACCGAATGATTGGTTTGACCGGTAAAAATAAGCAAAAAAATCAATTTTGGTCAAAACTCGATGACCATCGATTGAACCGGTCGACCCAGTAACCGAGTCACCGGTTTTGTCGATTCCCTACCTTTTTTTATTTTAAATATTTTAATTTAAACCTTTGAATTTGATTGAATGTATTCTTAATTGAGTTTTGAGTTATGATTATACTTTAATATCTTTCTTTTCATATAGATTTATTATTTATTTGAATTGTATAAAATAAACATTGTACAAATAGATTTAGTTTTTTTTTATACTGAATTTGGTTGAATGTATCCTAGAGATGTTTATGTTCATTTGTGTTTGATTTTATCACTCTTGAGTTTGAGTTATAATCATGATTTAATATTTTTTTTTATATAAATTTAGTATTTATTTGAATTGTATAAAGTAAATATTGTAAAAATAAGTTTAATTTTTTTGTGTGTAGATAAATTGATTAATTTTATATATTTACTAAATGTTATATATAATATATAATATTAATTAATATATTTAATTATTTATTATATATTAATGACATTACCGATTCAATAACGGTTCGATCACTGGTTGAACCAGTTACCCATCCACCTAATGCCTTTTCCGGCTCGATGACCGGTTCAGGTTTAAGAGCATTGCTTCCAAGGCACCACAAAATGAATCCACGAACAAGTTCACCATGAATTGCTGGGAAAGAGGGGGGGGAAAAAACTGATTTTCGACAAATATTTGAAAAGAGTTACATATATCGAGTGAAAAATGAATTTGTTCTGAACAGTTACTGGTATACTGCGATTGGCAGTCCGTATGGTCCTAGCCATGGATTTGATGGAAAGTGATGATCTGAGGCTGATTGGCGTTTATCAAGTCCAACTAATTTACTCGAAGACGTTGCCATTGCCGGTTTCAAAGCTGTTTTTCATCAACTGGGCGACATTTCTGAGTCAGTATCCTTTGTCCTCTTCTGTTCTTCTTCTTTTCTTAGTTAATGAAATTACTTTTGTGCTCTGTATCACGGTGATTATGCATTTGGTTATGAAACTATACCAATTTGGGAATTCTATGTTTTTTACTTGCTGAGTATTAGAACTTACTGAATTATAAACTGCCTAGATGTTTTTTCGTAATTTTTTTTTGTCAAAAATAATTTCTGATAATGGATTGGGATTAGAGGTTGTTTTATTTCTGCATATGGGTTTGAATATGTAAAGTATTTTAGTTTGTTTTATATATCTAAATACGGTCAAATGAAGTCGATGTACCACGTCGGTAGTCGAAGCATATCTCTGCAAAAAGTTTGCCAGAGGAACACATTTTTTTAAATTATTTTGAAGATAAAATGGTCAACATCGTGTTGAAGTTTACCATTAATCCTATGGATTGTATGGAGTGATGATAACGTTGAGTTGGTGATTGCAGAGAAATGAAAATTCATGTAGTCCTTTTCTATGTTTAACCTATTAAAGGAGCATGCCCTCCATCTTACAAACGTCGTCATAGTTGAGTTTAATAGGTCTACAAATGAGAATTAAGATGGTAATTAATATGTGTGGATCACGGCAGTTTGGTACCCACTCGCACCAGAACTCGCCAATATTGAGAGTAGCTAGGGCGAAGCATTTGTCGAGACCAGCAACTTTCTCTTGTTGCTACTAGTTGTTGGACTAATCTGTTGAATTTAGACACGACATATTCTTGTGGATATAGGTTGTAATAGACAAGCGTGCAGCTGGAGATGTTTGCAGCTATCATTTTGGACAAGACACGAATATAACTTAAATTCCATTGGATGCTTGCTTTGTTTACCTTGTGGAGAAATGAATTATTGGACCTGATTGAGGTTTAGATTTCAAATACCATCTTGTATACATCTCCTATACCTTATAAAGTTAGACAGATCCCCTGGGCATATAATACCCACATCTGATACATGTAGCTATTTGGATTTTTTAGACTGGGTTTACCGAGGAGAGTGATTGACAGGATTTTACAAGAATTCAGACTCTACTAGGGTCAATTAGAGGTTCAAATTACCTTCTTTTTGGTTTTTCATTACTTTGCCCCTGTTTATCTACTGTAGTGGTGATTCCCGTCTACTAAAATATCACCTGTGTATCATGGCTCAAAAGAGTGAAATAGCACAGCTGAAAGGTTGGTTAGGAAGAGACAGGTTAATATCATGGTATCTGGGTATGGTTATTACAACAGATTATTTAAGTATATTTATCAGTTGAGGCGTGAACGTAATGGTCAAGTGTTCATTTGTTGAATGCTTGGTGAAGTTTGGTGACAACTTCACGTTTTGAGAAGAACCTCTCTTATATAGAGATAAGGGGTTGTTAAATAAAATTGAATGAAACAGTTTTGAATGTTTAAACAAACTGAATGAAGCAGAGTCCTGAATACTTAATGAAAAAAAATTATTTGATAAATGATATGTCTGAAATATCTAAATAACAATTTTTTACTACTTTACCCCTCTGAATTCTATTATAGACTTAAATAAAATTAAAATATTTATTTTTAATAAAGTGATATATTTTTCATTTTTTAAAAATAAATTTATATTTTTAAATGTATTTTGATTATTAGCTAACAATTTAATCTAACAATAATGGTAAAAGTAGAATTTTTTTATTAATGTGCTAAACAATTATGCTCCATCTATCTAATAAATCAAAGCTCTCTCTCTCTCTCAATTAAATGAGGCCCTGAAACCCCCGTCGAAGCTCTCTTTCTCAATCTAAATCGAAGCTCTCTCTCTCACAATTAAGTGGAGCCCCTGAAACCCCGTCGAAGCTCTCTCTATCTCACTCTGAATCGAAGCTCTCTTTGCTCCCCTGAAAGCCCCACTGTCGCCTGAGCCCCATGTGCCACCAACTCCCGCCATCCAAAACCCAAATCAGAATCCAATATTTTAAAAATCAGATCGGATTGACGGTCGGACCGATAAAAATTAGAATCGGTCAGTCTTCCGATCCGTTTTGGCCAAAAAAATCGGTTCGACAGTGAACCAGTCAAAATCCGGTTGACCACCAGTCAAATCTGTGGTTTAACCGGTTAATTGACTGAGTGAACTAGTTTTAATTTTTTTTTAATAATTTTTTGGTATAAAATTTTTTTAATTTTTAAAATTAAATATTTTTAATAATATTGTAATATAATTTTACTATATTTTAGCTTATAAAAATTAGATATTTTAAAATTTTATTAATTATTAATAATATATTTTTTTATGCATTTATTATGTCACCGGTTTAATAATGGTTCGATCACTGGTTGAACCAGTAATTCATCCACTTAGTATCTTTCTCGATTCGATAATCGATCCAAATTTAAAAACATTATTAGAATCCCCTATCCGACGACCCCAAGTACGTTTTGCTTTTATATAGCCATCCTTTCTCATCTTGAGCATTTTCAATAGATTTCTTAATACAAAATCCTAATTTCTCTTTGATTTGTGCGACTAATTGATAATTTGAATTAACTGAACGAATAAACAACAAATATTTAATTGATTCGGTCAAAATATTTTTAAATCATTCAAACCTTTATCTAACCTAAACAAATAAACTTAATAATTGATCGAATTAAATTTATAATCATTAATATCTGAATAGACTCGTTTAAATACAATCAAACATAGCTTAAGAGTTCCGTTCTCACGTCGGATTATTTGCAGGAGCGTTTGCACAGAGTCCAAAACATTGAAATTTTTTAGGTTGTATTAATAATTGCAGAGCAATAAAGGCTTAGGAGTTAGGAGTCATCTCCCTATCTAATGTTACTAAATCCCTTGTTCAGCTTGCGTCATTGTATTCTCTTATGAGCTCACCTAGTCACGGATCCCATAATCCCTATTATTCTTAGTAGGAAAGACGTGAGCTTTTCATTTATAAAATAATTTATATAATAATTTTTTATAAAATAATAAATTTTATAAGATAATTAAAATATGAGACTTATCTTTTTATAAAAAAATTATTATGTATAATAAAATTTTAAAATTTATTAATAGTACTAAAAAAATTGTTAGTTCCAACTGCCGGAGGGAATCTCCATCATCAACACAAGTTTTTGTGGGAAAAAAATAAAATTAGTCTACAGATCTAACACAACTAATTGATCAAACTCATTGAGGGGTAAAGTTTTTCAGGCATCAAAATCTATTGGATGTTTTACAGTAATGTATTCTCGCATTTGCAACTCCTCTGCAAGTTTTCTGCTCACTTACATGGACGTTACGCTTGAATCTAAATCTAAATACATAGAGAAACAAAAATAACACTCTTTAAGCCCCCAGCCCCTTCTTTATGGGATTTCAGAAAATTTGTTTGGGTTTGAAATCCAGTTAGATCCATCTCGCAGATTGAAGGGAAAGAATAGGAGTAAAGGATGTATTATATACTCCCTTAGCTTGCTCGAGCTATCGATGTTTTTTTCGTCTATTTCTGTCAAGAATCACCATGCTTGTCCCAGCGGACAAGCATGGTGATGCAGCGCTTAACAATGTAAAATTTGGCCTTCTGTTCCTTGGCCAAGTTGCCACATTTTCGAGTGAAATTAGAGCACTTCTGCGAAGAGCTCCTTGATAGTGAAGACTTGACGGAAGAGTTTTTACTCGAAAAACTTCTCAGGAGGGAGGACTTGGAGTTAGAACTCTTCTGGGAAATACTCCTCATTAGAGATGACTTTGAAGTATTACTATAAGAATGGCTACTTGATTCACTCTTTGATAATTTTGACTTCTCGTCCATATAGTACTCCATAACAACTTTATCAAGTGACCTATTTCCGCTTCTTTCAAATTTGTGTGTGTATATATATATATATACATATATATATTTATATATAGAGAGAGTCAGAGAGAGAGATGGAGAAGGAGGTGATTGGTGACGATAGACCGGTTGGAGGAGAAGTTGGAGAGACTATTTATAATAGTTTAGGGACAATAGTTGGAGGAGATTGCAAGTGGATTTTGACGAGTGTTTCTTTAACAATGGCAGCATCACATGTGGAGGCCTATGACCAACTGTCTAGGCATTTGTCTGATTACATGATCATGTACTCCTACTGTCCCAAAACCGAGTCCCATTATGTAATATGAGGATCTCATTTTGAGACAGAATGAGTGTACTTTTTTTTTACTGCTATATGGCATTAGTCATTTGGGTGATATATACCATTGATGTATGTGGTTTCTTTCCCACTTTCATAAGTGTCCTCTTGGTTCCTGAACCTCTGTATGGAGATCCATTAAATTCTTATGGAGATGCGATTCCTGTATGGTGCTCCATACGACCTTACTATTTTATTTTTTATATTCCATCACCCTTGAATGTTACAAGAGTGTCACACACTTGCACCAGGAATTCTTTGGAGAAAGTAGATGGAAAATCTGACTGCCATTTGAATATAAAAAATAAAAATTGCTGAATCCAGTAAAATTTGTACAAAATTAAGGTCGGTGGTCATTAAACAATTGTTAGTGTGGCCTTCTGGAGAAATGAAGGGAGAGTATTATTTCTGTCTTTGTATAAATATGAATAGACTTGAGATTTAATGACTTAAACTTTTTAATTAAGTAATATTTGTGCGCTTGTGACGACTCCAGTTCTCTCCCAACAATATACACGTTCTCAGCAAAAAGGGCCTATTTTGCAGTGCCTCTGTGAGAACAGGGAGAATCCGAAGTGACTGCTGCTCCAGAATATATTTAAAATCTTAGCAGTTGACAGGAGTTTGCACTCTTCTTGAGTTAAATTTTTAAATAGAGATAAATAATGCTCTTTCTTTGAGTCTGAACTTTTAAAATATGCTACTCCATAACGTTGGAAATACAAATTTTAGCTGCATGGATTTAAAAAAAAGATACAGTATAACTTGTTGAATTGTTTATATCTGAAGTACAAGATATCTATCAATGGAAACATGGTATAGACAATACCGTTCTGGATATGATGAGTTGTACATTTTGTTTTCTTTGATTGGACTGTACCATTACCACTATCCCATATAAGGTATCTATGGTTTACATTGGTAACGCTCTTTTGCTTTGATTCCTCAACTTTTACTCCCCTGTAAGTTACTTTTATTTTGACGATTTGTCGTCATCGACTTTAAAGCTTGCTCAAAAACATATTTTTACTTGGTTTATCATGGATATAATTAGCCTGCAATTAGTCAGGATAATTGCATGTTTAGGCTATTCATACACCACCCCATTATCTAACTAATTCTAGCTTAGCTAAGTTATAGGATTATTGTTACTTAGATTAAACAGATAAGATTCACATGCACATGCTTCCATATGGATCCGCAGTCAGAAAGTTTGAATTTTCAAGTCATTCGATTTGCGATTAGAAAAAGAAATTCATGTGGTGTATAATCCTGAGACCAGACTTGTTCTCCACTTGACAGAAAACTAACCATCTTTTACACAATATTTAATGCTGTTAGTATGTTCATAATTGGACATCATTAAGCTTTGGCGTCGATGAATTTGGTTAGCGACTATGTTTACTACTTTAAATATTCATATTTATTTTGTGACATTTTTATTATTATTATTATTTTATGATTAGTAGTCGTTGGTGTGCAAGTTGCTTCAGATTTGCGTACCAGGTTTTCATATATGTTTTCCTGTGGATTAATGTAGGATTTTGAGATGGTGGTTTTGTTTCATTTTATTATTTAACGATGCTTTTTGGAAACCTGACGAATATTCACTAATTGAACTGCTTGACCAGTCAACAATCTTATTCATATTCAATATTCAATTGTTTGTACTTCTTGTTAAGGTATAACGTCCTATATCAAATTATAAAGATAAAAATTGAGAATATATATATTTAAATAGATTGTAAATTTAATATATTAATATTTTAGGTCAAAATATAATTTTAGATTAATATGTATGAGTTAGATATTCTTAAGTAGAGGTTTCTTGGTTGGATATCATAACAAGAGATATTTATGGTGAGTCGATGAATTATGTGCTTTAAGGAAAATATTTTAGGTTTAAATAAGATGTGCCCTACTTTAGGGACGCATCAACCAACTAAGTACTTTAGGGACGAGGGCATAAAGAGGATCCTCATTTGTCGAGGTTACTTTCTATAGATGGTATGTGACCTGAAGGAAAAGTTACAAGTGGAGAATTAACTATTTCCTTGTGTTTGCAAAATTTTATTATTTAAATTGAAGACATTTATGTTAATTTTGTAATTAGTCATATTTTTATATAATGTACTATAACAAGGACAATTGTATTATTCAAAATAAATAAATTCAGATAATTTTAAATTTTAAAATTGTAAAAAGATTAAAATAAATTTATTTTTTTTTGTGAAGCAAAGTATTTGAGTATTTTGTTTCAAACTTAGATTTCTGCTGGCTTGGGAAAAGTTAAAATATTAATATAGAAGTGTAGATTTAATTGTATATTCTTACTGCTAATGTTTGAAACTAAAAAAATCTCGAGAAACTAAATCTGAAAAATGTTGCTACTCCCTTGACGAGCCTAAGTCCCATTTATCGTAGATTGCATGTTTCATTTGAGTAGGGTAAACAAACGCATAGTTTAGTATTTGCTGATATTGTGTCACATGGTGTTTAACAGATAATTACACACACACCTGATATTGTGTCGCATGGTGTTTAACAGATAATGACACACACAGGGCTTGATCCATAGTTATAGTTATAAATTTAAAATTATATTTAAAATAAATTGTTGAATTGTGAATCTAATGACGAAAATAATCATTCGTTCGCACTTTAACATGGAAATGACCGCACTACTAAAGTGCAGATTGCAAAAATATTAAAAATGCCTTTTGTCATCCGCACATTAGTAGAGTGGATTTTAATTTTACCAACTATCGTACATCGTCCGCTTGCACTTTAGTTGTGTGGATTGGGTACCAGATCTTGTTTTCTTCTTTCTTTCCCACATACTCTTAACTGTTGAGAGGAAGATCATCAACTAGCAAATATATCAGATCGGGTCACATACTTATACCAATGAGAGAGCAGATCAACTAGCAAGTATATCTTGAGACGATAATCAACATCATTCGGTAATTTTTAATTTAATTTTGACAAGTTATTTATTTGTTTTGCCATATATTTATTTGGAAGAATTACATGATAATAATGATTTAACAAGTCTAGCTAATGATAACATTCCTTACATGGGGATTGCAAAAATATTAAAAATGTCATCTGTCATCTGTCATCCGCACATTAGTAGATTCTGATTTTACCAACTATCGTACACCGTCGTTTAGCTATATTATCCGCTCACACTTTAGTTGTGTGGATTGGGTACCAGATCTTGTTTTCTTCTTTATTCCCCACATACTCATAACAGTTGAGAGAGCATATCATCAACTAGCAAATATACTAGAATTTTTTTTTTTTCTTCCTTCTTCACATACTTATATATTTGAGAGAGCAAATCAACTAGCAAGTATATTAAGGAGACGACACTACAAAAAAAATGGCATTTTGTGATGGCTCAAATCCATCACATAAATTCAAAAAATCATCACAAAAAGCTTTTGTGATGACTTTAGTCGTTACGGAGGCCGTCTTGTATACCCTTATCATGAAAGCCTTTTATGACGGTTTTGACAATCACACAAACACTTAGTATTTTTGTGATGATTAATACAATCACATTAACAAGTAATCTATTGATCTATTGTGATTGTCAAAGCCATCACAAAAAACACATGACTTTAGGAATCAAAAGTAAGAACGTGAATCTCCTTTTACGGACAATTTATTTCATTATATATATTAAGTGTATCAAATGATACTTGTAGGATTCGAAACCTTACCCCATTTGCAAACTAAATAACGAGTATTACCACTACACCAAAGCCCAGATCATGGTTATAATTTTAAAAAAATATATAAAATGAAACATATGTGAGTTGGCTTACTAAACAAAATTAGTTTCACATAAAATTTTGTGATTGCAATGGCAGTCACAAATACTCTATAATGATGGAAAAATTAGTCATCACTAAGAGCCATTGTGTATTTTATTGTTTTGTGACTGCTTGGAAATTCCATCACAAAATACCTTCTTTTTGTAATTGCAAATAAACTTCGTCACAAAAATTTATCTTTTTTAATGATTGTCATGGCTGTCATAAAATATTGTTTTGATTATTTCTTTCATTAAAATATTGGTAATGGCTTAAATGCAATCACGAAAAGGGTATATCAATAAGTGATGGCTTAATGCGTCACAAAAAGAAATTTTATTTTGCGTGAAAATTTTGGTGATTGGCATGACCATCACAACTATAATATATTGATGGCAAAATTAGCCATCACTAAAAGCCATCATATATACTATTATTTTGTGATTGCTCAAAAAGTCCATCACAAATTACTATATTTTGTGATTGTTTTTAAAAACTATCACAAAATTCCGTCACGTATTCTTATTTTTCTAGTAGTGCGATAATCAGCATCATTCAGTAATTTTTAATTTAATTTTGACAAGTTATTCATATGTTTTGCCATAGATTTATTTGTTAAAGAATCATTTCATTCAATATCAACTACTGAGGAAGAATTACATGTTAATAATGATTTAACAAGTCTAAATGATGAAAACATTTCTTATGTTGGTCTAGAATTTTGTATACAACAAAAAAGAAAAATTTATATATAAATGATAAATATATAAAACTTACAAGATTTGAATCAATAAAAATGTAAGATATAACAGTTGAAAATAAAGATCGATTATTGTGTCGTTGCCTCTCTCTCAATGACTATACTTGTTTAGATCTAGAATGAAAAAGTGGGTTGCAAGTTTATGGTGAACAATGAGTTACCATCTACACAACGAAAGTGCGGTCGGTGAAAGGCTATTTGGTCAGTTTTGCAATTCGCACTATTGAAGTCCAGATACTCCCAAACTAAAATATGGACGGAGTATAATTTTCACGGTCTCTCTCTATATATATAATTTTAATTTTATCTTTAAACCCTTAGTTTTTCAGTTTGGGATGATTTTTAAAGGATTTGTATTTTGGAAGTCATGTGGGTTGAGAATATAAGCATTTGAAGGCCCACATGCAAACATGTGGTCTAGACACGTACTCTTAGGAGGTAAAGACGTCGATGTGAAACTTAACAGCGCACTTGCAACAACAAATTGCAGGTCAAAATATTCTTTAATTTAATTAGATTCAGTCCACTAGTGTGGACTACGTACTACCTCAGTCTAGGATTTTTAATTGTATGGGAGAACATCACAACGAAACGTAGTATTAGGGGCGGAACCAAGAAGAGGTAAGGAATTTTATTTTTTATAGGTATATATATAGAGTTAATATGATAAAGTGGTATTTTCTCTTTAAAAAAAATTGAGTCACTTATAAACAATTTGATGTTTTAAACATTTTCTTTCAAATTTAAATATAATTTTTATTTTTTATGAGTCTATTTGATTTTTTCAATTTTGTAGGGTTAAGGTTAAATATCATTAAAAAATTGTTTTTTTATTAATTAACTATGAGTAGTTAATTATTTAGTTTTGATTTTTATTTATTTTTATTCATTCATGTTAATTAGTACATCCGTACATGCTCTTTAATTTTATAATATATATTTAGATTTTCGGCATGTGTGTCATTTGTTATTGTATTTAAATTAATAAAGACATAAATAGTGAATATATAATTTTGTTTTAAGATTATAGTAGTGGGTGTTTGATTTGTTCATATTATTAATTTATTATTTAATTTTCTATTATGTTGTGTATTTGTATTTGATATTTTGAATCAAAATGAATAGATATGTGAATAAATATTTTTAAAGATCTAGTGTTATTAAACATCATCGAGTAGAATTTTCTTCTGATGAACCTACTCAAGAGTCGATTAATTGTGTTTCAATCCAAGAAATAAAGTTTTGAAGGATAATTTTGTACTAACTTTTATTTTTTATATCCGATCCATATATACTCATCTAAAATCATATCTTGACCCAAAAAATTAACATATTAGTTCTATGATATATCCAATTAATAGAATATATATGTACTTAATTTTTCTTCTTATATTTCGATGTGAGACTTTACTATCACGTAATATCTTAACAATCTCTCCTTCAATGCGTAATCTCTCCATCCACATCGATATCATTGATGTAAAACTTTACTATCATGTGGTACCTCAACAATCTCTTTCTTAACACGTAATCTCTCCATCCACAACGCATCAAGTTCTCCCTTAAATTTTAACCATACTCTTTTGAGCATTAGTCCATCACTTCTTCTAGTTGGCGAGTCACCCTCTTCAATATAGTTTGTTTGATCTATTAAGAGCTTCTATCAAATTCATAAAAAAAATTATCTGATGAAACTTATCCCTCAATACCTCGGAAAGTATTAGAGGCTATCAATTGTTTTGTCACAAATGATCTAAACCGTTCGTGCTATTGTCTACCAAAAAATGAACTCTGACTAAATGCAAAATATTTTTATACTCCTATACAACTCATTTATACATAATTAAATGATAAATGCAACTTTTGTTTAGCCTTACATTTCGGAGTTTATTTGAGGTGGACATAAACAGTACGTACTCCGCCCGTTATATACTAATAGTGACAAATGGGCTCCCTACAATGATTTTGTGATGTGTAACAAAAAAATTATTGAACCGATTCTCTTGTCCCCCTTATATCTTAATAAATCAACGGTTTAGGATATATATACTAATATGCTTCTTCCCCACCATCGGTCCCTTTGAACACGTGATTCTTTGTTATATAGTTCATCATGATCCATTTACAAAATTGGTGTATCAAATCAAATTATAGTGGTCGGTGAATTTGATAGACTCCAGTTGTGTGAGCTGTTTGAAGCTTGATTCAATATTTTCAATTAATATATGCACACCTCTAGACTAGGGTTCAAGCTTTATCATTTATCTTGACAAGAATTTTCGTCTACTCCACATATGTGATTGGTGAGATTTGGACCAGACTCATAATTGGACAATTTGGTAACTAATTAATTAGAATACTCCTGCTGCTCGACCAACTAATTTAATGACCGATGATGAAGACGAGCTGATCTTATAAGTACTTGAGGTTCAATTTTTTTTTCATTGTTAAAAGGATAGTAAAGTCAGCTAAAAATGCGTAGATAAGGTGTTAGTCTAATTGTTAAGATTGAGGTACTGTAACCTTTAAATCTTAAGTAATTAGACTAAATTAATTATCAATATATATAAAATATAGTTTGTTTTTAAAGACAAACTACAACTACAAAGTATATCAATTACAAAATAGGTCAAATGACACTTTGAGGACTTTTAATATCTCTCTTCTTTTCAATTACAAGTGTTTTTTTTTTTAAAATTAAAAAAGAAAACTCTAAAAAAAATCCATTTAATTGATCAGTTCACTTGTGAAGGACTAATTTGACTCGCATAAGTTTAGTTTATTCACTTATAATTATTTCAAGTAAATTATAGGGTGATACATGAAGCACAAGAGAACCATGCATGTTAGTCATATTAATGTGTGTAAGTGAGGTGGTACCTTGACTGAATATATAAGGGGAAGGAGTACAGTTTACAAATTCACTTAATTAATTCAAATTCAATCAAGCCAAAACCATGGTGGCTCGGAATTTAATCCATTTCCAAATATAGAATTCGACGCATTGGCCCCTCTTAATAGTTTCCTTATAAGGGTCAATTGACAAGAAGTTAAGCTCCATGCATTTGAGTGCTAGTTCGCATCAACAATAGATCACTTGGTGATATTACTGTCTCTTTAATTTGATGGGATAGGTAAAGAGTCTTCATAAACCATTACTCAGTAGAGTAATATTATAAGAAGTAAAGGTGTAAAGAATAATTAAATGCTTTAAAAGAGTAAGAGAAAATGCTGAGAATAGTCAATAAAGGTGTGGATTTGTATGCTTTCATGAACCTAGCAATTCTTGTATTTTATGCTTTGAATTTCTTTATGTCCTACCCATTTTACTTTTTTTGGATTTACCACTATTATATAAGTGTTTGGGTTTTAATAAAAAAAATTCCTTTGCCAATTAAAAAAATGAAAAATAAAGAGAGGTTCGACGACCAGGACCGGCCTTATAGCATAACAAAAAAAGCTTGGGCTTTAGGCCTCATTTCAAGGAAGGTCCCAAATTTTTTAACAAAATAAATAATTTATGTAAAAAAAATCTTGTAAAAATATAAGTCCAATCAATCATTTAGGGTCTATAGTCCAATCTAAATATTATCTAAAAAAAATTAACAGTAAAAAAAAAGAAGCTTCATTTAAATAAAAAATATTAATACTCCATCCATCCCAAAATAAAAGTCCTCCATTGACTTTTGTAGTCAAATTGACCATTTTTAAAATTAACAATTAAACATATATATTTAGATTTAAAAAAAAAATTGAGATTAGTACTAAATTTTATGTAATTTATAATGTTTATAGACTTTTTACATATATACTAAATAATAATAAGATATATTGATTTAAAAAATTGTCAATTTGACTATAAAAGTCAATGGAAGACGTACCAAATATAGAATTTTTTATTTAAAAATATCACTTTAAATCCCAAATTATCTTGAGTCATCCATGCCGACGATACTTTTGAAACAAATCAATTATTAATCCTAATATAGGGAAAGGAGTTTATTGACTTTCTTTTTGCTTTGTCTTTGCGGGTACAACTTTTGGGGGCCGGGAGGGGAACACAACCACGAGGTTGCCATCGGGGGTGGCCACCCTTCTGCCCCTTTACGCACGGAAGAATAGCTACCTTTTCCTTTTTGCCAACCTTCTTCTCTCTCTTCCTCCATATGGCAAACCCTAACTTATTTATTTCTACATTAATAATATTCAAGAATATTAGGTTGTGAATTGTGACAACTGAGTGGTATTAACATATTTGATTCCACAATAATATTCCAGAATAAAAGGTTGTGAATTGTGACAACTTAGTGGTATTCGCCAACAAAATCAACAAGACGTAAAAGTAAATTTTCCCTATATTCCCACTTTTTTTCCTAGCCCTCCTCAGGTTTTTTTTCCAGGCCTCAGAGATTGAGATATAAATAGTATAGGATGTTCAAAAAACAAGGTTGTAAATATTGACCAATGAGATCCTAGTTGATGATTAAGATGTTACCTCCATATATAAGTAGGAAAAATTATTCATTGCCCCTAAGATATTGTCACGTAATGTTTTAGGTCAATCATCTGCTGTCATTTTAGCATATACAGTAAGTTCAGATATAAAAGACTCACTACACATAATAAAATAATAACACATAATTAACTTAAAGTACTACATGATAATATCTCAAAAATATCGAATAACTTCTCCTTAAATAGGCATGTATTCATAAAGTGAAAGCCTTACTCTTACTGGTGTATATGTTAGATTATTGAGAATGATTTCATTGTACTTGACTACAATTGTACTAATATCACTTTAAAGTGGGACGTTCAATAAAAAAAATTAAAATTATTAGATACTTTTTTTGACTCAAAATTAAATATACATAATAATTTTTAAGAATAATTTTATATTTTTAAATATTCTTTTAATATTAATTATATAAAAATTTAGTAATGGTTGTGTGATGTTAAAATTGTTAATGAAACATAATGACAAATTATAAATGTCATAACAAATTATAATTTTAAAATAAAAATTTATTTCTTGCTTAGAATGGAGTAAAAAGATAAATGTATGGAAAGGAAGTACATATATAGAAACAGGCACAAATTTATTCCATGAGAAATAATTCTATAAAAAATAAGCGTTTTTTTTTCTAGTGAGAGATAGAGTTGATTAAGATTGTGTAGTATTTTGTCCACCTATTCCCGAATTGTTCTACCAAGAAATAGTCTAATTAATGAGTTGCATGCGAAGCATTTCATATGCTACCACCAAGTAAAATAAGCACCAACTGAACTCAATCAAACAGCTGAAAAGCCGATAATCAAAATTCCGTCTGGTAATATTGTTTCAGCTGGCTTGAAAATGAAAACATTTTGTAAAGTTCGGGACATTTTAGTCAATTTTGCACAAATTTTAGTTGTTTCAATTGTATAGCAATAAGCCTTTGTAACATATATAAGAACTCAACTGCTACTTTCAAAGTTTTAACAAACTGAATGAATACTGGACTCCTGAAATTTTTTAATCTGCTTCGAGCTAAATGTACTATAAAAACAGTACTGCCTTTATGAAATAAAAAAGAGAAGCAATATATGCATGAAAATTAAAGAATCTGGCAGTGTTCAATTAATTCTGAGAGATTTAAACTTTGCAGTCCGATAATAATTATGATTAAAGAACATACCTGTTGAAACTTTCGTCATACGTAGGACGTTCCGAAAATTCTAAAAAATAGTGAAGGGCATATATATATAGTCATATATTTGGTGATGCAGCATCATCAAGATTCCCAAGTGAACTGAAAGGGGACTTTTGAGTAAAGCCATGCCAAATGAATTAAAGACACCCTTAAAAGTTTGTTTCTGAATCTTGTTGATGCGGCATCCCCAAACATTAACTGGCAATCGGTAAATATGGTGGTTGAGATCTTCCCATGCAAGACTAACTTGTAAGGTACTGCCAGAGAGAGAGAAACCCTATTAAAGTCTAGCATGGAAAAAAAAATCATGAAGTAAAAGAATAAAAGAATCAAAAGGCAAATAAAGATATGCACCTCTAGCTCTAAACTATTGTGCTACCATACAGCCAAGATATCAAATATCCACTTGGACTAATTAATTTAACTAACAAAAGTGCTACGAGAAATTGAAGTTGAATGCTGTTTTTTATAGGGAATAAAATTTACTTACCTAATATAATATTGTAAGATCGTACGTTTGAAACACTATTTAAGACAAAATATTTGAGATCACTGTAATTATCCTTTACAATAATCAACTTCGTCCCTTTGTTTCTTACCGAACTATTCTTACTGGTGGAAGGAGTATGTGGACGGAGAGAATTGATAATACTCCACCCACCACTTGAAAATAAGGGTACTTTTTCTATTTTTTAAATAAAAAATTCTCATTATACACATTTATGCATAATTCTTTTGGAATATTATCTTTTATAGTATTTTTCACTTCAAAGCATGGAATTCATAAATTATTGAAAAATATGCGTGTGAATATATAGCTTAATATTTGATTAAAAAACAATAAAAAGATAGGATTTCTCATTTTGGAAATAGTATCTGTCACATCTATGTCAATTGTAGTTTGTGGATCATATTAGGGCATATATTTTACATTAAACAGTTCGAAATTGACACAATACATTTTAACAAATTTCATTGTTACCATTAACAACATATTCTGAATATATTAATTAAAATTTCACATTAAAGGTGTCAATTTATTTACAAATTAAACTTGTTTGTAATCAACAAAATCCTCTTATTTGGTATCAATTAAATTTGGGTCATTTGGAGTGTTGCAAATTATTACCCAGCATCTCCAGCAATGGCTAAAAATGAAATCCTAGACTAAATATAGTTTAGAATTTATCTTAGAGTTCCAGCAGTCAGACTATATATAGTCTATGACTATATTTGATGAAAGAGAAAGACTAAATCAAGGAATGGGATAGTTGGACTATAATTTTAATAATATTTAAATGGGATGGTAGAAGATGATTGGAGCTTTTTTGAATTCATTGATTATTTTAATTTTTTTATATTATAGTCCACATAATAGTCCATCTGCTAGAATGATTGAAAATTAAAGAACATTTGATAATATCATATGAACTAAATATAATCCATAAAATAATCTATATATTGGAGATGCATGTCATTGAAAAAGGACAGTCTTCCAAGTTCACTCATTTACGCCTATATTTAGGCTAAAAAGCAACCGCCACAAAAACAAAGTGACATTATGATGATGAATACATCATTATTAATGAAATGATTCATAATTAAGATCACCATATCACAAAGTGACTTTCATAATCAGCCATGTTCATTAATTTAGTATTTTTTTTCTAGAGAACCTATACTATTATAATATAATTTTATGGATATATTTTATCCTAGGCAATTGATATTAACTAGGCAAAATTGTTGGGTACAGGGCAATTTAATTTTTCTGGACAAATTTGCCCTTTTGGTGATTATTAGGGTTAACGCATTGTAGGGGAAAATACCAAAGAAACTCATTATTATATCGATCTCCTCCCTTTGTTAAAACACCAGCGTCCAGTGACATTGAATCTTGTAGCAGAAGATTTCATTGAAAACGGAAGATGAATGCATAAGTGCATACATACATTAAGCAGTTAAAAGGCCATTACTCATTACTCCTGTTATTAGTATTAATCCCAAATCACTATCATCAAAAAATTCCAGTATGGATCTAACAATCAAATTACTGTAAATAATCGTTTATTCCGAGAATAATATTAACTAATAATTCAATTTGGTGAAGAGATTCATCTTCAATGGAGTACTAAACCTTTCGCCATTTCTGCCAAATCACTTCTAATCTGTTCACTAATTTAGTAAAATAAAATTTCAACCGTGAAAGTATTTGGCATAGAAAGGAGGGTTTGAGAGTTTGTTCTCCTTACTAAGTTAGCATAGATTTGATAATTGCACGTAAATAAATTAATATGAACCGCCACTTTCGCATTTGATGATATATATACAAATGGAGGTACATGACAGAAATCTTCTAAGGATGGTTTTGATTCGTTTGCAAGAGATGATCCTCCTACAATCTCTGTCTCTCTTTTTTTCAGATTTTTGCTATTACCATAAAAATCTTTACGAGATCATCTTTGCTTAAGCTCAATTGGCATTCAATTTTCTTCCTAGCTTCACCAATGTAATGATTGATGGTATAAGTTAGTTAAATAGTAAGTAACCAACTTCTTTACTTTGTCTAGAAAAATAAAAAATAAAATAAAAGTTCTTTTTGCTTTAAATAAACTTATACTCAATATTTTCATGATGCCCCAAAATCGGAAAGTTGACTCCTGAGTCTGGAATCTGGGAGTTGCTACGAAAAATCCTTTCTTTCTTGTGCACCCAGGGCTCCAATCTAACTTTACTAAAAATGGATCGAACCATTTTCATTTGTAACCGATCAAAGAGAATTAAGATATGCTAGTTATTTGGCACACATAATTGTGTATACAAATTTAAAAAATATAAATATAAATTTAGAGGGTGTGAAAAAGTAGAAAATAGTGAATAATGGAAGTGGAGAGAAAAACCAAGGATACAAATATTACGATAAAAAAATGTTAAAAACTAGGAGAGACTAAGAGTTCAAAAAAATAACCGTTTATTTGTTTACTTTCCCTTAATAATATATAATAATATAGATAGATAAGCTTCGTTACTGCTACTCCTACAATAATAGTTGTGATAATGACAATTTGCATAATTATCTTAATCCAACAAGTCTCTTGGATTCGATAGATAATTAGTACTAATAAAAAATCATTTGCCATTAAAAGTAATACTCCAATAATCTTGATCATGACTAGCAAGTAGCAAGTATCGATGTCCAAGTGCGCACGATGTGTAAAGGTAGCGTAATAAAGCAACTCCCGTAATTTTTTGTGACAAATACTCCGTTTCTTAGACAAATGATTGATTAAGCTGTTCTTAATTCTAATCATTTTCAAGTTTGGGATACCGCAGTTATCTTCACACAAAATTTAAGAAAGATAAGAATAAATAGCAACATAAATATCAAGTGTTGCGTTATATTTTAGACCTTTTATTTTCAATTTTGCTACCCATGCAATAATGGGTACAATGACCCAATGTAAAAATGACAGAACTCACAATATAAAAATGGGTCATTGTACCCATCATTACATGAATCATTTACGTATAGCAAAACTCTTTTATTTTTTTAATGGACTGCCATTTATCTTCAGTTCTTTACACAAAAATTAAGGAAGAATGAAAATATAAATATTAAAAAATATAATTAATGTAATTGGTTGATCAAAATAATTATATAAAATTTCAATATTATTTTTTAAAAATTTATTAAAAAATAAAAGAAAAATAAATTAGCATTTAATGTAAAAATAATGTGAAAAATTAAGTTATTAATACTTTTTTAAAATCTACAAATAAAAAAGAACAAATTTAACTATCTAACAAGACAAATAAAAAAGAATGGAGGGAGTAAGAAAAAATAGCAAGTATTATATTATATTTTCGACTGTCTATTTTTTCAATAGAAGACTAGAGATATATTTGAAATAATATCATGATAAACACTTGTTGTGGATATATATATATATATATATATATATATATATATATATATATATATATATATATATATATATATATATATAGGACGGTTCAAAAACATACCTCTTAAGTAGTATACTTTTATCAAAATGACATCATTTTAAAGATTTTTTGATGGTATTTTGGTAAATAAAAGGAAAACAAGTGGAGCCGCGGAATGTCACATCATGTCACATCTTCTTTTAATATTATTTTTATAAAAAAAAAATCTTCAAAACACTTGTTATATTTAAGATTTGCTATTTAAAAAATATGTTTTAGATCCGCGCTATATATATATATAAGAGAATAAAATATATTTTAAATCGATCTAAGTTATCTCATGTTATTTTTAATAGAAGGTCATTTGATCGTCAACTTAATAATTTGATTGTACATATATAATGAGGATGTAAAAATATAAAAGTTTATTTAATTTGAGGTTATACATTATAAGAGTTATTAAAATCTGAATTGACGAAATATATATACTTATTTATACTATTATAAAAATGATATTTTAATACTTTAAATCAAACAAAATTTTATAGAATCTCATATTTTTACATATTTATTACATTTATACAGTAAAATTATCAAATTGACGATCAAATGATATTATATTAAAAGTGATTTAATTTTACATTGATTTAATATGCTTTATACTCGTGTGTGTGTGTGTGTGTGTGTGTGTGTGTGTGTGGGGAGAGAGAGAGAGAGTCAAGTGGGTTAAATTCTTAGGGATCTTAACCTCTTATAAGTATAAGTGCACAACATTAATCACAATATTAAATATAATATTGTGATCTCAATTATTGAAAGATGAAACTTAACATGAAAATTCGTATCAAATTCTATTTTTTAATAATTAAAATATATATAATATTTAATTGTAATGTGTATAAAATTATCATTTTAATAATTGAACCCATGGGCAAGAAGTACTACTGAGCTGTTCATGACTGTTGCAAGAGGAGCCCAGCCCAGTCAATTATCAATCTGGAGCAGAAAAAATTGTACATGTACGATCTCCATAGCACAGTTATTTTTTTCACAATTATATCAACTGTCCCCTTTTTTTAGTAACAACTAACAAAGGAACATGAGAGCATCACCTTTTAGGTCCGCATATGTTATCAGTCGAACGCAATAAGAGCATAATAACTACCAGATCATACATAATAGATTACATTTGGATATCATGAAAATAAATGTCACTTATTATTTATTTTATGTATCCTCTTTATTTTAAAATTAGAGAGATTTCAACGACAATTATTTTTTATAGATAATAGTTTTGTTTAACCAACAATATGCCACACTTAAATTCAAATTGAGAATATCACCTTTTTCATCTCTAATAGTAGAGCATACACATTTAATTTTTTTTTTTAAATATTAAATTTTAGAATTGGTTCAAATGTAATAGAAATTATCCCAAAAATTAGAAGAGAGTTTAGCTCAAATTGCATGTCTCATTATATATATATATATATATATAAAGAGTAAAATTAGTAAAACGAAACAACTAATGGGTTGAACTGAACAATTATAGGAGTCAAAATAGCAAAGCCACAAAAAGTTTATATACTCCAATTAACTAAAGCACTCCTATTAATTTGGTAACTATACACGGGCCGGCCTGACGGCGTGGGGGCCATGGCAAAAAAAAGGTCAAGATCAGGCTGATGGAAATACCCATTTTTGGGCTTCTTCATCACTTCAGTCGACGGGCAGTGACGCTTCTTCTTTGGCGGCGGCGGGGACAGACTAAGTTGCCGGAATCCGATAGCCGCCGTGCCTTGGCGTCGCACATCCTTCTTCCCCCACGAACCTCCAGCTCTCATATACCCTTCTTCGCTTTCCATTTCCACTACTAGTAACTTTTAATTTCTCTCTTCAGCTTCAACACGTAAGTACTTCTTTTGCTTTTAAGTTTGGAAATTGAAAAGGAAGTAGATGATTGGGGGTTGGTTCTAGAAGGAGCCAGGGTTTTACAGATCGAGTAAATATACTATTTTGAAATATTATTTAGAACATAACAATATAACCTCCATTTTAATTATTAAAACATAAATTTTTTGTGCTAAAATTTTCTGTTTAATAATTTAAATAAATATTGTCTTTCAAGTAATATTTTAAAATAATACACTTAAATTTATTCGGTGGGTATACGCACAATTGAGATCAAATTTTTTATAATAAAATTTTATATTTTTATTATGAGACATATAACGACGTTATAAATTTCACAATAAATTTATAAAAAAAATTTATTACGGATAATTTGAAACTCGCACAACTGACGTGTCACAATTCAGTTAAAGGAAAAGGAAATTGACATGTGGAGAGTTTAGGACCGTGTATTCTTCCGCGGGAAATGCCATGCAGGGAATAATTTTGAATGTACTAGGAAATTTGGTTATTTTTTGTGACACTTTTTTTTATCTTTTTAAATTTGTTTAAATTTTATATCCTATGTAAATTTTAGTATTCTTATCGAAAAATAATACTTTCTTAAATAATTAATTAAAAAGTTGTATTGTGATTTTCGCTTAAAGAGCTCTCATGAGTCATGAGATTATGCATGTTTTTAATTAATTCTTATAATTAAATAAGTTCAACAACTATACATATAAATGTTCAACAAAAAATTTAAACATTTATTATAAGCATGCAATGCACAATGTAGTATAATGTTATTGCCTAACAAAATGTCAACAGTAGTAGGCTGTGTCTTTTTTACTTTTGTCTAAAAAAAATTTGGTCAACTAAAAAACCAAATAACATTTTATTTTTGGTTCATAAACAATCACATTAAGAGAGCTAATTCTATACACCTGGCAATAGGTAGGCCGAAAAATTTTATACGGACATGATAATTGAACATAAAAATTGGACATGAGTGTTTTATAATTTTATTTATTTGTATTTTTACCACCAAGTGATAAAAATACAAATAAGTGAAATTATAAATCATTCATATCTCATTTTTATGTTCAATTATTATATTCTCATGGAAGAGTTTAGGTAGGGCGGCCTAAATGGGATGGACTATGACTAAGGGGCTGTTTGTTAGTGGCTGAATGGTTAAGTGCGTTTGTTTCGTCTGAATGGCTGAATCGGTCAGATGGCGCGGCTGAATGGTTAAGGTCAGAATTTGTGGCTGAATGAGCTGAATGGTGGCTGAATGGAGAAAAAAAATTTAAAAAAAATAAAAATAAAATAAAATAAATTATATTATGTAATATTAAATAAATTTACAACAACTTTGAATTTTTTCAGAGGGGTAAAATATTAAAAATATGTCATTCAGATCTTTCAGATATGTTAATTATCAAACAACTTTTTTCATTCACATTCAGATTCAGATTCAGCTCATTCAATTTTTATCAAACACCCCCTAAGCTGAGCTAAAAATGATTTGAGCCAAAACGACTTAATTTTTATCAGGTTCTGAAAGTGAGGCTTATAGTTCAGGAGACAATGAGCTCGACTGGCCCATGAGTTTTCACACACACACACACACACACACACACACACACACACATATATATATATATATATATAAGTAATCTTTTTTATGAAATAGATTAATAATCATATTAAAAAATGGTGGAGAACAAAACAAACAAGTAGTACAAATTGATTAACATGCTTGTACACTGTAATATTTCAATTTTTTAAAATAATGTAATGTAAATTATAAATATAAATAAAGCAATCTCAATTACAATTTTAATGAGAAATATAATTAGAATTTCAATTAAAATTGTAAACTAGTACGTGATTAATAATATAAATAAAAATGTGATTTATAAAGGGAGATAATTCATGAAATTATACATGTGTATAAAGGTTTTATATATGTATAAATACCAAGATTTTAGAAGGGTACAAGTATGTGGGAAACAAAATTCCAATTCAAGCATATAGAAAGAAATTAAGTAGCTTTTCAATAAAAAAATTTAAATTAAAAGACTAAAACAGTTGATTTAAGTAAGGCGAGTGAGACACAAAAAGAGTACGTGAGAATAGAAGTTGAGATATAGTTGATAAAATAAATTAAATTTGAATTGCTACTAAGAAATAAAATGGGTTGGGCTGAGCCATTAGTGGGTTAGGCTACTTTGGGCTGAGCAAAAATTGGGTTGGGCCTAAAAAGCCCAAGTTGTATTGGGCTTAAAAATATAAGTCCAAAACTCATTTTTTTATGGTTGGGTTAGGTTGGCCTATGGGCTTAGGCCGCTTTCATCAGGTTTAGCACTTACACTAAAGTGCTAAAATCCAATGGGCTCAGTTATGGTTGTAAATGGAGTCCAACATATTTTAAATTCGCTCCAAAAAATTTATTTATATTTGCATCAAAGCGGATATTATCTGTATTCGTGTTAAAGCGAGTATTATTCGTATTCGTCTAAAGCGGATACGGATACAAATTTACACATATTTGTATATGTTAATATCCGTATCTGTAATATATATTTATATATATATATATATATATATACACACACACACACACACACACACACACACACACACACACACACATACATATGCATATATAAATCTTATTTAATATTGATTTACAATATATAAAAGTATTAACATTAATTGATTATAAATCTTTTATAACTATTTTATTATATATGATATATAAAAAATAACATATGAATATTGTACCTAATTTTATTATTTTATTTGGTTGATTATACATCATTTTTAATTATTAGTTGATTAAGTAAATATTTTTTTGGTTATTAAATTAATATTGTGCAATATTTTATTTTTTTTTAAAATGAAACTTTTAAAGTTTTATTTTGAACAAACGCAGATGTGGATACGGATACAGATACTGATATGTAGATATTTGATATATTTATTCATATTATATTATACAAAATTGACACGAATAATATCCGTATTCGACTATTATCCGACAAATACGAATACGAGTATAAATATTTTATATTACATATCCGTCGGATATAGATATGAATACAGATATTAAAATTATCTTTTAAATACGGATACGAATATTCTTGTATCTGCATCCAAAAATATTCGATTACAACCCTAGGCTCAGTATTAGAAAACTGGGCCACATCCAGCTAGATTTTTTTATTTCCCCTTTTTCTTTTCCAAAATCCAGGTTGATTCTCGCATGAAAGATTTAAACTCCATCTAGTGGGTACAGGCCCAATGTGCTCAATTGTACCTTATTTTACTTTATGTTACAAGGCCTGGTATTCTAAACTTCCAACTGTAAAGTAGCATTGCTCATGACCTGATTTATTGAATACATGGTCAACTTTTAATTAATTTATTTATTTTTTGCAAATTAATTAGAATACAAATTAAATAAAACTCTTTTTTGTAAAATGGAGAGAGTATTATTTAGAGGGCTAATCATTTAATTAGCAAGCTAGAGCCTTGT
The DNA here is from genome assembly GCA_947179155.2 of Hedera helix. Classification (NCBI taxonomy): domain Eukaryota; kingdom Viridiplantae; phylum Streptophyta; class Magnoliopsida; order Apiales; family Araliaceae; genus Hedera; species Hedera helix. Next base: position 40,432,187 of record OX359276.1, on the reverse strand, counting down.
GGTTCCTATGTCTGGTTATATGAATATATCTCCATTAAGGCTGCCAAGGAAACCCAGTGTAGATGGAGAAAAATTGGTCACTGAGTTTTAGACAACTCCGTCGTGTTGATAAAAAAAAGTTACATGTGTTGTTAGTCTTACATAGAAATCGTTGTAAAGCATAAAGGATTTGTGGTTATTCAGAATATAAAAATTATTAATTTAGCCACACACCAAAAAAAAGAATATAAAAATTATCAATAACACTTGAGTCGCGATTATTAGCTAGTATTTTCCTTCTTAAAATATAATATTAATTCTTTGAAATTAATTTAACATACTTTTAAATTCAGATTAATTAATATGAACTCTTTTAATTTTAATTATGAAAATTGAAAACAATTAAAATACATCAAATTTTGAATATAAAATATCTTGTATTAATTTTCAAAAGTCAAATTTAATTATTATATATTTTAAAATAAATAAAGTATAATTTATTGAGAGCATAGTATATGAGAATTATATTGAATCTTACAAATTGCAACACAAAGATCTATCACCACTTCACATGGTAACTTCCGTCCTCTCCTCCCTTTATCTTATGAATAGTGTTCCAATCACACATTATCGTGTAATTAAATATATAATGGAGAAAAATAATCGGGGTTGACAAGAAGTGATGATGATACTCCATCAATCACGTGGGGTATTTGATACCCTTACTGACCCTTGAGTTTTGTTATGTTCTATGATCTTGTCAATAATTTTATTAATAATTTTTATAAAAAATAGTAGAACTTACCTTGGACCCATCACTTACATTGTAGATTCTACCCTTTCTTACAAAAATTATTATATAAATTATTATAAAATATCATTACTTATATCTTTTTTCCTGACATTTACACCGGATGTGTTCTACAAAGGTGCCACCCTTTAATCCTCCACGAGGACGTGCATTGCAGGGTTATCCTAGAGCGCTAAGAGAAGCACCAAACAGCCCACCTGAAAGATAGAACATCATCAAGTAAGAAAAGAAAATAAATTTTTTAAGAAAAATTAAAATATTAAAATATTACATAATTTTAAGAATTAATTATTTTTCTTTCCGTCTCCCAATCATATAGATATAGGTAAAAGGAACATTGTCCGCATCGTGTCTCCTCTTACGTCTTAGATCATTTGTTGCATGGTGTATAATTTTGCCAAAGATTGTTGATGTTATGTTTTATTTTCATTTCAAATCCACTATTTTTGTCCATGTATCGAGGAAATATGTAATCTCTCCGTTTCTTAAGGTGAATAATTGAGTTTATTTATTTATGGTCAAAATTCTTCTAATGGTTTTAATCTCTTACAAAATTAATTACTGCATCATTGTAATGGTTCATAACCTTTAATTGAAGTTGTATTTGATCTCAAATCTTTAATTAATGGCTAGTGATGTAATTAAGAAAAAAATATAAATAATAATGTTTTACAATAATTCATGTAATGAATTTTTTTAAAATAATGAGACCCATCAAATAAATAATAAATTTTATTATTTTTTATATTTATTATATAAATAAAAAATAAAATTATTACACATAATAAAGCTACATAATTTAATACGTCCATTCATCAATATAAATTGCCGGCGTTTGACAATTATGCTCGAAATAAGGGAGGCAGGACACATGGCAGTTTAATTAGTCAAAGACAGGATATTCCATCATTATGTGTAACAAAATTGTCAACCCCACAATCTTTTGCTTGAAACTTGAAAGCCGTGTTGCTAATAAAGCATTGCTAGTCAATTTCCGGCCTGTAATTATTTTTTTTATTTCTCTATATTAAAATTTATAATGATAATTTTTAAAATTTATGTCAAAAATATATATTATTGTCATAATTTTATTTTTTTATAAAATTACGACGATAAAATATATTATTATCATAAATTTTAAAAACTATCACCATAAATTTTAACATATATAAAAAAATCATTACAAAAAATGTGAATCCGTCAATTTCTATTTTTACTTAGACGATCTATTGATCAATAATCATGTTAATGCCATAATCTAAATACTATAAAGTCATGATTTTGATCTTTTCTTTGATGTTCTCGCCCTTAAAAGTAGACTCCTTCGGTTCTAATTTATAAATTTATTTTTTGATTTTTTAATTTAAAATTATTATAAATTTATTTAATTTATATTAATATAATTATAAATATTATAAATTGTTTTAAAAGTATTATTAGCTGTAAAATTTGTTATTTTTAACATTTAAATTATTTATGTTAATTTTAAATTTAAAAATATTTAAATTAAATTTTATAAAATTAATAGTGATTTTATAATTCCAAGGGAGTGCTTTTCTCTTCTACGTGCTCTATAATTTTACTTTCTCTGGCTCTTTCTCTCTCTAAAAAAAATACCATTCTCCCCACCCCCCCCCCCCCCCTCCCCCCTCCCCCCTCCCCAATCTCTCTCTCATAGCATAAATTTATTTGTCAATATTTTACTCCTTATAACTTTTATAGATTCTTTCTTATATGCTTAAAATTGCTCCCTCTTCACACACAAATTTATTTTATTTGATAAAAAAAAGTTTAGTTTTAAGTGATAATAATATAAAATAAGAATTTTGTTATATATCGTAAAAGTTTTCAATCAAATTATAATTGTGAGTAAGTGTACATATGAAATAGGTAGAAATTAAAAATAAATATAATTTAATTTATTATATTTTATTGTATAGACTTTCACGTAAGTCGCAATCTAGTTTTGTCATATATTTATTAACATATATATCATTTCTTATAAAATAATATAATATTCTCAATTTTTTTTATCAAAATTTATTATCATATCAAACTACTAAATTAACACTTTATTATTTTAATAATTTAAAAAAAGATAAATACACTTTTAATATTCACAAATTTTATAAATACGACTTTTTTATGAAACCTAGAAAACTTTTATTATCAAAGTCTTGTGTCCTATCTTACATGAGTATATGGCTCGATTGCCTTTTGTATTCTCTTGTACTTAATAGGTATTAGTGTTTGGTGGCAAATGCACTACGTATAATTTATATAAAATAAAATTAAAATTTTATAAAATTTAAAGAGTTATATAAGAAAACAAAAAAATAAATTAAAAAATAAAATAATAATATATCTAAAATTATAAATAAATAAAAAACACAACACAAAATCACTATATCTCACTAAAAACTTTATAATATAAATAATCGATGTATGGGAAGGCTTAAGATATCTCCGAGTAACGAGGATAACTGCAAACTATCATAAAGTCTTTGTACCATTTTTTTGATTTGGCAACAACATTAATTAAACAGTCTTGATCAGTCGATAATATTCAAGATGAGATTCGGCACGTCACAAGTTAATATAAACTTACTCCTACGCTATATTTTTGCATCAATTTAACGTCATACAATCGATCTTATAATCCCAATGCCGAGGGAGATAAGCTAGTGGGTCCAATGCATCACTGTCATAATTTAGAGTACGCCACGTGGGCGTTGACAAATAAGTAGGATCAATAATCAAGGCAATTGCTTTGACTAATTTAATTGAGCCGCATAATATCCTACTAGAAGCCTAGGCTCCCGTGATCTCAAGCGGGGAGATTATGTGGACGAATCACAGTCGTCCGCCTGTAAACGTGCAGTCTTTGAAATATCCATCTTCGAGCTAGTTATGTACGACGGAATCCAAAGTAATTTTCTCATTTACTATTTCACTCATATATATTATTGCTGTTTATTTTTTATTTATTTATGAGTAATATTAAGAGTTTAATTTTTTTTATCTCAAATAAATTTTAAATAATATGATATTAAATATTTTAATTGTAACATTCCCAAATCTGGGCCCACACAGTCCAAACTTGAGTTGTCAAAAGACTACAACAAAATTATTACAAAGTAATACAACGTTCAACAATACAGTGTATAATAATACACAACTAAGTCTTCACTATTATTATCACACTATTTTATAACACGTGAAGACGGTAATAACTATGGAACAAAAGAAATGATGAGCTCAAATAGCCCAGTAAGAAATATCATGACTAAGATAATGACGAATAAATTATCATTAGCCTTCAACAGTTGAGTTCTTGATAGAATACAATATACTACAAAGTTTATATCAAAAACTGCAGTTAAATTCTTAAACAATGCTCAGATCAATAATAACAGCGGAATGAGCAATCTATTAGAAGAATAATGCAGACTATAATGTCCACTCGCTTCTCTTTTTTGTAAAAATATCATCAACTTTTATCATCTATAATACCATTAGTCAAGATAATACAACTTCACAGTTCCTGATCATAATCATGCAGATCAACAGTTCATCTTTGCACTACGGGCCAAAGACATTCAATATAACACCAACGGTCATGATTATACCAGATTCAGCCTTTGGTCATAATCATACCAATCAACAGTTCATCTTTGCACTACGGGCCAAAGAGAACATTAACCACGTGCCAAAAAAGACACCGAACAGATGTATCGCCTTTAACCTAGTATATCGCATTTAACCTATCATCTGTTCAACAATTATATCACATATGTGCCCCCGGCCACAGATATTCACAACAAATTGATTCTTGAAGATTAATAACAGTGATACGAATGATGAACAGAAGAAACAAGATAAAAAATAAGTATCGGAAGTTTACTTTGTGCAGATTCAAATAATGTCAAAATTGTCAACATGATGTGGAGTGAAATTTAAAAATGATATTCAAGATCCACATTTCAGAATAACGGTTACAGTTCAATAGAAAGGTTCAGAAAATAGGAAGGTTCAGTTGAAATAATGAAGTTCAACTATTATGGAACATATAATATTTTCAGGAATTATAGAAGCAATAGTTCCATAATAAGTTTCGATTTAAGAGTATGAAAGAAAATAATATCCCTTATCGTAGCAGGTTTGATTAACAAAAGGTGAAGGAAATTAATATCCTTTACCATAGTAAGTTTGAATAATGGAAGATGAAAAAGATGGTATCCCTTATGAGTATAAAGGAAAATGATATCACTTACGAATATGGAATAAAAGTGTCATGTGATAATTCGTGTAGACAAATTATTTTCACACGAGACAAATAAAAAGGGTTATTCACCAACAGGCGGTAATCCGCGCCGTAAGGTTATTCCCATCAATTTGAATACGAAGAGTTATTCACCAAACAAGCGGTAATCCGCGCCGTAAGGTTATTCTCAGAGATTAATAAGGAATGAATACAAAAGGTTATTCACCAACAGGCGGTATTCCGCGCCGTAAGGTTATTCCCACAATTTAATACATGGAAATAAATGGCACAAGAAAGAAACAATATTATTTTCGAGAATCAAAGAATGATAATCCCTTACCGTGGTAAGTTTAAATAATAGAATATGAAAGAAGATGATATTCCTTACCACAGTAAATTTAAGAGTTTGAAATGAATGGTATTCCTTACCTTAACACGTGACTGGATATTGATTTAAATGAGGTTGATCAACCTATATATTTATAATAAAATTAGTAATTACCACATATAAATTTAAGGTGTATGATAATTCGTATAATATGAACTATCAAAATTATATATATTTAACATAATTTTTGTAGTATAATATAACAACTTTAAAATAGTTTTTAAAATAATATTCCAAAATAAATCTTCCAAAGAAAGCTTTTAAAAATGAATCTTCTCAAAGAAGAGTCTTCTAAAGGAAGATTTGTGAATATCGTGAAAAATAGGAATTTATGAAATTACTATTCTTTAATAAAAGACTTACTTGAAAAATTCTTGCACTCCTTTTGGCTTTCAAACACTCAAAATAACTTTACTATTCTCAGAGAAAACTCATAAAATTCTTATAGAAAAATTTTATGTTTTAAGATATGATTTTCTTATTCAGCGAAGGGGCCTATTTATAGTAAATGAAGTCACTATGTGTAGCACGCCGAGAAAGGAAAAATGAGGGGCTGCGCCTAACAGGCTGCGCAAACGTTTTTAAAATTTTTTCAATACTTGCACAGTAATTTTGCACAGTAACTTTAAAATTTTCAAAAAGTGAACAGTAACTTTTGTCGGCAGATAAACAGTGACTTTCCCGAGATGAACAGTAACTTTCGTCAGTGAATAGTAACTTTTCCGGGAATGAATAGTAAACTCCGGGAGTGAATAGTAACTTTTGAAAAATAATAATATTTATTTATTTATTTTCTTAATAAAATAAATATCTTTTTATTATAATATTGTCTAATAAAAGTACCAATTAGTAATACGATAACTAAAATAATGCTACACGAATAATTTAATAATAATATAATAAACACGTTACAGATTATTATTAATTTAATAATATAATTTACAATGTGTTTGCTACTGTGACAATTATTAGGTTCAATAATTTTAAACTACAGTGCACCAACAATTATTGAGTCAATGATATGAAATACAGTGTAATGACAATTATTAAATCAATAATGCAAAATACTGTGTAACAACAATTATTGAATTGATAACGTAAAATATTATGCAGTGACAATTATTGATGAAATGATGCGCAACAGTTACGGTGTCAATTATCAGACCAATAATATGAGACACTGTGCAATACCGTGTGCTACTGTAGAGTAATGTGTGCTACAGAAAATACCATAATTTACCGTATGCTACTATTCTTTTATCACTGGTATTTTAACAGTTAACACCGTTGACTAATTTTATTTAGAAATGTTACTTCTGTCGTTTTCTATATCCGACAAATATTCCGTTGTGGGGTCCACCAATAATTAGTTATTTCGGCGCCGTCGTACGACCCGAATATTCCCCGACAAAACGAATATTCCCCGACCAAACGAATATTGTCCGACAAAATAAAATTTGCACATAACATCCTTAACTTTCAATTTCGTCAATTTAACCACTTACTGTTTCAGAAAAATATATATGAAGAAAAATTAAATTTTATATTTCATAAAATTCGGGGTCTTACATTAATAATAATTTATAGTATAGTCAATTAAATGAGATTTATTCAATTAATGTTATAGTGACATATTTTTTGAGAATAAAAATTTAAGACCCTTAATATTACTTTTTATTTATTTACAATAAATTTATAAACAAATATTCATTTATTTACTATTAATTTTATTAACAAATAAAAATTATGTAGAGAATAATATATACGTGGAATATAAAATGGGCAGTAAATTAGATTCATGTGACAGGATTAAATTCCTAATGAATCATAACTCGTTTTACAAAGTTTCGCAACTATACAATGCTGGATAAAAGCTAGCCTTAGAGCTTGATCCATTTAATTCAAAGAACAATTGTTGAACTTCATATAATAATTAAGGGTGCTACTTGTAATATTTCAATGTTACATTATAACATGTAAAATATTTTAATGTGTATATATATATATATATAAACTTAAATGTAATACAACTATATAGTTGTGGCTCTTTTCAAATTTTTTGGATTTGTCACGTTTGTATTAGTTATTAATAAAAATTTCTTTTTTTGCTGATTAATATATATATATAAGAACTCAAATCGCAATCATTAATATTTTTAGTTATAATCTTTTAAATGAGTATATAGTGGATTAAAATACAAAAAAAAAATATTATTAGGACATCACATTGGGCATTATTATGCTAATAATTTGATTCGGACTTAGGATTTGACCCGAGTTATTTCATATGATATTAAAGTCTACTCTCAAAAGCTCGTATCAAGTCATTCAATCGGGTTGCTAGAGGTGAAAACATGTAAACAGGCCTAGTATGATGCTAATATTGTGACGCCCCCAAATCTGGGCCCACACAGCCCAAACTTGAGTCGTCAAAATACTACAACAAAATTATTACAACAAAGCACAACGTACAACAATACAGTGTATAATAATACACAACTAAGTCTTCACTATTATTGCCACACTATTTTACAAAACGTGAAGACTATGATAACTATTCCTCGGACCCTCACTCCATTCCCCGGCTAGACCCTGTTATGTTTTCATCTCCTGTTGAAAAACAATGGAACAAAAGAAAGGGTGAGCTCAAATAGCCCAGTAAAGAATATCATGACTAAGATAATGACGAATAAATTATCATTAGTCTTCAACAGTTGAGTTCTTGATAGAATACAATAGACTACAAGGTTTATATCAAAAACTGCAGTTAAATTCTTAAACAACGTTCTGATCAATAATAGCAGCGGAATGAGTAATCTATTAGAAGAATAATGCAGACTATAATGTCCACTCGGTTCTCTTTTTAGGAAAAACATCATCAACTTTTATCATCTGAAATATCATTAGTCAAGATAATACAAATTCACAGTTCCTGATCATAATCATGCATATCAACAGTTCATCTTTGTACTAGCCAAAGATATTCAATATAGCACCAACGGTCATGATTATACCAGATTCAGCCTTTGGTCATAATCATACCAAACAACAGTTCATCTTTGCACTACGGGCCAAAGAGAACATTCACCACGTGCCATAAAAGACACCGAACAGATGTATCGCCTTTAACCTATTATATCGCCTTTAACCTATCATCTGTTCAACAAATATATCACATCTGTGCCCCCGGCCACAGATATTCACAACAGCTTGATTTTTGGATGATTAGAATGATATAAATGATGAACAGAAGAAATAGGATAACAATAAGTATCGGAAGTTTACTTTGTACAGATTCAAATAATGTCCAAATTGTCAACATGATGTGGAGTGAAATTCAAGATCCACAGTTCAGAATAACGGTTACAATTCAATAGAAAGGTTCACGTAAATAGGAAGGTTCAGTTGAAATAATGAAGTTCAACTATTATGGAACATATAATATTTTCAGGAATTATAGAAGCAATAGTTCCATAATAAATTTCGATTTAGGAGTATGAAAGAAAATAATATCCCTTACCGTAGCAGGTTTGATTAACAAAAGGTGAAGGAAATTAATACAAAGGGTTATTCACCAACAGGCGGCAAACCGCTCCGTAAGGTTATTCCCACAATTTAATAGAATTTGAGTACAAAGAGTTATTCACCAAACAGGCGGCAATCCACTCCGTAAGGTTATTCTCAGAGATTAATAATGAATGAATACGAAAGGTTATTCACCAACAGGCGGCAATCCGCTCCGTAAGGTTATTCCCACAATTTAATAGGATTTGAGTACAAAGAGTTATTCACCAAACAGGCGGCAATCCGCTCCGTAAGGTTATTCTCAGAGATTAATAATGAATGAATACGAAAGGTTATTCACCAACAGGCGGCAATCCGCTCCGTAAGGTTATTCCCACAATTTAATACATGGAAATAAAAGGCACGTCTTATGAGTAAGGAAGAAACAATATTATTATCGAGAATCAAATAATGATAATCCCTTACCATAGTATGTTTGAATAATGGAAGATGAAAAAGATGGTATCCCTTACCGTAACACGTGACTGGATATTGATTTAAATGAGGTTGATTAACTTGAACAGTACACGTATACTTATAGATCTTCACAAATACTCAAGATGACTTAAGCACACTTAGAGAGAACTTTCACAAGAAGTATTTAGAGAGAGAAAGAAAGAACAAGTAAGGAAGTTTATGAAAAATCCTTAAGTTAAGGCTTCTATTTATAGCCAAAAATCTTATCATTCATTTAATCTAAACCATTCATTTAAAGATCATCTTTTAATCTACACCATCCATTTCAAATATTATATTATCTTTAATCTACACCATTCATTTCATATCACCTAATAATCACCTAACTTTATATTATAAACAAATCAATTTAATTATTCAACAATAATTCACACTTTAATCTACACCATTCATTTCATATCACCTAATAATCACCTAACTTTATATTATAAACAAATCAATTCAATTATTCAACAATAATTCACACTTTAATCTACACCATTCATTTCATATCACCTAATAATCACCTAACTTTATATTATAAACAAATAACTTTATCAATTCAATTATTATGACTAATTGTTATAAATACAGTATAGTTAGCTCTTAGATATCAAGTCAATAAATTAATGAAATACAACTGTTTAAATAACATCACAATAGAGATAACAATAATGTAAAATAAAGCATACGTTACTGTGTAATGACAATTATTGATTCAATAATGTGAATTACTGTGCATATTTTACTGTGACAATTATTAGGTTCAATAATTTTAAAAACAGTGCAACAACAATTATTGACTTGATAATATAAAATATTATGCAGTGACAATTATCGATGAAATGATGCGTAACAGTTACGGTGTCAATTATCAGACCAAAAATATGAGACACTATGCAATACCGTGTGTTACTGTAGAGTACCGAGTGCTACAGAAAATACCAATAACTACCGTATGCTACTATTCTTTTATCACCGGTATTTTAACAGTTCCGTTGACTATTTTTATTTAAAAAGGTTATTTCTGTCGTTTTCTATATCCGACAAATATTCCGTTGTGGGGTCTACCAATAATTTGTTATTTCGGCGCCGTCGGACCAAACGAATATTCCCCGACAAAGCGAATATTGTCCGACAAAATAAAATTTGCACATAACATCCTTAACTTTTAACTTTATCGATTTAACCACTTACTGTTTAAAAAAATATCTATATGAAGAAAAATTAAATTTTGTATTTCATAAAATTCGGGGTCTTACAAATATTATCTCACAATGATTAGAGATCGCAAAATTTTTGGGTCTTGTGTAGTTATGTATTCGGTCTGACGAGAATGTCAAGTACTTAAGTAAAAGAGTTTGTAACATTCAGTCCCACATTATAATATAGATATGTAAGATACTTGCACGTGTATATAAAAATTCAAACTGCGCGCTATCATTAATATCTTCAGTCGTGATTTCGGGATTTTACCCAAGTTGTTAGACTTCTTTCCTAAGACACATAACTGTAATACTATACATAGAGCATGTTTATTTACAAGTTTAAATATAATTTTATTAAAAAATAATATTGTGTTTGTTTTGATTTTTGAACTAGAGTACTATAAGATTTTAAAAAATAATCCCTTATATGAGCAACTAATTACGGGGAGGGAGGAGGAAGAGTTTAAGAGAGGGACCCTTATATTTGCGGAGGACTAATAATTCCAGTTAACTTGTATTTAATTAGTGTTGGTTAAATTAGGTTATTCAAATATTTTGAATATTTCTTTATGCTTTTTAAGTTGAATTAGGTTTTCATGAATCATAATGTAATTGCAAGGATGCTCGGTAATCAATTCATGTAATTAATTCCTCATGTATATATGTACCAAATTAGATGAATCACTTAAATTCCGTCACATTTTTTTATTGTTTTTTGTTAATTGTTAACACAAAAAAAGATACATAGATGCAAGTTGTGTGTTGAGGCGGAAAAATTATTGATTCTTTTTGAAATAAATAAATAATTTATTTTAACCTCTCATAACGTTATAAGATTTATAAGTGATAAATTTCGTGTAAATTCTATAATATTATAAAAAATTAAAATAAATTATTCCTTTGTTCCAAATGACCCAATAACTTCTCGTGGGGGCGGGCACGACCTCAACGATGGTACTGGTGGAGATTAGAAGGTCGGCACTTGCTTTGAGGTTGGGGCTGCATACGTGGCACATGAAGGTGTTGGTTAAGATATGATAGCCAGATCTCAAAATTTACGCCTACTAAAAATGGGCGGTGGTAGGAGCAGTGACACGTCGACGGAGGTTGGGTGTGAGGGCGGAGCCACCTCTACACTGGTGGAGACTAGAAGGACGGCACTTGCTTCGAGTTAGTAGGAGTACTAGTATTGTTTAAGGTTGGCGCTGCACGCCACGTGAAGGCGTTGGTTAACTCTCTCATTGGTTGGACCATATTTGCATTGTATGGTGGGTGTGTTATATGCGAATGTTGGTTGTATAATATTTGAACGGTTAGAAAGTTTAAATATATTTAAAAATCTTAAAAAAAAAATCATCTATTAACAATTGTTTGGAGTTCAACTTATTTTAAGTATAACTTATTTAATTCACAATGTATATTTAAGTTTGAGTTTAAAATACAATGTATTAAAAATGCATTTAAAGATCCAAATACTGTAAATACTATCGTTGCAAACGGTGTAAATGCTATCAACGTAAATGCCGCAAACGTTAATAACTAAACAAAGATGTGTTTTGTGTACGAAATTTTTAAAAGATTCTCATTTTTAAAATTTCTTAACTTTAAGGATATATTTTTAATATTTATCTTTAAATTAATTATCATTTAGTTTAGTAATACCATAATTAATAATAATAATAATAATAATAATAATGAAATTGTGATGTTAAATTTAAAATATTAACAAATAAGACCTCCTTTTTTCTTTTTTGCTTTTTTTGAGAATAAGGAGTAGTACGGAGCATTACATAATTAAGGGTATCGATGACTTGGTTTTACCTTTTAACTATATTATCTTGTTATTTGAATCAATCTTTTCGGCAGTTTATTGAGTCCCAAAGTAACAAGGACTTGGGCTAATTTTTATTTTTTTATTGGAAGTAAAGCAAACTGCATAAAGTAAGGTTCGCAGCTAAACTTTTTTGTGGAAATTAAAGTTGGACAGTTTCGAATGATTACACGTAGGTTAGAGGTTGCGAGTCCCTTTAATTTGGTGCACTGCCAGTACTCCGCCTCCCTCAACAGTGATGGCGTAGATTACCTAACATACACAAACATAAACATGTCATGTCACGAGTTGTGGTGGGACAAAAATATTTAATTAAGAATAGTGAGTACTACCAAAAAAAAAATATCAAGGATATTGAGATTATTTTTTTTTATCTTATTATTAATAATAAGAAAAATAATAAATTTTTGTATATAAATTGATGAGACTCTTTTTAATAAAATAGAGGGAATACATATTACTTTAATATTTTTCCCATTTTACAATAAAAATCATATTTATAATATTTAAAATTAGATATTAAAATAAATATAATAATATTGACATGATAATGTGAATATTGTGTCATTTATTATTAACGTTAAAATATATACTTATTACAAGATTTATTATATTAAATTTTAAATGAATTATACTAATTTTGAATTGTGAAAAATTACCTTAAAAAATCAAAATTGATAATGTGTTTTATAATTAGAATAGACGAATTGTTTTTAAAAATTAAATTGTCGTATATATACGTAAGGTGGACTCCTGGTGGAGCTTCCGGCCGTGTCAGCTAGGTTGAAGGAACCCTTTCTTTTTCTCTTTCTCCTATATATATATGAAATAATCCATAGCAAGCGTTTACTATAGACACTATTTCAATAAATGCATCTTCAACCGTTGAAATAATGATTTTATATATATGAAATAATCCATAGCAAGCGTTTACTATAGACACTATTCCAACAAATGCATCTTCAACCGTTGAAATAATGATTTTAATGGATAAGATAGAGTCTCACCCGCTATCTAAGATAACGGGTAGGAAAACAAAATAAATTCTCAGTCCACCCGTTATCTTAGTTGACGGGTGGAGTTTTATTTTTTCTCTTTTTTTTTTTTTAATCTAAGTTTAACAAAATAAAAAAAAAAAAAAAAAAAAATCCCACCCGTCATCTTAGTTGACGGGTGGAGTTTTGTTTTGTTTTTGTTAAAGTTATATTAAAAAAAAAAAAAAAAACTCAACACACTCCACCCGTCAACTAAGATGACGGGTGAGAATTGAATTATTATTATTATTTTTTTTGTTAAAGTTATATTATAAAAAAAAAAAAATCAATACACTCTACCCGTCAACTAAGATGATGGGTGGGAATTGAATTTTTTTTTTTTTTGTTAAAGTTATATTATAAAAATAAAAAATTTTCAATAAACCCCACCCGTCATCTTAGTTGGCGGGTGGGAATTGATTTTTTTTTTTTTTTGTTAAAGTTATATTATAAAAAAATAAAAAAAAAATTCAATACACCCCACCCGTCATCTTAGTTGACGGGTGGGAATTGATTTTTTTTTTTTAGTTAAAGTAATATTATAAAAAAAAAAAAAAAAAAAAAAAAAATTCAATACACTCCACCCGTCATCTTAGTTGACGGGTGGGAATTGATTTTTTTTTTTTTAGTTAAAGTAATATTATAAAAAAAAAAAATAAAAAAAAAAAAATTCAATACACTCCACCCGTCATCTTAGTTGACGGGTGGGAATTGAATTTTTTTTTTGTTAAAGTGATATTATAAAAAAAAAAAAAAAAATTAATACACTCCACCCGTCGACGGGTGGGAGGGAATTGAAATTTTTTTTTTTTTTTTTTTGTTAAAGTGATATTATAAAAAAAAATAATAATAAAAAATTTAATACACTCATTTTAGTTGACGGGTGGGAATTGAATTTTTTTTTATTTTTTTTTTGTTAAAGTGATATTATAAAAAAAAAAAAAAAAAATTCAATACACTCCACCCGTCATCTTAGTTGACGGGTGGGAGGGAATTGAATTTTTTTTTTCTTGTTAAAGTGCTATTATAAAAAAAAAAAAAAAAAATTAATGCACTTCACCCGTCATTTTAGTTGACGGGCGGGAGGAATTAAAAAAAAAAATTCAATACACTCCACCCGTCATCTTAGTTGACGGGTGGGATTTGAATTTTGTTTTGTTTTTTTTTTTTGTTAAAGTTATATTATAAAAAAAAAATCAATACACTCCACCCGTCATCTTAGTTGACGGGATGACGGGTGGAAATTGATTTTTTTTTTTTAAAGTTATATTATAAATAAAAAATAAAAAAATTCAATACACTCCACCCGTCATCTTAGTTGACGGGTGGGAATTGAATTTTTTTTTTTTTTTTTTGTTAAAGTGATATTATAAAAAAAAAAAAAAAATTTAATACACTCCACCCGTCATCTTAGTTGACGGGTGGGAGGGAATTGAAATTTGTTTTTTTTTTTTTTTTTTTTTGTTAAAGTGATATTATATAAAAAAATAATAATAAAAAATTTAATACACTCATTTTAGTTGACGGGTGGGAATTGAATTTTTTTTTTGTTAAAGTGATATTATAAAAAAAAAAAAAAAAAAAAAAATTCAATACACTCCACCCGTCATCTAAGATGACGGGTGGGAGGGAATTGAATTTTTTTTTTTTTTGTTAAAGTGATATTATAAAAAAAAAAAAAAAAATTAATGCACTCCACCCGTCATTTTAGTTGACGGGTGGGAGGAATTAAAAAATAAAATTCAATACACTCCACCCGTCATCTTAGTTGACGGGTGGGATTTGAATTTTTTTTTGTTTTTTTTTTTGTTAAAGTTATATTATAAAAAAAAAATCAATACACTCCACTCGTCATCTTAGTTGATGGGTGGGAATTGATTTTTTTTTTTTTAAAGTTATATTATAAATAAAAAATAAAAAAATTCAATACACTCCACCCGTCAACGGGTGGGAATTGAATTTTTTTTTTTTTTTGTTAAAGTTATATTAAAAAAAAAAAAAAATCAATACACTCCACCCGTCAACTAAGATGACGGGTGGGAATATAATTTTTTTTTTTTTGTTAAATTTATTATAAAAAAAAAAAAAAAAAACTTAACATTCCACCCGTTAACTAAGATGACGGGCGGGAATTTATTTTTTTTTGTTAAACTTATATTAAAAAAAAAAAAAACTAAACACTTCACCCGTCAACTAAGATGACCGGTGGGAATTTTTTTTTTTTTGATTTTGTTAAACTTAGATTAAAAAAAAAAAAAAAAAGACAAAAAACAAAATTCCACCCGTCAACTAAGATGACGGGTGGACTGAGAAATTTTATTTTTTTTTCCTACCCGTTATTTTAGATAGCGGGTGGGACTCCATCTTATCGATTAAAATCATTATTTCAACGGTTGAAGATGCATTTGCTGAAATAGTGTCCATGACAAACGCTTGTTATGGATCATTCCCCTATATATATATATATATATATATATATATATATATATATATATTAGGTGTCATTTGAAGGTAAGAACGAGTGTCACGTCATTTCCCACGTTCATAAGCTGTTGGTGAGTCATTTATCTCCAACAACTTTTTCTCTTTTCTCCTTGCTACTTTCTGCACCAACCACTTATTCATTTGTGATTGGAAATCAAATTCAAAATAAATAAATGCAAGAGAGGTATATCGTTCTGGCAGTATCAGATGTAAAATGTGTCCGTAATTCAAAAGGAGATAGAAGTAAAATAATATTCAGTTCTTTGTAGTCCTATTTACTGGGACTAGAGACAAAATAACATGTTATAAAAAAAATAATATTTTTAAAATTATTGAATTCAATATAAATATAAAATTAAAAAATAGGATTAAAAATTAAAATTGTATGCACGATTAATGAATTGTTGATGTAATTGATTAGAAATAACAAATAGTCCTTTAACTAACAATAAAAGATCCTTCAATCACTACTTTTTGAATATATAACGGATAATCAATGTATACGCATAATATTTCACAAGTCACGTATAAATTAAATATATATTTATAAACAATTAGTATATATATGATGGTGATTTAACTTTTAGGTGTACGTTTTTAATGTCACCCCCGGTTCCTTCAAACTTATATAGACGTTCTCACGTGGTTACTTGACGACCTTAATCACTGTGGGACACCTCCGATAATGATATAGATGTTAGTAAATGAGATAGAGAGATAAGTAATCAATTTTAAGGTTTTGAGAGTAAAATATATCTAACCTCTCGCTTATTGTGGCGGGCTTCCTTTTATAGTCTCAAGCCTAATTCGCCTCCCTTTGTCCTGTCACAGTAAGGGCAAAGCCATCTGGATTGATAGGAAATGTAGCGTAAATTATATTTGGGTGAGATGATTCTGTTGGCGGCAAGGATAGAGTTGGATCTTGGCCTATACCCATCCAAGTAACTGAGCTTTCGGAATCCCATTCATCAACTATAAAGTGAGGTCGACAGTCCTCCATATCTTTTTCATTAATTATTTTCTACACGAAGCAATTTAGAAAATAACTTTCACAAATATAAAGATGCCACCACAATTTTGATTAATTAGTTGAAATGCGTGCACCAAGTGTTTGATAGTTCTCCGTGAGCTGTTTTTAATATTAATGCATGGATATGAAGGTAGATTAGAATTGCACTAATCAATTAGATGTCGTAACGTGTCAATAGAGAATTTAACAAAGAATTAATTTAGGGAGGTGAGTCCTGCTATTATCTTGTGTGATGATGAGCAGCTCCCAGATGCCTGACGTCTGTCCCTAACATCTCCCCCACACATCTCTCTCTCTCTCTCTCTCTCTCTCTCTCTCTCTCTCTCTCTCTCTCTCTCTATATATATATATATATATATATATATATATATATATATATATATATATATATATATTTCTCTATGTAAGGCACCGTTAAGCTTCAGCATACACCAGTATTATATCTGTCCAGTTTAGCATCAGTCACCTTGCTATGTAAAATTGCCGTCTCTCAAGCTATCTTACTAGCTGCAATTTTCCATCATGCAGTCCTTTTTCTTACAGAACTTTGCTGTAAACTTTTACCCAACAATTCCTCTTCTTATTCTGCTTCTGATAATAATAATGCTTTTAATTTCTTGTTTCTTGTTTCTACTTAATTTGTTCGTCCAATGGAGATTCTGTCACCCCAAAGAAAAACGCCTACCACCGGGTTCAATGGGTTGGCCTTATTTAGGAGAAACCCTCAAGCTCTATACCGAAAACCCCAATTCTTTCTTTTCCAACAGGCAACAAAGGTACAAAAATCTTCTACTCGCAGATCTTCTTATGTTAAATACACCTAAATCGTGCGCCTATCGATGTGTGTCAATACTATGTTAAAATTTATTAAAAAGTCAAGTTTGATTGTTTCGTAACTTGAAAAAAGATGTGACATGCTACATCAACAGGTGTACAAATCATGTGTATGTAGCCTTACAAAAGTAGGTTGCATACTATATATAAAACTCTTAATCTTAATTGTTGCGTCGTCGTTTATTTAATAATTATTAATATATAGAAGACTGATTGATTTGTTGTAGGTATGGAGATATATTTAAGACTCACATATTGGGGTGTCCATGTGTGATGATTTCAAGCCCAGAAGCAGCTAAGATAGTTCTACTGAGTCAAGCTCATCTTTTTAAGCCAACATACCCTCCAAGCAAAGAGAATATGATAGGTCCTGAGGCTCTATTTTTTCATCAAGGTCCCTATCATTCTCAGCTCAAGAAGTTGGTTCAGGCTTCTTTTCTTCCTTCTGCCCTTAAAGGGTCAGTCTCAGGGATTGAGAAAATTGTCATGAATTTTCTACCTACTTGGGAAAATAAAACCATAAACACTTTACAGGAGATGAAGAAGGTATTTTAGTCCTTGAATTCCCTTAAAAAATTTCATTCAAAGTCAAGATTTAATTTTTAATATATAGTTTGTTCACATTTTTGTTCTCTTAATTAGTATGCTTTTGATGTGGCTGTGATTTCGGCATTTGGCAACAAAATGGAGCTAGAGATTGAAGAAATAAAACATTTGTATCATTGCTTGGAGAAGGGTTACAATTCCATGCCTCTTAATCTCCCCGGAACTCCTTTTCACAAAGCAATGAAGGTAACAAATAGTTCAATTCAAATTTTCAAGAATTATCGAAAGATCCGTATTTATTAATTATTCTTGAGTTGAGCAATTTATTTTAAGACCCGCATTGCTCTCAGCAAGTATCACTAGAATTTTGTCATCAAGTACACACTTGGTACAATAAAAACTTTAAATAGTATTTTGAATTTTGGATTTTTATTGAATTGGGTTTGTGCCAATATATTTGCTCGAAAAAATAAAATAAAATAAAACAGGCGAGGAAGCTACTCAATGAGACTTTGAGGAAATTAATCAAGAAGGGAAGGGAAAGTGGGAAGCATGGTGGAGGGCTGTTGGGAGTGTTATTGGGAGCTGAAGGACAGACCAAAAATAATCTCACCGACTCTCAAATTGCAGATAATATCATCGGAGTGATATTTGCCGCCCACGATACCACTGCAAGTGTCTTAACATGGGTGCTTAAGTACTTGCATGATAATGGTGAACTTTTAGAAGCTGTTACGGTAATTTTTGCCTTCTTTGTAGTATAATCTCTTTCACGTCTATACGAATTCATATTTGTCAGGATATATATTAAACTGCTTTGGAATAAAACTAGTTGATGAGTTGAAGTCTATAAATTCGTATTCTTATTTGACTTGTCTTGCTTGTTGCCATATGAAGTTCTTGAACGTGAGATATTTTTTCAACTTAATTCCATTACTTGGGATTTTATGGTTGGACTTTTTCATTTTTCTTGCTCATTTTCTCTTCTTCTATCACATCTATAACTATTTTTATATTAAGTGCGTGACACTAGTGCCTTTAAATCCCTCCAGGTGTGAAGTTAGGGAACCTATTTTTTTTTCTTTAATCTAATATTGAATATTATAGTTGTTGGAATTGAATGAATGATGCAGAGGGAACAAGAAGAAATTCGATGCAGAATATTTGAAGCAAAACGCGGGTTCACGTGGGACGATACACGACTAATGCCATTGACTAGCCGGGTATATATACATACATTTATATACAATCTTGTCATCTTAAAAAAAAAAACTTATAATATTATTGATATCTTCAAATTAATTATATTTTACTTTTTTTTTAATTTTTTTTTTAAAGAATTAAATTTGTGATTGATCAGGTAATCCAAGAAACCTTAAGAACAGCGAGTATCTTGTCGTTTACATTCAGAGAAGCGGTGGAAGATGTGGAATTTGAAGGCCATTTAATCCCTAAAGGATGGAAGGTTCTTCCACTATTCCGAAGCATTCATCATTGTGCTGATTTCTTCCCTCAACCCAACAGGTTCGACCCTTCAAGATTTGAGGTGAGGCTCCTAGCTACATGCTACCACCTTTTTAAGTGCAAATATAATATTGCGCATAATAATTATAACAAACAAACTCTTAACTCAAATGGTATCAAACTTTTTTGAGTCTGCATGTTTATACATATAAATAAAATGGTTTCGGGTCTCAAGTCTCAAGCCCTCAACCCGTAACCGGACATAAAGAAGGATTTTAAAAAATGAGGAAGAATATGAATAAACTTAATTTATGTTCGTCTGTCACAGTATATATGAGGTGGCATATTCATGATCATTTGAGTAGGCTTATCTATCTTCTTGTTGCGGAAGACATATAAGGTTGACAATGTATAGACTATAGATTATGTTGGTGGAGTCGTCCTTGTCAAATTAATCTCATCCAGTATATGAGAATCTTATTTGGAATTAATTCTATCTCTATGCATGCATAATAGAGGATCCGAGGGATATTCAAATCTTTTTTAGTATCAGGTCATCACGTGAGCTGGTTTTGTAGGTTAGTCGCAGTGTAATTGTGTTGGATGTGAAGCTTACTTGGATTTATTTAAATTACTCTCTCTGAATAGATCTCTCTATACGTAAATATATAGGGAATAACTTAATTTGAGCATCAAAATGTACCATATAAAATATATCTAAATACTAATAATATTCGTGATATAATTATTAATAATAATCTATGTTAACAAGATGAAATTAAGATCTATGTATCAATGTATGTATATGGTGTGATAATATGTGAATGGTGTATATATATGTATGTATACTTGATGCAGGTGGCTCCAAGACCAAACACGTATATGCCATTTGGTAACGGAGTGCACTCGTGTCCAGGCAGTGAGCTAGCTAAGCTCGAGATGCTCCTCCTTCTCCACCACCTCACCGCCAACTATAGGCATCTTTCTTCTCTTTCTCTCCCTCTCTGATACATACATACATACATACATACATACGTATACATTGATACTAATTATACGTGCATGTGCAATTAAGTATAAGGTTCCATTTCCAATTAAGTGTAAGGTTCCATTTCCAATTAAGTTGTGGGGGCTAGACCTAGCTTTAGCCCCTGGGCCGCTGGAAGTGGTCCTTAAAATTCTTAAATATCATTAAATTCGATTAGCATGAAATTAACTTTATGGTAAGTTGAACGATTGATCAATATAACAATTGACCAATACAGTACTAACGCGTGCCGGGGGTATTCTCTCTTTGCGTGTCAATACTGTATTAATTTATTATCCAACTTAACATGATGTTAACTTTATACTAACCGGATCCAATATCACTATATCACTCACCCTCAAAATGAGAGTATTTTCTGTCTCATTCCGGTCATCTCATGTCATGTATTACCCAAAAAATTTGGTCTCATCCCGTCTTCTCATGTCATGTATTACGGTATATATATATTTTATTTAACCGATAAATTTTATAAGTAGATAAAAATTACCAAACACTAATTAGTGGGACAGGAACTTTCAAGCCTCTTCCCATTACACACCAGCCACGTTTAATCAAACATGCTTTGAAACTTTGGTAGACCGTTTTTTTACTAGTATTTAATACTTTTTTTCCTTACTCATTGTTTTTAGTAAGTAGTATTTGATAGTTTAATGTGCATTTCCAGAGTTCAACTTTCTGATGTGGGCTTATGAACTTAATTCAGGTGGAAAGTAATGGGCAACGACGATGGAATACAATACGGACCATTCCCAGTGCCTAGAGGAGGCTTACCAGTAACCTTATATCCAAGAAACAAGAAATGATCCTCTTCATATTCACATCATCATACTCATTAATCGATCGATCCAAAGAAATTGAAGCGTCAATCTGTTTGTTGGGGGACTTCGTAATCGTTTGTTTCTGGGGCACACCCCATTTCAGTTCCTTGATACTTTTCGGTGTTAAATTGGTCACTGAATATGTATGTATATATTGATCACCAGCTTGATTTTCTAGCAAGTAGAGTTATTTTTTTAAAATGTAGAGCGATTTGAGATTTGAGAACCGATGGGACTGGCTACCCATGTTTGTGTCTGTGTTTCACTTACTTTTCCGGCTTAGTGTTTCTTCTGAAATGATTGGCAGAAACTGAAAACATTGCAATGTCCTCCGATTTGATATTTAATTTGTCACATCTTGGCATCTGTATTTTTCTTTAATATTTTTGCCATTTTAGTTGGTTAAAAAATCTTGTGTGCATGTATGTATGTGAAGATCCTTCAAAAATATTTAGGACCATACATTTTTGGGAGTCGGATCAAGAATCGGAGTCTTTGATACAGTTGTACGGCTCCAAATCCTTGCCAAAGTCGATAGATCATTTGGTTCAATGCATGTGGCCGTGAGAGAACTGAGAAGTGTGTGCTGTCATGTTCTATTGTGCCCTCGCACAATTTTACTACCCCCGTGCTTGTAATCTTTTGAAAGGCCAGCCGGCAATTGAGTCCAAAAACCCGCACATTTTTTTTATATGTTTAATAGAGAGTTTTGTTATGTACAATGATTTTATCAATGATCTGTACATTTATCTTTGTAAAAAATGGTGGGATCTACCACTTACATGATGGGTCCTACTATTTTTTACAAAGATCATTGCATGGATCATTGCAAAACATCATTAATCATATTTTTTCCCATAGATTAGGGACACTTGGTGCTTAAAAATAATTTATTTATTTAACTTGTAAATATAGCCTTTGAAATACAAACGAATCATATCACTTTTTACGCAGAGCATTTGGTGCACAAGGATAGCTAAAAAGTAAAACGGTTCTCCTGAATTTAGAGGTAAAGTTGTAAGTTGCACAAATATAAACTTCTTCTATCAGCGCATTTAATCTTACAAATTAGGGGATAGGGAAAGAGTTTATTTTTATGGCCACATATACCTTTTTCTGGAATCTAGTTGATTTATATTAACATTCTTAGGATACAAGTTAAAATCCCTATTTCCTATTAAGAAATATTACACATATTATTGATGCGAGATCTCTCTCCCATATGACAAGCTCACATGTAATATTCAAACCATTCCACCAGGTTTCCTTATCGACGAGGAACATTCCACCAGGCTTTCCTAATCGACGTCCACGCTGACTTCACTCTATCGAGCTTTACTTTAATGACACTTGATATCTCATACTACCAACGGTGACTTCATTCTAGCTAACATTCCACCACGCTGCTATCCATATGACAAGCTCATATATGTGCTACATATCCATATGACAAGCTCACATATGATATCTGCCCCTCAACAGTGCTACATTCCACCACGCTTTCTTACCGCCCGACATCGATATGGGATATCGACTTCTTTGATACCATATGTTATGATATATGCTCAAACCCCTATTTCCTCCTAAAAAATTAGTTATTCAAGATGAGAAGTTCAAGTCTATATCAACCCCACATTGATATCTCATATTACCAATGTGGGATCTGCCCTTCATATAATAAATTCACATATAATATTCATAACATTTCATGTGCTCTTATATTAAACCTCAAAGACACAAGTTTAGTACGCAAGCCAGATAATGATATTATTGACATAATACAACATAATAAGAAATCTTAATTTTAAAAGCATTATAATGGCAAGTGGCATGTTTAATAAAAGCATAAAGGCATATGAACTTAACCCAACAATGATATTAAAAGTATCAAAAAGGAAGACACCGGTTATACCAACTAACATCTGTGCACAATAGTTCAACATAACATTTTAACCGACATGTTTAGAAATAAAACAATGTTTTCAAGAACTTTATAACAAGTTAACAACTATAAATAGCAAACAAGAGAATCGTTTTAAGTCTTCCTTGTATCTACATCTACCACATTGCAATGGACTTGACTTTTGTTAAACCTAAAGCAGCAGAGTAGCATGCCTATTGAGCCTAGAAAGCGGCCAAGCCATAATAACATTTTTCTTGCAAGAGGCCTGCCTTAATTAAACTACCAAGTAGAATTGATGAAGGCCTCAAGGTGTGCCTCAGTAACACTTTTTGCTAAGATATGCACATAATGTATATACATGTATACTCAACTCAACAATCTTTTATCCTAAGCTACTTGTGGTGGGCTGAAAATGAATCCCATATATAGGCCAAAAGTAGAAAGTCAAGGGGGGGGAAACAGATAAATATAAGAAAAGAATAAATAGTAAAAGAATAGAACAGAAATATACCAAAATAAAAACCTGATGAATAGATCAATTCCTCTACTACAAGCCCTAGTGATTATTTATCAAAGAATGATAAACGTGTATACATGGATATAAAGTCACAGTTCATAGAAGGAACAAGTTCAACAACATGAGGACCAAAGAGGATTATAACATAATAGGTTTTTAAGGTGTTTGATTACATGATTCTGAGAAATGTAGTGATTAAGTTAGGGTTAATAAAGTAGGGAGATAGAATTAAAAGAGGGTCTGTTAAGGGGCTATGGAAAGTAATCCCAGAAAGTAACTTCAGGATTTCATAGTGTTTCGCCAGCTACTTTTGAATTTCATGTAAAGGATTGATTAGGGGGTTGATAGGGTAGATTTTGTATAGTTGATATAGTTGGTTAACATGGATAAATGACAAGTAAAAGTACAAAATGAAGAGCAAGCAATCCACCTAATTCAACGGTATGGCCATGACAAACATCACACAAGCTTCATGCCAAATTCATAAAACGAACTATACTCTTCACCATTAAATAATGTAACTACATAAATATTTGTATATCTTGCTAAACTAATCCTAATTCTACAAAAACTATATTTTGAATATAGTAAACTATTGATATCATAATTTAATTTTTAATATTACAAACTCTTGACTATTTGACTAAATATATTATTCTAAACTACATAGACCTTAAAAGATTCCATAAATAAAAGAAATTGACAGAGACCTTGCAACACAACTATAAGCTATATCCAGCAAATATGAAATTACCAAAATAAATTGGCATAAAACTAAATAATACATCCACCAAATAATTCATCTCAATCCACCTCAAATAGTCACTCATATGTTTCCTCAATTCATGGCTTAGCTCATGGAATAGTAGCTCTCCGCTATACTCTTTTTTTCAAAAGCCTCCTTATTTGGAACTTCCGTGGGCACTCAAGCAGGCTGATTTGTTGAACCTTAAATGGAGACTTGAAATAGACCTATTTATGCAGTCTTGCCACAACTGAGGGAGTGTGATTAGAGCCAAATCTTAAAGGGTTTTCCTGATTCTTATCTCAAACTAAATATTGTGCAATTATGCAAGTAAAAAGAAGGAGGGGAGGGGTTGTTAGCAAAGTAGCAACAAAATGAAACAGAGAAGAGATGAGGAACAAAAATTGTTTTGGTGCCAACAATTTGTACTTCTTTAGTTTGTCATAATTTCATTTGGTGGGTTTGGGAGCAGAACATGATCCAATATAGGGAAGTCATTTTTTACCATTTAATTGACAGTAGTGACATGTAATTTCTTAATCAGATTCACTAAATTAGTGTTTTCTTAGTCTTCTCATTTTCCAGTTAAGGAAATTTTGTTAGAGTAATAACTCAAAGGAATGTAAGTACCTAGCCAGAAAGATTTAACAAGACAATTACATATTTTCCATTCTCATTTAGGAAGGTAACTTATTCGATAACATAAATGTAAATTTTGTTTCCCAAACTAAGCAGATTTTGGAATGTCGGCCCAAAAATGCTGGAGAGAAAAGACAGAATTTTGCATAGTTATACTGAGACTCAAACTTCTCTATCAAGCCATTTATAAGTTATCAAAGCACGTGACTTTCTCAGAAAGTCCTACAGTATAACCCTTTTAACCAAATTAAACATGTTTATTTTGCCATATATTTTTACCATGACCATGATATCTATAAGTAAATAATATCCTATAATTTAGATTTGAGTATCAATCTCAGACGATTTGACCATTTGTCATACTCTCATTCTAATCACCAACAACGTGCTTCTCACCAAGTCATTTACTCTCAAGGGAGTAATTGCAAGGTCATGACCCATTTCAAGGGCAATGCTATAACTTTCCACGGATTTGCATTCACCGACTAATGCTATAAAAACAGAGTACAAATCTCCATCATGCAGCTAGTAACCACATTTAACAAATTAATACTATTATTCCTTAAGCAAAACAAATGAAGG
Organism: Hedera helix; assembly: GCA_947179155.2. Lineage (NCBI taxonomy): Eukaryota > Viridiplantae > Streptophyta > Magnoliopsida > Apiales > Araliaceae > Hedera > Hedera helix. Next base: position 40,406,042 of record OX359276.1, on the reverse strand, counting down.
AAACCACATATTACTTTAAGTGTATGCTTGTTCACTATGTACAATGCAGTATGCCAGTATCTTTTCAAGGTATAGTCAATTCGTATGATTTTTATGGACTTTCGCACAACACGTTATGCCAAAAAACCAAATGTGAGCTCTATGTTATTCAGCGAAAGAAACCACTTAACACGATAATCATTCCATCACCAAAATACATCATTAAGCAGAGACAAAAATAAAATTAAAAATGTAAACTGATAACATAGAGTACATGCTCAAATCACCCCTAGAGATAATGATATCTAAACTGTCTAATCTAGCATTAATATATTCAAACATTCAAAGCCCAATCACCCATATTCCACACATTGATTATATAAAACATCTCCCTTGCTTGGAAACAAACTAATAAACAGAAGGTATAAACTTGTACCTAACTTTTTTCATGTATTCCAGATAACATTCCCCAAAAGTCTGTATCATCAAAACATCATCCACTTTCGCCTTCTGCTGATAATACATCAAGCATACCGCAAAAATAAATAGTGAGCTGAAAGGTGCCCAGAGTGTCGAGAAATAAGTTACAAACAATAGCATGGTAGATGCATATGTTGGGTGGCGAACCAACCGGTATGGCCCAAATTGCACAACAGCAGTTGGCACCACCACCTTTTCAGCCTATTTTGCAAGATACAATGTTGAGTGATATTGCATAAACAAGGTCGTCATTATCAAAGCCCAAACTCTCAAATTGCTCCACCCTCCGGGAATGAGGTGCAGTTTAGGCCCTTCAAATGCATCAAGCCAGTGGTCCGCAATGACTTCAGCATTAAACAAAAAGTGATACCAATTGGGGGTGCTAATATCCCATTTAAGATCATGCTCCCGAGGGTAGTAATCGCCACACAGGCGTTTTCGGAAACTCACATTAAAGAAGAAGAAATAATGATACACGCAAAAGAACACATACGACCATCCTTTTAAAAACCCATTGAAATGAGCAGGTGGGACAAGAGTCAGCTATGTAAAATGTTTGTTAAAATGTCTGACAAAAAGTCTTGTTTTTGTTCCAAAGAATAGCCCCAAATGGTGTTAACTTGGATTAGAACAACACCAAAGCACTATCCATGGCTGTGCGGGGATTTAGAGCAATGAATTTTACATAAAAACACTCTAATTATGCGACAGAATGATAAAGATGAGAGGGATTGCGTTTTGTTTTGGCAAGTACCGAGTATTACACTAGTACTACAACAACCACCAGACGGGTGTTTAATACAATTAGAGAACACCGCGTTTGGCAGTTAAAAATGACAGAAAATAAAACAAATGGACATATAATTTTCTTTTGTTTGTAAATTTTTTAAGAGACAAAATTTTAAAAATTGATAGAAAGCTTGACCTTTATTTAACTAAAGTTTTCTGTCGATAAATAAATAAATTTGATTTTTTTTTCACAATTCTTATATTTTTAATTTACAAACACAACGAAATTTAATAAAAATACAAAATAATAATATAATTTGGAATTTCTTTGTTTATCTTTTACAAAAAATAAAATCTAGTGCAATATATAATTAAATTACAAACAATTTAAAGAAAAATTAGAATTATATTCTTTTTTTTAATCCTAATTTAAATGAAAATTCTCTACTTTCTATTTCTGTAATATCCCGGATATTTAAATAAATTAGAAATAAAATATTTAATATTTAATGAAGGTTGGAGTTTGATAAACTAGTAGTGATAGATAAATAGTGGTCCAAATTAAATTTAACGGACTAACTTAGATATGGTGATATCAAAATTTTTGATAAGTTAGCAAATAATGTGATAATTCAATAAACTTGACTAACAACAAGTCTAATTAAATTAAGAGAATTAATTAGTGGAGTTATGTAATTATGCGACGTGGTTGCGTGTAAATTAAATATGTATTTATATGAATATATATATGCGTGCACATTTAGTAACATAATTTAATGGTTAATTAAATTGTGATAAATAGATAGATTAATATTAAATTAATCCGAATTGAATTAAAAGGTTTATTGTAGAATTAATTTATTCATTAATCAACAATTATGTAAATTGTTGATAAATTATTTGTGAGGAATAATTATGTAAATTATATAATTATAAATTATATAAAATAGTTAAATTAATTAAGGGAGAATAGTAATTGTATATATGTACAATATTTAATTTCATATATTTGTATATATATATAAAGGGATTAAATTAATTGAGTAATTTTAAATAGTAATTGAATATATTAAATGAATATATTCTATAATTAAATAAATCATGGTAAATGATTTATGAGAGTGAGAAATTTAATTATACAATTATTTGTGTAATATTAATTAAATAATTAAATAAATTATTTAAATAAGAAATTGAGTAAATGTATTATTATTTCAATGTATTTTCGGGTAAATGGAATTATTTCCATAATTGATGAGAAATGAATTATTTAATGTAAATGTATTAAATAATTTAATTTATGGCCTAAATAATATATATTAAATTATATATTGTATTTATTTTAATTTCATAATTTATTGTGAAATTGTTTTGAGGTAAAGTAATGTGTATAAATAATATATATAGATTATATATATTATTATTAGCGAACACACTCTAAAGTTTTAAATATCAAAATAATTGACAAGTTGTCATTAATTAAATATTCAATTAAATTGAATATAATGAGTGAATTAAATTTTTATAAATTAATTAATATGATAATTAATTAATGTAAATAATGTAAAATATTATTAATAATATTATTAGTCCATTTAGTAATTAATACTAATGGGTTAGAGTATTTCATTATTTATTCAATATAATTATTTATTTAATCATGGATTGAATAATTAATGTGTAAATTATTAAATTAGCCCAACATGGGTCAATTAGTAGCCCAAGTGGAGAATAATAAAATTTGACAATTTAGTAGCCCAAACAATTTAATAGAAGCCCAATTGGTATTTTAAATTAAAGCCCAATAATTGGCCCACTTGGAAAAACAATTATATAACTTATTAATTATTAAAAAGTGAGTTTGTGACACTAATTTTGGGACAAGAAAGAGAGCCATCAGCCGGCAAGGAGGAGAAAGAGTGGGTGAGATGATTTCTTTTTTTATTTTATTATTTAATTATTTAATAATTAGGTTGCTTCTTTTGATTTTTGGTGAGACTTTTTCCACAAAATCCTCACCAACTAAGGCATGGGTTAATTTCCTTGTGTAAGTATCCAAGAGCTAACTTGTGTTGGTCTAAATTCATAGATATAAGATATATATCTATACATTATGAAAGACTTAAGTCATTAGAGAGAGAGAAATGTTAGTCATTTTTTTCTTCTATCACTTTTCAAATTAGAGAGAAAATATTTGAGAGCAAGGATAAGGAAGGAGAAGGAGTTCTTGGATCATGAGATATTCTTTCACAACCTAGTTTGGAAGAAAAATGAAGATAGCCATTAAAATGAGGTAATGGTTATTTTAAATATACTTTTGTTTTTAAATTAAATAAATTATCATGTTAGTATAAATATGTTAATATAGTTAATAATGTATGGTGGTAATATTTATGCCATGCTTGAGTTTAATATGCTTGGGTTGTATTTTGGTATATTTTGTATGCTAAAATATGTGTTTAATAGTGTGTAAACAAGTTTTGGAATTAATGTACAAAAATAATTTTTATAGAATTTAGATTTAATGTTATAATATTATAGAACATTAAATCATGAGAAAAACAAAGTTTGAATCACTCAAAATGGAGTTATACACAAAAAGTTATGATTTGTGGTAGTTTATGTGATGTAAAATTTTTTTATATAAAAATTTTAATATTAAATCATGAAAAATTAAATTTTCATGTTATAAATTGATATTAAGTGATTGGTAATTTTTCTGGATTTTTAAAGCTTACTTGAATGTATAATTTTTATTAAAGTGGTGTATAAAAAGTCACTGTTCACAATCTGCTAAGGAAGGAAAAAGGGGGTGCCGCGCAATGCGCGCGAGACCCTGTTCACTGTCGCACGCGGAAGGAAAAACGACGCCGTTTTGCCTATAAAATCCGTAGCCGCGCGTAACGCGCGGATGTCAGCCGACCGATCCCCAAAACGGTGCCGTTTTGGGGCCTGTTATTTCCTATCGCGCGCAATGCGCGGACGTAGATTTCGGCGGAAATTACGAAATTGCCCCTCCGTTCGGTTTTCTGATTATTTACAAGATTGCCATCGGTCCGGTTTTTCAGTTTAATTACGATTTTGCCATTCTGGATAATTTTAATTAATTTAAATGTTTAAAAATTAATTTAAAATTATAACAAAAATAATAATAATACAAAAATGATATTTAGGTATATAATATTATATTTTTCAAATATAATAAGTATTTAGGATTAATATTTAAATGTTGTAAATATTAATCTAGTTATTTTAATATTATATTTTTTTCAAATATAATAAGTATTTAGGATTAATATTTAAATGTTGTAAATATTAATCTAGTTAATTTAATATTATATTTTCAAATATAATAAGTATTTAGGATTAATATTTAAATGTTGTAAATATTAATCTAGTTAGTTAATATTATATTTTTTTAAATATAATAGGTATTTAGGATTAATATTTAAAAGTTGTAAATATTAATCTAGTTAGTTTAATATTATATTTTTTTCAAATATAATAAGTATTTAGGATTTATATTTAAATGTTGTAAATATTAATCTAGTTAGTTTAATATTATATTTTTCAAATATAATAAGTATTTAGGATTAATATTTAAATGTTGTAAATATTAATCTAGTTAATATTATATCTTCTGAATTTATGATTAAACTAATTATTATTTAATTAATATTAAATAATAAACAAGGATGATAAATTAATTAATTATTATTTAATTACTATTAAATAATAATTAAAGACAACTAAGATTGAGTATTTAATTATTTATTATTTGATTAACTTTAAATAATAAATAAATCTAGTAAGTTATTAATTATTATTAAATAATAACTAAAGGTATTTAATTACTTACTATTTAATTAATGTTAAATAGTAATTAAATGGAATAAAGAAAATGTCTTTTAACTCTTTTGTTTAAACAATTATAATAAATTGTTTAATAGTTTAATAAGTGTTTAACACTTAAGAAAATTATTTTCTAACTTATTAAATTATTAACCTAATTTGATTGAGAGTCAATAAGGTTAATAATATTGTTTTGACTGATGTAAATTATGTGTTAGTACTTATGTGATAAATAAGTTCCTTAGTGAGCGTATAGTTGTGCAAATACGTTGTACTAATTATTAGACCAACTTTATTAATGTTAGGTCTTTCAAAGCCAGTTAGTTAAAGCTAGACATTTATTGTAGCTGAGCAGACAGGCAAGTTTCCTATCTTCAAACTTTACTTTGTGCAAGTTTCCTAAACCCTACTCAATTTATATTCGAGCAGGATATATTATTTTATTGTTCAAGTTCCTAACTCAAACTCAAGTTATTATGTTTCAAGCATGCTATGGTTTAATTCTGTATAATTATTCCACATCTTTAAATTGTTGATTCGCACATAGTGCATGTTGCATGTGTTCATCAGGTATGAAAGGCTGATCACCTTCATTACCATAAGGTTCAGTTAAATTGTTCATGGTCATTATTGACACTCAACATTTATTTATTCAGTCATTCAATTAGTGAAATTATGACTCGTACTCTTTCACAATTATTATATTGTTGAAAATTCAAAAGCTTATTCTTTCTTTCAATCATGATATATCGTTATCGTATTTAAACTTGCTGAGCAAAGTCGTTGCTCACTCTTGCTATATCATGATAACAAATTTCAGAATAATACGAATGTCCAAGGAGAGACGGAGACAGAAGCAACAGACAAGATTATAGTGTTATGCATTATAACTAAATTGTTATATGATGTAAGTAATTTTGTAAACCTTTTTATGAATCGAAAGGTATATATGTAAGTTAAGGTTAGAAACCTTGGGAAATGTTGTTGAATAAACAATTTATGTTTATATATTCCGCATTAGTTATAGAACGTGTATGAAGATGATGTATAGTGATGAACCAGGTCCAGGGTTAAAGGAACCCGGATTTGGGGTCGTCACAGGTTGGTATCAGAGCTGATAGGTTATAGTTCTTAGGTAGTAGTACCTTAGGCTATAATCATGGAAAGGTAATGAAGACAGTGAAAGGATAAACTCAGATAGAGTTTAGAAATGAACATATATAGTTCATAAAGTAGGAAATAAATCTATATAGATACATAGATATATGTAAAGATTCAAAGAAGGATCTTCAAAGAATGTAATCCAAATAAATGGAATAAGAATCAGGGAACACTTGATTCAAGAATTTAAAAAGAGAAGGATCGTACAGTAAAATGATCAGAGATGAATGATAAGATGATAGAATTAAACGATCCTAGAATAAAGGAGAAATAGTACAGTGAAATCAATTTTGATATAAGATCCCGATGATCATAGTAAAATCATGGAATGACAAATGGTCTATTAAATGATTAAAGAAGTGGTTTTGATAGCATGGTGCTATAACAATGAAGATACTGAAATAGTAACAAGTGGATTCTTGAAGTGTTGAGTGTGATAAGGTATGAATTGACAAAATTCATATCAAGTTAAGAGAAGTTAGAGGTTTGTAGGTTTTTAATTGAGGACTCATATTAGTGGCTGAGTTGTACAATTCCTTGTATGGGCGGGGAATTAGTGCTTGATTTTAGAACCGCTTAGCTTTCTATATTGATACAGTGGTTGAGTTGAACAGTCCTTTGTATGGGCAGGGGATTTGTTCTTGGTTTAGCGACCGCTTAACTTCCTATATTGATTAGTGGCTGAGTTGACCAATTTCTTGTATGGGCAGGAGATTGTGTTTGGTTTGACGACCACTTGGCTTCCTATAATGATAATCAACTGAAACCTGGTGTCGCGCTATTCACTATATGTATGTTGAGAAGGTGATTCTTTTCTCATGTATATAACGGATAGGTAGAGGATGTTAAGATAAGTTCGTGTTCTGAGAACTGACACGCATAGTAAGTTCGTGACTCATAGTCATGTGGTGGAGCCCCTCAGCGAATGGGCGACTTTGGCCTGACTAGGACAAGTTCCTCAAACCATATGATTGTGGTAAGTTGCTGAGCCCAAATACGTGGTAAGTTTGATGAACAGTAGGTATGGATAGAGTTAAGTAGTCAGGTTAAGGCTATAATGGATATAGTTATTAAGCTGGAAAAGAATGTAGAGGAAAAATTTGAGGTGTTTTGAGGTTTTAGGATATTCCAAATCTTCTAGCTATGCTAGACTTTGAAATTCTTAAAAATCGTGCCAAAGTCGCACTTTTGTGCTTTTGAAAAGACAAATGTATTTTTGAAATCATTAATGCATTTAGTGCAGAGATGATAACCGATGGAGTCATCAATGCAGAGTAACCTAGTGTTGGATGTATTTTTAAGCCCACTATGGTATGATGTAATATGACAAAGTCAAAATGATTTTTAGTATTTTGAAACGTTTAAAGAAGAGTCTATGCTAATTGTTTCGGCAAGACAAATTGATTTGAAAATATCAAAATGTATTTATAAAATCATCACACGCCATTAAAGCCATGGTGCAGAGATGAAAAAGACGGAATCCTCAACGCACTGTTGCAACGGTGCGGTATCATGAAGTCCTATAAATGAATTTTAGTACTTTAACTAATCTGAAATGATTTTTGAGTCGTAATATACGAACAGTTCAATGATGTGAGTCTATGTCATTTATTTTGACTGGACACTTTTTGGTCAGAAATGACTCGAGTTTTATTTTCCAATCCAACTTATGCTGGAGCGGAATTTTGTAGTAAGTCTGAGGTGAACAACCCCATAATGGGGGATATGTCAGAGCCATGAATAAAGAACCCGCGAGGGGGCGCCCAACAGTGGTGGCATGCTGATATGGGTTGGTAAATCCAAAGAGTTCGACCCCGTGAGAAGTCGTTGTGCACAACGCAGAAGTACGATAGGCTGATCACCTAGCGTACACCTATGGAATGTTTTCAGTCTTTGTGATTGATAAACACTCTATTTATAAGTATTTACAGAGATAAATACTATTTATTCGGAATTCAGTTAATTCCATGTTCACAGTCTTGATGACCCCTCAGCATATTATGAAAGTTTTAATGAATATTTTGATTTTCAAATTATCCTTCTGTAAGATATTGATTTTCAATTTATTCTTCTGCAAGATATTCCATTGTTCTGGAATTATGAGTTTAGAAGTATGAACTTCCTAGAAAAGGGTGGTCATAGACTTTGATGAGTAAAGAGTTATACTCAGAGATGAAAATTGGTAGAAATGTGTATGAGATAATTTCGGGGACGAAATTTTTAGAAGAAGGGGTGAATGTAATATCCCGGATATTTAAATAAATTAGAAATAAAATATTTAATATTTAATGAAGGTTGGAGTTTGATAAACTAGTAGTGATAGATAAATAGTGGTCCAAATTAAATTTAACGGACTAACTTAGATATGGTGATATCAAAATTTTTGATAAGTTAGCAAATAATGTGATAATTCAATAAACTTGACTAACAACAAGTCTAATTAAATTAAGAGAATTAATTAGTGGAGTTATGTAATTATGCGACGTGGTTGCGTGTAAATTAAATATGTATTTATATGAATATATATATGCGTGCACATTTAGTAACATAATTTAATGGTTAATTAAATTGTGATAAATAGATAGATTAATATTAAATTAATCCGAATTGAATTAAAAGGTTTATTGTAGAATTAATTTATTCATTAATCAACAATTATGTAAATTGTTGATAAATTATTTGTGAGGAATAATTATGTAAATTATATAATTATAAATTATATAAAATAGTTAAATTAATTAAGGGAGAATAGTAATTGTATATATGTACAATATTTAATTTCATATATTTGTATATATATATAAAGGGATTAAATTAATTGAGTAATTTTAAATAGTAATTGAATATATTAAATGAATATATTCTATAATTAAATAAATCATGGTAAATGATTTATGAGAGTGAGAAATTTAATTATACAATTATTTGTGTAATATTAATTAAATAATTAAATAAATTATTTAAATAAGAAATTGAGTAAATGTATTATTATTTCAATGTATTTTCGGGTAAATGGAATTATTTCCATAATTGATGAGAAATGAATTATTTAATGTAAATGTATTAAATAATTTAATTTATGGCCTAAATAATATATATTAAATTATATATTGTATTTATTTTAATTTCATAATTTATTGTGAAATTGTTTTGAGGTAAAGTAATGTGTATAAATAATATATATAGATTATATATATTATTATTAGCGAACACACTCTAAAGTTTTAAATATCAAAATAATTGACAAGTTGTCATTAATTAAATATTCAATTAAATTGAATATAATGAGTGAATTAAATTTTTATAAATTAATTAATATGATAATTAATTAATGTAAATAATGTAAAATATTATTAATAATATTATTAGTCCATTTAGTAATTAATACTAATGGGTTAGAGTATTTCATTATTTATTCAATATAATTATTTATTTAATCATGGATTGAATAATTAATGTGTAAATTATTAAATTAGCCCAACATGGGTCAATTAGTAGCCCAAGTGGAGAATAATAAAATTTGACAATTTAGTAGCCCAAACAATTTAATAGAAGCCCAATTGGTATTTTAAATTAAAGCCCAATAATTGGCCCACTTGGAAAAACAATTATATAACTTATTAATTATTAAAAAGTGAGTTTGTGACACTAATTTTGGGACAAGAAAGAGAGCCATCAGCCGGCAAGGAGGAGAAAGAGTGGGTGAGATGATTTCTTTTTTTATTTTATTATTTAATTATTTAATAATTAGGTTGCTTCTTTTGATTTTTGGTGAGACTTTTTCCACAAAATCCTCACCAACTAAGGCATGGGTTAATTTCCTTGTGTAAGTATCCAAGAGCTAACTTGTGTTGGTCTAAATTCATAGATATAAGATATATATCTATACATTATGAAAGACTTAAGTCATTAGAGAGAGAGAAATGTTAGTCATTTTTTTCTTCTATCACTTTTCAAATTAGAGAGAAAATATTTGAGAGCAAGGATAAGGAAGGAGAAGGAGTTCTTGGATCATGAGATATTCTTTCACAACCTAGTTTGGAAGAAAAATGAAGATAGCCATTAAAATGAGGTAATGGTTATTTTAAATATACTTTTGTTTTTAAATTAAATAAATTATCATGTTAGTATAAATATGTTAATATAGTTAATAATGTATGGTGGTAATATTTATGCCATGCTTGAGTTTAATATGCTTGGGTTGTATTTTGGTATATTTTGTATGCTAAAATATGTGTTTAATAGTGTGTAAACAAGTTTTGGAATTAATGTACAAAAATAATTTTTATAGAATTTAGATTTAATGTTATAATATTATAGAACATTAAATCATGAGAAAAACAAAGTTTGAATCACTCAAAATGGAGTTATACACAAAAAGTTATGATTTGTGGTAGTTTATGTGATGTAAAATTTTTTTATATAAAAATTTTAATATTAAATCATGAAAAATTAAATTTTCATGTTATAAATTGATATTAAGTGATTGGTAATTTTTCTGGATTTTTAAAGCTTACTTGAATGTATAATTTTTATTAAAGTGGTGTATAAAAAGTCACTGTTCACAATCTGCTAAGGAAGGAAAAAGGGGGTGCCGCGCAATGCGCGCGAGACCCTGTTCACTGTCGCACGCGGAAGGAAAAACGACGCCGTTTTGCCTATAAAATCCGTAGCCGCGCGTAACGCGCGGATGTCAGCCGACAGATCCCCAAAACGGTGCCGTTTTGGGGCCTGTTATTTCCTATCGCGCGCAATGCGCGGACGTAGATTTCGGCGGAAATTACGAAATTGCCCCTCCGTTCGGTTTTCTGATTATTTACAAGATTGCCATCGGTCCGGTTTTTCAGTTTAATTACGATTTTGCCATTCTGGATAATTTTAATTAATTTAAATGTTTAAAAATTAATTTAAAATTATAACAAAAATAATAATAATACAAAAATGATATTTAGGTATATAATATTATATTTTTCAAATATAATAAGTATTTAGGATTAATATTTAAATGTTGTAAATATTAATCTAGTTATTTTAATATTATATTTTTTTCAAATATAATAAGTATTTAGGATTAATATTTAAATGTTGTAAATATTAATCTAGTTAATTTAATATTATATTTTCAAATATAATAAGTATTTAGGATTAATATTTAAATGTTGTAAATATTAATCTAGTTAGTTAATATTATATTTTTTTAAATATAATAGGTATTTAGGATTAATATTTAAAAGTTGTAAATATTAATCTAGTTAGTTTAATATTATATTTTTTTCAAATATAATAAGTATTTAGGATTTATATTTAAATGTTGTAAATATTAATCTAGTTAGTTTAATATTATATTTTTCAAATATAATAAGTATTTAGGATTAATATTTAAATGTTGTAAATATTAATCTAGTTAATATTATATCTTCTGAATTTATGATTAAACTAATTATTATTTAATTAATATTAAATAATAAACAAGGATGATAAATTAATTAATTATTATTTAATTACTATTAAATAATAATTAAAGACAACTAAGATTGAGTATTTAATTATTTATTATTTGATTAACTTTAAATAATAAATAAATCTAGTAAGTTATTAATTATTATTAAATAATAACTAAAGGTATTTAATTACTTACTATTTAATTAATGTTAAATAGTAATTAAATGGAATAAAGAAAATGTCTTTTAACTCTTTTGTTTAAACAATTATAATAAATTGTTTAATAGTTTAATAAGTGTTTAACACTTAAGAAAATTATTTTCTAACTTATTAAATTATTAACCTAATTTGATTGAGAGTCAATAAGGTTAATAATATTGTTTTGACTGATGTAAATTATGTGTTAGTACTTATGTGATAAATAAGTTCCTTAGTGAGCGTATAGTTGTGCAAATACGTTGTACTAATTATTAGACCAACTTTATTAATGTTAGGTCTTTCAAAGCCAGTTAGTTAAAGCTAGACATTTATTGTAGCTGAGCAGACAGACAAGTTTCCTATCTTCAAACTTTACTTTGTGCAAGTTTCCTAAACCCTACTCAATTTATATTCGAGCAGGATATATTATTTTATTGTTCAAGTTCCTAACTCAAACTCAAGTTATTATGTTTCAAGCATGCTATGGTTTAATTCTGTATAATTATTCCACATCTTTAAATTGTTGATTCGCACATAGTGCATGTTGCATGTGTTCATCAGGTATGAAAGGCTGATCACCTTCATTACCATAAGGTTCAGTTAAATTGTTCATGGTCATTATTGACACTCAACATTTATTTATTCAGTCATTCAATTAGTGAAATTATGACTCGTACTCTTTCACAATTATTATATTGTTGAAAATTCAAAAGCTTATTCTTTCTTTCAATCATGATATATCGTTATCGTATTTAAACTTGCTGAGCAAAGTCGTTGCTCACTCTTGCTATATCATGATAACAAATTTCAGAATAATACGAATGTCCAAGGAGAGACGGAGACAGAAGCAACAGACAAGATTATAGTGTTATGCATTATAACTAAATTGTTATATGATGTAAGTAATTTTGTAAACCTTTTTATGAATCGAAAGGTATATATGTAAGTTAAGGTTAGAAACCTTGGGAAATGTTGTTGAATAAACAATTTATGTTTATATATTCCGCATTAGTTATAGAACGTGTATGAAGATGATGTATAGTGATGAACCAGGTCCAGGGTTAAAGGAACCCGGATTTGGGGTCGTCACAATTTCAACCTACACCATTTTAGTATTACGTGTAAGCCCAAATTGAAGCGTCAACAAAAAATTATACTTTTCTTCTAGACGTTATGCTTGCTCTCTCTTCCTTTTCGTTGTTCAATATGTTGAACACCATGTCCTTGACTATTTCTCCATTGTACTCCACTATTTATGTTGTTTTTATCACTTTTTCAATATAACGACTTTGCTTGAGGTTGTGTAATATTTCATGGCTCCGTTTGGATGAGAAAATTAGATCAAGTAGGATTGTAATCTCATTATCTTTAAGGAAATTTGTTGAAATTCTTATCCTTTAGAATAGAGAAAGATTGGTTTTCGAAAAATTAATTAATACAAGTTAATTCTCTTTTTGTGGATTATCGACTATTAGAGAATAAGGATCCGTTTTGATTATGTTATTATTAAGAAAAAGTTGAGTTATTCTTAAGATGAGATTATTATATTTTATATTTAACTTATTCATTCCAACAAACTAGTTAAAACATACATTATCTCAAATTTCACTCTTAGTATTCCTTCAAAATGTGCAATTATCACATTCTTAAATTTATATTTCTTAATATTGTGGTGTTTTGACAACAACAATTAATAGGTACTAGAGCTGTTATAATTACTTAACGGAGTTTTCTTATTAATCGTTGAATGTCAATATCAACACCCTAAAAAAATTACGTAATTTTATTGTTTCGTACCATCGTAGTTCTTCTAATTGGAGTGACCACGAGTCTATCAAAATCAATATTGAAACTCCAGTCTATGCATCAGGTGATTAATATCAAACCAAAAAAAGGCAAAATTCTTTGTGTATGTTATGCAAACTAATACCTACTCCTATTTCACATGTTCAACCTTCATACCTAGTCATATTTATTTCACTTGTGCAGTCTATCAAAACATGAGAATGTATTATAGCTCGTTTTATTTGCAACACTACCTCCATTTCTATTTCGCATAATAGCATTGAACCAATCCAAATATCACTCCTAATTCACAAAGAAATGAAACTCTCATTTTTAAAGGTAACAAACAACCAAGTTAAATGGAAGTCTAGTTTCCACTCTCAATTCTAATCATCCAAACAGAACCTACACGTTTCCATTAGTCCCCACTTAAATATTTTGAGGTTTGGTATCAGGAATTCCTACGTGCTAATTGCTAAACCACGACCTCGACATAAAAGAGCATGTCTCGTTTCCCAAGCCACTAACCATTCTTTTATCTTTAACCGAACAAAGAAAACAACCTCATCTCTCCAGCTTTGGCCCCCGTACACTCTTTCGGGAAAGAAATAGAGAAATATCAGAAAAAGAAAACAAATATCTAATACAACTTACCCAAACAGTCCCTAATTCGGATTAAAATCCTCAAATCTCCTCCCAGATTTCCAACATTCATTCTTTGACATCCTCGTATGGATTCATTGGAGTCCTATACTTAGCTTCAATCCAACAAATTTTGTATCTGTAGTGTAAAATTATTAGTCTTCTAGCGCAATCAGTTTCTTATTCCGTTCGGTCGGAGTTATGATATTTTACAGAATCGGCCGCTCATTGTCACGATCATCACGTTCCACGGTAATCTTTCTCTGTATATGTATATATTTATGTATTCATAGGGGTTTATGAAGTTCTAATGAACTGGATTTTTTTTTGCTTTTTGTAGAAGAATTTGGCAAGTAATGGAAGATCAGCTTTTCTGGGTCAATCAATTCCAGGAGCTCCGGTTACTCGACTGGATGGAAATTTAGGGCCTGTGAGGGGTTATTTAGCTGCCATAGGAGCTAATAAAAATTTAGCTTCCAAAGTGTATTTGTCAGATTTAAATTACCTTCTGTTTGCAAACCCTAGATTGCGTAGATTTTTCTCCAGTGAAGAAACTCCCAAGAAGAAGAGTAAGACTTCTTTCGGGTTTAATATGTATTTGTTGTCTTATTTGAATTGTTTATTTTTTTGCTCCTTTCATTGCTTTTGTTCTTTTGTTTGCAGATTATGAGAACTTCTACCCAAAAGAAAAGAAAGAAATTCCAAAAGGGGATGAGCAGAAATCCCAGTCAAAAGGTTGGCTACTAATCCCATCTTTTAAAACTATGCTGGTCTTGTTCAATTTATTTTGTGGGATGAATCAAAACTTTTGATTAAATTTTGTGCTATACAAAATTACTATTATTACTAAAAAAATTACTGACTCATGTGAAATGGGAGATATAGAATGGAGGAAGAAGAAAGCATTAAATGTTTAGAACTCATAAATCAATGTGGTTTGATGCGACATGAGTGAGTGAAGTTGGTCTCTAAGTTTTACTAGTTTATAAAGCTTATTTCTTTACTTTGTTCACAAGAGCCTAGAAACTAGCCTTATTCAAGTAAATTGATGGATTGTGAATTATTTACCTACAGTTGATGTAAAATAAGTTTATACTTAAGGAGCACAAGCTTTTCATAGCCCTTCATTTTTTGATTTCTTTAAGGGGAAGAAAAGAAGAGAATGGCTCAACTTTAAACTTCTCAAGCCATTCATTTTTTTTTGTTTTATGTTTTTACAAGAAGAAAAGAAAAGAGAAAAGGCTAAGCTTTAGACTTCTCCGTGTAACTTTTGAAATTTGTGCTACATTACATAGGTTTCAGAGATGAGCTTAGAACTAATCTTCCATTCACAAGTTTTATATTGTTCTTTTTTATGAACAATATATTAATTATCAAGTGCACTAATTGCTTCACAAAGTAAATGTTATATTTTTGGGAACAATGGAAAGTTAATGATGCGACAGCTAGTCTTATCAAAAGAAAAAAATGATGCGACTACTTGGTAGATCTTAATATAATTTTCATGTTCACATGTTGGTAAAATGTTTATTTTTAACAGCTACGATTTACTACTCATTTCTTTTGCAAGGTTTTTGTTGTTACCACTTACCAGACAATTTATCCATTTGATAAGTAGCTAGTACAGCCAATAGAAAGAGATCAAAATATGTTGTCTTAAGATACCCTTGAACCACAACTAGTCCATAAGATCACAGACCAAGGGAATGCTTTCATAATGACAATAATTTGTTTGATCCCATTTTGCACCTCTTTCAAAATGCGTGCTAAGTTGTTTGTTGACTTGTTAAGTTAAAGTTTATCCTTCAATAATTTTATCCTTCCTGTACTGCAGTAAGTTTGTACTAAGGTCATATTGTTAAAAAAATTGTCTGTTACGGTCAAATTATGGTGTCAAGGTACTGCAGTCATATTGTTAAAAAAGAAATTGTCTGTTATTGTCAAATTATTGTTTCAAGGTGTTTTGTGATCATTGGAATGAGGTTGTACTTGTGTCTTGATTCAGAATTTAAATGATGAGAAACATAACTATAACATTTAGGGGACTATTAGTTAATTATTTTATTAATAATTATGAGTAAATTGAATGTAATTAGTTTATTTTAGTAGGAATTATTTTATATCTGGTGATTATAGTAAGTAGATTATCTAGATATTTTAATTATGAGAAGAACTAATCAGGAGTTGTTTTGCTTATTAAATCACATTTTTGTACAGAATTAGAGTTTCTTATGTTCTATATACACTGACGTCAACCATCAATGGAATTCAGAGTTTGAGATATTATTTGTGATCAGTTTTATGCATGCCTTTCTGTCCTTCAGGCATTCTTCTTCTTCTTCTTCTATTTTATTCTTGTATTCTTCTGTCCTTCAAATTTTTCCTGCATCATTAAATCAGAAGATACCATCGTGTAATAGGATGATTATGTTTTATGTGTGCTTGTGTGACGACATCAAATGTATTATCTGATTCTGTTTGCCAAAATTCTTAGATTTGAGTGTATTGTTTCCTATTTAAATTAGTTGTTTGAGTGGTTTCTCACATTTTTAATATTTTTTCTTTTAACAGACGATTCAAATGCAGATGATAAGGGAAATTTTCAAACAACATTCATGACGCAAATTCAAAATCTAATAATCCCCTTTTTAGTGATTGGATTGTTTTTTTCATCATTTCCTTTTGGTACTCATGAAGAGAAACCGGTAAGAATATGATTGAATACCGTTCAGGATTTTGTTTAGTTGTCTGTATGCAGTTTTAAGATCTTATTACTTTGAAGTGATATTGGTGGCTTAATGTGTGTTTATGATTCTTCTCTCTTTTTGGTGATATAAAGAAAGTGAAATATAATTGGTACTGTAAAAGATTTTTTTTTATTTAATGTCTTAAAGATGCTGAAAGAAAGAAAGAAAGAAGAGAAATTAGAAGCATGAACAGAGCAAAGAAAAGGGAAAACACTTTGTTGGAAAATAATTAACCTTCTCAAGTGTTGGTTAATATTTTTAGGGAACTGATATTTTCACGTGGGTAACCTCACATGAATAATTAGTGGTGCCCACATCCATATGAGATAGACTTGTGTGGAATGTCATATTTCCATCTGGAAATAGCGATCCCCTAATTTTATTTTATTTTTGCTCCATGCACGTAGCATATGTACCATCCTGGCTTTCCCCTTAAGTAATGTCCACATTTGCAATGAACTTTTTCGACTTGCACCTATTATGCTTTTTAGTTGTTTTGACAGCTAGTTGATGGGACTTGATATTTCCACAAGCCCTTTTTGATTTTTCCACAAGTCCTCATCTCACATGAATGTAGGTAATTCATCCGAGCGAGACCTTGTGGAAGCAACATTTCCTTTGATTTTTTTTTTTGTCGATAAAGTAGTTTTACTTTTAGATCCATGAATGATGTTGATGATTAGTATCTTTCTCTTCTGAGACAATAATTTGAATGCAATTGAGGGGATTCAATCTTCTAATCTTATTGGCTTTATGCTTGCGTATGTTTCTTTGCAGATTAGTTTCCAATACTTTAAAAACAAGCTTCTGGAACCAGGTTTAGTGGACCGCATAGTTGTTACTAATAAATCAGTTGCTAAAGTATATGTAAGAGACTCACCACGCAATCAGCCAAGAAGTGATATTCTTGAAGGACCAGTTGCCCAAGGACCTGATAATGATGCCAATGCAAGAGGGAAGAAAGGCCAATATAAATATTATTTCAACATTGGGAGCGTTGAATCGTTTGAGGAGAGGTTGGAGGAGGCCCAAGAAGCTTTAGGGATAGACCCTCGTGATTTTGTTCCAGTTATTTACAATTCTGAAATTGGGTGGTATCAAGAAGTGATGAGATTTGCACCAACGCTTCTGCTCTTGGGAACTCTTATGTACATGGGGCGGCGAATGCAGGGTGGGCTAGGCGTTGGAGGTAGTGGCGGAAAGGGTGGTCGTGGAATATTCAACATAGGGAAAGCTCATATTACGAAAGTGGACAAGAATGCAAAAAACAAGGTTAATTTTCTTTTGTCCCCATGAATTAAGAGTTCAATACCACTGCCCTTAGTTTGTGGCACATATATTTTTACCTTTTTTGCTGTGTTCCTTTGTGCAACAAAGTTAATAGCAGATGTTCATTTTCCTTCTATTTGCACTTCAATTTTGTTTTTCTTACTTGTCTTTACAGGTATATTTCAAAGATGTTGCTGGATGTGATGAAGCAAAGCAAGAGATCATGGAGTTTGTGCACTTTCTCAAGAACCCCAAGAAATATGAGGACCTGGGGGCAAAAATCCCCAAAGGTGCTCTATTGGTTGGCCCTCCAGGAACGGGTAAAACTCTGTTAGCAAAGGCAACTGCAGGAGAATCTTCTGTGCCTTTCCTATCCATATCTGGTTCAGATTTTATGGAAATGTTTGTTGGCGTTGGGCCGTCTAGGGTGAGAAACTTGTTTCAAGAGGCAAGGCAATGTGCACCTAGCATAATATTTATTGATGAGATTGATGCAATTGGTCGAGCAAGGGGTCGTGGGGGCTTCTCAGGTTCCAATGATGAGCGTGAAAGTACTCTTAACCAGTTGCTTGTAGAAATGGATGGATTTGGTACCACTTCTGGAGTAGTTGTTCTTGCTGGTACTAATAGGCCTGATATTTTAGACAAAGCTCTGTTAAGGCCTGGTAGATTTGATAGACAAATTTCTATCGATAAACCTGATATTAAGGGCCGCGACCAGATATTCCAGATCTATTTGAAAAAATTAAAACTTGATCATGAGCCATCATACTACTCTCAGAGACTTGCAGCCCTTACTCCGGGTTTCGCTGGAGCTGATATTGCAAATGTTGTTAATGAAGCCGCTTTAATTGCTGCTAGGTGTGAAGAAATGAAGGTGACAATGGATCATTTTGAGGGAGCTATAGATAGGATCATTGGTGGGCTGGAAAAGAAGAACAAGGTAAATCATAACCAAATGACTTCATTAGTTCTCTTTAATATTAGCTATCTGTACATGCTGACAACTCTGACCATGAAAATTTCATTTATGGATATGTTTTGATGAAGGATATGATGTTAATTGTAAGTAACATCTATCTAATCCAATTCACTCAACAAACCTTATTATTTTGAAAATGAAATCCCTAAACCTCCAGAACCTGATAAAATAATTTCCCTGGTTATAGTAAACGATACATCTGTTGCAACCCATGTATAACCAATGTAAGATCAAAGTATTTCCATGAGAATTGGTTGCGTGCTGGTAACCCTACAAATAGTATGCCAATTATATGCTTTTAGAAAATGTAAGTTGTCTATAGTGGTTGTGCTCTTGATTTACTAACAAAGAGCTTTCAACTAATTGTTTATGGTTTTTCTTCTCATTAAACATTAAACAATTGGTCTGTCAGGACCTCTAGTTGAACCAAACCTTGTCACAGCCAAAATCCAAAACATAAACTTGTCAATAAAAAGTCTAAACGCGTAAATACTGTATTCATTGTTTTCTGAACTTAATTGATGAAATGTTACTGTGCTATTCAACAGATTCATCATCACTTGTGGTTTATGGAGCACTTTTCTCTCGTCTAGGTCTACAGATAGTAAAAGCATGCTAATATATATGATCCTTTAAATATCTTTAGTAATCTTATAGTGTGTCTCACAATGAAACAAGATAAACTGGACTTTTGATTAAGAAATACCTTTCTATCCACGTGCTATTTACCAATGAAGAATAAATATCATGTGAAGCCAGCTATTTTAAAACTTCAAACTCGACTTTGTAAAGATTTAGTTTGTATGTCTCTTGAATGGTCTTTTGATATGATATACAAGTGGAAATACGTTTTGTGTCACCTTATCTTGATTAAAGTGACAATCTGCTTCTAAATGCTTTGTCCTCTCAAGAAAATACTGGATTAGTTACTATATATATATATATATATATATATATATATATATATATATATAATTTGCATGCTGATTATCACAAAATATAGAGAATGCTTAATCGTCTCAATCTCGAATCATTGCTCAATGTTGAACTGTTTGACTTGTCCTAGCCACAACATTCTTCTTCTTAGAAGGTACAACTGCCATACTACAGCAACTTAAGGTAGATATTCTATCCATGTGGTAACCGGCAATTCTGCGTCAGTGGTACAAACAGTCTCAGAAGAACTAAAGCTCCAAACTGCATGCCAGTGCTTTGGTTTCGGTTTCTACATAAACTGAAACAACTCTAACAAGTGACGTGTTGGGTTGGGTGGTGTCACATTCAAAATACTAACTTACATTCTTTCATATTCCCCAGAGTCATTAAACAACTGACGTATGTTTATCATATTTCACACTAAAAACCACAAATGTGT
Organism: Hedera helix; assembly: GCA_947179155.2. Taxonomy (NCBI): domain Eukaryota; kingdom Viridiplantae; phylum Streptophyta; class Magnoliopsida; order Apiales; family Araliaceae; genus Hedera; species Hedera helix. Next base: position 40,385,401 of record OX359276.1, on the reverse strand, counting down.
CAAAATGTTATATCTCCCATTACCCTAGTCTCCCAAAAGATAAATAGCATCCTACCTTTTACAAAGAGATTCCCTCCTTCAACTTTGCAGTCTTAGCTACTCTTACTTGTTTGTGTACTCATTGATCTGCATAGTGAATATAGTGGTAATAGTTCTGTCTTCTATTCATTGTTTCCCATCTATTTCTCGTGGGATTTCTCTCCGCACTTTGTTGACAGAATTTTGTTGTTTCTTTCTGGAGTTTGATGTTATTTATTTAAATTTTCTGCTGCTTTCTGGGGATTCTCTCTCTTTCTTTCTTTTTATCAAATCATTTTCAGAATTTGCTAATAAAGTAGTAATTCTATTGGTTAAACAGGTAATAAGCAAAAATGAACGCCGAACTGTAGCTTATCATGAATCAGGTCATGCTGTTGTAGGATGGTTTTTGGAACATGCAGAACCCTTGTTGAAGGTGACTATTGTTCCTCGTGGTACTGCTGCACTTGGCTTTGCGCAATATGTTCCCAATGAGAACCTACTAATGACCAAGGAACAGCTTTTCGATATGACATGCATGACCCTCGGTGGTCGAGCGTCTGAGCAGGTAGCTGAATATTTTAACTATTATCAATGCTTTGGTAGGGATAAATAGTAATTTTATTCAGAAATATGAAGTTGCAACTCTATTATACTTTTCAGGCTTGCAAAATTGCTGCAAGTTTGCTTCTAACGTTCTCAACTTTATCATAAAATTTGCTCCCCTCACAGATACCTTTGGTTAACAAAATGGAAAAGTTCCAACATTTCCTGCCACCCCTGAAGAAAGGCCCCATCACTGTTACTACAGTTTAATCAATCTTCTTAGTTGCTGATTAGGGATTTTCTTTGGGTTCAGGTTTTATTAGGGAAAATCTCAACCGGAGCACAGAATGACTTAGAGAAAGTGACAAAAATGACATACGCACAAGTAGCAGTCTATGGCTTTAGTGAGAAGGTGGGGCTCCTATCATTCCCTCAAAGGGATGACGGTTTCGAGATGTCCAAGCCCTACAGCAGCAAGACGGGTGCAATTATAGACACCGAAGTGCGAGAATGGGTGGCCAAGGCGTATGAAAAGACAATTGCGCTTGTAGAGGAACACAAGGAGCAAGTGGCTCAAATTGCAGAGCTTTTACTCGAAAAAGAAGTTCTTCACCAGGATGACTTGCTCCGAGTTCTAGGTGAACGACCTTACAAGCCAAGTGAGATGACAAATTACGACAAATTTAAGCAAGGGTTCCTAGAGGAAGATGAAAAGAATGAACCTACGGTGGACGGTGGGAATTCAGAAGACGATAGCCCGCCCCTTGTACCAGATGTTGTCCCAACTTAGTTTTGTGGGGATTTTATTGATTTTTGTACATGAAATGAGATAATTCTCCTTTTCCTTTAATTATTTGGTTTGTGCCATTGTCAGTCAGGAGTATGATAGAGTAAGTTTTTTGTCCGAGGATATATCTTTGGAAAGAGAATTTCTCTTATTAGCAGGGACACCATATAGTTACACCCATGCTTGTGTATGTTGTTGGCTTTGCACTTGCTCTGCTTGAGCTCAAATAATGTAATAGCTAGTGCTGATGTGAAAGAACTCAGAGAATGGGAAAATCAGAGTCTTATTGTAGTTTTTATAATTTTAGAAAGATTCATGCTTTAGTTATTGAATAAGTTGGGTTTTCGTGTGAGATGTATAATTATGGATAAGGGAAGGGCCGATGCAAAAGTGAGTACAATTGTGGATTATTTGTGGGTCAAACAAATGTCTGGTTTGGGAGAAGAGGAGGTTGGTTGTTGAGGGCCCAAATACTAAAGAATCTTGGATTATTTGCTTCCATTATTAGGAATAGTAATCTACTACTGCTATTATTAAATAGAGGAACAGTAACAGAGAGAACAAAAACAATGAGTTTAATTTTGAAAGTAAGATTCACACTCTTCTCTCTATTAATGCACTGTAATGAACAACTTTTAGTAGTATATATACAAAAAAAAGCGATCCATTATGCAAATGAACATACCACACAAATGTAATGAATTTCAAAACCTATTCTATGTGCTGCTTGATTTTTCTTTGCGAAAAGAATATGTTTTTCCATCCTTGATGGCACAAGGACCTCTTTTTTATAAGTAATGTCGGGGTTTTCAAATTTTAAATCTCAGAAAGTGTCAAACGGGTGTATCATTACATTAGGTAGATATATCTCTTGTAATTAGTTATGTCATAAAGTCTTATTAAAATATTCAATGTCATTTTATCTGAGATCCCTAATATTACCCGATGTTTAGAAACAATCGGTTTAAATTTGAAGGATATAAGCTACTGCTAAAACTTTCGGTTTCAACTTTTAGGGTTGAAAATCATAAAAAGATGTTTTTTAGTCTCTGATCCAAGTATGTTGGATTTAGGTTTATATATGTGAGGCAATCAATCCAATGCCAAGGGTTAATTATGGTTAGTTTTAATTCAAGAAATAAACTTCAAATGTTTCATTAAAGGGGATATTAGCATATGGAAGCTGCACTGGGCACAATTGCTCGATATGAACACAGTTTTTTTCATCCTACCACCTTTAATTCTCTCGAGTCTTTAGCAGATGAAGGATTAAAGTTGAAGCAATCAATCAATAAGCTGCTACTATATACCAACTGCTGGTTCAGTTAAATACAACCAGCCTAGTTTGGAAAAGAACTTTCATCCATTGCCTATTTCTGTTTCCCAAAAGGTATAATACCTCAAGAAATGGGAAATAAAAAAGGGTGAGACAACTACAAGAGTCAGCCGAATATAAAATAAAATTAAAATAGAAAGAAACATAAATATTGAGGTTCATAAGTCACAATAGTAATCGGGAAAAAATATAGGGGCATAATGGCAATCCTAAAGTTAAACGGAGTTTGAGGTTTGGAAACCCTCGGAGGCTTGGCTTTCCTTTTTTCTGGTTTTGATTATCCCGCCGAAGAAAATAAAAAGCTTATTCTAATTCTCGAGGGGAGAGAGGGAGAAATTGGAGAGAGAAAAGCCGCTCTAATCAGAATTTGCAATGGCCAAGCGCGAGATATCTAGCACTTTGAAGAACTTGAAGGTTCAAACAATGAGCAAATCCCAACTTTTGACTGCTGCTTTAATAGTTATTTTTCTGACTGATGCATATGATTTTTGATAGACTTGCCTCAAAATTCGAACTGGGGTTTTAATTTTCATTTAAAGCTTAAATTTTTATCTCAATTTGGGGATTTTCTTGTTCTCTATTGCAGTTTATGCAAAGGGCAACCCAGAGAGAAGAGAAAACCAAGAAAGTCGAAGAAGAAGTCATACCTGATGGGAAGTTCCCATCTTCAAGCACCCCCCGAAAATGGTCATCAAAATTTGATCTTTTTATTCTTTATTTTGAATATATATATTAACAGTTCATATTTCCATTCCTTAGCATAAGCATGTTGTCTATTAGTTAAGTCTTACTGAGCACCTTGTTTATGGAGTTTGGGAGGTAAATTGTAGGAGTTGGGTAGGTGGGCATGCTCAGATTTTATCTTTTTTATAGTTTAGACTTAACTTATTGTTGATGGTTCCTAAGAAGTTCTTGCTTTGGTAAGTTGCCCTTACTATGAACTGTCATTTTGGATTTGTGGTCTAGCTTAGTGGGATTCATTCTGCATTATTGATGGTAAGTTGCAATAAGACCTTGAAAGGAATTGTATATGTATTACCTTTTGCCTAGGTCTACAAGTGCTTTTTTTTTCTTCTTAACAATTATATGTGTCATGTTATATTAGGAAGTTCTTGTTGGGGAAAAGTGTGGTGCTTGGCTAGACGAAAAAAATGGATGAGTTAACTTTTTCAAGAGGTTAGGATATTATATAATATTGAATTTTTTGCTATACCGACAAAACATAAACAATTAGAGTATTATTGTTTCTTCTTTCTCCACTCTCAGGCAGTGGAAGGTAAAAACTGGAATGTCGCCCTTGTTTAGGTAAAGACTGGAATGCCGCCCTTTTTAGATTATGTATTTTCATTGGTATCTATAAGAAACTGTGCGTGCCCATTTGACCACAAGCAGGAGCTCATGCCAATTATTAGATGTTGTCTACTCTCTAGCTATATTCAGTTGAGCCATCTTTTAAGCTTGTCTGATATTTGGTTGATGGTATTAAAAACCTTGTGTTTTGCTTTCTGAGGACAAACCCTATTCCTGGGAGGAAGCAATCTTGGCAAGCTTGTTATTAAATCCATTGCAAGAAGGTTATGGTTCCTTGTCACATCACCAGTTATTCTTGTAATTTTACTTCCTAATATTTGGAACATTTGTGTATTTCTTAGTGTCCTATCTAGTCAGACTATGCAGAATTTAGCACTAAACCTGCATTCTTAAGCATTCGACTTAGATGTAAATCACATGTTCTTTTAATAACTTGAAAATTTCTTTCGGGAAATGATCCTATTTTAAAAGACTACTATGCTTTGGAACTTGTGTAGGGAAAGTTACTCTGGCGTATTTCCAGTATATGTTGCTTGCAACTAGCAAATTTCAGTTGCAACTCGCAGTGTGTGTTCACAATGCTAATGTTGTATGTAGGGGTGTCCATCGGTTTTTTACCGAACCGGAACCGAAAAAACCGAACCGAAACCGAACTCGAATTACCGAAAAACCAAGAACCGGTACCGGTACCGAATTACCGGTTTCGGTACCGGTTCGGTACAAATTCGGTTCGGTTTTTTCGGTTCGGTTTTCGGTTTTTACCGATTCGTAATATATATAATTATAATTTATAAATAATAATTATATATTAATTTATTTATATATTATAATAATATATATAATTAAATATATTATTTTATATATAATAATATATATAATTATTAGAATTATTATAATAATTAATAAAAATTTAATATTATATTATTTATTTCGGTTCTTTCGGTATACCGGTATTTACCGAAATGCAAAATTGTCCGTACCGGTACCGGTACCGAAAAGTATAAAAAAACCGAAAAACCGAAACCGAAAAAACCGAAACCGAAAAAAACCGGTACCGCCCGAACCGGTACCGATCGGTTCGGTAAAAAACCGAAAAAACCGGTACCGTTGAACACCCCTAGTTGTATGCCAGTTTATACATTAGCCAGAGTTGTGTCTAGATCTTTGATTTTCTTATTATTTCCAAGATAACATTGTTTCCTCTTATATTAATATTAGACAGAGTTCTAGAATACTAATGGAAAAGGCTTACACGTTTAATGCAATTGTTTTAAGGTTATTGATGGGGAACTTTATTAGTTCCCGAAGTAGTTTTCTGCATAATGTCCTACCTCCCGGATGATCTAGGAATGAAGTTTTAAAGAACCTTATGTTTTGCATGGGGATAAGTTTCATTATAGCAGAAGCTTCAAACTGAAAGAATATGCTTATAATACTAAAGTAGCTTTTTATAGCTGAATTCCTTCCTAACCCGCATTAATTTTAACTCTTTACATTTGCAAGCTCTTTGTGAGTTTAGTCTGACAATTTATTTTGAAATATCTCTACTTGCAGTGTGGTCATTATGGAAGGGGATCCTCATCCAGGTGCGACGAGAGGCCGTATGTCATTTCAAAGTTTTAATCCTTCTGTTGATGTGAGTTTATGGGTTGTGCGACTTGAGTGTTATTTGAAACAATATTCACTTCCTGTATAGTGTGTTCTTGTATCTGTTTGCTCTGCTTATGTCAAAGCCTTGTCTTGGTAGAAATTGAATGAAGAAGCTGCTAACATTGACCAACCAGAAGGTTCAACCTCATCTTCTGTTAATCAAGGCGGAGGAAGTTCTAGTAGGTTGGTTGTTTGACCCTTCAAGTGCTCAACAAATTTTTTGTCTAGTTTTCTCTTTAGAAAAGAGAAACATATTTTTTCTGCTATACTTCCTTACATTTTCTTTGATACAAATTTTATTAATAAAGACGCTGAAAGGGGGGTCTCTCATGTGTACACCGTGCGGATACAAAGCAACTAAGGAGAACAAAAAGTGCCTCCTAAACCAGAATCAAATATAGCCACTACGCTCCCATTATAAACTCCCCCAAAGAATCTAATTATATATAGTTGTAGGATAAACTTCATTTTGCCAAAAAATGAGAAATTAACCTATTGTATCTTCAAAGAAGCTTATTCCTTTGTCTCCAAAGTCCAAACTATCCGCCACAACCAATTTGGAAGTCTATATTCCCACTGCACCATATTTTCACCCATGCAACTTCAAAATCAAAAAGGAAAGAACAGCGCCACACAGATTGTGAGAAATTGAACAGTGAAGCAACAAGCGGTTCACCACTTTCTTCACTTGATTGTCGGGAAGTTCCTAAGATGGCTGTTTAACAACTCACTTTTTTGTTATATTAACTATTGTATCTTTTATTTGGTTAAAAGAAAATTTTGAAGCATCTTCTAAATATAGTAGAAAGGAAATAAATGTCATCTCTTATAATTTAATATTGTTTAACCATTAAAAGCAATTCAAAATGGAGTGTGGTCCGTGTGGAATGCTACCTGCTCTAGGAAAGTCAAGGGAATCAACAATTGGGTTTTATGACTCACATTAATTAATTAAACTTCCTCACTCGCATGTTTACCTTTTCTCATGGTTAATTATTTCAGAGAAAATGGTTATGCACCGGATGGAACAGAAAGCTCGAAGCTAGATAGAAATGATAGTGATGTCAGTGAAGACCTTAAAAGGAAACAAACCGAGGTAATCTCTGAAGTACCATTTCCCAATAAAACACTGAAAAACGTTCAAGGACATCACAACTCAACATCAAGCAGTAGAAGTTCCCATAAGCAACACAAGCGTGAAAAGCTGGATTGGAATGTGCTTAGACCTCCAAAGCCTCAAAACAAAAGAGGATGATCTAAAGCAGGTGATGACATCCACAGAAGTTCCCACAAGCAACACAAGCATGAAAAGCTGGATTGGAATGTGCTAAGACCTCCAAAACCTCAAAACAAAAGTGGATGATCTCAGCAGGTGATGACATCCACGTTTATTTGAAATTGCTTTCTATCTTTGATATTTGAAAAATGATTGCAATGTAACTTTGTATTAGGCTTAGTATGTGAAATTTTCTTAATTGGCATTTTTCTGATAGTAGGTTTGTGGACTTTTGAGTTAGTTTTTTTTTTTTTTTTGTACTTTGATAAGTCGATTAAGAGTGTGCTTGTTTATCCAATAAATATTTTTAACATTGCTATCACTTAAACTATTCACACCACCTGAAATGACTTAAAATATTAAGTTAAGGGAACCTTACATAATGCTCAACAGTGAACAATCTTAGTCTAACACAATGCTCAGGAGTCTATAGTTGTATAGGAAAGAGGAGAAATGGGAAGCCTGCAAAAACCAACATAAAATTGCATTTATGTTGCCTGTGACTTGTGAGTTTTAATGAAGAGGAAGAGAACACCATCCCACAACCCCCCCCCCCCCCCCAACCCTTCCTTTTCTTCCCCTTTTCTCTCTTTAATAATTTTACTTTAGCGGATGATTAGTTTTAAAAATGTCAATGGGAGAAAGTGTCCCAAAATCCATGGTATAATTCATGAAATTGAACATGTTGGTGTCCAAAATACCTTATAAGTCAGTTCCAGTAGCGATATGGCTTTTTGTTGGGGTAGAAAATTTAATCACTTAATAGTAACGTTACGTAATTCTATTTGAGTAAAAGCAACCTTTTATATTACCATTATAATGAAAACACAGTTGCTTATCAAGAGGTTGAGTGTTCAAGTTTAATTATGTGCAGCACCATTAGATACTAGGATGCATAGAGAAAAGTTGGCTTGGGGGTTGGGGCACCAGCCTGTGGGCTGGGGGTCAGGGGTTCAAGTACCCCAAACAAAAAAATAAAAATAAATAAATAACACAAAAAAAATGAAAAACATGTATTTTGTCTTTTTCTAGGGGATTATTTTTGGTCTATTATTATGATCTTAATAGGAGAACATCAGCTGAAGTATTCGTTGAGACTGATTGACCTGAATCCAATGTCATACTAATCTCTGTGTGGCCTACTTAAGCCAAGGAGTAATGTTTAGGGTCCTGAATTAAGTAGCCAAATGATTAAACTGTAGACAATGAACTTTAATCATCAACCATACAGCAAATTAAGGGATTAACAAACCAAAAGCAGAAAAGCCAAGATCTCATTGACTGATTTGAGAGAGCAAACTGAAGCCCTGCTGTCATTCTGGACATGAACAGCTGAACTAAGATTATCAATAGAAAACAAAGTCTTGTAGCTCCAATCCCTATGAGCTAAAGAAATACTTCTAAACAGAGAGAGAATAGAGAAGGAAAAAGACTTGCAGCAGAGTTGCAAAACTATATTAAAAAAGAACTTTCATCATATTAGGATAACATACATAAAGACATCCAACTTCAAACAACAGTAAGGATGATCTCTGTATTTCATCATCCATTTATTACAATTCATACCTAATGAAAGAAAAGCACACAAAAATTTTCAAAGGTTGTTGAGGCGTTTCGCTTAATCTGACAACTAACAAGAAACTCATGTCCCCTTCATCCGAGGGATGAATCACTAGTGTAAACTGAATTACTGATAGTAAAAATAGAGCAAAAACAAGCTAAGAGAAATAGCAACAAGATTTTAGTTATTACCTTCACGCTGGAGTAGGCTTCCCGCGGGAGATAGCAGAAAGAATTCTCCCTTTCCACCTCTGCATCATCCAGTTGCCGTCTTCATCCACAACAAAATCCTTATGGTAATGCGCTTTCACCTTAGCGCTAACTTCCTTTATGATGTCCCGGTTCAGTGGGAGCTGCCTGAACCGAGCCCTCTGATTCCGAACTTGCCACTGCTTATAACTCTCTGGCCTTTCAATTCTCCCTGTTCCCTCACACGCTATGACATTCATGGCTTCCCTTCCAAACACTTCTTTCTCAAACGACCACCTGCCTGGATCCTCACGCGGGACAGTAGCCTCCAACATATCAAAAAGCATTTGGTAGTGTAAGAGTACTTCTTTGAAACGTGTGAGAAAGAAAGGTGAATTGTATGTCCCATTAACAACTCCATGGATGAACATATCTGGATTTGTCCTCTTTATCAATTTCAAAACAGTCTCCCTTGCACAATTTAACCCTAGTGTCTCATCAGGAACATTGCTGAACCGATGCAAACAATTAACTATAAGTATTTCATCACTGTCAATCATGAGATCCTCTAGTTGGAGAGTGTCCCATTTCTTTGCTATAGCATTATACTCGAATGGCACACTAAATCTCTTGCAAAAATTTGCTAGGCGATGCCCCGTGTCCTCAACTCTTCCCGCTTGCCTGAACCCCGGTTGAGGAAAATCTACTCCTGTAATTCGAAGCTTGGGAGGTCCACCAGGTCTTACAGAAAGACCCTGAATAAGGCAGGGCCATTGGAAACCATAAAGAATACCAAAATCGATTATGTGAAACCTTCTTATGCCCCTAGCTAGTTTTGCAATTGATTTGCTTGCAAAGATATTTGACATATTCTTGAACAGACATGATGCAACATATACCTGATACGCTTTTAATATGTCAGCAGTTGATATCCTGCTTGTTGTGAAGGCTGTCTACAGTGTTGTCCCAGTTCCAGTCAAGTGAGCCTGGAGAGCATTAGCAAAGTAATGTGCCAATCTTTCCATGCCATCCCCATAAGGAGAAGACTGTTTCGTAATCCACTTCAGCAGTTATTCAGCAGCCCTGCTGTTGTTGTTTGCCACAGCCTGTGCACACCGAGTGAGGAGAATCCTCAAATCCACCACTTCCACCTTTGATGTTCTCCTGTCTTGCTTCTTACCGAGCGGCCTTCCAACTTTTGACCCTCTCGGCTACTCATTCTGCTGCAAATTTTTTCTTGTTTGTGTGGCTTCACCGGAAGGGCACACTGTGATCTCATCGTGGCATCCAAACTTTATGCCTGGGCAAAGAAGCAGCTTTTCTAATGGATCAAAATCTTCAGCATAACTCTGCAGCCTGTCATTTCTCCCTTCTTGTTGGTAACTATTACCATCTCGATAATGATTTTTCTTCCCCCTCGAAGAATCTGGGAAATTGGCCCTCCTATTATTTCCCTCAGCAACTATTTTAATTCTCTCCTTTGGCATGACAGGAGGAAAATCTGATAGCCCACAAACAACGTTACAGAAATTTACTGAAGCACCACAGGATCGAAAATTAGACTGGGAACCATCGTTGAACAGAGAAGATTGCCCAACTAAGGGTCCAGATTCACCTTGAGCAGAAGAGTGCTTACAAATTCCAGTAAAGTCAGTCCCAGTAAAATTGTTATCTACGCTCTCGGTAGTACACCATAGGATGATCTCTCGGCAGCTTGAGAGCAGAGCAGTCATGGAGCATGCAAGGCTTGTTCTCTAAATCCTCCTCTTCCATAAGCATTTCGTTTATGTACTCGAAGACTGTATCAAAGAAGTCGCGTTCCTTTGACATATCCCTCTCTGCGCTTGCAGACAAACATAGAGACGTATCTGATTTGTCCATTTGAAAGGAAAGAAAGATGAGATTCGATTATTCGAATGTCTCCTAGTTCCATAGGCTTAAACTTGGTATTTAGCAAAGTCTGAGTTTTTTTGCAGTCCCATTAGAGAGGCTGAAACTGAGTAGCAATTGAGTTTGAGAGTCTTAGTAGAACTAGAAAATATTACAAATTTAAGAAACAACCCATATTGATTATGGGTTTTCGGTAGATAAACTACTTCGAATTTCAAAGAAAGGAATGCATTATTGAGCTATTGGAAATATTGAAGTATGAAGCTGGTCAGCGTGGTCTGAGGTCTATGTAGTAGATATGCCTAATATATATGTGAATTTTATGTACTTTTCTCTGTAACAACTTAGAATCTCGGTAGTCCTTGGATCCAGGATTGACTATATAATCTCGAAAAGCTCAAGCGGCAGATCGGTGGGCACAAGGACCAAATACTGAAGCTGTTATCGTATACAACAATTAAGTTTCGTGTTATCAGTAACTAGGATTGTAAAAGAACCGAAAACTCATCTCAGCTTGTTTAAGCTAGGCTTAGCTGAACTTGGGTCCTGTTAGCGAACCGAGCACTATCGAAGGATCTTGTTCGTTTAATTAATGAGCGAGCTTGAGATATAACTTAACCGGCTCGAGCTTGCTTAAGCTCAATAGTATACATATACTATGTAAACATTAATTTAGCTCGAGCTCGAATCTTTTATTATACGAACAGAGTTCTTCAAACATAGGAATTCAAGCTCATTTAAGGCTGGGCTCCATTGGCTAGAGTCTTGTCAGTCACCTTAGAAACTCGGACATCCTTAAATCCGGGATGTCTTGCATAATCAGTCAACCTCGAATGGGTCAATCCCAAGAAGGCTAGGCAATCAACCTCGAATAGCTCAATCCCAAGAATGATGGGTACAAGGACAAAATCTGCTGCTGTTACCATATGATTGAATTGCAAAAGTAGAGAGTCAAGGTAACATAATCAGTCAACCTTCAATGACTCGAGCCACGCAGATCAGTGAGCAGAATGTGAAATACTGATGCTGTTACCAAGTTCTGATGCTGTTACCAAGTTCTATTGCTGCAGTAGATGTCAATATACTTGAAAAAAATATGAAATATTCATAAAATGACTAAAATATTGAAATATTTTATACCGTATTTTCGGATATAATGACGCATGTTAGATTCACATAGCATGGAGTAGAGAATCAATGGCTCAAGCTGCGTATCAATGGACATAATACTGATGCTGCTAAATGTTAGTAATGACCTGTTAATTGGACAAACAAGTTTTTATCTCATTTTCACTTGCAATTGCTACAACATACATGTCAAAACTAAGTTTTCATCTTACATCAATGAAATTTGGAACAATTTCACAAAATTAATTCTAATTCAACTAAATTGACTGGATAAATGAGTCCCAACGCGCCCCTACTATCCATACCCTATTTATGTATCGACTGAAATCTAACCACAAAAGCCAGAAACAATCACTGTATAAAATAATAGCAGGAAAAAAATATCAGCTAATTCGAAAGAGATGATTCCTTCCAATGTACAGAATATAATCATAGACCGCAGATGAGTTTTAAATAAAAAAAATCCAAAAAAAATTAATTTATGATATTGACATTTTTGCATCTGTAACTTCATAGTCACAATATCTGATCCTCAAGGACCAAATCCAATATATCATTACACAAAGTATCTTTTGTCACAGTAACACTGCACAATGGTATACGGAAAAAGAAAATTTTGGACTTACCCACTTTTTTTATTTATTTTTCTTATTCGCATATAAGATAAATGAGTGTAACCCACTCATTTGGATTAAATATGAAATAAAATAGGATCACACTCATTTGTCTTGTATGCGAATAAGAAAATTAGGTAAAAAAAAGAGTAAAATACACTCACATCCCCTATAAATAATCATAATAGCATTCACTACCCCTCTAGTTTTTTAAGTAACACTCACTACCCCTTTGAATAACATAATATAACATTCACTACCCCTAAGGTGATTGACTTGATGATTTCAATAATTTTAAAAAATTAAATGCCCAAAATGCCCTTAACTACTATCAAGACAATTATACTTTCAATTTATGATGACTAATATACCTTTTAAGCAAAAAATTTGCTTGAATTTCACTTTCATTTAACTAGAAGGACAAATTATTAACTTTAATAAATAAAAGTTTATTTAACAAATGTATAATTTTAAGGTGAATAATTTAATAATTATCATCTAATATATGTACCATTCATAGCTTAGTCATAATATTCAGTCATTCCTGTTAAATGAACAAAAATAAAATCACAATTCACAAAATGAATATTTACAAATTATGCAAATAAGATTTATTTATTTTTGAAACGGAGGCAGTATATATATACTAGTAATTGTCCGTGCCTAAAGGCACGACGTAACGAAAAATTAGATTAAAATTCAAAAAACACTACATTACTTAAAAACGTTTTACAACCTAAAATAACTTACGATCACACATAACAATTATCATAATTCACAACACCACCATAATAATTAATTTTTCTTTAAAAATAGATATCCAGAAAAATTTAAACATGTCTACAAAACTTACAACCATCAATAACAATTATCATAATTCACCACACCACCACAATAATTATTATTATTTTTGTTTTTGTTTTTGTTGTTGTTGTTGTTGTTGTTGTTATTATTATTATTATTATTATTATTATTATTATTATTATTATTATTATTATTATTATTATTATTGTTTTTATTATTGTTATTACTATTATTGTTGTTGTTGTTGTTGTTGTTGTTATTATTATTATTATTATTATTGTTATTGTCATTATTATTATTATTATTATTATAATTATTATTGTTATAATTATTGTTATTATTATTATTGTTGTTGTTGTTGTTGTTGTTATAATAATAATAATAATAATAATAATAATAATAATTATTATTATTATTATTATTATTATTATTATTATTATTATTATTATTATTAGTTAAGAGTGGTGAATGTAACTTGATCATATAGGTCAAAATAGGGTACTTTTGTCATTAGCAAAATAAGTATTAATTCATTATATTTTAAAATAGTAAAACATGAGGGTAAATATGTAACTTCCCTTATTTGGTCAATAATAAACATCTACAAGGGTGGTGAGTGTTATTTGAAAAATTAGAGGGGTAGTGAGTGTTATTATAGTTGTCTATAGGGGGTGTGAGTGTATTTTACTCTAAAAAAAAATAGACAAATGTAGAAGCACTACCAAAAAAGTAAGTGATGCAGTAAACAAGGAAGCCAAACAGCAAAAAATATATGTTGGAAATTTCACTGACATGTCTGCCAAACCAAATATACACCCAACTAAGGTGGCCTGTGGAAAAAAAAAGTTACAAGAAGCAAGAAGCAGAAGGCACAGATACCTATACTAATTTCCGCCATCTCTGGGGATATTCTGATAAGGACATACATGATTGACTACCATAGAGTGACAGGTGATGGCGGTGAAGTAACTATAAAAACACCAAAATGTTCATAATTTGGATCAGATATCTTTAAAGGCCATAGTAGTTTAAACGGCCATATTTTTCAATCCATTCTTGCTCGAGTCTTCAAACAGTAGCAATCAACAACCACCCCATTCACTTGAGTGCCAAAACACTGTACATATTTAGATTGTTTTCAATGGCTTGAGGCCCCCAAAATTGAGAAGGCACCCAAATTTTAATAATCCATATATGTTAGAGCCCATTAAAAAAGCAAAGAACAAAAATTTCCCCGCAAAACAATAGCTACTAGCTACAAGTACAATCATACAAGATCTTTTTTTCTCTCTAACGGAAGGCTGAAATTTGTTCTTCTTTTTCCCAATGCTAAAATTTATTCTTCTTTTTTCCCAATGTCCACTTACCACAATCTTCAGTCTCTCTCTCTCTACCCACTCTACGTATTACTCTCTCTATCGCTCTCTCTTTCCCTCTACCAATGAACCTCTATAAATTATTCAATATTTTATACGTATTTGTATCTCTCTATGTCTCTCTACTTCTCTCTCTAGTCTCTTCCTCTCTTTATATACCTCACTTTCTCTCTCTAAATAAGTCTCTTTCTCTCACTACAAATCTACAATTGTCCATAAATATTATATCTTTTAATCTTTTATATTTTTTTTTACTTCAAATTTGAGGAGTTGAGATCTTCTACAAAAATTGAATTCAACACATCTATAGGTAATAATATCAATCTTTACTCACTTGTGTAAAAATTTTTTCTTTGCAATTAGGATTTGTAAATTAATATTTCTTAAACTGTGAATTTGTAATATCCATTGTTCAAGCATTTAATCTTGGGATAAATCACTAAATCAGCATAATCAAGTTCTGTTGTTCTATACTTTTCTATTTTATTTTTATTAAATTTTACTTGTTAATTAGGTACTATTGTTACTTGTTTTGGCGGAAAAAGTTCTATTATTTGTTTTTAGCTGGAAAGTATCTGTTGTTATTTGTTTTTTGGCTAAAAAGTATTTGTTTGTTATTTGTTTTTTTGGCTTGTTGTTTTTTTTTAAGCAGTATAAGGCTCCTCGAAAATATGAATCTGGGTATCAAAAACTTCAACAAAAAAAAAAAAAAGTAGAAAAATTACTTGAATCCCAAAAGGGAGCTCTTGAAAAATTTGTTACCAGTAATAAAAAAAATATCACAGAAAAATTAGGTGAAAGTTCCACAAATGAATAAGAAGTTCATTTTAAAGAGTTAGAAAATAATACAATAATACAATCAAAATATACAAATGAAAATAATTCTTACGATAGTCAATCGAAAGATAACAATGAAAATAATCCTAATGCTAGTCAATCAAGAGATAGTAATGAGAATATATCGAATGATAGTCAAAATTGTAATATACCTACTTTTGATGAAGAATATGAAAACAATTTAGAAGCAAATGAATATATTAACGAAACACTTGATTATAGGCCTTTAAATAATTATGATCCAACAGAATGGAAAAATATTGACTCAAAATTGAGAGATTTGTTAGTAGAAAATGGTTCAATTAGACATAATGATTCAGAATTTCCTAAAGATGAAAACTCTAGGCATTTTTCTACTACATATTACACTCGAACTTTATTAAATGGGGAGAAATATGATAGAAAATGGCTAGTGTATTTAAATGAATTAGATCATGTATTTTGTTTTTGTTGCAAGTTGTTTAATTTAGAAACTTATACAAGTCAATTAGCTAATCAAGGAACTAGTGATTGGAGAAATCTTAGTGGTAATTTTAAAAGACATGAAACAAGTAGTGAGCATATTACTAATATGAACACTTGGAGTGATTTACAAAAAAGATTATTGAAAGATAAAACAATTGATAAAAGTGTCCAAAAAAATAAATTAACAAAGTGAAAGATCGTTGGAAAAATGTGTTACAAAGAATTATTGCAATCACAAAGACTTTAGGTAAAAATAATTTGACATTTTGAGGAACAAAAGAAAAGATTTATCAACAAAATAATGGAATTTTTTAAAGTTTAATTGAAATGATTGCAGAATTTGATCCGATGATGCAAGAACATATTCAAAATGGTGAGATTCATAAACATTATCTTGGTCATAAAATTCAAAATGAATTGATACAATTGATAGCAAATGAAATTAGAAGTAAAATTATTATAAAAGTTAAAGAAACAAAATATTTTTCAATTATACTTGATTGCACTCCTGATATAAGTAATCAAGAACACATGACTCTCATACTAAGATGCATGGATATTTCAATAAGTCCAATAAAAATAAAAGAATGTTTTTTAGAATTTATAAAAGTAGATGTCACTAGTGGTTTAGGTCTTTTTGATGAACTTATAAATGTAATGACAAAAATTCAACTTAACATTAATGACATACGAGGACAAGATTATGATAATGGATCTAATATGAAAGGAAATAAACAAGGTGTACAAAGAAGACTTCTAGAGATTAATCCTAAAGCATTTTACACACCATGCGGTAGTCATAACATTAATCTAGTGCTTTGTGACATGGCAAACTCCAGCTAAAGCTATATCTTTTTTTGGAGTGGTACAATGTTTATATACATTATTTTCCTCTTCAACAAAAAGATGGAATATTTTTAAAAAGAATGTACCAAGATTCATTCTTAAGCCGTTATCACAAACACGTTGGGAAAGTCGCATTGAAAGTGTTAAAGCTATAAGATTTCAAGCTCTAAAAATAAGGGATGCTTTGTTAGAGTTGGCAAAAAATAGTGATCAAGATTCTAAAACAAGAAATGAAGCTAACTCTTTAGTAAAATATGAGTTTGAGGATTTTGAGTTCTTATTGAGCTTGAATATTTTGTATGATGTGCTATTTGCGGTCAATTCAGTTAGTAAAATTTTACAATCAAAATATATGCATATTGATGTGGCTATAAATCAATTAAAAACTCTTATAGATTTTTTCAAAAATTATAGAGAAACTGGATTTGCAACTACTATGAATTCGGCCATAGAGATTGCTAAAGAATTGAAAATTGAACTGATTTTTCAAGAAAAACATGTAATTCGTAGAAAAAAAATACTCTGATGAAAATGTTGATCACTAGATAACACAATTTGTTGAAGAATCTTTTAGAATTGATTATTTCTTATTTATAATTGATCAAGTTATTTTGTCAATTGAGCAAAGGTTTGAACAGTTTCATTTAGATGAAGAACTTTTTGGTTTTCTATTTAGTTTCAAAAAATTAAAATCATTTGATGATAATAGCTTGCATGATAAATGTCTTTATCTCGAAAATGTTCTCACATATAACAATTCCATTGATATTGATGGTTTAGATTTATTTTCAGAATTAAAATTTTTAAAAGAAGTTATACAAACAGAATAAAAGAAGAACACTCTAGTTGACATTCTGAATTATATAAAAAAACTAGAATATTTTCCAAATGCATGCATCGCATATAGAATTTTATTAACAATTCCTGTAACAATTGCTTCTACAGAAAAAAAATTCAAAAATTAAAATTGTTAAAATATTACTTAAGATCGACTATATCCTAAGAAAGATTAAATGGATTAGTGATTTTATCAATTGAAAAGAATATGTTAGAGAAAATTGATTATCGAAGTTTGATCAATAATTTTGCATTTAAAAGAGCAAGAAAAATGAAATTCTAATAATAAAAAAAAAAATCACAGATATTAATTTGATTTAGTATTAAATGGTTAAAAAAAAAACCCCCCCAATTTAAGATTTGGCTTGAGGCCTTTAAAAAGTTTGGACCAACCCAGCATTTAATATTATAATATTAAGAACTAATCAAACCTCACTAAAAGATAAATAAATAAACTTAACTGAGTGAGAATTGTATTTGAGACCTAAAGGTCACAGTACCTCGGTCTTAATTAGTAAGTTAAGACCTCATCAGTATACCTTCGAGCTTATACTCATTAAATTTTGAAAATTATTATTTCTACAAAGGAAATTAGTTATTTTTACAATAAGTTACTCACATAAATATGGTCATATTCACTATTCATGTGATAAGAGTCGTGTAACTATCAAATATTTTTATGAAAATATCAGTTCCTTGGGTATTTTTTAGCAGATAGTCATGAATTATTATGATCTTGATGAGGTAAGAATTGATATAGTTTGGTTGACCTCTTCCAATTTTTTTCAAGAATATTATTATTAAAAAAAAGAAGAAAATGAATACTATTATAAATATTATAATCTCTTTATCCTATCATTATTCCACTAATAAAGAAGAAAAGAAATATTGCAAATGCATCAGCATAATTCTGAAAAGTTGTACAAAGCCAATAAAGTTAACTTGTAAACAGATGACACATAGAGAAAGCATTATCACAAATGTCTATTTTAGAAAGAAAAAAATTATTAGATTCTCCTAGAGCACTTGTCACGTGGTGCCCCACACCATTCCCGTGTTATCATTTCAGCACTTAAAGTTGATCATTTCACTTTAAGTACTGAAATGGCAGCACATGAATGGTGTAGGACACCACGTAGTAGGTGCCCCATGACCAATGAATAATTACTTTAGTCAAGCTTCTTTCCTTCAAAAGCAGAAATTAAAAGTAATCCAGCCCACTACTATTAGATTGAATGATTTAGAAAAAATGTGAAATTGCTATTCGGCTCTCATTTTTTTTCTTTTCTTTTCGAGTTTTTATGACAAAAACAATAATTTCTTATATTTAAAAATTAAAATGGGAATCTCACTTTTATACGCATTTTAATAAGAAAAAATCAAGGAAACTGATATTTTCACTCTTTTTTTATATTTCTACACGATAGTACCCATACTTTAGAGTTATTTGCGACAGTTATAGATGTATAGCGATAGTAAACCATCATTATACCTCTAAATGTGGGTCCTATCGTGTGAAAATATCAAAAAAACTTGTGAAAATATCAATTCCCAAAATCAAAAGTCTTACATAAAGAAGGAAAAAAATAAGAAAAAATCTCGTATAAAAAAATTGAATATGAAACTAACCTAAAGGTTGCATAACTTTGGCCTTAACTACTTAGTTAGAACTTGAATATGCAATGCAAACAAAGAGTGCAACTCATGTGAGATCGTTCGTGCCTCCTACCCAAAAGTCATTTCCCTTCCTTAGGGTGAAGTCACATCTTTTAGCACCGTTCCTTAGAGTTAGATGTATTTATACTCTTCCCGGGAGGATGTTCCCCCCCCCCCTCTCCCCATTCCCATCCCCATTCCCCCTGCTCTGCTCATCCAAACTCGTTTTGGCTGTTACTCAGGGCTCCAATTACTACTGCAACCCAAACCTGCAACGATCTCTGGTCCCTTCGCTTGGTACTGCTATGTTGCTAATAAGTCCACGTATTAGGCTTGCCTTTCTGTGAGGTTGTTCATGCCTCCTACTCATGAGTCACTTCACTGTAAGATTGTTTATTCAAAAAATAGCGTAAATGACCATTGAACCTTAAAGCGACATCTGTCAGCCTTATTAACTGTTGGAATGTTCTTATCGGAAGCTTTATTGTGTGTAAAGAATCGACGATGGAAGCATACGCGCAAGGCCAGGGTAGGTTGACCTACCTGTTTTCTAGTGATTAACTCTTATTTATCGCGTTTTAAGACAAGAAAGCAATGGTTGTCCGAAGAAGCAATAGTTCCTAAATACATATGTAGGACGTGAAGTGATCGAAAGCTGGCCATCACTGGTTGTACTAAACTCGACGATGGCTCCATACGGTATAAACGGGGAATGTGTTTCATTGAATGTTTTTTATTTTGGCTTCAGTTCGTGCCTCCTACCCAGGAGTCACTTCACTTCCGGCATTCTAGCATGCCAAGAAAGTCTTCTATGTATGACCTATGATATAGAATATTCTCACCCTCAGGAAGCGACATTAGCTAGGCAAGCGGTTAGCCTTCCATATAACCTCTTTTAACCTCATCTCGCTATCGCTATTGTGACACCCCCAAATCTGGGCCCCCACAGCCCAAACTTGAGTTGTCAAAAGACTACAACAAAATTATTACAAGGTAGAACAACGTTCAACAATACAGTGTATAATAATACACAACTAAGTTTTCACTATTATTATCACACTATTTTACAACGCGTGAAGACTACGATAGCTATCCCTCGGACTCTCACTCTATTCCCCAACTAGACCCAGCTACATTCTCATCTCCTGTTAAAAATAATGGAACAAAAGAAATGGTGAATTCAAATAGCCCAGTAAAGAATATCATGACTAAGATAATGACGAATAAATTATCATTAGCCTCCAACAGTTGAGTTCTTGATAGAATACAATAGACTACAAGGTTTATATCAAAAACTACAGTTAAATTCTTGAACAATGTTCAGATCAATAATAGCAGCTCATAGAGCAATCTATTAGAAGAATAATGCAGACTATAATGTCCACTCGGTTCTCTTTTTAGGAAAACATCATCAACTTTTATCATCTAAAATATCATTAGTCAAGATAATACAATTTCACAGTTCCTGATCATAATCATGCAGATCAACAATTCATCTTTGCACTACGGGCCAAAAACATTCAATATAACACCAACGGTCATGATTATACCAGATTCAGCCTTTGGTCATAATCATACCAAACAACAATTCATCTTTGCACTACGGGCCAAAGAGAACATTCACCACGTGCCATAAAAGACACCGAACAGATGTATCGCCTTTAACCTATTATATCGCCTTTAACCTATCATATGTTCAACAATTATATCACATCTGTGCCCCCGGCCACAGATATTCACAACAACTTGATTTTGGATGATTAGAATGATATAAATGATGAACAGAAGAAACAGGATAAACAATAAGTATCAGAAGTTTACTTTGTATAGATTCAAATAATGTTCAAATTGTCAACATGATGTGGAGCGAAATTCAAAAATGATATTCAAGATCCACAGTTCAGAATAACGATTACAGTTCAATAGAAAGGTTCACGTAAATAGGATGGTTCAATTGAAATGATGGAGTGCAACTATTATGGAACATATAATATTTTCAGGAATTATAAAAGCAATAGTTCCACAATAAGTTTCGATGTAGGTGTATGAAAAAAAAATATCCCTTACCGTAGCAGGTTTGATTAACAAAAAGTGAAGAAAATTAATATCCCTTACCACAGTAAGTTTGCATAATGGAAGATGAAAAAAATGGTATCCCTTATGAGTATAAAGGAAAATAATATCACTTATGAATATGAAAGAAAATGATATTATAAACGAATGTGCAATAAAAGTGTCATGTGATAATTCGTGTAAACAAATTATTTTCACAAGAGACAAATAAGAAATGAATACAAAGAGTAATTCACCAAACATGCGGTAATCCGCGTAGTCAGGTTATTCTCAGAGATTAATAAGGAATGAATACGAAAGGTTATTCACCAACAGGCGGTAATCCGCGCCGTAAGGTTATTCCCACAATTTAATAAAAATTGAATACGAAGAGTTATTCACCAAACAGGCGGTAATCCGCGCAGTAAGGTTATTCTCAGATATTAATAAGGAATAAATACGAAAGGTTATTCACCAACAGGCGGTAATCTGCGCCGTAAGGTTATTCCCACAAATTAATACATGAAAATAAATAGCACATCTTATGAGTAAGAAAGAAACAATATTATTTTCGAGAATCAAATAATGATAATCCCTTACCGTAACACGTGACTGGATATTGATTTAAATGAGGTTGATTAACTTGAACAGTACACGTACACTTATAGATCTTCACAAATACTCAAGATGACTTAAGCACACTTAGAGAGAACTTTCGCAAGAAGTATTTAGAGAGAGAAAGAAAGAACAAGTAAGGAAGTTTATGAAAAATCCTTAAGTTAAGACCTCTATTTATAGCCAAAAATCTTATCATAACCAAGATTTCCTAATTTAATCCTGTTAGTAATTGATCCGGGTTGGACCCGTGGATCATGGACATCCACTTGGGTATGGATATTGGATAACCTAATTTGTATTAGAAGAGTCCCATATCACTTTGAAGTATTTTAGATAATACTTGATATGGTCAGGACTCTATATGAGATAACTCTCCTGATTTAGTCAGTAGTAGACTTATCCCATATTAATATGGATTCAACGTTAAAATACTGATGCGCTTACATTGTGTAGGGCTAAGGAAAAATAACGTATTATTTTTTCCATACAGTTTTCCTCTCTAATACTCTTTCTCTAATATTTTCAAGCTTCCATCAATTAGCTTGGGTGTACTTGGTGTGAACACTTGAGTTAGTTCGCATATACCGTTGCTTGTAACACCTCTCTATTGGCGAGAAACGTTCGTCAGAAGGTTCGTAGTAGCTGTGTTCGTGGTGTTGCTCGTAGATTTGGCATTCCGGTTTAACCGCTTTCGCTACGTGGATACTAACCTATTCATATGTAAGTTGATATGTGTTTACGTGTTAGTTTTCAATAATTCTAACATTGGCATCAGAGCTTGTTATGCTTAATCTCGCATAAATAATGTGCCATTTTTTTTTCATTCGCTAGAAAGCTTGAAATAGAACATTAATGGCATAATATGCTAGAGCACATCTTAGAGGCTGAAATTATAGTATGTTGTAGTCCAAAATACATGCTAAAATACCTGTAATTTATTGTTGCAATAGGATTTATATTTTGTGAGAAAATGCAAACCCTAGTTAACATTCTTGTTTCATTCACGTAAAAATCTGTTTTTCTACAGAAGTTGAAATTTTATTTTCTTTACATAATAAAATAGTACACGTTGCCACGATTCCAGAAATATAAAGTTTGTAATTTTTCGACATTTGTAGAATTAGTTATGATTTTTTGAAAAAGAGATACCTAACTGTAATTTTGCTTCTGGTATGCTGAGGAAGAAGACGACGCTGACGTCAGCACGCGTCAGCGCGCGTGGTATCCACGCGCCAGGCGCCAGCTAAAAAAGGGGCAGCGACGACGCCCACTCGCGCCTGAGGCGAGTGGGTTACACGCCCCTGCTTCTGCTATTGTTTTTTAAAAAAAAAAATTGCAGAAAAATTTATTTTTATTTTCTGGTCAGATTAATATTTTTTCTGCATTTTTTCAGCAAAGAAAAATACTTTTAGAAATTATTTAAAAAATGTCCAGAAATGTTTTTTGGGCCAATTTTTTTTCTTGAGTATACAGAGGCATGATTACAAGTTCTCCACTGAGAGGTGTTGAGAAATGGTTTGATTAAGTGTTTTAAATTTTTACATTCAATTATTATTTATTTGAAAAATAATTGAATTAAATAGTAAAAAAATTCAGAAAAATACAAAAATTTACAGCATCACATATTCATGTATATATGCTGTCAAAAAAATTTTGGTCATTTTTTGAGAAACATAGTATTTATTATCACACTTATTATTGTATATTTGTGTGTACATATTATGTTAATTATTCATATTTGTTGCGTTTGTCCCCTTAGGACTTGACCAAAGACATCCGGCTTCCTAGTGGGAGCTGTGATGGGTCCATTCATCAACATACCCCTTGTTTGATATTGCATGGTGTTTTGAATGGACCAAAAATGGTTGATATTTAACTATTTTTGGAGACGGGCTCTCACTTTGTGATAGAGACCTGAGATAAAATAATTATGAGAACACAAGTGCAACATTCCCATTTTTTATTAATAGATTGATGTAATAGGTATCTTTAATGTAAAAATTTTGGTATTGATGTATTAATATCGAAGCCTTGTAAGATAATGTAATTTTGCACTTGTTCTTCAATTAATTGATTTTATCTCCCAAAGTATAATTAAATTATTAATAAGGGTTTTTTTGTTAAACCCCATCATTATTTTTGTTGTAATGGGCTATTTGGATTTTGTCGTATAAAATAAAATTAATCATAATTATTTATTTTATGAAATGGAATGATGATTATGAGCTTAGCGATTTTTTGATTTCTATTCATGGACTAAATAATTGTGATTAATTAGGATTTAATGACAAAATTATTATATGTGTGCTAATATTCATATTTCGTGCGACCTTATTGTAGTGAAATGGCCTCTAAAAATGTCATTGCTGACCTGAATAAAGGTGAAAAATTGGATGATAAAAATTATTATCTTTGGTCGAAGAAAATTCAATATCTGCTTATGGAGTTAGATGTGCCAGAAACCTTAACCGCCACTATGGAATCGCCTGAGGAGGGCATTACTGTACAGCACCGTCGAGACAAATAAACCTACGATGAATGGGTCAAAAAGGATCGTTGTTCGCGCTTTACTATGTTAAGCAGTATGCATAACGACCTTATTGGCGAATTTGAGTCCTGCAAAACTACAAAGGAAATGTGGGATATGCTCAAGAAGTCCTATGGTGGGACTATTGCTACTAGGTTACGCGAGCTTAATTATAAACTGGACCGTTACAAAAAGGAGCCCAAACACACTATGGTGGAGCACCTTCGTGTAATGTCGTCCATGATTCGCAAGCTTAGTACAGCTGGCACAACCCTCACTGAAGAGCAACAGATTCAAACTGTGCTCATGTCTTTACCTGATACCTGGGAGCCTTTCACGATGACTATGATACATAATGATAGTATTAAAACGCTTGTTGATCTGAAAAGACACCTTGAGCTTGAATATGAGCGTCGTGGTGCAAAAGATGGCAGCTTTGTCTTCATGGCTCAAGCTGGTCCGCGCAATGCAAAAGGCAAGCGCAAGAGACAAGCAAAAGGCAATGATCAGGTTAAGGTTGATGCACCAAATAAGAAGGGTAATGCTAAGCGCCGTAGGGGCAAAAGAGGAGGAAAAAAGAAGATGACTTGCTATAACTGTCAGACGGTTGGACAATTTGCTCTTGAATGCACTGAGCAGAAAAAGGTGCAATCTAAATTTCTCCATTGCGATGAATACTTTGTGTGTTCACATGTTTTTCTTGCCCAATCTGATCCTTCGTGGATTATTGACACAGGAGCAACCAAGCATGTAACTCGCGATAGGGAGGGATTCACCGAGTACCGACGAGTTTCCAAAGGGAGTCAAAGTTTGTTCATGGGGAACAGTTCAGAGGAGCAAGTGCTTGGTTTTGGCACTTATCAGCTGACTTTGCAAAATGGCCGCACACTGATCCTTGAGGACACACTTTATGTACCAGGAATTCGATGGAACTTAGTTTCAGTTGTAGGCTTAGTTAGAGTTGGATATTCTTTTTCCTTCGATAGTAGTTGCGTATCTATTTACTTTCATAATAATTTTGTAGGACATGGTAATTTATCGGATGGTTTTTATGTTTTGAATAAAAGTGAATCCCATTTTTCTTATATTGTTTCTCATGATGATACTGTTAATGAATCATTGAAATGGCATGCTAGATTAGGTCATATTGGTCAAGATAGGATGACTAGGCTAGCTCGAGAAGGCCTTTTAGGCTCACTCGCTAAAGTTAACCTACCAGTATGTGAACCTTGTTTAGCAGGGAAGGCAAAAAGAAAACCATTTGGGAAGGCAGTGAGGGCCACTAATCCTTTAGAGTTAATTCATTCAGATATTTATGGTCCAATGAATGTTAGAGCACGACATGGTGATAACTATTTCATCACTTTTATAGATGATTATTCGCGATATGGATATGTGTATTTGATTTCTCATAAGTCAGAAGCATTAGACTGCTTTAGACGCTTCATTTCTGAAGTTGAGAATCAAAGGGATAAATCCATAAAGGTTCTTAGGACCGATCGTGGACGCGAATATTTATCTGAGCAATTTAAAGGACTCAGTGAGGAAAAAGGTATCATCAGACAGCTAACGATTCCTGGTACTCCGCAACAAAATGGTGTTGCAGAAAGAAGGAATCGTACGCTATTAGAGATGGTTAGATCGATGATAGCGCAAGCTGATCTCCTAGTTAATTTTTGGGGGGATGCACTTTTGACTGCTGCCTACATCCTTAATCGCGTGCCTAGCAAGTCAGTTACTTCTACGCCATATGAGCCTTGGGAAGGAAGAAAACCAACCTTAGATCATTTAAGACCATGGGAGTCAGGAGGATATGTGCGCATTCCTTCCCAACAACTTGGGAAATTAGACTTTAGAGGAAATAAATGTATCTTTATAAGGTATCCTGAACACTCAAAGGGTTATGTGATGATATGCGAACAACCTGATGGAGTAATGACTGAGATTGAATCACGAGATGTGAAATTCATAGATAATGAGTTTCCAAGCAGGGCTGACAAGAGAAAGGATGATGAGCTATATAAGATGGACGAATAAGTGGGAGACATTTCACCATCACTTAGCGAAGGAAGGGAATTTGATTCTCATCATTTTGTCGCTAAGGATAGTGGAAATGACTTACCGCCTAGCAGGGCACCTGATTCACAAAAACTTGAACCACGTCGAAGCAAACGTGCAAAAGTTCCTCGAATTTTTTTTGAAATTGAAGAGGAATCCTTTCTCGTGCTTGAAGGAGAGGCCCTTATGTGCGCTCTAAATGATGATAATGAGCCTACCACATATAAGAGATCTCTCACTTCACCTGCTCATAATGAATGGATAGATGCTATGAATGATGAAATTGGTTCTATGGGAAAGAATCAGGTTTGGGAGTTGGTTGATCTACCGCCTGGTCGTAAGGCCAATGGAAATAAATGGGTTTTCAAAATTAAATGTAAGGCGGATGGATCAATTGACAAGTATAAGGCTCGTCTCGTGGCAAAAGGGTTCACCCAAAAGAAGGGTGTGGACTATGAAGAGACATTTTCACCAGTTGTGATAATTGGCTCTATTCGCCTCATTCTAGCTATTGTCGCACGTTTAGATTTGAAGCTTTATCAGATGGACGTTAAAACTGCATTTCTATATGGAGAACTAGATGAAGAGATCTATATGGATCAACCAGTTGGCTTTGAGGTCAAGGGACAAGAGCGCAAAGTGTGCAAGCTTAAACGTTCCATTTATGGCTTAAAGCAATCATCTAGACAATGGTACTTTAGATTTCATCGAGCCATCATAGCTGATGGGTTTACGATGATTGAAGAAGATCATTGTGTGTATGTTAAACGGGTCAACAAAAGCTTCATGATCTTATGTTTGTACGTTGATGAAATCTTGATAGCTGGAAATAATATGGGATTGATTGTTGCCATTAAAAAGTGGTTGTCATCTAATTTTGAGATGAAGGACATGGGTGAGGCAGAATTTGTACTCGGAATTAAGATCCATAGGGATCGTTCTAAAAGATTTTTAGGATTAAGTCAAGAGACTTATATAAAATCTATATTAGAGCATTTTCGTATGCATAATTCTAAACTCGTTGACACTCCCATTAAGAAGGGTCATAAACTAAGCCAAGATTTTTCCCCTAAGACTGATCAAGAAAAATAACAGATGGTTCGTGTTCCTTATGCAAGTGCAGTTGGTAAGTTAATGTATGCAATGATGTGTACACGCCCCGACATAAGTTTTGCAGTGGGGATGGTTAGTCGGTTTCAAAGCAATCCTGGATTTGTTCATTGGGTGGCAGTTAAGAGAATACTTCGATACTTGAGAGGCACCTTGGACTATATGTTGTGTTATCAGGGTGGTGAGTTACGCTTACAAGGGTATAGCGATGCAGACTGGGCTAGTGACTTGGATGAACGCAAGTCTACCACTGGATATAACTTCTTGCTTAGTGGTGGGGCCATTAGCTGGTTGAGCAAGAAACAACCATGTGTTGCTTTATCCACTATGGAGTCAGAGTATATTGCATGTTGTTTTGTAGTACAAGAGGCAGTATGGTTATGGAGATTCTTTAAGCGCTTGCATGTTGGATCGCATTCGAGTGATCCTGTCACTATTCACTGTGACAATACGGCTACTGTAATATCTCAGATATTTACAAGATTTGTAATTAAGATTTTAAATAATCAATTAAAGGTTATGGTTTAAAACCGAGAGTTTGAGAAGTAAGATGTGTAGAATTTGGGTGAACATTTTTTTTTAACATAATTTATTTGCTAGAAATTAAATGTGAGAATATTGTAATGATGCATATAGAGAATTTATTAAGGAAATAAATTCATTTGAGAAGTGAAGATGATTATAAGGATATATATACATAGTTATATATTCTTAGAGTTGTGTTGGTTAGCCAAACAAGAAGATGAGTAAATTAGATACTCAATAAAACTAATAAATTAATTAGTTTAAGTATGGATTAAGAAGGAAAGTCATGTACTATAATTAATTGAGTTAATTATATGAGTCATGAATTAAAGCTAAGATTAGCAAGTAGAGAAGTGGAATATTGCCTAGAATGACAATATTAAGAAGATAATTAATTAAGTAATTAACTTAATTATTTAGTTGTTATATAGAGTCCATTGATGGATTTAATACAAGCCCAATATGGGAATACTTGCATGAAGGTGGGTAATTAAATAATAAGCCAAAGTTATATATGATATGTGAGTTGTGTTGGGTAGCCCAAGTAATTAAATAAGAGAGCCCAATACAAAGTAATCCATGTAGCCCAAACACATTAAAGTCAAATGATGGTCAATGTGTTGGGAGAATATTTTTCAAGTATTGATTGAGTGTAGAGAATTAACTAATGTATGGTTAATTGAATAACCCTAGTTGGTAGACAAGAGAGAGAACTAACCAAACATTGGTTAATTGATAGAGGAAAGAAGGTAGTGTTGAGAATTAACTATGGGTGAGTTAATTATGTAACCCAATGTGGTAGGATAATTAAAAGTAAGTCTAATTGGATTATATTATAAGTTCAATTGATGTATTAAACTAAGTTAAATTAATTAACCTAGTAGTCCATATAATTTAATTTGAACATTGATTTATGTAATAATTAACCAAGCCCAATGCTTGTTTTAATTAAATGTAACATAGGGTATTTAATGTTAGCCCAATGTAACAATTAAATTGAGCCCAACCAAATTAAATAAATGAGCTCAATATAATTTAATTCTAAGGTCCAAAGTGGAGCCCAATGTACAAGTATAGGTGAATATGTATACATATATTGGTGTATATATATATGGATACTTATATAATGATATAGGACATAAAAATAAAGCCAAATTGGTGTAATAAATTGCAAATCCCGAATTTTGAGGGAGTCCCACATGGAAATGTTGAGTGTGGACTTCCTATGGCTTCAATTACACTCCAAAAGTTGCTTACAAGCAACCTTGATGGATGTCACACCAATGGTCATTCATAGTAGTCATTCCATGCAATAGTAATCTAGTTTAAGCTCCTAATTTCACCAACACTAGTTGATTAGGAGGTTAATGAAGGATTAACATTGTGTTATAAATAGAAGTGTTCCATTTATTGGTGAGGTTGGTTAGTCATTTGTAGCATTTTCTAGAGAGAAAAAGGGAGAGCTTCTTGAGAGGTATAGAGAGTTACTCTTATGAGATTGATGATCCACCAAGCAAATTTGCTAGAGAATGGACAAGAGAGAGTCACAATCCAAGATCAAGTTAAGAGGAAGGAGAGCATCCATGTATAAAAGGTTAAAAAGTGTTATAAACCTTCTTTAGTTCATTTTTATAGTTTAGATATGATTTGAACGGTTAAAATGTATTTTTAACCGATCAAAACACGTTTTGATGTTCTAGAAGTCTTTAGCTATGTAATATATGTATATTCATAGTTTGATGGGTTTAACATGGGTTTTTATATGTGTTTGTGATGAAAAATTTCATCAAACTCATTGAATAAATTTTTACCGACGAAAACAAATTAATCTAATACGTAGCAGCCCCTTCACGGAATTACTGTTCACAATCCGTAAGTCGGATTTATTATCCGTCAATTTTGGGTGATAGATCCATGAAATATGAAAATTCTCCAAGTTGAATGACTAAAATCCGATTTAAAATGAGCAAGATATGGATTTTCTACCAAAACACCCCATTGTTTTAGGGTTGTGCACAACAGTCCGGTTTGGAGCCAATTTCCGTGACCAAAACAAATCAAAATTTGATGTTTGATGACAGAAAAATGTAGTTCGGGAAGTTACGAATCCATCGATACCAAATAGGCCTCAATCGGACTTGTGGATTTCATTTTATTCAAGTTCCCGTCGGAGACCCCAAGTCTGGAAAATTCAGAAAGTAATCTGCCTATTTTTTTAAAAAAACCGGCCGGTTCGATTTTTTTCGGTTTTTCATGATTTCTAGGTAGGGCATTTTTAGGCCGGTTCTTGGGTTGGTTCCAAAAGAGAAAATGCTTATAATTTTATAAAGAAAATTATCAAAATTTAAAATTCGAATTGTGTTGTAATTTGGTATTTATTAGAATTAATGGTGGATTAAAGCTTACTAAATTGCTAATAAGTATGGAAAAATTATTTTTAATTTCAGAAAAATAATATTTGACCTATTGGCATGCTAGTTAAGTGTTATAAAATAAAATTTAAAATTATTGGAGTGATTCGCTGTATATTAGCTATTTATCAGTGTATAAATAGGCTAATAATCTAATTAAATATTATTTAATAAATATTAAATAATATATGAAGTTATGTAATTAATTAATTATGATTTAATGAATATTAAATAATAATTAAAGGATGTTAAGATGAATAAGTTAGTTATTTATTATTTAATTGCACTTAAATAATAAGTAAAGTTAAATAAATAATTAATTATTATTTAAATTAATATTAAATAATAATTAAAGAATATTGAAGTTAGAAAGCTAATTATTTATTATTTGATTAATATTAAATAATAAGTAAGGTTAATTAAGTAATTAATTATTATTTAATTAATATTAAATAATAATTAAAGGATAATTAAGGTTAATAAACTAATTATTTATTATTTAATTAATATTAAATAATAAGTAAGGTTAATTAATTATTATTTAATTAATATTAAATAATGAGTTCGGATAATTAGTTAATTAATTATTATTTAATTTATATTAAATAATAATTAAATGGTAATTAAGTGGAATAAATTATTACTTAATCGAAAGAAGATTATTAAGTAATTAAAATATATTGATAATATTATTGACTAACTATTAAATGATAATAGTTAAGAATTAAATCATTATTCAATAATTAATAATGATATGTAATTAATTTAAAATATTATTAAAGGATTAATAATATTATTTAGCATTTAATTAACTATTAAATAATAATAGTTAAGAGTTAAATCATTATTAAATAAATAATAATGATAAATAAAGATTTAGAATATTATTAAAGAATTAATAATATTGTTTAACAAGTAATTAACTATTGGGTAATAATAGTTAAGGGTTGAATCGTTATTAAATAATTACTAATGATACGTGAGGATTTCAAATATTATTAAATGATTAATAATATTGATGAACAATTAAATTATTATTAAAATGATTGATAATAATGAGAAGTCAATTAAAATATTATTAAAGGGTAATAATACTAGCAAGCAATTAAATTATTATTAAAAGATTAATAATAATGATTAAGGTAAACTATTATTAAAAATAAATTAATAATAGTAATGATTATTTAAAGTGTTATTTAACAATTAAATAACATTATAAGTTATTACTAATTGATAGTAAAATTTAAAATATTATCCAATGTGGGTAATATTATGATAGGTATCGAGATAAATGATGTGATTAAGTTAAACCAAGGGTATGGTCCATTAGTGATTAATTGGTGGATCGACCTAAATAAATATAGGGTCCAAGTTTTAATGCAGTGACATTAATAAATGTCAGAATTGCATAGTTTCGAACAAAAGATTTATGGTGTTGAATATGAAACACTGAGTCAAGTCAAAGAGAGACTAAAATATGAAATTAACCTTATTAAATAAAGGGGATGATAAGAAGAAATAAATATCTTTAAAATAAGATTTAGTATTGAGTCAAACTTTGACTGATATTGTGCACCGTTGATCTCACATACCGTGTAGGTGGTGCAAGGAACGTGAAAGATTAACGTAAGCTGGTTATACAAGTCCAGGCAAGTTTTTCAGAACGTGTTGTATTATGTGCATGAATTATAAGTTTGTTATTAAACTGAGATGTGCTCATATGTGGTTATGTGCAAAGATGTTTTAATGTGCCTTTGTGCAATAAGTTGATTTGAACTGTTGATATGCGGTAGTTGATTTAAGACAATTGTTCTGCATTGAACTATATGTCATGATAGAGGTTAGACATGAAGCATAGATTAAATGCGAGGCATGATATGCATGAGTAGTATGTCATAAACTGAAATGCATGAAAAACATGATGTTAGTATAAATTGTAAATTTTATATGAAGCATGTAATGCGTTATGTGTAGCTGTTGAACTTGCTGAGCCGTCGTGCTCACTCTTGCCTAAACCAACATTTTCAGATAAGGCTAGTTACCTGAAGTTCTCGATAAAGAACAAGGAACAGGAAAATATATTACTTCCATTGAAGATCTAAATATCTATTGTAGATATCAGTCCGAATTGGACAGGTAAATGATTATGTAGCATAAGACTTAGTTGGTATGTTATATGAGTATTAAATACTCAAATTGATTGTAATAGAATGTCTTATCATGTATGATATTGAGACATACTAGGAATGTATAAAGATTTCGATTCTGGAATAGAAAAAGATGATGTAAAATTGTAAATAAATGATTATTTAGCAATTATAATATTGTTGTAATTCATGAACAATAAGAAAAAGGTTGTACTCGTGTTGAACCGAGTTCGAGGTTCAGGGGACCCGGATTCGGGGTCGTCACAGCTACTTTGTCTTACGTTAAGGATCCTAAGTACCATGGAAAAGCCAAGCATATTGAGACCAAATTTCACTACATCAGGGATATTGTGGCACGAAAGAAGGTGGTCCTTAAACATATCTCTACAAGCAACATGGTTGTTGATCCCTTGACTAAGCCCATTCCTAGGGATGTTTTTCGAGCTCATGTTAGGAGCTTGGGACTTCATAGGCCTTGATATGTATTATGCTTGTTGATGGACATCTTTTGGTTATTGTTTATTGTTTATTTTTATGCAATAAATGTTATTACATAAAGTTGATTTCTATTCAGTTCTATGTTTTAACTTTTGTATATATAAACACACATATAAAATGTCACAAGGCAAAATGGTTGATCTACTCACACGGATAACCTGCCTCGGCGCTTGTAATAGTGAGCGAGATGAGGCTATATTGTGGAGGTCTAAATGGTAGGGCACCATTTTTGAGAGACTACGATTTAGCCGCCTTGGCTGGGTCCAAGAAGAGGTATCATTATATACCGAACACTTGTAAAAAGTGTAGCCTTGTTTTCTGGGTTTGCCGGACATTAGATTCATACTAGATACTATCTGAAGTAACTAGGGATGTTTTCAAAGGTTAAACGCTAGAGAGTGATTAACTATTGTCCGTACGGTGTTATTTTAGCTAGAGCGACATTATTTTTTAGAGCTCCACCGTAACATGAGAATTGTACCTCGTGTGCAAGATTGGTGACATAGTACAGAAAAGTGATGTGGTGGATCCCTATCCAATCACTATGTGAGCTCTGTACAATAACTATTGTCCTTAGTTACTTGAACCTATGTCATGAAACAAAGACTTTGTGTTGCTACTTTAGCTTGTATTCCTAAGTTCACATAATGAGGTTCCATGGGTACTTGTCTGGGAAAGCAGCAGAGTTAATGAAGATTGACATGAGAGTTTAGGGAAGACAATTGTCTGGCATCACATTCAGTCGTTGGCTATGCTATGCGCGCGCAACTATTTTAAACTTTATATATTACATTATATGTATATTTTTTAAAAGTGAGCATACCAACACAAATGGGGTTGAGTGTATTTCAAAAATGTAATTAATGAGGGATTCGAAATACTCAACAGAATGTGATCGACTGGTCTAGGACATGACGAGTTTTTTTTTTTTGAGATGCTTCATATTAGTTATGATAGAGACTTAATATGTGAGCTCTCGCCCTTGATATTATTTATTTCTCGTATGTCGCACGCCAAGGCACCTGTACGAGAAAATCTAGAGATGATTGAATTGAGATAAGTACGTATCTTTATATCCCAAGTATCTGAGTGGGAGATGTTAGTAATTGATCCGGGTTGGACCCGTGGATCATGGACATCCACTTGGGTATGGATATCGGATAACCCAATTTATATTGGAAGAGTCTCATATCACTTTGAAGTATTTTAGATAATACTTGATATGGTCAGGACTCTATATGAGATAACTCTCCTGATTTAGTCAGTAGTAGACTTATCCCATATTAATATGGATTCATCGTTAAAATACTGATACGCTTACATTGTGTAGGGCTAAGGAAAAATAACGTATTATTTTTCCCATACAGTTTTCCTCTCTAATACTCTCTCTCTAGTATTTTCAAGCTTCCATCAATTAGTTTGGGTGTACTTGGTGTGAACACTTGAGTTAGTTCGCATATACCGTTGCTTGTAACAACTCTCTATTGGCGAGAAACGTTCGTCAGAAGGTTCGTAGTAGCTGTGTTCGTGGTGTTGCTCGTAGATTTCGCATTCCGGTTCAACCGCTTCCGCTACGTGGATACTAACCTATTCATATGTAAGTTGATATGTGTTTACGTGTTAGTTTTCAATAATTCTAACAAATCCAAACCGTTCATTTCAAGATAATGTTTAATCTATACCATTCATTTCATCTTTTAAGATTTCTTTAATCTAAATCATTCATTTAAATATCATCTTTTAATCTACACCATCCATTTCAAATTCTATATTATCTTTAATTTATACCATTCATTTCATCTTTTAAGATTTCCTTAATCTAAACCATTCATTTAAAGATCATCTTTTAATCTACACCATCCATTTTAAATTCTATATTATCTTTAATCTATATCATTCATTTTATATCACCTAACTTTATATTATAAACAAATAACTTTATCAATTCAATTATTCAACAATAAATCACACTTATTTATTATTATGACTAATTGTTATAAATACAGTGTAATTGGCTCTCTGAGTTATATATCAAGTCAATTAATTAATAAAATACAACTGTTTAAATAACACCATAATAGAGATAACAATAATGCAGAAAGTAAGTAAAAGAGAGAATACGTTACTGTGTCATGACAATTATTGATTCAATATTGTGAATTACTGTGCATATGCTACTGTGACAATTATCAGTTTAATAACATGAATTATTGTGCATGTGACAATAAAGTCAAATATTGTATGATAACCACTTTATCAGTTTAATAATACGAAACACTGTGCAATACCGTGTGCTACTGTGCAATACCGTATGCTACTGTGCAATACCGTATGTTACTATTCTTTTACCACTGGATATTTAACAATTAAAAGTGATAGTACCATTGACCATTAAAAATTGTTTATGTCGTTTTTTTATATCCGACAATTATTCGTTGTGGGGTCCACCAATGATTGGTTCGTACGGTACCGTCATACGAATATTCCCCGACAGAACGAATATTTCCCGACCAAACGAATATTGTTCGACGTAATATAATTTACACATAACATCCTTAACTTTTAACTTTATCAATTTAACCACTTACTGTTTCATGAAAAATATATATATGAAGAAAAATTAAATTTTATAATTCATAAAATTTGAGGTCTTACAGCTATTGCTCGAGTTCTTTCATACCATTCAGTGGGCAGTCTCAGCTCGTAAACTCGGGGTGGCTTAGGTCGGTCTAGTTACTTAACACACTCTTCTCGCTGGTCGAGCTATTTGCAATTCTAATTCCAACTGATAAGTAGGTTTTTATATCTATTTATTAGGTATTTTATGCCTAATTATTTGTGGCTTTTTAAGTATTTTTAGTGTTTTAGATAATTTATTTAATTTAATGCATTATTATTATTTTTAGTATTTTTATATTATTTTTATTTATTTTTAATTAATTTATATTTTATTTTGTAGGAAAATTGGAGCTGATGGCAGTCTGACTTTTATTTCCGCGTAGCGTTCCATCAGCAGATAAATTAAAGGATAATTTAGGAATCCAATTACAATTTGGAAAAGGAAAATAAATAAGAATTTTATATTTTATTATTTTGAATTATAAATCCTATTAGGGTTTGGAAAGTATAATTCCTATTAGGGTTAGGATGATTATGTAACCTATAAATAGAGGACTTGAGATACACTTAAATATACAACTTTCATTAGAAAAATTCTCTCTTCTATTCTTTGGTGTTCTCTACAAC
This sequence comes from Hedera helix, assembly GCA_947179155.2. NCBI lineage: Eukaryota > Viridiplantae > Streptophyta > Magnoliopsida > Apiales > Araliaceae > Hedera > Hedera helix. The sequence goes on along the minus strand of OX359276.1, from coordinate 40,349,083 downwards.
TATGAGTAGCTGACTTATTTTTTTTTGTTTAAGTGATTGAAACCATCAAGATTTATACACTGTGAGATCTAATTTATTTTATTTGTTCAATTTATATTTTGAGTATTGAATATTTTTCTGTGCTTAATTTTATGATTGGTTTGTTTAATTGCTAGGAGCACTACTAGTTTATTATTCATATTAATCTACTGCTGTTAGTAAAATAACTAAGTTTAATAATTGTTTTGCAGAGCAAATGATTATTTTATCTTAGGAAGAATATTCATCTAAATTAAATGCAAACAAGTGGTTTGTGTTGTTTAGTTCAACGATCTCTCTAATTCTTAAAACTACTATTAAATTAAATTTTTAGCAAGTGCCAGAGGTTGTTTAGTAGTAAAGGTATTTAGACCAAGTGACTCTACTTATCTAAAATTAAGGAGAGAGAAGAAAAATTATTCCACCTGTGAGTAGTTATTTCTACGGTGAATGTTCAAAATCTTAATTGATTTATTTTTGTATCAATGATCAGTTATAAATTCTTGATGGTGGATGTTAACTTAAAACCAAAATTTTTTTTTTCTTATTTATTTCATTAAATTACTTGCATATTTATTTTAGTTAATTTTATTTAAACTATTTCTTTAATTAAAATCCCCTCAATTTTGATTTATAAAATATAAAATTAAATTAATTATTTTCTGTGGGATCGACTCTTATTTGTACTATTATATTAATATTTTTTTTAAATAAAATTTTATTTTTAAGTGCCTACAACAACATACTAAATTTTCCATTATAGTCGGTGAAATAATGGGAGGCGCTTCTTTATGAGTTGAGAAGCGATGTCTTTCATTGAGGTCACAGCTCAAAAGGCGTTGTTAACTGGCCATAAAAGAAATTTTCGACTAAAGACTGCCGGTTTGATATGCTCCTGGTCTCGTTTTTCGAGATTCTTCCTTCCAATCAAGATCATAATTCCAATCTCGAGGGATCCTCAGCTGTTGCATGCAAGTACGTTAATAATTTCTTTTATCTTTTTTATAACTAGTAGACCCACTTAAATTTTATTTTGAAGGCTGGTCTATTTTGAAGACGAGTCTTTATAGGCATTTTGCTTTTGACTTGTAAACTTGAAACAGTTTTCAATTTTATTTTTTTTATTTTTTTTATATTTTAAACATTTTTTATGAAATGGAGGGGGCAAAATTAATAGCACGTGCTTCCCCCATTTGATCTTCAGAGAATATAACACTAGAAATATAATCCAGAAAGGCAGAAACACTGGTCAAGAAAAATAATTAAAATCTACAGATATACATTCATATTGAATATCTAATTACAGGACTCTTAAATCCAAGAAATCATCTTTGGATATAAAGAAATCAAACTACTAACTTGTTACAATCACAAAACGCTACAACAAATAACTGCCATTTCCCAAACTAACCCAAGAAAAGAAATAATCCATGTATCGAAAAGACAAGAATGCCAACTTACTGGCATAAAAAAATTCCATCAGCTAACAAGCTTTTATTCTGTCATATCCATTTACAAGACGCCAACCTCTCCACGCAGGAAAAGTAGTATCGCAGCAGCGAAAGCCATCAAAATATAAAACTACCTATTTTTCTTCCCCTTTGTCATTACTTTTTACATAGTTGTAGTAATTAACAAAAAATAATTAGACCCCGTTAAATTCATCTGTTCATCTACACCACCTTCAGCACCTGTTGGTCAGATAGCTCTGTTTGCTGATTTTTTCAGAAGAGGAGACAAGCCTCCGAATGCTGCTTGAGTTGTTGTTTTGCTTGCTGCTGAGACCAGAAAGCATGGGCGGCTAGGACCCTGTCCAGGAGTTCCTGAGGCACGGGCTCACCTCGCCTCTGCTGAGGGGAGATTCTTGCCGTGTGCACCAATGTTTTCCACTTGTCCTGCAAGCCCCACGATATGTCGCGTGATAAATCTCAATTATATAAGAGTAATAGAATAAAGATGTTTAAGAACTCGGGATGCAGCTTTTTTGCTTAAAAACACTTTTAAGTTCCTAGAATGTCTTATTTGCTATATGCTATTCTTTTTAAAATAAATAGATAGATTGGGAAAATAAATTGGGAGAATGAATCTGCTGTTTTGATGAGGGCATGATGATTGTCATGAATAGATAGATTTTATGACTAAGAAAGGAACTTCCTGCAGGACTATTAAGGAGATTCCTTGAAATAAGTGTTTTTAAAGATAAAGCTATAAAGATTAATCATTTGCCTTCCCGACAAACAACTAAAATGTGCCTTGAACCACTATGGGCCCAACTCCATAAAGTAGAGTTTCTTAAAACTTGTGAGATAAAACTGGTGACTAATTTAATAACCTAACTTAGAAGCACCAAATTGTAGGTACCAAACATGGAGGTAAAAGAAACTTTATGGAGTGGCATGAGCTATATATAGGACCAACTAAAATCAAAAGGCACAATACACATGCATAGAAAGAATAAGTTCCATACCTTCAAATCCACATAAGTTCTGTGCTTAGCATTGTCAAAAGCTCGCAGTTTAACATCACGCCATCTGCAGGATAATAGACCATTAAAAGGGATATAAATAACAAAATCTTCATCATTAAAGTAAATAAGAACAAGAACTCGAACAGAGTGGATATTAAGTCATAGTAAGTAACCCGCCTGTCCCCTGCCCCCAACAACCCAAAATAAATCCTACAAAACAATCCTCATTTAAAAGTTACACCTACTTGCGTAAAACCACCTATTCCTGGTGACAGATGGTTTTAGCTGAAATGCCACAAAACATAATCATGCATAAATCCAGTGTTTGGTTTCACCACCATACCTTCCAGTTCCTAACTTCTCGACAGCTTGAACCAATGCTTCAACTTCAGAAACAGAGAACGGTCTACGAATTCTGCGCTGGCCGACATCTAATCTCTTGGACTTCCGCATGGGAGCAACAGCCAGTGCCTCCACATTCATTTCTGGAACAGCAACTAAAGCTCTTGAATCTGTCATGTTTTTCTCTGTTGACATGTCAGGAGGAGAGGGTGCTGAATCATGATCACTTTCAATTATGTTGCCAAAATTTGCTATTGGAGTATCTTGCGAGACATCAGAAGTCCCCTGTTGAACTATGATGGGAGCACGAGGGCACCTAATCAAAAAAGCATTACATATTTTTAGCAAGGGGGCTACTGAAGCAAGTCTAATGTCTTTAAATATTGACATAAAGATTGATATAATCCAGATTCCCACATAATTATTGCATGAAAAATGATGAAAAATACAGACAGCCGCCAATAAAACATCCAAGTTCACCAATAAACATCATCCTGGCCAGTTGTACCGAACTAACAAACACGTAAACAACTCGAGAGTGATGGAAGGCAAATAGGTCAAAAATCGTGTACTAGACTGAAAGTAAATGCAAAATAGAGATTACCTTGTTAGTGGTTGAGGTGTATCAGAAGAAAGTATAAACGAATGATCTTCAGGACATTTAGGCGGGGGAACTTGTGAAGAGTTAGGCTCCAGAGTGAAACCTAAAGCATCAATTTTGTTATTACCAGATATTCCCATCTGCACTAGGGTTTTGTTGTCATCTCTAATCTTTTTCCCTTGAAGAACTACACCAACACGCAGTCCACCACCAAGTATAGCAGTTACTGCTTCCATAACTGTCCTCTGCAGAAGGTCCACACCACATCAGCACAGAATTAATATTAAAATAAATCCATCAATTAAAACAAAATATATTTAACAGTACTAATTGGTGGAGTTACTAGGTATGGAACTCCGACAATGAAAGTTGATTGCAGAAAACATGAAAACACCACGTCGTGAGTACTTCCCAAAAATGATGTTGAATTTATTACAAAACATGGTCCAACTCATCATTCATGGCGTGCAATGTTTATTTTGAGAAAAAGGCATACAAGCTACTTATCAACCAAGGATTTAGGCAAAAATAATTAGTTTTTAATTCTCCCCTTAAAAGTGAACATTACTGATAACAAATGCATGGTTTGGCATAGCATACCTCCTCACAGTCTGACAGAATTATGTGGTCATTAACTTCATCAGACTTGCTACTACATTTGTTTAAAGGAATACAGTCGTATATGATTACTTACCTTCAGAGAACCAACAGTTGCAGTCTCTGGAATCTCAATAAATAGCTCAGGAACCCTGAAAGACTTGATCTTAAGCTTCACTGAGTAAAAGGAAAAACATCTTCATATAAGAACCTCTTTGACTGCTAGTTACTGATCTAGTCAAAAGAGCACATATGAATTACTCCATCAAAGGAACTCATACCGTGAGAATCCCTTGGTTGAAAGCTTGTTTGCTGACCTGCTGTAAAAGCTGATGCCCTGATTGCTGCATGAGGTGTTAAGGATTATCAAGCGAAAAGCTGAGAAACTGAAGACAACAGTAACTTGCATATGGCTGAGCTAAAAATATGAAAGATGGAGATAAAACCTTCATGCATTGTTGAAACAGAACCAGAAGCATCTTCACTGGAGCCCTTCCCAGGTGAACTAGATGTATCGTCACTGCTAACCCTTTCATCAGCATTTGTCAATAAGCTACGATCATAAAGCCTCCTCTTTTTGAATGGATAGTCCCTTAAAGACCTTTGGCGTTTGTAACAGTTCACCCTATTGTGGTAAACAGATTTTGTTTCTGATCCAGGACAATTATCATTAAATTAAATCAGTAAATTAAGTCACGTAATTATGAAACCAAATTAGATGACAAAATCTTGAGATTTAACAAGAAGCAACCACTCACCAGTACCGAAACGCTCCTCATCCTTCAATTTTGGAATTGCTTTCCAATATTTGGATGCCAACAACCTCCTTATTCTTCTTCCACCAATACGTGGTGGTTGCCTAAAGGCCTTATTGAGGGTGCTAGGTTGAGTGATTTCGTCATCATCTCTACTAACTAACTTTACATTATCCCTACAGGCAGGGAAGGAACCACAAGGATTTTGGTCCCTGAAGGTCTTCTGCGGGCTTTCATACAGGAAAGAAGGCTTGGCCGGGAACTTGACACTAGTGTCAAAACTTGCTGGTGCAGGAGGTTTCACGTCCCAGACAACAGGATCCTCTGAACAGAACATATCAGCCCTGGCACCAGTTGCCTCCTTTCCAATCATTGGTGGCTCAATTTTGATATGTTTCTTGTTTTTATCATCTAATTTACTACCAAAAGGGAGACTTTTGCGATAGAATTCCACATCTACATTGGTAGAAGAGTTTCCATGTTCAATCTTATGTTCACCGTTGACCAACTTTCCAGTAGAACTAAACTTCTCTGAGCAATCAGAATTTGTTACTACAGATGCAAGTGCTGAACAAGCATCATTCTGAGCATGTGACAATTCCTTCACACCAGGTGCTTGTGAAACAATTTCAGAGACAAAAAAATTCCCGCCACCACTTCCTTCATCACATACTTTTACTTTATCAGGGTTATCTTCAGCCAGTTGTTCCTTCTTAACAGAATCTTTCCCAATTGCACAATTTTCTTTTGCAAGTAGAATCTCAGTAGAACTAGGAGTTTTATCTCCCTCCAGCAATAACTTGCCAGCGACAGTTGCCAATAAGTTGAATGCACTCATTTGATCGTCATCAACTTTCTTCCTAAGCGGGACCCTCCTCTAAAATAAGGAAAAACAGATTTAGAATAGAGATCAGTGTTTAAGAAACGTTGAGTCAAATTGGAAACCCTGAGACACAAAAAAAAAAAAAAAAAGAGCTATCCAAGGAAAGTAGAAAACATATACCCTGGCTGATCTGGTGGCTCTGGGAGTTGGAGGCACCTGATACCCATTAAATCCATACTCTAACCTCTTCTGCAACACCATATTTCAGTAATCATATCATAACTCATCAAACACAATTATCAGCACTGCCTTGAAGCTTTTAAAAGTCTAAAAGAGCCCCACACCATCATACAACTAGTGGTCACCCCATGGCTCAGAACACAAAATAAGCAACCCTGTTTGCAACAAGCACTGAAAATGAGGCAATGCTAGAGGAAGAAAATGCCAAAACAAAATGAGAAAGTAATAATGAAAAGTGTTCTCTAGTTGTGCTATATGTAGAGAAAGAAGAATGGAAAATTAAAGAAAATGAACGCAAACCCCATATATTTTGGAAAAGTCAGGACCTTTTTTGGTAGTATACCACTATTTTTGAATTAACATAGAAAACGAGATATCAGTTACAAATTTCTAAAACCTGGAAATAGGTCATAAGCGGTAAATAGAAACCAGTAAACCCAAATAGTTAATACTACATGACAAGGCTTCATTCAAGTATAATGTCGTTACTTGTCGGGTATAATGTCGTTACTTGGTTTGCTCACTGAAAAGGCACAATAACATGACAACACATTTCTAACTCATCGAAAATGCAGGCAAATAGGGGAATTAAGCATGTTGTCAAATTAAATAAGCAAAAATATAACTGCACAAAGACGCAAACAAAAATTATTCAAGAAAAGCAATGCGCTATTTGAAGTGCCATTATCCTGCAAGATACTTTGACAAACTCAGATTACCTAGAAAATACCAAACATAACTAACTTAAATAAAATAGACCCCTAATGAATGCCATTAAATGGTCGCAAGATGTTGAAACCTTATGACGGCAATCCAACTGTAATTTGTCATAGAATTCCAAAAGAATCAGCTATTGGAGTCTTACAATCATCCAACCATAAAAATATATTGTATTCCAATAGAAGAAAAAACCTGAAATCATAAAATTCCAAGCACAGCCATAAACCTTAAAGAATCCAAGTGAATGTTGGCCACACCTTCAATAACAATCATTGAAAGATCCACATAGTTCAATTTTATCCTATATTTTCTCATCATCAAGCTAACTACAAAATTGGAAATGTTACTTCATAAATATCTCAAAGGAGGGACTCGATTCCTATAGATCTGCATATCTGAAATTCTGAATTACACAAACATCACTCGGAATAAACAAGTACAATTTCAACAAGAAAGAAGAAGGGAAATGTATAATTCAACCGGAGATAAATCTTCTGCAGGGCAGGAATACATCAAAAAGCCAAGAAAATATATAAATTATTAACAATAGATGATGACAGTAACAGGAATATAATACACCTTATCTGCTGTTACTCATCAAGGGAGATATATTCAGGTCAGTTTAATACCAAAAATCTCTTCTTTAAAATTAAAAACTAAAAATATATAGTTGTTTCAAGGAAAAGGGGAAAAACATGAAAAAAAAAATTGTGGGGCAACTAATAAAACAAATTTAAAAATGCCAAGGGAAAGTGTTGAAAAAGAAAGAAAAACAAAATAAAAAACCCACACAAAACCCTTATCCTAAGAATAAACGATAGCGATTCAAACAACAAAAGACATAATTAATCCACGTCAGATATATAGCAAGCATAGATGATCTTTAAAACCCAAGGGCAGATCAATCTGGAAAATAACAACTCAAATAATTTACAAGAGAAAGGATAAAAAAGGAAGGGAATTATGGATCTAAACCACTCCTAAATTTGAAGAAATAAAACAAAATCTCATGATTTAGACGCCAACCCTCAGATCGAGTCCATCAGAACTAGAATTCAAATGGTTGCCAAAATCAAATGAAAAAACATCATCAATCATAAGTAATTTTAAAAATGCTTTTTTGGGTGCACTAAAATCGATGGAAAATGGAAGAAAAACTTTGAGACCCACCATACAATTAACTTTGATTTTCCTGTCTTAAGATTTCTTCCCAGCCAAACAGATTTTCAGAATGGGTAAATAAAACCGATAAATTTAATCATCTAACCTCCAAAGAAACGATTTTTCGACAAATGTCCTTCGAAAGTTCGAATCTTTATCCTCGGAAAACTGAAATCCTGGAGAATTTGTGTAGAATATAACGGCAAATGTAAGATCGGAGAATTCAATGAAGAAATCCCAGAAAAACCAGAATTCCCAAAACCTCAAAACTCATCCCATATTTTTTTTCTTAATTTTCCCAGATACCAAACATTGTTTCATACGCTACCCTCGAATTGTTCTCTCCTAATTATTCTTAGAGATGGCGAAAACCCTCTGAAAACCACCGAAAGGAAAATGCTTAAACCCCAGTTCTTATACCAATTGACCCCTGTTACCGGACGAACCAGTAGAGGCCCATTACGGTAAATGGCTACGGCAGGTTGCATAAACTACCTAAAGACCGGTTCTACGCCACACAGTGACCCAACACTCTTGCCAGGTTATCCAGATGTCGCCACGTGGAGCCCTTACAGATCTTAGCGGACACGGATTATTTGCACGATCGAGAAAAACGTTGGGTCACGAAGACAAAGAATGAAAGAAAGAGCGAATTTCAATTTATTTTCCTGAAAACTTTCTTGTGGTAATTTTTGTGGGGACATATTAATTTGAATTTTTATTTTCTATATTTGGGAATTGTTGTTAGTACCAAAAGGTGGAGTGGACTACACGCGCTAATTAATGGGTGTGTGTGTTCGAAATAGTTGAACTAATGAAGACCTTTTTTTGTTAAGGTTACCTTTAACTCACCAAACTTAGAAGCTAACAATAATTTGGTATCAGCATGGTACATGAGCCTAACTTCATTTAATGGAGCTTTTATTGGAAAAACAAAATAAATAATATGATTATCCAAACATAATTTAATACAGTTCACTTAATGTTTATATTTGTGGAGTACTTTGTGAAACTACCGACTAGCTACTCTTTTATATATAGAACACAATTAGTGTACTACTATCAGAATTTTAAGGTTAATGGTGTTCTTTCAATAAATAACATAGCAACATGTCCATAAAAGGCATTTAATTTCAAAATAAATAAATTAGAACATCTTCGACAAGTACTTATAAGTTAATTAACCTAACTTATAATATTTAAGTTAAAAAAATTGTTCGAGAATGACTCTTTTTTTTACTTATAAGTTAAAAAAAAGTCAAAAAAAAAAAAAGTAAGTTTTTGTTGCTTAAAAATAAGGAAATGACTTACAAGTCCTTTTTTTTTAAGTCCACCAACTATTATAAAATGACAAAAATGTCCTCTTTTATTTTTTTAATGTTCTTCTTATTAAAGGATATTTTAATAATCTTTACATTGTATTTTACTTATAAGTTATTATTAGCCGAACACAATCACAAGTAGTACTTATAATTCTCGACTTATAAGTAAAAGTGATGTCAAACACTTTTATTTATAAATTTACTAAAATTTTAACTTATAAATCTATTAAAATTTTAACTTTAAGTTAAAAATATATATATCATTCCCGAATGGCCCCTTAAAGGAGATGTTCTAGTGGTTGTAAAAATCATAATAATTATTGAAATGAGATATTCATCATTTATTCAAAACTCAGTAGGCTTTCCTCTACTGAAACTTTTATACCAGAAAAAAAATTGAGATTTTTAATGTTCAATAAAAAATTATGAGACAATAAGTTTTGTCAAATTTTATCTAATTGATTTGTAAATATTAAGGAATTTCAAAATAAGTAGTAGCATGACAAAATAATTTTAATGCTGCTCTTAGTTGATATATGATGTCCAAATTAAATGAAGTAGCATATTAAAGGGGCAGTAAAGAAACTGAAAGACGACTTATTTTTAATAAATCCCTAAACGAGGAATGCTTAGTATGGAAGCCATTATAATTGATTACCAAACAAAATTATGAAGGAGATTACTAAACACCACACCGAAGGTATTTGATTTGAGTGATACTATCTGATTCATGATACTATTAGGTTAAAGTGTATTAGTATTTTTAAATTTCAGTTAAAAAAAAAAGAGAGTAAATAATGAAAGGATTTTCTTAGAAAGCGCTTAATTAAATACATAATATTATTTGTTTATATATTTGCACTGAATTTAATGTATAAAAAAATAATATACTAGTGGATCTCATGTATTAAATTTAGTACAACTATATAAAGAAATAATATTTAACGAGTCTCATCTCTTATTTTTTGTGTCTAATGTGTGCCCTTAGGACACACATTAACCAGACCCATAATGAAATTACCCGTTTACTGTGCAGTGAAATACAATTTTTTAATGTAACTTGTAGAAGTTGTTAAAATCACATGGCTGTAGATCTAACTCCTCACTTAAAATATAAATAAAAAAAATTAGAATAATTATGCCATCATCTCATTCGATGGCAAATATACTTCAGATCTGATATCAATTAAACAAGTTAAGCAGGGACACATCTGGCATTAAAATTATATTTAAATTGTGTCTCCGATACAGCATGTTACGTACCCCTGGCATTCAGTGATTAAAAAAAATGTGGCCGACGTTTTTTCCACGGGGGATTAAGGTGCCTAATCTGACATGGCAAATGTACGACCCTCTATTGGGTACTTTTTGTTCGATATTATCTTGTCATTTCATCTGTTTTCCTTTTGTTGCAAAATCAAAGAAGGCGTAAGGGCTGTTTGGAGGACCTTAAAAATTAGAACTATTAGTTAGTTTTCAGGTTGCCTTTTTTTTTTTTTTTTTCCTCATGTTAATTTGAAATTTAACAATCTTGATTTTATTAAGATTGAATCTCAAAACCTCATAATCACTCTTATTTTCAGGTTGACTTACGAATCACTAGTTACCTGCATGTGATTTAATAAAAGAGTGGGAGAGATTGTTAAGACCAAAATAAGTTTTTATTTTTCTCTCGTTTTATAATATAGATAAATAATTAAATATATTATTCGTAAATGATTTATTATGTATGTTTAGTAAATTTAAAAAATATTTTGTGTTTATTGCATAGTAGGGTATCAATAGTTATTATTAAATGTTAAGAAAAATGATATTTTGACATATTAGTTGAGTATACATAGTATTTTTTTAAACAAATTATTTTTAAAAAAATATATAAAACATGTCATTGTGTTATAATAAGTCGATTGAGTTAATATAGCACGTCTCATATATTAGTCTTAATATATAGCTTAAACACTACAACTTTTTCCGTTAAGTTGTTGATTCAAATTTTAGATCACGAAAGTGCAAATTTATTTGTATAAAGAAGTTATAAACTCGCTATTCTACGATATATAAAATTATATTCTCGTTATATGTTAGTTTATTCAAAATGACATGAAGGAGGCATATTGTAAATTATATAAAAAATGATATTGATTATAAAATTTATTATTACGTAATTATTAGTGAATTATATTAATTTTAATTTTAAAATATATTATATAAAAATTAATATAATGTTATAATTTAAAACAGATGAAGTATTTATTCTTTATTTTAAAACTGAGATACACTACCAACACTAGCATCAGTATTTCGAGCCAAACAATCCCTAACCTAAGTCGTGACGGCGATAAGGATGAAGGGATGATGAGGGTGACGTGGCAGGAGGAGAGCCAAGATAGGGAACGGCGTTAAAGACGGAGGGAGAGAGATAAGAGAAATGGGCGGGACCCGTTGAGGATAGGGACATTGAAGGTGTCGAAACCCAAGTTAACTTTATTTCGAACACGACGCTTACCCACGAAGACGTTTGGTGACTGACGGTTACAACGTCAAAAAAAGTGTCCTGTTCTAACTGACCGACACCTGTCCGTTTCTGACGGCACCGGAGATAAAACTACGCCCTGCCAATTACCTCAAGAGAGAAAATAAACCTCAACTTTTTAACCAGTGAATTGTAGTATTACATGGGAGAGTACGTGGCGGTGCGGGAATGACTCTGTGCTACAGAAGTTCTATTCACTCGGCGTTAGTTTAGTTTGGGTCCGAGACAAAGTGGATAATGTGGATATTGTTTCTATAAATATGGGCCTTCGACTAAACACATAACCACACACATGTAAATGTGGTTCGCTCTTTTCTTTATAACCTTTCCTTTTCTTTTTCCTTTTTATAGAAAATATAATGAAAATGGTATATACATTACTGCTCGCATTTTTTAATGAGTTTTATACGCACAAATCAATCGAGTATTAGGCACGTACTTAAGAAATAATTTTTGTATGTTATTCCATTATAAAAAAATTAAAAAAGAAATAGCTTCTTATTATATAATTTTACCATTTTGAGTAAATTAAGAGTAACTTAATAATTTTTAAAAATAACAGTTTTAGCATTGACTTTTTTTAATATTATAAATAAGTTTGAAGGCATATTGTGTATTGTATTGTATTATTTATTATGATGAAATGATAAATTTGCGTTTACTTAATATTAATATTAATCCTCTAACTTAAGAGTAATTATTAATCATGAGTGAGTGCATCAAGTCAAAAATTATGGGCAGCCTCGTAAATCCGTCCTTATACGATAGGATAAAAATAAACAGTCAAGACAAATCACGTTATAAAACAATTAATAATAATAATAATTAAAAATTAATAATAATTTTATAATTTAAAACGAAGATAATATATTTTACGTTAACATGCCCGAGTCCATGAATCCAAGTGAAGCACTTAAAACTCGAAGGCATGCAGGATCGAAGGAGTTTAAAGTCCACGGAACTCTGATGAACAACACAATAACAATTTCATTTTCCTTGACGTAAAAGCAACAAGTATCTTCTTCGCTCCTTTTCCTCGTTCACACTGCTTCACATTTTATGTATCGTTCATAAGGTATATATATAAACCCCATGGACCATTGTGCAATTTTTTGGTCTTCCTTGTTTCCTCTGTGTTGTGGCGCACATTTGAAAAAGTGATGAACATAAATTATATATATATAATTCTAAAAGAAAAAAGGGAAAGAATGATTTGTTAATTATTTCCTGAATTTAACTAACATTGTATAGCAGTACTATACCTGTAAAAGATAAATAAAAGTGAAAATGATATGGGAGCTTGGAGCCCTTGATAATCATATATATGGCTTTAAGCTTGGGAGGAGCACATGGGAAGTTAACTATTTTGGCCTGGAACCTGGCTAGCTGCCCCCACGAGATCGACAGAAAAGAGAAAGAGAGAGAACCTGCATTTTTTTGGCATAAACTTTATTAAAAAATTCTCTCCAACGAAGCTGGAAAAAGAGCAAAACGACATTGGGTAACTAGCTTATCATCTTCATCTCCCTCTCTTTCCCTTTATATATATTAATCAGTTGTACACGCATTACGTGTATAAATTATATGAAATATGATATTTTTTAATAAATTAAAAAAAAGGTAATTTTTTTTAAAAAAAAATTAAAAATTAAAAGATATTTTCAGAAGCAAAAAAGGCTTCAAGAATTTGTTTAACAAAGTTTGTCCCTCCGGCATTATATATACTAGAAGATACGGGTAACACCATTAAAATGTTGAATTTAATTGCAGGCATGTCCCACAGCTGTATAATACTAGCTCCTGCAATAGTACTTGCGTGTTTGTATTCATTACATACAAAAAAATGTCACTGTACTAATAGTTGTCAAGTTTTCGACTCGAGTAAAATTAATCGGTGAGTGAGTGGTTACTTAGTTCGTAGGTGAGTTGATGAAAGTTATAAGAGGATAATGTTTTTGAAAATTAAGCGCAAAGTGTAATTGAGTTTAGAAATTTAATTAATTGTCTAGTCTTTAATTTATTAATGTATTGAACTTGAGTCCATGTTATAGTAATTAAGATTTTTTAGTTACTATAAAAATAATTATTTAGTGTGTGAATCATTATAGAGCGAGTGAGATATCTAATGAATACGGTAAAACAAGCAGGACTAGCTAAATTGATGAACTTGAGTATATCGTGTGTTCTTACTTTTTTGTTCTTTATCTAATATTCTATGTGATTGTGTTATTATTCGATTTTAAATTCTAACAACATGCAAAAAATTTAATGGTTAAACATTAATATTATTTTCATAATGTCTTTTTGTAAATTTATGAATTTATTTTAAAATTTGACAAATGTCTCTCCCACTCTCGCTCTCGCGTGAAGGATGAATTTGTAGAAACAATTGACCCATGTATACTTAATAATTTATATATGTTTGTTTATAGTCATAATACAAACACACACACATATAGATATAAAATGATAACCATAAGACTTTATATGACTATCACATTATACATCTTTTATTATAATATTTGACTGACACAATTTAAAAATACAATTTTTTTATCTTATCGCAACATAGTGTTGCTTGTAGCAGTAGAGGACTTGCGTGGCAGTAGGAGGCTTATCTATAGTAATTCAGTATCTATAAATGAATTGTGAGGATATAGTGATCATAAATAGACCCATAGTAACTCTCATATATATATAAAACAATTAAAAATTATAAGTAGATAATATATCTAAAAAAATATATGTTCAAAGGTCAAACCAGGAATTTTATTGCTGAATCAACAATCAATTTTTGGTTGACAAGTGGCAATCAATCCTACGTACAGATCGAGACACCCACAACCCGCAACCTCAAAATATATCTAATATTACTTCATTTAGTTTTAATTAATATACTAGAAGTAGTGAATAAGGTTTGATTTTCGCAGGAATTATAGGCAGGCAGACACCTTTTGCAGGTTTCAGTTAGGTAGTTTTTTGTTTTTTTTTTTTCTTTTTCCAGACAAACAACTTTATCATATGTATGTATATTAAAATTTAGTAAAATGAATGTTAAAATTTAGAAAGAATATAAACCTCTGGTCAAGTAATCGAATATTCCTTATTTTGCAAGAAGCCCAATGGTTGGACACAACAAGATATCTTGCTGCCTGCTTGGACAATTATAGTTAATTTAATAGTATTTTGTACTATTTAATCTTTTGATGAGAGATTATTAATCACTTAATATTAGATTATTAGTCTCATAAAATTATTTAATAGTTTAAAATAAATGAGACTATTAATTCTAATTTTTTTATGAAATTATATAATCCCACATAAATAACTTTAGGAATAATAAAAAAAATAGTCCGTGAGACTATTTAAAAGACTATTAATATCCCATCATAGGATAAAATAGTTTAATTCTAAGTATATTTTTTACAAACAAACATAGCCTTAATATTTAAAACTATACATAGTATTTTAATAATGCTATTATTTTTATTTTGATAATATTAATAACCTAAATTTTAGTTGAGATCAAACTCGACAGGCGAATGCTTGTTTCCCTACTCCTTCCCGCGCTACAACCTATATTCCTGTGTATCAAAAGGCCTAAGGGCGATGAACTAAGCTACCAAAAACCTGCTCAAGGCCCAACGGATGGGCTTCTCTGTCTAAATAGACGGGATCCGAGAATCCACTACAAGTCTACAACACGTGCTATCGATAAAACCAAGAATCATCATTCATAAACAAACCTAAATACTCCTTTAAATAAAGATGTAATTTTAAATCAAAATACAGTATATACTTCAAAATCTATATTATTATCAAGAGAGAACAAAATAGTTACACTCTTTTTTGGTGTCTTCACTTTAAAATTATAATTATATTTTAATTTTTAAAATTAAAATTTTAATTTCATAATTATTACCATAATTTAAATAATCCCTTTTGATAATTGCCCATTATCTATTCATTGTCTTATTTTTCTCTCGATTTATTTGTTCTCATTAATTCTCTCAAATAAACAATTATTTTATTTTTATTTTTATTTTTTTTATCTTATTTTTTTATCACTTTTATTTTAAATCACACGTAGTGTATGCATATAGCTAATACAAAATTAATTAAATTAATATTGTCTCTTTGAAATTAATTTTAAATATTTTTTAATTCAAAATTAATATAAATAATTTTTTTTAAACAA
Organism: Hedera helix; assembly: GCA_947179155.2. Classification (NCBI taxonomy): domain Eukaryota; kingdom Viridiplantae; phylum Streptophyta; class Magnoliopsida; order Apiales; family Araliaceae; genus Hedera; species Hedera helix. The sequence goes on along the minus strand of OX359276.1, from coordinate 40,333,306 downwards.
TATAATTATCAAAATTAAAAATTATCAGTAAATAATATTATTAATTACAAGATTTATTATTTTTAAATTAATTATATTATATTAATTTTAAATAAAAAATATTTAAAATTATTTTTAAAAATTAAATTTAATAATTTATTTTAAATTACTTTCTTAAAATTTTACAAATATATTTTTTAATTTTGAAAGAAAGAAACTAATAGATCTACATTTATACGTCCATCATTTATCAATTCTATATTTTTATTTTAATAACAACAAATAATATTTTCATTGACTGTCATCTATCTCACTCCACCCTCATCACCCTGTCACTATTAATTATTAAAATCATCGTTGAACGTTGTGATTTTCTCTCCCTTCCTTCTACTTTGTCGTTGTCTTGCACCAAAACCCTAAAATTCAGTCAATTTTGGAATCCGCGGCGGTTAATTCCTGAATTATCAGTATGAAAGAGAGAAAATCGGCGAAATTAAACAATCAAAGGCAGCAACAACCATCGCAGCATCAGAACGGTCACTTATCTCCATTCAAATTTGCCAAATTGGTTGATCCCGAGGCTTCCTGGGACAAGGTTTGCAATTTTGAATATCTTTTAAGTTTTAACTTTGAATTTAACTCTCTATCTGAATTGATTGGTATTTTCTTGTTATTTTTATGTATGTTGATTGTTGAAAATCAAAACGGGGCTCAAGCTATTTACTAGTATTTCTTTAGCTTCCAAATTGATTACAATTTTTTTAGCTGAAGTCTTTAGTTGCCTTAATGGATTTGCTGGATGTTAATGTGATTATAAGTTACTAACATGTAATGCTGTTCAAAACATGGAAAAGTTACCATATACTCTCATTCACCTAGTTAACTGCATATTGGTATTACGTACCTAAACACAATATTATACCGAAAAATCTTTGTTATTTTACATATAATTGTAAAAATATATACTTTACCTATAATTGCACAAATATTAATATTATAATTTAGTATTGGTTTCAAACATTACATTTGTCCTAAATTATTTATAAAACAACAAACTTGTTGGTTAAAAAAAAAAAAAATCTATAAAACTTATATAAAGATTGTAACACTCCAGTCCCACATCAAAATATGTGGCAATAATTTGTCTGTATATAAAGAATTAAGTTACTAATAATAATACCTTCAGTCATGGTTTTTTGGGTGAGCTTGGGTTAAGATGACTCAAGAAGATACTATTGGACTAGTAGTTTAAGGCCTTGTTTGGATGAGTTTGATTTGATTCGATTCGTACTTGAGATTTGATTCGATTCGTACTTGAGATTTGATTCAATATTTGTTCCGGACTCGGGTTGTTTCATATGGTATCAGAGCTGACTCTCAAAAGTTTGGGTCAGATTATTCGATCGGGTTGTTGGAGGTGGGGGCACGAAGGCTTGTGGTATTATCCCACAATGGAGGGAGGTTCGAAGATGGGGATACGAAACCAGCCAGTATTATTCCACAATGGCTAGAGAGGCAAAGATCTGTGGACCGTTTGTGTGATCGATTTTGACGATGACGTCAGAAATTTAAGTGGGGAAGTTTGTAACATTCCAGTCTCATATCAAAATATGTGGGAATAATTTGTCTATATGTAAGAAATTAAGTTACTAACAATAGTACCTTCAGTCATGACCTTTTGGATAAATTTGTGGTGAGCTAAGATAACCTAAGAAGATACTATTGAATTAGTGGTTTAAGGCCTTGTTTGGATGAATTCGATTTGATTCAAACTTGGGATTTGATCCAAGATTTGTTCTAGACTCGAAATTTGATTCAGATGGTTGTTTCAAAGATACCTTAGCGTACCATGTATTGAAACCACGTTCCAGGTAACACCGACTCTGGAGCAATGAGTAGTGATCATTAGTGATATGTTCTTTTAATGCTAGTGTGGCATGATTATTTTGTTCTGTTATATGCTAGTGTGGCATGATTATTTTGTTCTGTTATATGCTAGGTGAAGTTTGAGAAGGTCCAATTAAGTCTTTAGCTAGTCGAACAATTGAGTCACACATGTGAAATGCTTGACTTTTAGTATGGAATTCCAAAGTTTCACTAATTTAGGAAACCACATAATGCAAGATTCCGAGTTTGAAAGAGACTATTGGGTTCTCTCCATAAATTTGATAAGAGGTACAACTAGAACCTGTAGCATTCTATAATGGTCATGGTGGAAGTATAGCCTTAGGTATTATTTACCAGGGATTACTTTCCTTGGTAGTCATCCACGTCCATCATTGTGTCTTTTTCATTTAATGGCCTCTCTTCTTAAGCTTTCCCTCTCTCTAACGTACTTCATAATATTTTATATGGAGTATGGACATTGTGATGTCAAGTTTATGTTACCAAAATTCTCATTGTTAAAAGTATCATGAATATCATATTACAACAAATTTCCTTGTGTAGAAAGGAGGGATCCCATATGTATCTAATCTCCGATGCTTGCCCCTAGAACTAGCAAGTCATATTTATACAAACTGTCCACTATTACCTCTCAATATATGTTTATATTTTTGGTTACTTCTTTTATCCAAAAAATAAAATAAGTATCAATATTTAATTTCCCATGGAGGTGAAGACGAACATGTCCTACCTCCCAATCTCCTTGCTATATTGGATCCTGAAATGGCCCCCTTCTGAATTGTAAACATTTGTACACCTGCATGTCATCCATCTACTATCCCCATTGACTTTAAATAACTTAAGGGTGACCTGGACCATCTAATTCTTTTAAAGGGACATAGTTCTGATTTTCACATTTTCCCCCCACCAGTTTCACCACCCTTTTAATATGGTTGTTATCTCTTAACATTCTAGGTAAGAATTTTTTTGTCTCATTTGCAATATGGAATTCCTTTTGCCCATTTTACCAAGGACATTTTCACTCCAGATGCTTCCTCAACTCGTAGTTACCCAAGAGAAGTTTCTTGAGACTCCTCTCTTTGTTTCAGCTAGAACCGACTTGTATCTCTTGGATCTTTTCCATTGCCCCCCAACTTGTACCTCTGCTCTCGATAGATGATGCCTCATGTCATACTCCTTACGCCACTCGCGATCGCTTACTGAGATTTTTAATCTCTCTAATCAGCAGAAAATATAAGCTCATTGCCTCCTTCATAAAGCATCTTTTGTATATTTGAGGGAGGGAGGGCCTTCATCTTGCTATTCCTAGTTATCCTTTTTACTGTAAGTATGCTTGTTGTGTATGAGATGATGGAAAAAGGGTGAGAGCTTACATATGTAAGTGTAATTATACATTAAAGTAATGTTTCCTAGGCATCAACTATCAAGTCTATCCTATCTATCGGATTCCAGAACTTTCTGGGTTATTTAGTTTTTTCTGGACCATCTCTTCTAGAAATGTCATTGTGGGTCCCCTTTGGTTTCACTATCCTGCTGCTAGTTGAAAACTTGGTCTAAGTGAAGGCCAACAGGGAGTTGAGGCATGTGTAACATCTCCTTTTCTAATAGGACGTTGAATCATCAATGAAGCTCTTGTTCAGCTTCTTTTAGAAGTGCTACTATACTTATTTAAGTAACTTTTTTCTTCTTGTTTTATTTTATTTGATAAGTTTCGTAGGAATAACTCAAACATGTATTTTGATGAGGTTCCATCTTTCATCTCTTTTTACCAGTACTACCAGTCGTTGAATGCAATTTGCCTGAATCTTTTCTTAGGTTGTAAGTGGTGATAACGACCATTATCACTTTGGGTGAGTGGAGCAAGTTATTGAGAGTTATTTTTAGGCACAAATTAACATCATATGTTTCATATTTACCATAGGACGACCTTGAAAGTACTGCTTCATATTATACAACTTTGGACATATAAACTTTAATGCTTTTTAGTTATCTGATAAAAGAATGGCTTATTTGTTAATTATTTAGCTAATGACTTTTACCCTCCTTGTTACAGGATCAATTGGGAGATGTATTACATTGGATTCGACAAATTGTGGCCCTTGTATGTGGGTTAATCTGGGGTGCCATTCCTTTGATTGGGGGCATATGGATTGTCGCGTAAGTTAATTCTCGTAAATTTTCTTTAGATGCAGAACTGATGAATCCAACTACAACTTTTTTATTTTTAATTCTAATTTTAAAGATATTTGTGTGTATCTATATGTATAGGAATGTGTCTAAGTAAAACTTCAATATTATCATTGTTTGGGTAAGTTATTAGTTGGTTTTGATTTCTGATGGTCTTTAGGTGAATGTTTGTGCTATGAATTGTTGGTGGATCTTTGTTTCTGGGGGTTGAGAGATTTGAAGTAAGGCAGTAAATGAGATGAGTTGCAGAGACTCCAGTGGAGCTTAACCAATATCTATTATTAAGTAACCAGAAATGCAGAGAAAAAAGAAGAATTAGGCTATGATTTAGATGAGATAAACAAGAATGGGGACGGAGAATTTAATTGAATAATAAGAGAGAGAGGATAAAGGAGTATCCTCAAAGAACTCTCTTGATTCAATTCATTTCATAAGCATGATTACTACAAGTCTACGAGGCTTAGCTGCAATATACAAAGAGAGATTATAGTGATTCTCTGTTACAGATAATAAAAGAAAAAGACCTAATTATCCTCTAAACAGGCTTCACATGAATATTACTGCTAGTTCTGGATAATAACACTATCATTCCTATTTTAGGGAGTTGATATTTTCAGCGCAAAAGTTTACTTTCCAATGCAAATAATGCAATACAAAATTGTACCATGTGTATTAAAAATTGTATATTTGCACTAGATGGGGAAGATTTACACTGGAAATATTATTTCCCCTATTTTATCCTTTTAGCTACTTCTCATTCTTAACAGGCTTACTATTGAGAGGATGAGTGAAAATAAAGGTTGCAATACTGGGGATTGGGGTCCTATATACATTTTATTTACATCCTCCTCCTGCCTTCTTTTATCTTGGTGATTGACAGAGTTTCTTGCTAACAATCACAACTTTGTTCCAAAATTGTTGGACAAACTCTTTGCTAAAATATGATTGGAAAGGCATTTAAATCTTCGCTGGGCATAACATAAAAAGAGGTCCTTTTACAATATTTTATGTGTCAACTGTCAAAAAACTTTGAAACACAGAAACAATGGGAGAAGAATAAGTGACAAGGAGAAGAAGAACCTATCCTCGTAAGGAAATCGGTGGAAACACACGAGACACAATTCAGTAGTATTCATCTACCCCAAAAGTAAATATTAGAACTATATTAGACTAAGAAACCACCGATCACTAGGACAATTCTATTTGTAAGACAAACTACTAACGGCACTTCTTTGTGGACCAAAAAGCTTTTATAATTCCTTAATGAAGAGCACGTCCTGTGCGTGTGCATGGCTGCACGTGCTCTGTTAGCTGGATTATCTCACATCTTATAGAACATTGCAAGTCTGAGAAAACTTTCCCAGCCCATACTGAGAACAACTCGCTGTCTTGTTCTTCAGTAGGAGTCATGGTTGTTATGTAACCCCCCAAACACCATGAATGAACCTTGTTAGCCTATTCTTGGAGGATTTTTCATTGAAATTGGTAGCCACCAAGTTAATGAAGCCACCATTTCCCTTGGCTACCATCTCCGTTCAACATCTAAAAGAAGACTGGACTTTTTTCTCTTGAAGATAGATTTTTACAGGGGAGAGCATCTTGCAGTTTATTGGACTTGTGGAGTTGGGAATTTGAAGTCTAAAGGATTGAGATTAAGTAGCAAAAAGTGTGTCAAGGTGAAAGAATTATTATCTTTAGGAGCCAATATTTTCTTTGGGACAATCCTGTTCACTCATAATGTAGTTTGACTAGTTTCTCCTAGTTGCCCATCCATAGAAATTGAAGTAAAAGTATTTGTGTTGGTAACCTACTATATGGTTCTGCAGAAGGATTCTATTCTTTTGGAATGTTCCTTCACTTTTCAAGTCTTCTAGCTCTTAATTGATGTATACAAATTATGCCCGCTATAGATGAACAGTCAGCCCATGAATTTTCTGTTTTAAGTTGTATGGTGTTCTATAAGGAAGCATTCAATTTGAGCTGCCCAATCTTTGTTTCAGATTCCTGGTTATTTCCTCCGCAATTATATACGGTTATTATGCAATGATGCTAAAGGTTGATGAAGAAGATTTTGGCGGTCATGGTGCTCTCTTGCAAGAGGGGCTTTTTGCTTCTATAACACTCTTTCTGGTATTCAAAACTTCTGTTTGTTGTATGCTACCAAAGTTGGCTTTTCTTATTTAGTGACTCACAAACGTTCTCTCTTCAGCTTGCGTGGACTCTAGTATACAGTTTGGGACATTTCTAATTGGCTAGAATCTCAGCACGCCAGTCATCTGCCCCCTTCTTCGTAAACCTCTCTGATTGATAGCTGAATTATCTGAGAACTCATTTGTACGAGTCTTTACTTGAGCGACCTAAAACAAGGACAAGGAGGAAATTAAAGTTCCAATTATTAAACATTTCATATTCATCTCCTTGATTGTGCAATATCATTATTCTTAAAAAAAAAATTTGGACATGTCTATTTCATTAGGATTCAAATTATGATGTGATAAGCAGCAGTCCAGGCTAACATTTTGGTTTGTTTTTTAAAGTCAATTTGAGATATTTTTATTGATGTGATTTATAGCCGTTAATTAATAGTATTGTTTAGATAATTTACAGTTTTAATCATTGTATCGGCTAAAATTAAACTAATTTATATCAGTTTTGGCAGTTTGTTAATCAAGTATTATGTGATGAGTTAGTTAATCACAATGATGGGGAATTATGTACGTTGCGGTCAATTGTTGTTTTATATGCTTCAAAATAATACGTTACGTTCCTCAATCCTGACAGACAGCAAGTTTGCTTGTTCTTTTATACGACATCTAGGCATCTATCTAGCCTCCCCTCGTAGTAAAATTTTATATTATTTGATTTTAAATATTTGTCTTCAATTCAGTGAAGTATTTTTGTAAAAATTATAAGAAATTGTGAACGAGATCTATCCAATTCATATTGAACTGTGCAGGTACCTTAACAGCCATACATACATACACTGTACTACTTAAATTTTTTACGACTACTACATGCTCTATAAAAACCGTTGACAAAACAAATATCTTACTGCATGTTGCTCAATTAAATTTACTATAAAAACGTGCATATATTCTGATTCGGTTATATTCCAATATTATTGCTGTTTACACATGATCCCACAAGGCTATATATATATATATATATATATATATATATATATTGGCATAGATATGTTATACATTGGCATGCAGATTTTGTAAGTTGAAGACGCAATGCAACACAATTAAAGGGTGGATGTGAAATAACCAGACCAATCCTGTGAACATATACACCTCATTTAGGTTTGATTGAGCATCTTTTGCATGATGTTAATAGTCATTTCAGTTTCAACATATACAGGCTTCTAACAAACTAATTAGAAGGGTATATATAGTAGTTTTAAAAGTAAAATTATCTTCCTTCTCACTCCCAACTCAACTCTATCATTGTTTTGGCAACTTAAAATGTGAAACTCTATTATCGTTTTGATTTATTTAAAAGTGAATTTTCTTTTTGAGTATTCCAAATATTGTAAATGTCATTAAACAAAATTGCTTGGAGGAAGCCAAGATAAAAACCTAAAACATTCATAGGAAAATTATTCATAATTTTATCATTTCACGTCTCTCAACCCATTTTTTGTTCTCGTTTTCCCTGGGGTCATTTTTGTTTGATATTAAACTGACTTTCAGAATTGTACCAATTCTGAAATTAAATCCTAGATGTTCAAAACTCAACCATGAAGGAAGGAAGCAATTCATTAGAAATTAAATCCATAATGTTTATTAAATTTGTAATTTAAATATTTAACAATATATGTTTTTTGTTTTAAAATATAAAAATAATATTAACTTCTCTTTTTTTAATTGATTTGAGTATGTTTAAATGCAAAACTAATATGATTCGTTGACATTATAAAAATAATAAATCATGTCTTTTAAATAATATTAAATATTCATAATTATTGTCTAGAATTTTATATTAATTTTGAATTTAAAAATATTGAAAAGTCAAAATAGCTCTTATTTAGTTGTTTTTACCCCATAGGAAGGAAAGAATTATTAGAGGGTTAATGATAGAATTTGGTTGAGGTGTAAGTTGGTTAGTTAGTTTTTCTGGACAATTCCAAAAGAGGGAATCACACGAGTTAATTTTTCTGGACAATTCCAAAAGAGGGAATCAGCAAGAACTTTTGAATTCAAAAAGAGACTTCCAAAAATACAGTAATGTATTACTGTTTCGCTTTTCTGGTGGGGATATAAAACAATAAAAACTTTTAAGTTCATCATATTTTGCTCTCGACAATTTATCATGTCCCGTCCAGAATTCAAGCACTTTCTCAAGGGAATCCGTTGGTAGTTGTCCAAAGAATCGCTTTATTTGCTTCCATGAGGGCCTTTTTAGTTTTACGAGCTGACAAATACATCTATCCTCTGAAAATCCATGCATTTCTCTCCAAGCCTCATTGCAGTGCCCTGCTGTCATAGTTACCAATAATCTCCACAAGAGCAAGAACCCTCCTTAAAGTGGTGGAAACGACTACGATCTCTAATCACTATTTCCCTCTCGTAAATTCCTGACATCAACTTTATAGCTGCATGACAATCAGAACAAATTCGCAAATTTTTCACTACACGGATGATAGAGCCCTTGTCGGTGGCAATTAGTCCAAAGGCGACAGCCATCTTCTCACTATGAAAAATGAGTGCTTTCTCTTTTTCCTCTTCCTCCACGTCAAAAAATACTTCATTTTTGCTTGAGGTGTGGCCTGCCATTTTTAAACGATGAGAAATCTCATCTAACATACCATGGATTTCCTTCGCTCGAGGGTGAATCTTCTCCTCTACGCCGAATTCATGTATCTTACCATTAATCTCAATAGAGCTACACCCACGTAACTTACCAATCCCTTTCTTTCTCATCAATTCTCGCACCTTAGAGACATCATCCCACCTTCCAGCATTAGCATATATATTGGACATAATTGCCAGATAACCCCCATCTTCAAGGTCAAGTTGGATCAAGTGTTCAATTGCCAGTTCTGCAAGCTTGACGTTTCCATGAATCTTACATGCACCAAGCAAGGCACCCCAGACCCCAGTATGTGGTGCTATTTCCATTCTTTGGATTAACTTATAAGCTTCCTCTAGTAAACCAGCTCGACCAAGGAGATCAACCATGCAACTATAATGTTCTACTTTAGGAATCAACCTAAGCTCTTTAGACATACTATCAAAGCACCTTCTTCCTTCATCCACCAATCCTGTGTGCACACAGGCACACAAAACCCCAAGAATAGTTACATCATTGGGACTCACAGCATCATTTTTCATACGGCTGAAGAACTCCAAGGTATTTCTACTCTGTCCATTCATCGAAAATCCCATTATCATTGCATTCCAAGAAACGACATCACGCTTTGGCATCTTTTCAAAGACATATTTGGCACTCTCCAAGTCACCACACTTTGAGTACATGTCCACTAAAGCGGTTCCAACAACAATGTTCAAGCCAAGATTATTCCTATCAATATATGAATGTAGCCATTTGCCAACATCTAAGGCTCCAACTTGAGCACAACCAGAAAGAATGCTCACTATGGTCACCTCATTTGGATACACATTTTCCATTTGCATCCACTGAAAGTATTTTATAGCTTCACTAATCTGTTTACCACGTACAAGCCCTCCAATAACTGAGTTCCAAGACACCAAATCTCTTTTTGGCATATCATGGAAAAACTGCAAGAGTACTTCCACTTCACCATATCTCACATACCCGCCTAAAATTGTATTGTACATTAACATATCCTTATTGGGTGCTTGTTCGAATAACTTCTTAGCAAGTTGAACATTCCCAACTTTCACATACCCATAAATCATTGTATTCCAAACCACAAGATCCTTGTGAGGCATTTTATCAAACAACTCACGCCCTCTTTCCATGTCACCAAATTTATTCACAAAACCAGACAAAATCATCGTCCAAGCAACCGTATCTTTAACCGGCAATTCATCGAACAGTTGGTCCGCCATTTTCATATCTCCAAAACCACTATAAAACTCAATCAAACTTGTCCCTATAAAAACATCCAACTCCAGCCCAACTTTAAACAATTCCCCATGAATGCATAACCCTCTGAATTGCTTCAACAAATCATTACAAGCCCTTATTATAAACGGGTAAGTAAACTTATCACGGAAAACGCTTTTACTCCTCATACGGTCAAAAAACATAAGCGCATTTCTGGGTTCGTGGTTCTGTTGGAAGCCTCTGATCATGGTGTTCCAAACGAAAGAGTTCGGTTCAAGCATATGGTCGAACATTTGAGCTGCATATTCCATGAGGCCCAGTGTGGCACAATGGGTCACAAAGTTTCCAACGGCGAAGCTGTTCTGATGGAGATTTGTTCGAAGGAGGTGGACATGGAGGGACTTTAGATGATTTAATGTTTTGATTGAATGGGGAGACTTTAACAAAGACAGAACAAGCTGTTTCTGTGGTGTTTCCAGTTCTACTGCAATTGATCCCAGAAAAGCCATCCATTTGAAATTTTTGAGCTCTTTGACACCTCCCAAAAACTACAGAATCTTGTTTTTTCTTCCTCTAGGAAAGCAAAGGAAACAAGACTGATGTTTGGTCAGTTTCGAATAGCAGCCAAACAAAGTACCCTGTGCGTCTCGATTTTGTGGGAATTCCTTTCCATACTGCCCCGTTTGGTGGTTATGAAAAATAACTTTATGTACTTGACTCGTCCGTTACACTTTTCACCTATTTCATGATTTCAATTTTCATCTGATACAATAAAATTATGATACATATTTTGAAAATTAAAATTATGATACATAAAAATATTTCACATATTTTTTAACTTGTAATAATTATTTCCTCTGTTTAACATTAATTCACGAAGACTTTTCTAATTAATTTTAATTATTTATTTAATATGGAAAAGATACCTCGTGATTTGAGAGAGGAGGATACTACCCCTAACCAATATTACCAATATTCTCTATCAAAGAATTTGTGCATATCAAATTTAAGAGTAAATATGTGCCTGTTGCATTACATGTTATTCGGTTCAAAAGTACTTCCTTTGGAAAAAAAATATGGGAAGAAAAGAATCTACTGCTACTATACATAATTGCTAAATCATCTTACTATTCTTGTAAAGAAACATTGATCCACCCAACTCATGTCGATACTTAACAAAACATTGATTCATCCACCTCATGTCCATACTTGACGCCTGCTTCTGCCTCTTTGTCGTTTCAAGTAAATCCGGCCATAAACCCACTGTCTTCCTGGACTGGAGATGGATTGCTGCGCAATGAAATTATACGAGAAGCAAAATCACACTTTTTGCCTACAAATTATTACCTTTTTAAACACATGGATATGACTTGTAAATCAATGTTCTACATATAATTGTTTATGTAACATAGGATGATAGGATTGAAATTTAACACTAGACACAAAGATTAAATAGGAATATTGTGTGTGAAACCAAGTCGTTATGAGCATGAATCTAGATATCCTCTTTATGAAACAAGGTCTTCATGGCATCCAAACACCATGATAAACAAGTCGATTCATTTAATCCACACCCCCAATGAGCTCACACTTTCAAGTTTGATCTAAATTATACAAATACAATAGTGAATCTAATAAATGATTCATGAATATGAATTATGAAACATGAAATGATGAAAAATGGAAAGATTCTCGGATCGAATAATATCATTCCATTATATTGACAATTTCAAAAACTGTTCATGCTATGAACATAGTATGACGGCCGTTGGGTAAGTATGCCCACATTGTCTAGTGGTTCAGGACATCTCTCTTTCAAGGAGTCATTGGGGATTCTACTTCCCCCAGGGTACTACGAAAGGAAGTTGATCATGGATTAATTAAAATTCCCTTCCAGAAAAAAAATGTTTCAGCTATAGTAATTACTTTTGTACTTATTTCTCAAGTAAGATTGCGTTAAATATGTTTGTGAGAAACATACAATGATTATGTAGCTCGCACTTCAATTTGAGACAAATTTCCTTTCCAGGAAAAGCAATACTATGAAGAAGTTTTCATTATTAGGCATGATGCAAGCTTTAAGTAGGCATCAATCATATCCGTGAGTAACAGTCAAGCTCTAGTTCAACTGACTCATCCTCTACTCATCATTATTCCTTATTAAAATTAACTTTCTTTAAGAAAAATACGTAACCACTGAAAGAAGGGCGAGTTCACCGCGAATCAAATGTTTACCAGCATTCAGCTGTGACAATATGTTAGAGGCTAAGCTTTAAAATCTGGTATTCAATGGCTTAAAGAAGGTGAATGCCTTATGCATCAGCGGCACATTCGCTATTATTTTACATTTGTAGAATCTATACCTCTGAGGTGGGGATATGTTTGAGGTCGTACCTTTAATAACATTTCTTATTTGGCTTGTTGCTTATTATCAACAAGCAAAATGATATTTACCCAAAAAAATAAATTAAGGAACTTTAAAGAGAATTCTCCTTGAAAAGCAAGTTGAAAGCCATAAAAAAATTAAGTATGAACCGAATGAAGGATATTAATCCTTTGGATCTCTTTTCCCACCCTTAGTGAGCATTTGCCTGTTATGTTTTGACCCAGAACCCATAAAACTTATAAATAAAAGGAATAGAAGAGAAATGAAGATAATAAAACCATGGAAAACTCTCTTTTCAAATTAGTCTATTGCCACCAGTTGTGAGATTATGAACCAATAACAACCGGAAACAAACAGTAAAGACACGTTCTATATAAGAGCTTCCTCTATACTTGTGCTGGAAAGAAATGACAAAGGACTAAAGAGGATGAAAAACATAAAAAACATGCAGACGAATTCAACTCAACAATGTTTTTTATCCCAAACCAGTTAGGGAAGGTTGAAAACGAATCCCATATGTAAGCATAAAAGTAGAAAGGCAAGAAGTCAATAAAAAGATAAGAACAGACAAAAATAAAAACATGCAGACAACAGCGGGGAATAAAAAAGATTACAGTAATTACCACGACCTTGGTGCGAAATTCTAGAGAGCAATCACATACATGACAATCTGCTCTATGCGGTGAGTTGTTGGATTGACTTGATCTCACAAATGCAAATACCTGCAGAAAAATGTTGCTTCAAGGTCTAATGTTCAACATTGAAGTTAAATGCAAAAAAATTTGTTTCCAAATAAGACCAAAATCAAGTTGGCGTTAACAATAATGCTCCTCTGAACTTGAACTAATCAATAAAAGCGAACTTTCACTAAACTGACCTCCTCCCCACAATTTGGGCATGCTCCTTTTAGTGCCACCAAGTCATTCTTCCAGAGGCCTTGAAGCGCTCCAACTGTCAGGAGTTTAATGTAAGTGAGAATAATTGGAGGACTTTTCACAGAAACCAATAGTATAAATTCAGCCTTCATGTAGTCTTCTATATTTTGGAATGAGTATAACTGGCCCCAAGTGTTGCGACAAGAACGTGTGACCTTTAGATTATTCCTTAAAGAGCTCAATCATTTCTCCACCTTTTAGATTATTCCTTAAAGAGCCAAGTCATTTCTCCAACCCCTAAAGGTTTTCTTATTTATGTGTATACATAAGATGATGTCAACATCCTAAAATATCACACGTGTAGCTTAATATACAAAATATTGATTTAAGCATTGCAAAATACCACCTCAAGATGTGTTATAACATTTTAACCACGTGTATATGATTTCCACGTTTTGCCAAAATATGCCAATTCATTTGTTTCCATCCCAAATGATATTATCCAACCATATTTGCATTCAAAGTGATGTACATTTTAACGTTTCTTGGAGGATTGCATATCACATTTTTGACATTATATAAAAACCTAAAGTCAACCTCTAAGAGGTCCTCAAGTAGTACTGTTAATCCTTATATACTGACTACAAATGCAACAAGGTCTCTTGGTTTTATGGTTGATATATTTCACGAGTGCTGGAGATTACAACTTGAGGTCAAAAGATTTGAATGTTACAGAAAAATAAATACGATATAGATAATGGCAATAGTTTTATTAACAATGAGAAGAGCAGGAATTTTTAATTTTTTTTTTTAATTCAATTATAAGCACTAGAAAACTGAAGAAATTTAATTTTTGACCTGAAGACTCTGTTTTTCCATGTCTTTTTACTTGTCCCAGGAACCAAGTAAGCGAAAGGGGGTTTAGGGGTTAAGCAACTTTTGCTTCTAATCGTGAGGCAACAAAGAGAAAAAACAGAGGGAAAGAACGACAACGGACCGATCAAAGAATAAAAATGGAATAAAAGGAGCCTGGTGGCAAGATGCAGTAACTGAGGGAAAGTAGACTAAAGTAAATATGCTAAGATTCTGCATGGACTTCAAGGTATACAGCATGCGAACATATGAAAGTATATATACTGAAACTCAGCATCAACTCCAAGATTTAATAATCTTCTCAACCTAACTGGTTTTAGAGTCTAAAGGAAACTCACAAGAACGACATACAAATTTTTACATTCACTAATGGATGAAGTTCGGTAAAAATATTCTGTTATGTCAAATCTAAACATAACAATAAGAAACAGAAACAGAAATATCTTAGCTGCAGTATTAAATTCTTCGCTTTCAAGGAAGAAACAATATATTAAAACTGTGAAGTTTTTCCATCTTTACTTATTTGAGACTCAGAGAGTAAATGATAACGTTCAAACAAGACTTCAGAAATAAATTCTCTAGATAGAATACTAAATAAAAGCATCTTCAAGTAAAAATCCCACACTGACGCTTCATTTCATGGGTTGTAGATGCATGTAGATGGTTTATACTTAAAATTAATTCTTACAAGTAACACAGTTTATACTAAAGAAAGTTTATAAATATAAACAGGTGAGAGGATTCATAAATTTTACCAGAAGCTGAAGCAACTGGATAACCAATCATGGATCCGAGCACAATGAAGAGCATGCCATTCAACATGGCAAGAGAGTCCATAGCAGAAGCTTGGCCACTGTACATAAATCCTGAACTGAATGCATCTTGATAAGCTTGAGTGATAGTGTAGATTAGAGGCGCAAGACAAGCTGTACCACCAATACCAAGAAACAAGAGCCATACACTTGCTAATGCAAAAACCTGTGAAGGATCTTCCTGCCCTACATCCAGGTCATTCACTCTTCAAGCAGAGAAAAATCTACTATCTATTCAGTACAATTAAACTATAACAGCTGGAGAAAAAGCTTCTCGTATTAGCCAAGGCAAATGAAGAAACAAATTTGTGAAAGCAGATAAGATACTCTTTGGTGACACTTTCATCACACAGCGTTTTTTTAGGGAAGAAAGCAAAGACGTAATTTTTAGCGTTCGAGTTGTCCTTCAAAGGTACATTTGAAATAACAAAAATAAATGCAGTATTTGCTCTGAAGTTGTTCTATTGACAAGACAAAAACATAAATAATGGAATATTGGTTTTTCTACCAAGCAATATCCTTTGATTGACTCGAACAATCACGAGAATCCTATTTTCCATCTACCTCCCTCCACCTTCCTCGTCTTTTCTCCACCTAGAAATCTGTTAGAAACAGAGGATATTGGCCAGCTAACTATTCTCTTTCTAAAATGTGCTAATCAAAACCACTTTGCCCAACTCTTCAACACAGCATCAATATCAATCTCTCTTCTGCTCATGTCCTTTGGCTGGTCACTTGTCAGAACAGATTAATCTACATCCGTATAGCTTGAAAAAGATTCTATCTTCGAATTCCTCAAAAGTTAATTTGCAGTGCAGCCTCATCTTGTAACTCTACCCCCTCTACCCCACAAAAAGAGTCCCATTTGTAAAATTTGCAAATATTAAGGTTGTCTTTTTCTTCCATAATTACCCCACCCCTAAAACTAATAAGTTGTTAGTTTAGTAGTTGACTAGTTATCATGTTAATGGAAATTTTTTTTTATTGTTTTTGTTCCATAAAAGAAATTGACAAAGGGACTCTTTTTTGGCATAGAGGGAGTGTTACAAAAGATGCTTACAATACATAAATATTGCTATTAGACTCTCACTTTTAACCAAATTCAAGAAAATCACAAAGTCACTTTATATACATATATTATTGAAAGTATTTAAAGGAAATCGTTATCAAGGGGCTACTACCTTACTTTAGTAAAAGACATTGATATTTACTTTTTTGTTTGCAAAATTGACCGTAATCACTGACTACTAGGTGAAAAAATCATAGGAAAAAAAAGAGTAGAACAAGCAGAAACAATTATATTCGTTACTTATCAGAAAATAAAAGGCACAATTACATTTATGCATGTTATTTTAGCTCTAGAAACAAATTTCTGTATAGAGGAAAATTACCTCAGCATCAGCATATGTTAATTGCCGCCTAAGACTACAACGAGGGTACTTGACAACGTATTTTGAACCATACCACCGTAATTTCAACTGTTTCAGTTGTGTTCGAATACATTTGTATACATTAGTTGCATAACCACAATCATCAAATTGTACTTGAACATTTGACAAAAGTAATCCAATTCAAATAAATTACCTCAACCCTGTCAAACATATCATCAACTATCAAAGGCTTCCCGTTATAATAGGCCTCCCTCGCCTACAATAATAAAAAAAAAATGAAAAAATTATTTAAAAGACAAATTTTGAGCGCACAGAAATATGAGATAATTTTGACAGAATGCTACTTACTTGACGATAGAGGGCTTCTAGAGTTTCCTTATTGGCTGTTTCGATAGGGCCGACGAATATGCAGGACGGAGCCTCGTCGAGAGTCGACAGAGAACCGCGCTCCGCGCGAGCTAAGAAACCGCTGCTCCTTGCGGAGACACGAACAGAGAACGGAGCTCCGGTCCGGCTGCTATTAGAGCCAATTAAATGAGGAGAGAAGTAGGTGGGGAGCTTCCCCGAGGCCATGAAGTGATCGGCGACCGATTTTGGAGTGATTCAGCGATGGATTGAGAGACTGCAAGTGTCAAAACAGCTTGTGGTAGAGAGAGAGTATTGGAAGCGCGAAACAGACTCTGCGGCTGGGATTGGATTGGACGGTTTTGACTTGGAGTTCTGGCCACGGATTGGGAAAGGGAATTGGCACAGTTTATTTATAGTGTTTTTGTGACGAAAATGCCCTTTGAATAAATTTATCCCAATCGTTTCGAGTGATGTACAGATATAGGAGTATTTCTTTTTAAAAAAGTGAATTTTATTTATAGTGTTGTCGTGACGAAAATGCCCTTAGAATAGGAGTATTTCTTTAAGAAAGTGAATGATATGATTGCCGGGAATCGAACTTGGGTTAAGTTCCTAACCAGCGAACTACAAACGCAACTTATACACGTAGGGTTGAAAATGAACCGAGTAATTTGAAAGTTGGTTTGAAGACTTGAAAAATTCGAGCACGACTCAAATTTAATACTGAGTTGAATTTAAATTTATTTTGATACTCGAATATTTTTTTAAATTTAATATGAGTCACCTATTATTCATTCGATCATTTAGAGTATTAATTTATTTTTTTATCTATTTTGATTCCTACTCGATATGATATTTACTTGTATACTGTGTAAAGTAAATCTATCCTGGCAGGCGCAGGAGATCAAGCAAAGAATGATGGTCTTTAGTCTAGCATTTTTGAATATTGAGTATACTCAATTTATTTAATATATATTATTTAACAATTAAATTCTCCACATACTTGAAGAAATAAAATGATTTTTTTATGTTTTTCCTACATATTCATCAATCGATTCATTAGGGATAATATCATCTCATTAATTTTTTTTTATAAGATTAGAGATCTAGTTTGAAAAGTTCAAATTTAAATCATTTCAAATAGTTGATTGAGTTATTTTTATCTACATTATCATAATATAACTGATTCACTTCTGATTCGTGTATGTTTCAAATACTTGCGAATAGTTCGATTAAAAAATGAGTCGAGTTGAGTTGAACTCGAGTACAATAAGACAAATTAAATTCGAATATGAGCAAAGACTGCAAAATTGTATTTGAATTCGAGTACAAATCCGAGTACCTCTAAAAGGTTTCAAAGAAAACTATTCAACTCGACTTAGAATCATTTTCACCTTATTTGTAAATTATTTAAATCTCGTTAGACATTTATTTATTATTGTCCTTTTGGATTTCACAAGATAAATATTCTCTATAGTCAATTAGTATTCACAATGTTTCTTTAGAAAAATTGATATTTTTGCAAGATGTCTATTATATAAATAGTAAATGAAACCTACATTCATGTGAATGAGATTTTGTAATAAAATCAATTTTCATTTATGAAAATAGCATCCATTAAAACTACATCCTGAATCTTAAGCCATTGGTAAAATATTGTTTACAAAACGAGGGAAAACATTCCCCTGAGCATCAAAGTTCAAAATATGAGTAATGAAAGAAGGTGGAGATAACATAGTAACAAAAACTTCTTGTTGGTGTCGAGCGTAGTTGGCCAAGCTATCCGCCTTTCTGTTAGCTTCTCTAAAAATTGATTGGATCTTCATGGTCCAGTCTCTGCATGGATGAGATTAGAAGGAAATTGCTCGTCTACTATCTGATTCTCAGTACAAATGTTTCTATAGCTAGTTTGACCTGCTAACGAAAGGCCATTAAAGATGTCCCAAAGTTCCGCTAACAGAACTGAAACTCCCCCCTAAGTTTACGGGCGGCAGCAATGACCCATCCGTGGAATCCGTTCCCTTGTCCTTCTGCCAAAACGTTAGCCCCCTTCTTACTCTTAACAATATAATTTAATTTTTTTCCCATACCAATGTGTTGTTATGATCCAGCATGGGGTGTTCTTTGTTTTGGGCATCTTAAATTTGTGTCTCTTAAGCTAAGCATCTCCTGAGTAAATTTTTTTTTAATTGTAGCGTACACTATGTTCAAGTTTAATCTTAATAAAAGTAAAATTACAAACACTAGTCTTCATGGCCGTATTCAGATAGCCTTGAAAAGAGCAATAAAAAATTCCCTGCTAGTTTGGAGACATGGCTAATAACTTACTGCAAACCAATAGTTGTTAATTCTAAGTTCTCGGTAACTAGTGATCAATGGGACTGGGGTATCTTGCTAATTTATCCCGCCCTTCGTTATACGTGAAGATGAAGAAATCATTATTTTCCTTTATATCTGATAAGGGGTTTTATTGATGGTCATAGTTGGGAAAAAGAATGTGTCTTGTAATATCTTAACTGCCATGATATCTATCTATCTGATCTGCATTTTACTATTTGTGAAACTCCCAGGCTACAATCATTATTGCTTAATTAAAAACACTACATGTATAGTGGCTTCATTCTTGTTGGTTTGAAAATACAAATCATTTTAATCAAGTTGTAAAATTTTCTTTGCATTTTCCCTTTTTATGATAATTTCAAAGTTTTAAAGAGAAAAGTTATTTTTCAACCACACTATGGAAAATAAGTTGCAAAAGGAGTTGTGTGCATTATATATAAAAGAAGGTTGAAAACTTGGTTTAACTATTTGTATGTTCGAAAACTCATTCTCTATCCTGGAATAAGATTTCTTCGCACATATTCAGAAGCTAGTTGTTCAGATCAAAAATAGATCTTGAAAATTAGATCTTGAGTTGTTCCTCTCCCAGTCTTTATCTTGCCAACTTCTGAGGCCAGTTCCCTTAACAAACCCTTTTTTTCTCTACCAACATGTTGCGCATTTGCTTGAGCTGCTCACAGACTGGCAGTACATGCTTTATAAAGCCTTTGTCTTTAACTTGACAATTCATCATTCTTTCTACTCCCATATTTTACCAAGTTTGGATTAAAAAAGATAATTTATAATAAAACCTAAATTACTTACAAATGAAAAAGAAATTACGAGTGCTATGGATTTTCCTGTGTAATTGAATTGTGATTCTGATAATGATTTAGTTTCAATAGGACTTATCTTGGGGAATGAAACTTTTACCTATTGTGCCCTTTGCTAATTTCCATGTAATTCTTACTTGTCAATGAACAATTTTAAATTACACCTATGAATTTTGAATTTAACACTTGAACTTCCTTCTGACAACTTACTGAAGATTCATAGAAGTAGAAATTATCTAATGAGTTCAGCTCATGAAAGTTGAAATTTTCCATAAAATCATCACTTCTTAGGGCTATTTCTGTTATCAAATCCTCAGCAAGCTGTTTGTTAAGGTTTTATTATAACCATTATAACCATAATCTAAGTACTTATATTTAACTTTATTAGAGTTCTGATTGCGACTAAAGTTGGTTGGCAGTTACAAAGTGAGGTGAAAATAATATTTGTGGCAAAGATCTTTAAGTATGTAAGTAGGGAAGAACCTTTAGGAGTCCAGCAAGAATGTAGGCTATTTCTGTTTACATCATTAACGTGTGATGTGAAAAGAAGGTGAGATAATTTTCTTTATTAGACTCGGTATATAATGACACTATCTGCAATAAATGTATGCAAATTAACGACAATTTGGTGGACTAAACACTGCCATATATTGGGGCTATTAATTTTGAAGTTCCTTTTGCATGCAGCCAAAAAACTTTATGTCAAAATCTTGGCTTTGTCCTGCGAAAAGAGAAATGTTGTTTAGCTGGGACAGGATTTGGGAGAATCCTGCTCTAGTTAGGGAGTGCTCTAATTCTGTTGGAGTCCTGTTCAAACAAATCTTCCCAAATACAGTGTTAAACTGTAGTGAGATTTTGACTCATAATATTTGGTATTATCTACAAATAAAACCAACTCGTAGAAACTGCAATATTACAGGAGTTAATCTCTTTCCTTTTTCTTGTTTTTTTTAAAAAACAAAAGTCAAACCAAGAACATACAAGCGGTTAAAAATGATTTAGTGCCCTTCTACACCTGCAACTTTATATCATTAATTCCCTTTACACTAATTTAGTACATTCTTCAACAGTGCGGATTGGGTTGCTGTATATATTATCGGGAATCAGAGGGAGTTTGTTATCCTGTTGTTTATTCGCTACACTGTCTCGGTTGGTGCCTCTGGTGCATTATTTGGACTACTTGGAGGCATGCTTTCAGAAGTCCTCACAAACTGGACAATATATGCCAATAAGGTATTTGGAAACAATTGTTTGATTAGCTGAGCCTGCCTCATCTCTTTTACTAATTAATCGATTGCATATGATTGTCTTGCATGTTTTCATCAGGTTTCAGCATTGATGACTCTCGTTCTTTGTATAGTTTTTTCCTAAAGTTTATGATTTTATGAAGTCATGATCTTTGGTAGTTCTAGTTAATTTTGATATCTAGAACTTGAAAATCCCATGAACACTTTCTAACGAATAAGAGTACTTGAAATTCCATATTGATTATAGAGAGATTTAATAGCAAAGTTGGCATGTTGATCACATTTTAATTGTAAGTCCCACATTGAGTACTTTGCACATTTTTTTACTTTTTTTGACAGATTTCACACATGATTTTTCATTTTAGACAACAGTTAGAAGGCAGTTTATTTTTCGTGTTATAAATAAGTGCCTTCCACACAAATTAAGAACTAACTTTTCTGTCTTTCTGTTCTTCCAATTTTTATATTTTTTTTAGCTTGTTAGTTACAGCAAACAATAACAAAGTTCAGATAATATTTCTAGTGCATATCTTATCTTGGGAGGCGAGTTCATTGTCAAACCCACTGCAGTAAATAGGAGACGAATATCGTCTTAGGGAAAGAGTGATTTCGTTCAATTTAGACTTTTGTTCAAATTATTACAGCAAGGTTGTCACATTCTTATCATCACAATGAATTTAGCTGTGGGAATTCTTCCTCATGTGGACAATTATGCAAATCTTGGAGGCTTTGTTACTGGTTTTTTCCTTGGGTTCATTGTTTTGGTCTTCCCTCAGTATGGATGGATTAACCGTAAAGTGCTCCTCCAGGTTACTCTGTGCCCGCACCTAAGTCCAAATACAAGAGATACCAGTATGTGCTATTTGTGCTCTCTCTGATTCTTCTGATTGCTGGGTAAGTCCCAAGATCCGTTTCGTTAACTTTTAATTGGAATGATGCTTAATCCTCACAGAAATTTTGAAGGAAACTTTTATTTTATACTAATCAGCGGTAAACTTTATTACTGGCCATGCTATCATACTGATCTTTCTACCTTATACAAGATGTCAAGACTGTATAACTTAATTCAACCATATTAGTTAGTTTTGTTCAGACTTCCCATTGAAGTTTACGTGAAATTGAAATATAGAACTTGTTCACTCAAGCTGTTGTTTCTTCAGTTCAATATATCTTTGCCAAATTTTTTTGGTCTTGCACCCCAAGAAAAGAGAGAGAAATTAAGTCAATGAAATGGACCAGATTATCTTCCCCATAAAATGGCTGTGTAGGACTTTTAACCATTGTCACAAACCTGATGAAAGGACAATTTTCTGAGGCCTTGAGGCCCTCGACTCCACATACTTTTCTTTTTTGGGTTTTCTGTTTCCTACAATTTGACTTTGTCCAGTTTTTGTGATTGGAAGTATCACATCCTTTAATGGGAACCAACATGGTATCTTGGTTCATGTGTTTTTACATATACACCTATCTGGAAAATGGTTAGGAATGCTGGAAAGTTGTTTTTACATAGAAATGGTTACTTTGTTGAGCTCATTAGTGGTCTAGACTGAGGGTGCATTATTAAAGTATTCTGATTCCAAATGACATTTAATTTAATTATCAGAGCAATATGAAACAGTTCGATACGTACACACACTCAAATGGAAGGAGGTTTAGTAGGTAAAATACTGATGGTAGTCGTATACAGAGTACTTTATTTTTTCTTAGTTTTTAAATGTTTTGGAGAATAGTACAGTTTGTGGTGTTCATGTAGTTTGGCTTTTATATTGTTTTAGTCACTGTTTATTCATCCTCTTGGCTGAAGATGTCATGATAGTTTCACGTCTTTGAATCTGTTTCTTCTTAACTCTTGCTAACACTAAAAGCAGCCTGTATTTCAAATTTCATGTCACTCAAACTCAGCAAAACAAAGTTCATGGCGTTAGTCCCTGTAGTTGGAAACTCTCCCTGCTCTAGTGATTGTACTTCTAAATTCTAAGTTTGTGTAATAATGTTTGGCATTTTCTTATTTTGTTGTTTGCTTGGCATTACTAAATTTGGGAATTTATGACTTGATTTAACCTATTCTGTCAGATTTGCTGTTGGGCTGGTTTAGCTCCTCCAAGGCGTCGACGGAAATGAATACTGTTCATGGTGTCACTATGTGGGCTGTTTCCCTACCCCTTACTGGAAATGCGACAACCATTGCCAGGTAATGATGCTGCCACTTGGTATCTTTTGCATGAATTTTTCCGCATCAGTTTTAAGCTGCCGTTGTTAAATCTTCACTACATTATCTCATATTTTTATTGGTGATTGAAAATATGGACCATAATTCTCCCATCAGATTATTGCGAACATGGTTTACATGGAAGAACGGACATCTCAATCTGTGATTGTTCATATTGCTTTTTTTATTTTTTGCAGGTTGTCGATCAGAATGAAACCCAAGTATACTTGACATGCCTAGGCAATGGTTATGGGAAGAGCAACAATTACAATTTGTCGAGTGCAAACGCCACTGCTGAGGCTGCGCAGCTGTGTCCTCAGCTTTGCCATTGATGTACTGCACATATAAGTATCCATACAGATGATCTGAGCCATGATGCCGTTGAAGAACTTAGGCTATGTTTGTTTATTAACATAGGTTTGGACTATTTATATTAATTTAACACTATTTCGAACTATTTTATCTCATTGTCCTATGGATTATTTTTTGTCATTCTTTAAGGCTATATAGGAGGAATTATATAATCTCATGATGAATTTGGAATTAATAGTCCTCCTCATTTTAAGTTATTAAATGACTTTATGGGATTAATAGTCCAACATTGAGGGATTAATAATCCCTCATCATGTGATAAAATAGTACGAAAAATGTTAAATTAATACAAATAATCTAATCTCAAGTCTATTTTTTACAAACAAACATAGCACTAGTGGTTTAAATATATTTTGCATATGTTGGACTATTTTCTAATCATTTAGTGTACAATCATATTTTCTGTTTTAGTTGTGAAAGTTCAATTTAATTAGGGTTTGTAGCTCAAATGAGGGTTTGTAATTTGGATAGTGTTACATATCATGATATAAATTCTTATTGACAGCAATTGCAGCAGCTGCACAAGACTAGATCATCAGTTAAACTACCTGAAAATGAAACTATACTGAGAATTGTACATATAAGCACTTAAAACTAAATTGAAATTCTGTGTTTCGGCTCCTTCATCTTTTTTTATGGCTATGTAATAGAATTAGCCTGGCATTTTAACTAACTAGATTATGCTAATGAAGTGATGGACCGATGGTTAAAATCGAAATTGACATTTGGGTCATAAAATTTTAAAATGAAGATTTTATGTTATGTTTGGATTGACAGAATAAAATATATAAAAGAATAAAATAAAAAAATAGTGTATTTAATAATTATTTTAGAGAATAAACTAGTGGAATGAAAATTCATTCTATCTCATTTATTATGGTAAAATAAAATTTATTCTTAAATATATGTGATAATTTTATTATTATATTATATCACTCACAACTATTAATAAATAAATAAATATTTAAAATTATTTTATTCAATCCAAATGCAACATATTTTTTAATTATTTAATATCTACGACATTTAAAAACTTTAAATGTAGTATTACGAAGGAAGTGAAAAAACAGAGCAGAAAAACTTACTCAGAAGGGGCCTCGTTATCTCCTCCACGGTCACCCTTTCCTTTCCGTGCACATCCTCGTTATCTATGGACTCAATTTTCAATCCTTTGTACAAGTAAAAAGGTTGATTTGTCTTTCCCTTTTGTCTCTCTAATTGCATTCGTTTTCGTAAGTTCGTATTACTCTACTGCATACCATTAGTTTTTCTAAAAATTAATTTTTTGTCATTGTTTCTAAAACTAGTGTTTTGAATTGACAACAGATTGGAATTATTATTGTGATTATTTTCTTGTATGTATTGCTTCTCTCTTTTCTCTACTGTCAAATTTTGTTTCTGATTCCTGTGAAAAGGTAGGGAAAGGAAGTATTGGAAGAGATTCACTCGGCAGAATCCGCTTGAATTTTGCCATTCTCAATCAGCAGCTGAACAATGGGTTTGATAGTATTATTTATTATTAAAATATTTATTTGTGATTTTATGCGTCTGAGTCATGACTTTGGTTTGGTGTTCTACATTTACTTTTTGTAGAAAAAGAAGTCATTTTTATATGTTAGATGCTATAAATACCAACAAGCTAAACTGCATTTGATCGGACCTAATGACAAAACTGTTATTTCGAAAATTAACATAAATTCACATCACACTTTGAATGTTAAGATTTCTCAAATTAACTAGATCAAACTCAAACCTTTTTCTGGAATGGATGGAGTATAATTCAGTTTTTTAGGTTCACGCCTGACCATAATTACCTTTGATATGTTATCTCTGGTGTTTAGTTTCTAATGGTTGTTCTTTCTTCTCGTAGTGATTTGGTTTCTTTGTCAGATACCTTTTGCTATTTGGGCGGGAGCTATGGCTGGAACCACTCAGTTACCCAAGTTATCTGAGTTCTAGTTTATGTAAGGTATTTTTTTAAGAAAAGAATTTAATAAATTTCATATCCGATTATAAAGGGTGAAGATAGATGGTTGGTGCAAAAGGAAATGGTGATGCTTTAACTTTTATTTCAAGTCCAAAAATTGATAATGATTTATCAACTCTGACAGAGTCCATTGTGTCCAGCCCAACAAAAGCAAATCCTTATGAAATTGTGCTTGTTTCTGAAAGTGAAAATAAGGTGGAAAACATAATGGAAGAAGCGAGGAATGAAGAAAAAGCAATAATAGGTGTGAGAAATGAAGAAAATCTAATAGAAGAAGAAGACAATGGAGAACATGCAGGAAAAGAAGATGAAGAAAAGAATGGAGAATTTTCAATTGAAGAGGTAGAAGACGAAGATGAAGAAAATGAAGACTACGGAATGGAAGAAGAAAAGAATGAAGGAGATGCAATGGAAGACGTAGAAGCTGAAAATGATAAAAGTAAAGAGCATAATAAAGAAAAGGTGGATGCAAATTCAAACGAGAAGGTCAGAAAACCAAGGAAAAGGAACAGAAGGAAGAAGGTTACACAAGGAGTTGCTGATAATGTGGTAAGTAAAGACGAAGATAAGCCAGAGTCTAAAGGTAAGAAACAGGCTTCAAAAAAGGTTGCAAGCATGGGGATGATTTTCATGTGCAGTTCAAAGACAAAAAAGGATTGCTATCATTACAAGGTTCTTGGACTGCCTGCAAGCAAGAAGGATTTAGTACAGAAGATTTATAAAGGAATGAGGCTGTTTTTGTATGATTTTGATCTGAGGCTGATGTATGGGATCTATAAAGCTGCAGGACCTGGGGGTTCTAATATTGAACCCAAGGCTTTTAAGTCAGCATTCCCTTTCCCTAACGCCTTTCCCCCAACTCTTTTCTCTTCTTGATTGCAAGATGCTGTGGTTGAATGATATACAAACAACATGCATCTTTACTCAATCCCTAAGTGGGACCCCATATTTGGTCAACACTCCACCATTTTTATTTATTTTTATTTTATATATATATATATATATATATATATGTATATATATGCTTTATTTTGCTGGATATAACACTATGGTAGGGGCCATTTAATTGTATAAACTTCTTATTGGACTAATCAATGAAGAAAGCAAATTTGAAAAAGCTGAAAGAAAACACCCATTTGAAATCAGAGTCCTTTTGCTGGATAGGCTAATGCACCGAGTCAAATCCATTATGGTGTACCTTTGGAAAAATTATTTGAAATATATGCTTCATAGTTGATATAAATTCTTTCCAAATACATATAAATTATTTTTGGGTACATAGATTGTTATATTACTTTATTCTCGCTGATTTTGAGTTTTACCAGTGTTTTTCTTTCGTGGTTCATGCTATTGCTGGTGGAGTCAAACTTTTAATCAAATGGGATTTGGTCTTCTTTTTTGTACCCATGCCTTCTAATGCTCTAAAATAAGCTACCTACTTAGTTTCTTATTTATATTTTTTATTTTACTTATAAAAAAAAACATATTTGCTACAAAAATCATGGATAAATAAATATATTCTTGCAATACTACATATGTTATTCATATTCTTTGCCTGAAAGCAAACCTAATGGAGAGAGTCTCTCTCCATCTTTTCTATCTCATAAAAGGTTATTTAGAGTAAAAACAAAAATAAAAATTCATTAGTAAAAAAATATTTTATATTTCCTTCCACAACGCAAGATTATAAGCTTACACCTAAGCGTAGACCATGACACCATTTACCACCCTAGTAGCAGCAAATGGGCTTGTATTCTTATGTTGTTATGTTCAATCCTTCTCTATTATCTCTTGATAATTTATCGAGTCTAAATACTCCTGTACTAACGCTCATGTACAGAGTCTTTTTCATTATTTCAATGTTTCTCTACCTGCCTCATGTTACTTTTTCACCTTATATACAGATAAGAATCTATTCATTGAATTTGGAGTTAGAATTTTTCACTCAATCAGCTTTGGTTGGTGCGTTGCTTGATTAAATATGGCGTTTATTTATTTCCAAGTTATGGAAATGAATATTAATAACGATGTTTTAATGATGTTAGGCAAAATGTTGTAGCTACAACACACAGAAGCATGAGATCAATGTCTTACTCCAAACCCTTTTGGTTATGAGAAGTTTCGCCATCTGTCAAAGTCTTTCAGACGTGCTTGGTTTTTTTTTACTGTTCAAACTCTTAGGTAGAGCAGGTGTGCTGAGTTGAGCCCACTTGGTGATAAATTTTGTGATCAAGCATAGGATACTGATATCTACGGTTGCTATGGACAGTGGCAAAGCCAGTTGGAGGTTGTGAGGTCAATTGACCCCACTGATTTTGTTTTTTTGTTTTATAATATATGGCAAAATTTAAAATTTTTAAATATTATATACAAATTGACCCTATTGAAATTTTGTAAAATTTCTAATATATGGGGTCAAATTAAAAATTTATAATTTTCTCACTTAAATCTCAATCTCATATCATTCTTACCTCTTCTATATATCATATATGTGTATTCATATAATCTTCTTAAACTAATTAATAATTAATTTTATATTATTTTGTGAAGGAATTAATTATTTATAAACAACTTGTCTTTAGAAAAATCTATTAAGAGTCAATAGGATATATATATGTACATGCATATAAATATATATAGAGTTAACAATTATTATATTATCATTGTAATCAAATATATGTTATATATATATATAACTTGAAAGTATAAAATTATTCAAAAAAATTGGCTTGGGGGCGCTGCTCTCGAACCCCCACAAAATTATTTATAACCACACAAATTTTTTGACCCACTGAGTTGGAAGTCTGGCTTCGCCACTAGCTATGGACTCCCTTTCTATGTTTTTTACTTTCGCAACAAAGATTTGAAGGCATGGACACTGACTTTATTGAAGAGTCTTAAGACTTCGAGGAGTTCAGTTACAGAGGTCTTGAATGTAGGAACAGTAGTTACCCATTACATACGAGCCATGAGACCCTTTAAAGACTATGTAAGGAGCAAGTTTTGATTATCAATTGATTACTAAGTAGCTTACATAGTTACATTCACAAAAAAGAGCTCTTAACTATCCGGAAACGTGCTCTAGATCTCATAATTCTCCTAGATTGGGCACTCTGCTCTGGCTCAGTGGTTCCCTTTCATTCTCACTTCAAGGTTCAGTCTGCCTTGAACAAGTGTTAAGCTTGACAAGTTTGTTCATGCTCCATGCTGTAGATGTCGGATTGGTTGAGGCTCAGCAGTTTTTTCATGAATTGACTCCTGATTTGAGATTAAAAGAAGTACCAGAATTATGACACTTGTATCTTTTGAAAAGTGGATATGGTCACCCGTGTTCAGTTTATCTAGCCAATAGTTTTATAATTTCTTTTTTGCTTGATCTGTCTCTTGGTGGTTTTTGTCATGGCATCCTAGAGTAGTATATAATCATAGTTTAGATCTTTCCTCATTACCTGTTATATAGCAGTTGTATATCTTTTTCATAATTCAAATTGTATTTAGAGTTTTTCATCTAGTTGATGTACCTTTTTACACAAGTAAATTTCTTATCTCAAACTTTCTGCCTAGAATATTGTTTTTATTAGTACAGCTAGTATGTTATGCAAGAGATTGTCAGTAAACTGAGGATCGCCACATCAGCCCATGCCAATAAATGCATCATTCTATAAAAGGCAGGTGGAGGCTAGTCTGCTTAAGCGTCTAGGCGAAAGTCCCCATTTTTGTTACCAGAACAGTATCCGATGTTTTCTGTCCCAGAGTGTCACCTTGATATCTTGTCAAGTCCTGAGAATTTTCCGCTTTATCAATAAACAGAAGAAAATAACGATGACTACTTCTTTGACTTCTTTTTATTTGAGATTTTAATTTAAAAGACAATAATTTGTTGTAGGTTCAATTTAATGTTTTGGAGGATTGCTTGCCATTAGCAGAAGAGAATTTCAAGAAGGTCATCAAAGATAACTACTACTCCAAGAACAAATTTGATGGTCAGCTGAACTCGGAACAGGTTTGTTTTCCTTTATTCTTTTGAAAGATTTAAATTTAATAGTATATGTAGCTTGAAACTATTTAGTAGTCGTTGCTTTTGCATTTCATGCCAAACAATGGTTACATGACATATTGTTTAAATAGGTGAAGAAGTTGTGTAAACTTTTTGTTTCTGCTAGCAAAGGCTCTAAGCCTCAAAAGGTCAGTAGGAGTCTTGTAGCAGAGAGACATATATTTGGAGATCAAGGTAGAATTAGACAGCGGGGTCAGGTTGAAGAGCGGGGTTCTGCATTGAGTCGAGAACGGAGGGAGCGGAGGCACCTTGAGCGTCCCGTTATATATACGGCAGAGGTTTTTCCGTCTCAAGTGGCACCCCTGGCTAGAGCTCCAGCCCCATTATATGCTTATGAGAGGACCTTGGAGATGGAACCTTACAGACTTGAACCTGTAATAGAGCGTCGAGGTCCCCAGCTTGTAGAGTTGGAACCAGGGCATCATTATGAGACCGGAAGACTTGATCCTTATCTATCTTATAGAGAGAGAGAAGCTCCTTCATACCATGAACCTGTTTATTCTGCAAGGTTGCAACGAGAGTACTATCCTCCAGCAGCCTTGCCCTCTGAATACCGTCTTGCAGGCAGAGAGGCTGAGTACCGCACTACTGCTGACCTACACACAGAGTACCGTTCCTCTGCAGGCTTACCGGCTGAGTATCATCCTTCAGTAAGCTTACTAGCGGAGTACCGTGCTGCAGGCATACCAACTGAAAACCTTGCTCCAGCAGGCTTGCCACATGAATACCGTCTTGTAGGTCCTCCAACTGAGTATCGTTCTTCTTCAGGTGCGCTGCGTGATTACCATTCTCGTCGTTCTTCTTCAGGTGCGCTGCGTGATTACCGTTCTCGTCGAACCGTGCATCGCTATTAGATTTTAAATTTGAAAATGGAGTTGTTGTGTCAAGGGGATTCTCATCTGCCTGTTCTAAGGCTTCTTTGGTATTTTGTGTCTCTCTAATACTCTTGCGGAGTGTTAATCGAGTTTATAAACATTTAATTATTAGGTGGATATTTAATTTGGCTCCGGCAGTTTATTTCCTTTTGGACAAACTTTTTAGTAGATGAATAGTGCAGCTCAGGAAGAAAATGGATGAAGGCTTGACTCGTGAACTCTTCATTAAACTCTCTCTTATGCTGAATGAATCGACTTTTTTTCTTTTCTTTTTGGTTGCAATTTTTTGTTCTTTTTGGTTATTACTGCATCTTTTTATTTCCGCCGATTTTGTTGATACTGAGATTTGTGTGAAGAATAAGGTCCCCCCCTTCCCGTTAAAGAACAAACCGTACATCAGCTCTATGAATTCTTTGTTGGCACCAGCTCCCTCCCGCGTCGAATGATTCCTTTTATTTGAAGGATGTCTCAAACCAAATGGCCTTATTTTGTTTATTAGTTTCTTAGTTTATTCATCACGAATTAGGAGGCACCCAATTTGTCAGCAATTTTGTACCTTGCACATCAAGTATTGTACCTCGAGGTTCAAGGTATAACATGTAAGGCATAAAGTATGAAATTACTGATAAAAAAATATAGCAAAATGTGTTTTTAACCTCAAGCTATATGGAGTAATTATTCCATGTCCCTGGGGCATGGATGAATAGTATGCTCCCCTCTCACATAAGGGTGGACTCCACGCTTTGTGGCACGGGTCTCACCGCGTGTGGAGTCCACTCTCATGTGAGAGGGGAGCATACTATTCACTATGTTCCAGGGGCATGGTATAATTTTTCAGTTATATGACCTTGGAAGACGGTATTAAGATGTCTGTTTTGAATTTATTTAGCTGGTTTTAGTGGTATCATATACAATAGCTAAATGTGTTTTTATAGTTTTAGACACAAGATTATTTCATTAAAAATTAAAATTTTAGTGCCCTAGTTACCCCTTAAAACGGAAGCATTGCTATTCTACCCTTTTGTACTTATTTGTTACAAACCTGATCCGCTCAGATACTGAAATTATTTTGTTCCAAGTTCAATTAATTTTGTGCGTTTTTATTTATTGTGAGATATTCTTTTCCTTTTATTTTCTTTCTATTAACGTTGTGTCACACTAAAATAAGTTTATGCCCGCACAGTACCCTACAAAATATGCACACCAAACATATTCATTACATCTACACGGAACGTCTCACAACTGAAGGCAATATAGGCCCACTCCTCTCAAATTAACGTTGCTAGACAGTCGAATAAAAGCCGATTATAGGACCTTACGTAACATCATTCTTTTGAAAATCAGATGTAACACTACAATGAAATGAGTGGCGTAAGAAGAGAAACTTCTATCTACAAAAGTAAATGAAAAGATTTGTATATTTGATCAATACTTCTTAACTTCATAGTATACAATCATCGGGCATTATGCACGACATTAATAGAACACAAAGCCATACCACGAAAAGCAACAGACCTAAAACCGTCCTACTTGTTTAGGATTCACTTCCCCTATGGTTGAACTAGCTAGGGATGATCCGCACCTGTCCCGGTTCATAGAAATGCGGAACCACCACCAGAGGCGAAATCAGACTTTCAACTCAGTGAGGTCAAAAAATTTGTGGTTATAAATAATTTTGTGGAGGTTCGAGGACAGCACCCCCGAACCAATTTTTTTGAATAATTTTATATTTTCAAGTTATATATATATAACATATATTTGATTACAATGATAATATAATAATTATTAATTATATATATATTTATATGCATGTATATATATATCCTATTGACTCCTAATAGATTTTTCTAAAGACAACCTGTTTATAAATAATTAATTTCTTCACAAAATAATATAAAATTAATTATTAATTAGTTTAAGAAGATTATATGAATATACGTATATGATATATAGAGGAGGTAAGAATGATATGAGATTGAGATTTAAATGAGAAAATTATAAAATTTTAATTTGACCCCATATATTAAAAATTTTACAAAATTTCAGTGGAGTCAATTTGTATATAATATTTAAAAAATTTAAATTTTGCCATATATTATAAAAAAAATAAAAAAAATCAGTGGGGTCAATTGACCCCACAACCTCCAACGTGGCTTCGCCACTGACCATCACCGTACCATCCAGTTTTTATTATTGAGTCGTCTCACCCTGCTCATGAATTAAATATGCAATTTATAACTTAAATTAAAATAAAAATAAAGTTTACATAACAAAATGTTCTTAAATTAATTTTGCATAACAAATGTTCTTGATAACAATCAAATTTTTCTTAACAAAAACAGAAGTAGAAAAACACAATAACAATTAGAATTTAAAAATCTTAAATAAGAGTCATTATTCCCATCTTTTGGTGCGGTGCGGTGCAGTGCATCATCGGTTTAACGCTGAATACCAACACCGGACCAAACCATTCCCGATTTAATATTTATTGTACCAAAACCGCAACCGTTTAGCCAACGGTGGAAAAAAAAACCAATGGGTTCGATGCAGTTTAGTCGGTTTCAGTGCTGTTTCGATTTAAATTTTCATCCTAAGTTGACCCCAAGTAATTTTCAATTTTTCTTTCAATTCTCCCTTCTAGCTAGCTTACTAAGTTCAAAGCTTCTTGAGCTATAGATTGACTCCATATCCGGGCTTTATAACCAATTTTAAAGCTGGGGAG
Organism: Hedera helix; assembly: GCA_947179155.2. Lineage (NCBI taxonomy): Eukaryota > Viridiplantae > Streptophyta > Magnoliopsida > Apiales > Araliaceae > Hedera > Hedera helix. Next base: position 40,299,893 of record OX359276.1, on the reverse strand, counting down.
TGGATATAGTTGGGAGACAGTGAAAGAGAAGTTGGACACAAGTGCAGAAATCAGCATTTTCAGTTTAGCCATGGCCAAATGCTGCCCTACACAGATCCGAGGACCGAATCCAAAGGGCAAATATGAGTGTGGAAGCTTGCATGCGCCGCTCAATCCTTTAGCATACCTTTCCTGATTAAACTTGAGCGCGTCGGTCCCCATATTTCGGGGTCCATGTGCATTGTCACCACCATGGTCCAAAGGTTGACACCATATTGTTTACGCCACCAATCTTCATGTCCTTCAAGGTCTCCCTTGACAATGCAGGTCCAGAAGGGTATAGTCTCAGAGTTTCTTAAAGCACCATGGTTAACTGCAAAACATAAATAAACAAATCAATTAAAGATCGTAGTAATTACTTTAGTTTATTAAGTTCCTCTTGTTGATGGACTTTTATAGTAACTATATTGATCTGCATTTAACGACATATTTACACTTATTTTAACAATATTTTAAACTTTCAACAACACTTTATTATTATCTCTCGTATTATCAAGACCTATTACTTTCCTTGTTTTTGATATTTATGGGATGAAACTTAAGCTATGCTATTAGCTCTAGCTAATGGGTCCAAATGAGTCCTTCAAAGATTTAATTTCTTCGTCCCACATTTTCTGCAACACTTTTTTATGGTACGCAAAAAAGTTTCTCAAATTTGTGGAGGCCAATATACAGGTCTATTTTTTGTATCTGTTTCATTTTTCGAAGCATGTCAGCAACTGGAGTTTGGCCTCTACAAATTTGAGAAACTTCATTGCGTACACGAGTTTGCCATTGTTGAGATTAGCAGCCAGGAGCATTAGGCACCATGAGGCACCAATTGCAGAAGCTTCATGTGCAGCTAAGCATGTGTTTTTGCTGTTGTCAACAATGAAGTGATGGATCGCGTCTTGGCTCAGCAGCTCGCCATTCTCATCGCCTTCAACAACCATTTGCAGTAGGTCTTTATTCTCTGATCCATTTTCTTTCCTCTCCTTCACCACCTTTAGGATCAAGGCATGGATTTCCTTGTCTGGTTCCCATGCTTCTCTGTTGCTCTTTGTGAGAATATATCTGCAACATTTATATAAGTTCGGTACATCTTAGTTATCCATTATAAATTCGTTATTCGATAGTAATGCTATGATGACAAAAGATGACTACAAAAATTTGGATACAAAATAATTCTTCAACTATAATTAGTTGATGTCCTATCATATATGAGTGAATCCAATGATTATAACCGATCACTATCATACACATCATTTTGTATTATTTTTTGTATCCAATCTTTTGTCACTAAACTATTATTGCTTTTGATATATTCAGTATTTTCTAAAAAGTAAAAAATTATGGTCGCTAAATGTATATTACATTCACATAATTAAGTTAGGTTTGATAAATAAATTATCTTCCTACATATTTTAATCATTGGTCTAGCAGTATAGCTATAGACTCCGAAAACAATTTTGTCATTGCTTAAAGAAATTAAAACAAATACAATTTTAATTACTCCAGTTGTTTCATATTGCATGGAAAGTGCTACAATATTTAATTTAAACTCCTACCTTAATCATGTAGATCGAGTTGAGGGCCAAGGACTTTTCTGTGATAAGTCCAGGTTGGACAATTAGAAGTTAGAATGTCATCGCCGAGCAACGGACCGAAGTTTTTCCGGTGATAAGTAGGTTTTCCCAAGTCTAAGGATGTGCATGTGGTTATTTATTGCACTATTTCAGGTTGGTTCACGTATAGTGTCTGTGTTCCCAAGAGAAAACACGAACAGATCGCCTGTACGTATAAAGGTGAAATACTGCTCAATAAAAATGTTACGGAAAAAGAGTCTAAATTTTTTATTTTTTTTTTACAGAAAAAGAGTCTTATTTCTGTTCATGGTATTATAAAATAACATAATGTCCTTAATTATATTTATCATTACAATTACACGATCATGTAATCACGAAAAAACTAAACAATTATAAATTTAGGAAAAAATATGAAATAAAAATATATTCTTAAAATGTGTAAAATTTTCAAATAGATTATTTTCGTGGAATAGAGGGAGTAACTTAGTAATTACAGTACATAAATTATGACTATACATCAAGCATGCAACTGAATTCGGATTATTATGCTCATGAAAATTGACAACTAAATTAGGACGGAGGTAGATCAAGTAGGGTTTACCATATTGTTTTTTCCACGTCTTGAAACAAGGAAAGAGATAAGCAACCCAGTTGTGGTCGAGTTTTCCTTCAGAAGTAGTAGGGATACTAATAATAGAGTTGGCATTTGCACCATTAACATGGGGTTTTTTGAACTCTGATAAATTACCTAGCAGAAAACTAGGTTTTGGTCCATTAATCCCTTGTTTCTCCAAGATCCATCTATGATCTAACCCTCGTTGGCTCCACTAAAACCTTGGACACACGCATTACAAATATTCTCAATATGCCTATCACAGATATCAACATGAGTTTCTGTAAAAAAATCTGGACCTCCATCTCTTTCTTTTTAATTTCTTGCTATCTTGAGCGTGTAATCTTCAAGCTCCATTATATATAGTGGCGGGGAGATTATATATATACATACAACATGTGTCTGTTGGGACTACTGATCCAACAAACAGATTTTATACCATTCATTTGAATAATTAATGACTTGGATTAATTGGGATAGATTTTTTTTTTCTCCTGTAATGACCAAAAAATCCCTAAAAATGGAATATATATTTAATAAATACCCCCTGCCGCTACAGCCTGTAGCGGCAGGTTCTCCAACTTCTAAACCAAGAGCATACATATATCTAGGGGTGAGCATGGTGCGGTTTGGTGCGGTTTGAAGCTCAAACCGCACATGAAACCGCTTAGGTGCGGTTTGACAAATTGCAAACCGCACATGAAACCACTTATGATTGGTGCGGTGCAGTTTTGAATCGTTTGGTGCGGTTTCGTTTGATGCAGTTTCGGTTCTAAAACCAATTGAAATAATTAAATTTTATGCAATTTAAATTAACAATTTAGCATCACACAATATTAAATACTACTTTGATAATACACAATTTTACTTATAATGTTTTGTCTAAACAAAAGCAAAATATAACCTAAAAATATGAATAATGATTTATCCTTATATATGAAAATTCTAAATAGAGATAATTACAATTTGGGATAATTCTAAATATTTGTAATTCTTAATATGCTTCATTTAATAGTGCATGGTGCGATGCGGTTTCTTAGATGCGATTTTGCTCGGAAACCAAACCCAAACCGCATTTGCGGTTTTTCAACCACCTAAACCCGCCACATACGCCGAAACCATTGGTGCGATTTTAATTGGTGCGGTTTGTGCGGTTTTTGCTGCGGTTTCGGAGGTAATTCGGTTTCTTGCTCACCCCTACATATATCCTTACCAAAGTATTATGCAAAGCAAAATAGTAATACCTGCAAAATAAAATTTTAATACCCAAAGTATTATGCAAAATAAAATTTTAAAACCAAAGTATTATCCAAAATAAAATGTTAATACCCAAAGTATTCTGCAAAATAAAATTTTAATACCCAAAGTATTATGCAAAATAAAAATTAAAGTAGATGTAGTGGGTTAAACAGAGAGAATCAATTTAAAATAGAAAAAAGCATCAAACAGTACTTAAATATTTAAGAAAAGAAAGATTAAAGTCGATGTAGTGGGTTAAAGAAAATATGGAAAAGATTTGATTAGTACTTTCAAATAGTAAATTATACATGTGCGTTAGAAGGGCCCTCCAACAAAAAAGCCAAGGCATGCAAGGAGTAAAATCACAGTTACGATACTTTTGATCAAGATTAATTTTAGAAGGCAAAACATGAAATCATGCACAATTACGATTTAGTTTTGATCAAGTTTTAGAACATGAAAATTTAATTAGTAATTAATAAACATAATAATTAAGTAAATTGTTTTGGAACAAATATAAGGGAACTGATAATTTACTATTACAACATTTACTAGACTTAGAATGTGCAATGCATGCCTTAATTGCAATGGAAATATACTTCCTCAACTGAATATATCATTTTCCAACACAAGTATGAAAAATATAAAGGAAATTGATATTTTTATATATAAAATTAATATTTTTAAAAGTAAAAATAATAGTTTTATATGAAATTATCTCATATGGTTATAGAACCCGTTAACTATTCATGTGAAAAGAATCATATGAAAATATTATTTTTTCATGTAAAAATATTAATTTTTAAAATAAAATGAGAGCAATATAGAAAGTTGAGATTTACTATCCTATTTCAAAAGTAAGGAAAAGAATAGTAGGGGGCAAATATAATCAAGTAGATCAAAGCAGCGATTGTGAATTCATCATGCGTGGGTACGTGCTGTCACATCTTATGTATTGTGTTTCTTGCTAACTTGGTTGTGCTGAAATTTAGAATTACTTTGTACAAAAAAAAAAAAAAAAGAGTTACATTTATAAGTTTTTATTTTAATTTATTTAATAGTAATATAAAATAATATAATGTGTTCAAATGTGTCATCATAATTTTCGTATTGTACTATCACTAATACATAATATGCTACGAATATATTTTTAATATGCACAAGTATTATAAGTATAAGTTATTATTTTTAAAAAGGAGGAAGAAATTATTATTTTTTGGTGGGCAAAAGGCTTGACCAAAGTTATCAGGAGAGAGAAATATGGGAATGATGGGTATTATTTGTAACGAAGAGGGTTTTTTTTTTAATTTTTTTTAAAAATACAGCAAATTGATTGAAAAATAAAAGATGGTATTGATTTTGTAATGAAGAGAATATATAGTTTTAAATGATATTTCCGTTTTACAGAAGAATAATCAATTTATAAATTTGTAAATAGCTATAATTTATTTTTCTTTAGTAATAAGTTGTTATTTTAATAGTAGTAGCATGCAATAATAGAATTATGATTAAAACCAAAAAAAAAAAAAAAAATACAATGCGTAATGATTTGATTATCAAAAATAGAAAAAAAAAAATTAACGTACAAATTAAAGAAATTAACAAATGAAACTCTTATTTAGAATAAAGAGAATAATTAGGTGCATCATTTTTTTTATCGTATATTTTAAAATGGAGGGAACATTTTTTAAAAATAATAATTAAGCGCATACAATTTTTTTTTATTAATATTTTGTTAAAATAAGTCATTATCTTTTTTCTTTATAAAACTGCATCATATTAAAAGTAGCCGTTTTTTGGTATATAACTTCAAGGATTAGTTCATTTTGTAAAGGATACCAGATATATTATTAAGGGGTTGGGTAAGAAATTCTTAGGGCAGATTGTAAGCAAGTAAACTTGTGAATCTTTTATTACGGTTAAAAATTTCGATAAGGAAAGAAATTCGAAATATATATATAGTGAATGATGGCAAAATTACATAAGAAATACGTCTAGAGGAAAGTTGATAAATTTTGAATCAAGTTTGCTTCATTGTCAAACATCGCCGCTTCATAATTTAAAGGATGAAATTGCTTGAAGTGTAAAACAGATGTATGTGACGTATGTTATGTTCTCTTCCTATCAAAATATGGTCCCTTTTGCCTATTAGGACCCAAGGCATTATTATAAACTAAAAGGACCATGTCTTCGATAATCCCTTGCACGCCAGTTGTGAGTACATACTTTATACCACAGTTTTAAAATTAATTATCATATTTTGTTATCATGATGTTATTAATATTAAGATAACGAAGAAAAATTCACATTTAATATTTATGAAAAATTGAAGTGACACATTTTTGTAAAGAGGAGGGCGAGTGGATGGCTGCTTTATATTTTAGTTCATGTCCCCCACTCAGCTATTCACATGGTGCATTGGTGCTGGTGACAATTTGTTTGTCAGTCAGACTGGGCCGGTGTCTGTGGCTATTTATTCTTATAGCCGATAACGTTGAAAAATCAGTCAGTCAATATATATATATATACATACACATATATACTGACATGTTGTAAGCAAGCAAATGACTGAACATACGCATGCATGATGGAATGTTTCGTATTACTCATAAATTCATTCAACTACCATTAAGTAGGGATAAGTTTATACAAAAATTAAATATTATATTAATATTAATTATTAAAAAATACATATTTATATTAAAATTCGTATTATGCACATATTTTTAAGAATAAGTACAAGTACCCAGAGTTATAGGCTGATTTTCTAATAGTGAATGTACACTATCTAAACATCGCATCTATTTTAATTATTAAAAAATATGATATAATATTAAAATCTATATTATACTTTACTTTTTAATAATTGAGATGGATATAGTATTTTATTTTTGTGTTTAAATTTTATATCCCTAAACTTATTATATTTTTAATAATTAGAATTAATAATATTTAATTTTTATACATGTATATTTATCCATTAACTATTAAGTATGTTACGCAATGTAAGAAATTAATCAAATATTCACACGGGATTGAGAACTCAATTTATCTGATATTTCTAGATCCCATGCATATTAAATCATCCATTCACTGACCCTTGAAAGCTATATTATTACTATTTTCTGAAAATTATTTTAATTAATTATTCCATCTTAAGCTAATATGAATATATAAGTTATTATTTAAAATATGTATAATTATAATCTGCTGCTTGTTATTTGATGATAATTGTGCATGGCATATATATAAACCTGTATAATATTGTAAATAATTTATCTTTATAGTCTAACAAGTAACAAGTATGTATATAGGACAAAATGATGACGGTCAAATATTAGGGATTCATTGGGCCATAACGGTTTTATTGTAGCATGAAGAATGTTGACAAAGCATTTTTTTTCCAATTAAAACATGCTTGATCACATGGACAGAAAAATTATTAGATAATAAGGATGAAAATATATAATTCATGTTTTCATACTATACACCATTGAGCTCAAGAAAATATTGATGAATGTGTTTTAACACTGGTCATCCTCAAGAATTTATGGCGAAAGTTAATGTAAAATACCTTTAATAAAGAAACTGTTGAAGAAGTTGACTTAAATAAGGCATAGAATTCATTCTCGTATTTAAGACATACATACATTATATATATATATATATATATATATATATAAAAGCAGTCAAGCCAATTTAAAATCTAATCCTACTCAATTTTTTCTACTTCTGTTCGTAATCCAAAGCACTTGGCCAACTAGGCAGAATGTTCCGGCAATTAAGCCTGATTGGTGTACATATCCATGAAAAATTATTCAATATTTTTGGAATACTGTTATATGATGTTTAAGATTAATTATATACTGTTATTTTAACATGTGCAATAAGACCAGATATAAAAGACTTATTGTACATGTTAAAATAACAATATATAATTGACTTGAGATATCAGGTGACAATACCCCAAAAACACTGAATAATCATATCCACACTTCATAATAGTTCACATTGCAAGTTTTATCCAACATTTATCATCATTTGAGAGAGGGAGAGGCCAATTTAAAATCTAATCCTACTCAATTTTTTCTACTTCTGTTCATAGTCGCACTTGGCCAACTAAGCAGAATGTGCCGGCAATTAAGCCTGGATTGGTGCCAACATGTGTACGTATGTCCACACTTCATAGTTCATATTGTAAGTTTTATCCAACATTTATCATCATTTGATAGAGGGAGAGGGATGCATGCAACACACACGCACACACACATATAATTTATATTATAAAGTGGTTCTTCAGAACACCTAACACTAACTGTGTAACCGTATCACATTATATTTTCTCCTCTTTTGTCTCAATAAGTTTAGTTTATTATTATATTAGTTTTTTAATTTTTTAATTTATATTTAACTTTACATAATTTATATGTACGTATCATCGAGTGGTAGTATATATAAAACATTTAAGATGTTGGGTGAGGAGGGGCAGCAAATGCTTCTACCTGACCCGTATTTCAAAGTTCATATCGCAAGTTTTATCCAACATTTATCATCATTTGAGAGAGAGAGAGAGAGAGAGAGAGAGAGAGAGAGCGGGGGGGGGGGGGGGGGAGAGAGATGCATGCATTATATATATAATTTATATTATAAAACGACTCTCCATAATATTTGACATCTACTGTATAACTGTGTTACACTATATTATTTTTTCTTTTGCTTCAATAAGTTTAGTTATTACTGTACTAATTTTTTTATTTAAATAATTAATTTTATAAAATTTATATTTTATCTTACATAATTTACACATATACTGTATGGGTTACAAAGTGCTAATATATATAAAACGTTGGTTAAATAGGGGTAGCAAATGCTTGTACGTAAAACCGCCCACCCACCCCTCTCCGGGCCCCACCTGTTAATGTTAATTAGTCCAGTATCCCTAATCAATTAAAGTAAAGGTAGAATGTATATAATATATTAATCTACGTGATGATGTTTCTTCTTTTTTTGAATTGAAAATTTTAGAATATGATATACAATTGACATATTAAGGTGGTAAGTACGTACGGTTATTACGGAAAAATTCGAATCTTAATAATTTAAGTACGGTACATACATGTCTAATATATGTATACAACTCCTACTGGAATGCACGTTAAATGGTCAACATAAATGCCTGGCTTTGGGATTATATACCTCAATCACCAATATTATTCCTTCCGTCCTATAGAAAAAAAATAATTTCATTTTTTTTTTGTTTTAAATATTAGTTTTTATAACTCAATTAATTTTTAATAATAAATTTTAATCTTAAATTTTTATATAAGAAAAATTACCTTTTTAGATTTTAACCTTAAATTTTAATACAGTTAAATGCCTTCCTTTTTGATAGGTCGTCACACGCATCCCTCGAGTAAATAAGGGATCGCATCAAGTGAAATGGCACGCTGCATATAATTGGAACGAGGAGGACTGCAAAAAACATAAACATGATAATGTACGAATCTGGCAAAAAATCGAATAATAAAAATAAATGAAATAATACCGAAGTTAATGTCATTAAAAGAAATAATATATGAAAATTAAGTCAACTATCAATTAACATTATTCCTAATCGTGTCAAAAACGAAATACGTACTACTATTAGGGGTTGCTTTCCCCTAAAGCCAACAATGATGTTCTAATATATTATTTATTACCAAAAGTTTAGTTTCACAAAATCAGAAAATATTAAGAATTTTCGTTCATATTTACTCATAAAAATAAGAAACTATTAATTTAATTGTACTGTCATAATAATGAAGTTATATGACTAATGTAAAGATATTTTTTGTTATTCCATACTAATATCAATAAATAAATAAAAACTCTTTTTTTTTTCTTTTTTTTATTTATTATTATTATTATTATTATTATTATTTTGTAAATAGGACTATTATATAGAATGGAAATAGTAAAATCTCTTTTTAATTTCTTCTTTTTCTTTTTTTTAGGCAAAGGGAGTATGTATATTAAACAATATTTGAGCAATACGCTTCAAAATTCTCAAACACTAAGATTATAATTGTTTGTAAAGATTATAATCTTGGTAATTATATATTTATGGATTATAGTCTCAAGCCTATTAATTTTAAAATTAAAAAATTCTAGTCACATGTTTATTTTGTTTGAACTATTATACATTTACTAATAATAACAGAAAAAATAGTATTCTTAATAGTGTGAGTACAGATGAATATAATAGGATATACCGGTTATTTTAAAAATAGGTGAAAGTTAATTTTCTTCAAAAAAATTTAATCCCAAATGATAAGTATAATAATAACCTGATTAGATATGATATTAAATAATTTATTATTTTAAATTATTTTATTATCCATGAACAAGTAACGAGTTTAATTTTTAAAGTAAATAAAAGATTTAAAATTAATAATTCAATTTCATATGTTATACATACAAATAAATATGGTCTAAATAGCTTATCATATTCAGGATATATAATATTTATTTTTTGTTTAGATAATGCACCATCTAATAATAATAATAATAATAATTACTGGGGGAAAAGAAGAGCCGGAAAAAGTCAAGAAAAATAAGAAATGCATGCCGGAAAAAGATAGAAATTAGTAATGGGTTTAATAGGTAGGACACAATTAGGAAGGATTAGCGGTAGGCGCGTGAGGCTCGAGGGCGACCCAACTTTTGACAGTTAAAAGAAAGCCCGGCGCAGTATATGGTCCGACGATTACGGGAATCTGTGGGCCCACTCCACCTGTACTTACGTCGGATAAGTCGCCTTTCGCTACGTTAGTTAGTTAGCGGCTTCTAGTTGGCTCCTCCGGATCTTCAATCCTCCTCCTCTTTCCCTCTTTTGACCGAATTAAATAAAATTATGATAATAAATTTATAAATATTTTATTTTAAATTATTATTAATAGAAAGTAAATTATTTTTATCAAATAAAAAAAAAATCATGAAACTTTTTTGTGAAAGGAATGGAGTAATTAAGGTTGGTTTCGATTGTTTTTGAACCAAAAACAAACATCACCAATAACTTTATAATTTGTAGGTAAATAATTATAAAAATATATTTATTTTATTAAGAGATATGAGAAAATTTAATTGTTTTCTTGGAATTGTTTAAATTTTTTAATTTCCATTTTCTCTTACTCTATATCTTTAAAATCTCTCCTATATTTCCTCACTCATATTTTGCAAGTCTTATTCAAAAAATTTATTTTAATTGCACACAATAATGTGCGTCACGGCTACTAATACTCTATTTGTTATAAAATTTGATCACTTGCTTAAACAGAAAGATAAATATTACTCCTTCTGTTTCAAATAAAAAAATTAATATTGACTTTTAAAAAGTCAGTTTCAAATATTTTTAAATTCAAAATTGAACTGAATTCATTTAGTTCATGCCAAATATAATCATGAATATCATAAATTATCCTAAAAATACTAATTATTACAAGATTTATTAATTTTAAAATTTAAATTAATCAAGTTAATTTTAAATTAATTTTTAAAAAATCAATAATAATCTTATAATTCAATATAAATGTACTATTATACTTTGAGAGAGAAATAGTATAATTGTATATGTATGAACTATGAAGTTCAACCCGCATTAATCCATGTTGTATTTGAATATAACTTTTTGTTTTTTTATTTTCTATAATTAAAAAAAATGTAAAATCAACATACTTTAAATTTAGTGAGGTTAACGACGATTTTGATTATTATTATAAGTTTATAACAATAATTTATATATAAAAATATTAAAAAATATACGTAAAAATACCACTTTCCTTTAAATTATTCATCCAAATCACAACCGCTTGTTACGCCTCAACTTAGGACTGAAGCAAAGAGGTTTGTTTATTCTATACGTATATATTTCTATTCTATTTTATGTAAAGTAGCCAGCAAATCTTTTTCCACATTCCAGCTTGTAATACTGGATGTAGTGTGGCTGTTATTCCTATTTTACCCTTATACTTTATGAAAAAGGAAACCATGTGATGTAAGACTAACAAGAGTAGTATCAAGTGTGAGAGCTTGTTCCGTGTGAAAAAACTAACTAGAATTTTAGACTTGTTCAGTGCTTTTTAAGAAGTAGTATTATATAATATCACAACAATCAAAATATTAATATTAACCAACTCAATCATTTTATTATGGTTAAATGATCATATAAAAAGGTAAAATTAAATTATATCGCAAATAAAATTCACCCCACTACATGATGCAATTATATCCTTAATCGAGAATATTGGGTTTCGAAGTTTTTTTTTTAAGATACTACTACAATTCAGTCCTAGCAATACATTTCATCTTTAAGGGCTTAAGAGTGAGGTATGGGAGATTCTACTATAAACATTATTTTTAATTTTTCGTAACATCATTAATATATTCTATTAATACTGTAAAAAAAACAAACAAACTAGGCATTAATCCCTATATGCACAAATAAAATGGTTTAAACTCATCTGAAATTAAATCTTGACAAAAAAAATAAATCTATTAGGCATATAGTCTATTAGAGTATATATCTTTTTAATCTTTTTCTTTGTGTTTCGATATGAAATTTTATTCTTACGTGATTGACACCCCATTATTTTTTCTCGTTGATGAGAGATTCTTTTTAAATATCTCTTGTTTGATTTACCAAGAATTTCTACTGAGTTCATCAAGTCTCCTCTATATGAGGATATGAGATCCACCAAGAACTTTTGTCAAACCCATCAAATCTCCTCTATATAAAAATATGAATATCTATTGTTTGATTCATCAAAAACCTCTACCAAACCTATCAAGTCTCTTTTATTTGAAGATATTGAGGAGGCTATATCTTAATATTTTTTGTTTGATTCACCAAAAGCTTTCTTGGCAATAATCCACTACTTGCTCAAAGAGTATATGATCTACCAAGTATTCATAATTTATTGAGCCTAACTCATCACGTTTCTCTCTTCTAATGACGAGATCACACTTTTTAATATCTATTGTCAAAAGTCAACTACGAGCATTTACAAGAAGAGTCTACCATACTACTTATTCAATAAATTATTTTTGTCAATTATGCGCAATTAATTCATACCATACCCATGATCAAAACTCATAGTTATTACTCTGATATCAATTATTGAGAATATTCAATTCATATTTGTTTATTTGAAATTATATCTTAATCACAAAAATTAACTTATTAAATATATAATTCATTAATATATATACATATATATATATATTTTCAATCTTTTTCCTTCTATTCCGGTATGAAACTTTACTGTTACGCGAAATCACAAAATAAATCCCAAACAATCTTATGTTCCTAAACGGTATAACAATTTGAGCGTAAGCCAAACGCACTTTATAAAAGCGTAGAATATCCAAAAATCTTCCATTTTACACAAGAGGGTCATCAATCACACCCAAATTACATAAACTGCCCCTCATCCCCTCGCACCACACCTCCATAAGTAGACCTCCCTCCACCCTTTCCCCTCATCCCCAATCCTTACTCTCTCTCTCTCTCTCTCTCTCTCTCTCTCTATCTCTCTCTCTCTATAATTTTCTCTATCTAAATCTATTTTAATCTTTGTTTTAGTACTAGCATTACTAAAGACAAAATGGGTATTCTAAATGTGGCTTGCATCGTTTCCCTTCTGATCTCACTACTCGCACTAGCTCAAGCAAGAATCCCCGGAGTTTACACTGGCGGCTCCTGGCAAAGTGCCCACGCCACCTTCTACGGCGGCAGTGACGCCTCCGGTACTATGGGTATGCTTCTAATTTACCCCTCTCCTCCTCTACCTACCCACATTGGGTCCAATTTTCTCAAATTTTGAAAATTTAGTAGTAATTGCTCTTAATTATCTACGTACAGGTGGAGCTTGTGGGTATGGAAACCTGTACAGCCAAGGCTACGGCGTGAACACAGCAGCGCTGAGCACGGCTCTCTTCAACAACGGCCAGAGTTGCGGCTCCTGCTTCGAGATCAAGTGCGCAAATGAGCCACAATGGTGCCACTCCGGCAGCCCCTCTATCTTCATCACGGCCACCAATTTTTGCCCACCGAATTTTGCTCAACCAAACGACAATGGGGGATGGTGCAACCCTCCTCGAACCCACTTCGACCTTGCCATGCCCATGTTCCTCAAGATCGCCGAGTACCGCGCCGGAATTGTTCCCGTCTCTTTCCGCCGGTAAACAGTCTCTCTCTGTTACAATGCTTCTTTTCTCTCTCATGCTCTGTCCCCCCCCCCCCCTCTCTAATGCTCTGTTTTCTTATGATATAGTTTGGACTCTTTTATGTCTTATTTATAATCTAAATGTGTTGTTTTTAGCATCAAACCCATTATATACATTATTAATTGCATGATCTTTAATATTTATAAAATAAACCAATAAATAACGTGGAATTCTTTACTCATGAACAATAGATGAAATAAAAAATTGAACATCTCATCTTAGATGCCGTAAAAAATAATGTTCATAGTAAATAGTAGTGCCTCCACTCTTATATCCAAAAGTAAATCACACGAAATTTTTAGTCTTAAATTTCATTATATTTTACTAATATTTGCCATAATCTACTTTCTATTCTTTTTTGTATATTGCGTGAAAAACCAATTAAGCATTGGGAAGAACTGCCGCATAAGTTCATAACAGGTCGTTTTTAATTAGTATTTTTTTATAGTTATTAAAATGACTAAATTAACCTAAACGTTTGCAATTTATTACGCAGAGTGCCATGCCGGAAGAGAGGTGGGATCAGGTTCACAATCAACGGATTCCGTTACTTTAACCTGGTTCTGATCAGCAACGTCGCGGGTGCAGGGGATATTGTGAGGGTGAGCGTGAAAGGATCCAAGACTGGTTGGATGAGCATGAGCCGTAACTGGGGACAGAATTGGCAATCAAATGCTGTTTTGGTTGGACAGTCACTCTCCTTCAGAGTCACAGGCAGTGACCGTCGCACCTCCACGTCGTGGAACATTGTCCCGGCCCACTGGCAATTCGGTCAAACTTTCACCGGAAAGAACTTCAGAGTCTAAAACCCAAGAAAAATTACAAGCAGCAAACAAACCGAATAGACAAAACTAAACAACAATATTTCAAATATCCCGCCTTAATTTGCTTCCATATCTACCCATTGGCGCCATTTTCTTTTTGGTCCATCTTGATTGACTTATTGGGTATTGCAAAAGACGGACAGAATTATTAAGTGTAGTAGAAAAGGAGAGAGAGAGGGAAGGAGTAACTTTTTTGACTTCTTGATTTTGGGTTTAATGGGCGGTGTTTTTTGTTCTTTCTTTTGTTTTTGTTGTGGCTTTGAGGGGGAAAAAGAATGTGCTTGTAGGAGAGAGGGAGAGAGGCTGAGGCGGCTGCAAAAACATGCAGCCCGCAGCTACTTAATTATTAAGTTAATGGTGGCCAATGTATGAATATATATACTTTTAATTAGTTATGTATTGTATTAATCTATACCAACATTTAAGTGTGAATGTAGTAGCTATTGTTTATGATTTTTATGTTCATCTTTTTGCATTTTTGTGGGTGGATTAGTATTTTGAGTTTTTTTAGGTTGATAATCTCATATCAAATATATATTTAATGACATTTTTATATTTATTTTAATAATATTTTAAACTTTTAGCTAAACTTGTTACTCTAAAAGTGTAATTATTAGTCTCACACCATAATTATTATTTTGACATTATCACTAACTTTTTTTCAAGGGAATTAATATTTGTACCGCTAAAATTGTGCAATTAATATTGTACATTGTGTTAAAGATACAGTTTTATGTGGCTTGGAATGCTGTTCCTTGGTGGGGGAGTGTCTATTCTATTCGATTTTCGTCTGCGAGAATTTATAAAAAAATAATAATAATAATAAAATTCCCTAAGCATGCTTAAAAGACCTTAATTTAAGGCTAACGATTGGGGGAAAAATTCCCTCTGGCATGCTTAATTAGTTACATTGACCTCCTGTAGCAGAGACCAAGCAAAGAAGGCGGCATGATCTGTGAGAGAGAGAGGTAAACTTAGGAAATTAATATTTCCTCAATTATTTTTAATATTTTTATAGTTAAACCATCGTTATAGATATATAATTTAAGTCAAAATTGTTGCTATGTATCTATAGTAACGGTTTGACGGTAAACATATCATTTTTTACTGTAAAAATATCAAATTCTTAAATTTAATCCCAAATATGAGATTGAAATATACTTCAAATTGATAACTTGACGTTGAAGTTCACTTTGTCTTTGGAGTTTTCGGTGTAGTTGTTGCACAACAACGTTTTTGCCAAAGAATGCGGAGACTTTGAAGTTCAAATAGTAGAACCTAACCCAACAAACTGCAAAACTTGAATCACTATAAAGAAGCTAGTTTACTAGTTACTTCCAAGTTGAAAATTCAAATATTTTCACCCTCTAAATTGTAACATAATTGAACCCACAACTAAATCAAGATAGACCAATTTCATGTACTCCCTTTTTTAAATTTAGAGTTAAAATTTGTTTTTTAGTATGTTAACGATTCGATGTTTAGACAGACATAAAAATATCATTTTCTATACTTTACATAAACATAATATTACCATGTCACTATTATTATATAAAAAGATAAAAAAGTATTGATGTAGGTAGGGTTGGGTAGGGTAGGGTAGGGTAGGGTAGAAGAATGATCCCCATCCCTTGTTCGTTCACATGTGGGGTGGTTAATTAGTTGTTTCCCTCCAATCTAGAAGACAGAGGTCGTCGCTTTGGATTCCTTTTAGCTACTGGTAATAGGCAAAAAGCAAAGGTAGAGCTTTGGATCCTCCATTGTCACTCATCTATTCAGCCAAAACCACTTTTCTACTGGAGAATTTCGTTTCACGTCACAAATTGACACGGACAGAAAGGTTTGTTTGGTCCTTAATAATTTACCTTGCTGGCTTCCCATGTACAAATTTGTGCCCATCACATGCATGGTACCATAAAACAAATCACCTCTTGTGACTTTTGCCACTATTTATTTATAAAAGTAAATTTATTTTTTTACGTAATTGATGGTAACTGTAATTCCAAACGGCTGTTTTTAATCATAAATGTTTAAATCTTGCATACTTTACGTTCATATCTTACACGCATTATAAGTAGTACTCTTGCCAAGTGTACAATTTCATCCTCTTTTGAAAATTTTACTCCGATTTCTTTTTGTAAAATTTGCAATATTAATGATACATTTTTGATCTATATATATTCTTAAAAATAATAATTTATTAGTTTATTTGTGTGATGCAATAATAAAATTATGATATCAAAGTTGAAGATATTGTGTTAGTAAACTTATGAATTTTTTTTAATTATTTTTTGTTGGCAAATATTTTTTTTTTTTTTTTGTATAACATAAGTGGTATTAGGCAAGATATTTACCATAAGCCTCCACCATTCCTTCTTATTCCATAAATATATTCCTTTCCTAAACAATAGTGTGACATTTATTTCTTATAGTAGATGTGGACTTTGCTCAATACACCAGTTCTCTCCTCTCATCTTTTCATCTACTAGGAAACTTTGAAAATTCCCACACCAAACTATCCATGATTTGTTACCATATACATATAACTAGTAGAGAGAGATAGGGTTGTTCAAAATTTTCGATTTTTTCAGTTTTTTGGCGAATCGAATCCGTCCGAACCAGTCAGTTCGGTACAAAATCGACTGATCACCGATTCGACGTTTTGGGGGTCCGGTATATACCGGACCGAACCGGTTGTACCGGTTTTTTTTTTTAATAATAATAATTATTATTAATAAATAATTACTACTAATAATAAAAATAATACTAATAATAATAAAAAAAATATTAATAATAATGATAATTATTTTTGGTTAATAATCGGTACTGAACCGGTTAATCAGTTTGATATCGGTTCAGTACCATTTTTGATTTTGATATTTTTTTTTATACCGATTCAATTCGATTCGATTTTAACCGTTTGAATACTCCTAAACAAATAACCTAGAACACAGACATATAACGCTTTGGATTAGAAAAAAAGAAGTAAAATTATGTTTCTAGATAGGGGTACAACTGGCAGTCTGGCTTAGGTTGGTAGCAGGTGACTTTAGAGTTCAGCACAATTTCTGGAGAGAGACATTTGGGCGGCGCCCAACCCGTCACTGCCTCATGGGGTTGAAGTATTTTAATTTCTTGTGTTTGTAAGATATATTATTTTTAATAGGAATCCTATGTTTTGATATATATATATATATACTTTTGATAATTAGAGCAGAATTTTAATAATTTTAATTTTATCAAGATTAAATTTTAAAATTTCATATATTTAAAATTTTATGAATAGTTATTTTATTATTGAATCACGAGAATATAAACTCAAATACAAATTTTATTTTTATTATTAAAAAGTAAGATTTAATACTAAAATTCATATTATATTTTATTTTTTAATAAAAATTATGTTCGTAAACTTGTATCTATATGATAAAGCGGTTGTCGACATTATTGACATAACTGTGTCATATTTTTTTTTTCTTTTCAATTTTGTCTTTATAAGTTTAGTTATATTAGAAAACACGACAAGTGACATCTCCTCCCCCCCTCCCCCAAAAAGAATCTATAATCGTTTAGAACTCCAGTACGCTGGTCTACTGGATTGCTTAGTTCATCACGAATCAAAAGGAACAGCAGGAGGGCGCGGGCGCTTTTAAAAATAACAATTCTATCCGTTAAAAAAAAATAAAAAAGGGAAAAATAATAGGAAGAAAAAAACAGAAACTTACACTGATCAATTCATTACGAGCTGCCTGCATCTCGTCGTTGCTTCTCTCTCTCAAGTGATGAGAGATCGATCGGCTTAAAGCTTCCAGACCCTCAAGCTTTTCCTCCTCCTGCTTCAGATTTTTTATTATAGACTCCATTTTCCACTTCACTTCTGGATCCCCATTCTCACCCACCATGTTTCATGACTTCTACGTACAGCCCCTTCATTTGTTCTATCTCCTATTCTAACCGCTGCTTGTCATCAAGTTTCTTCTGGAGCTCAATAATTCGTCGGAGAAGGTTATACTTTTCTGTCTGCCATTTGAATTTAAAATACAATACAAGATGTTAGATATTTAAAATTCTTATCCGTCCACAATTATACTTCTGGAAACCAAACACACGTTATGAACTTCAGCCAACTTCAACATATTTTCATCAGCCTTCTTTTGCTTTTGCTAGCTCCATGATAGCTTTCTCATTCTACGTACAAACACAAAAGCTAATATTAACACTGGAAAGAATATATCGTTTGTTCTTACTTTTCTGTTCTTGTCTGATTTTATTATTATTCGATCTTAAATTCCAACAATACATAATTACCTTCGCAAGCATATTAATTGGACAAAACCAGTGGTGAATCATATGAAATGGACAAATATATAAAGGTGTCCAAACTGTCAGATTTCTACTTCCTTTTTCTTTTACAAACTGATAGAGGCAGAAAAAAAAACTATGTCATTAACTTTCTTGATTATTCAGTATGCTCACAAGAAAATCCAAGTATATTTTCAATATAAATGTTCCAGGATCGTGAAATATGATAGCAACCAAGGAAAAGTGTAGCTTGCCTAATGTTAGAACAAATACATGCTATGAATTGCAAAAGCATCAGCACCATAAAGAAAGCTAAAATACAATGGAAAATCATCACCCCTGCGGCAAGGGCGGAGACACACTTGGGCTAGGGTGGACTGTAGCCCGGGTGAAGGAGGAAAGGGGCTGTGAAGCAGACCGTTCTGTTTTAATTTTATTTGTTCACCCAATTGTGGATCAGACTTAGTAATTTACTTGAAGAATAGCTCAGCAACCCTTTTGTTTTAAATGTTTTAAAGTGGCGGTCCAATTAATTAACAGCAAATCAAAACCCAATTGCAAAGCAGGAGGATTTTTATAAGGATAGTCGCAGTTATATAATATAGGGAGAGAGAATACAGAAGAGGCGAGAAGAAGTATTTACAGAGGAGGCGAGAGAATACAGAGGAAGTAGTTATATAATATTTTTGGTTAGTGAAATTCAGAATTTACTTTATTTTATTTTTAATTAATTGGTACATTCAAGTAAGTATTTTGCTTATTTAATTATGAATTATTTAATTATGTTTTGTGTTCTAATTTCAAGCATGCTAGACTAGGTTATTTTATAGGGTTGAGGATGAGATATTTGGTTGATTCCATTGCACAAATTCATGCTAATTCGAGCTCAATTCGAGCTCGACTAAAAAAAATATAAGTGAAACTCGAATTCGTTAATAATATGATCCAAATTTGAGTACAAAAAATAATTCGAATAAAAATACGAGTAGAATCTGAGTAAGGTTATACTTGATTCGTTTAGGATTTAAACAACTCGAATTTTCAATCACGATACATACTCGATTGATACATATTCGAATAGATACTTGATACATTTACTTATAATATATACACAATTAAATAAAATTTGAATAATTAGTTATTATTTTTTATTATTTGTAATTTTAATTTTAATTTTAATTTTATATTTGTAAAATGCAATTATAATTATATTTTCTCATTTCTAAGTAAAATAATATGTTCAATTAATAATTATATGTATTATAAAGCTAGTTACTATGTGAAAACTCGAATTCGAGTTTGAATTTGAAGTTCCCGATTAGTTTAAATATAATTTTATCTGAGAGATCGAATTCGAGTAATGAAAATTCAAGTCGAGTCGAATCTGTGTAATTTTTTTTAAATATAGTTTGAATTCGAGTACGAATTTAATCCGAATCTAAGCAGCTTAAAATTCGAATCGATTTGACTCATTTTCGGCCTAACGAATAGTAATTAGTTTCGCCGCTAAAAGATTGTGACAGTACAATTTGTAGTCCTCGGTGATATATGAGTGCTAAGAAAATTAAAGATGTTATGTGTGTGTACACACACACACACACACAAAAACTGCAAATTAACTTGCAGAGTGGTAGCTTCGATTGAACAGTGAAATATGCCGGTTTCTTTTGTACTTTACTTAGCCATATCTATGTCCAATCCCATTAATATTTGCGGATCTTTATTTAATTTCCTATGCATGGAGCTAGGAAGGATTGGAATAGGACCATGCATTGCCTGTGCTATATTTTCCCCCAGGAGGACTTCATATTGTCTAGCTAGTTTTAATTTAATTAATTAGTTCATAAAGTGAATGGTTGCTGCATAACCATAACCCACAAATTATGAGAGATTTTTTCTTTAATTATTATTATTATGGGGTTACATGTGCAATGCACTAGGATGTTTAATTTTAATTATGTTGTATATAATTGTACTATTTTAAATTATTTATATTAAACTAATATATTTCATCAACATTAATTACAATATCAATAAATTTTGTATTCAATAAGTGAGAATTGAGGTCACATAATAAAGAAGAAATAAATATAAATTCACACTAATGATGAAAAGTAAATTTGAAACCATTTCCTAAGTTTTCACTTGTAACCCACAACAACAAAAAACTTGTGACAAGTTAAGATCTTATTGACTTCTATTTTTTAAAGTTTAATTATAATTCATTTTATTATATGCGTTTGTTATAAAACTACGTAGTATTATATATCATGTTATTTGAATTATTTCACGGCCTTAAATCACAAATAGGTTTGTTGGACCAAGCAAATTAAAATGGTTTGTATCCATGGAAAGTTCCAAATACCTTCGTGCTATCTTTTACGGGAGAGCAAGTAGTGCTGTCCACTGTTCACGAGGGAGTGAAGTGGTCTCCATGTTCATCAAGTCTATTCATTATAAACATTAATTTCATTTTATTTTTCACTCGTTCAATTAAAAAGGTCGGTGGATAAGAGACATTAGACCATAACATGTAAAATTAAAGATAATTACATTATTAGCTAAAAAATAAGAGACCGTGTGGCATCGAATGAGAGAGATAATAAATCTAATTAGGTAACTTATAATTTCATCTGTGAAATGATATTTTGAACACATAAATGAACGTTATAAATTTATTCCATAACATGTGTTTTTGCGTTTAAAATATCAAAACTCTTTTATTTTGTTAGAATTTAAGATCGAATCACACGGAAAATAAATGAAATACAGAAAAATAATAAATACACGATATACCCTAATTTACCAATTTAGTTAGTTATGATATATTCATTTGATGACTTGCGCGCTCTCTACAATGATTTATAAACTAAACAATGTTTACGTAATAATTAGAAAATTCTAACTGTTATATCTGGGGTTTGAATCTATAAGATGCAAAATATTTAAAAGACTCAAAATTGGGTTACTAATAAATTTCCAAATATATATTACGTTTTTTGATTATATTGTCATAATAATTATTAATTGGATCCGTAAAAATACGAGTAAATCTCTCAATACATTTAATTTATGTAAAAGAGCTAGGGTATGAGAAAAAGAAATGAAGGGAGCAGCAAAGTACAGTAGGTAAAGTAGTAAGAGTAGGAAAGATCGATGGGTAATTAGTTGAATGAAATGATGATTAGACTCATGAAGCGGCTTACACCAAGCTCCAGCTACGTTGTACTACTACTGCATGCAGCAGCCACCCCATAGCAGCCCACCCTTTACTTCAAAATAAAAATCTTGCCATCCACTCACTATCGACTCTATTTAATAATTATTGTTAATAGAGACTTTTATGTTTGTTTTTTCAAGTCATTTTCATATTTGATTGTGATTTGTGAAGGTAACACAAATTGACTCAAGAATCATGTATTTATGTTGATTCTTCTATTCATTTGATGATGCATAATTTAAGCATATTTCATGCAGATGTGTGAACCAAGTAGATGACTTGATTTAAAATGGCAAAAAAATGAATGCTTATGATTGAGACAAACGGGAATCTGTATATAAAAAATATGAAAACAACACAAGCAAGGTAGAAAGTTTAAAACCCATTAGCCAACACAGCCCATTGTCTCTAGGCAAAGGCTATTAAGCCCATCCTAGTTGGGCTAAGCCTGCCCGTTTGCCCAGTCTATTCCATGCTAATTAACAATAAAACTCATTGCATGCTTTCCTGTGAACTATTGATTGATACCGTTACCTGTTTATTTTTTTGCTTATACAAATACAAAACCACACAAAAAAGTTCCAGAACAAGGAGAAAATCAAGAATCAAATAAGAGACTTAATGGTTCTTGTATCTCATCTTAATTAACCATCAGGTACATTTGGCTAACGAGGTCTTAACTTAGTGCTTAATACTGAGACACTGTGCCCTTTAAGTCTCAGGTTCGATTCTCATTTAGGTAAAACTTGTTTGGTTTGTGATTATTTTCTCCATCTTCTGCTGAAACTTCATTGATTCTTGATATTATAATAATAATGATATCCTTGATACTTGATTATAAATTATATCGTGCTTCTAAAAAAAAATGGGGTTTAAAAAAAAGATAAGAATTTCTAATTGAAGAATAAAAAAAGCACTTTTATTGTGAGGAATTGAATATAAAACCTTATCAATTACGCATCCGCATCAATAATAATAGCACAAAATTCTGGAATATATATATACTATACTATTTAGGCTTTAGACCGAATAGAATATGTAAAAGTTCGGGAACTTTAATTTCACCATCTTTAGCTATAGGAGCATTAGCCCC
The DNA here is from genome assembly GCA_947179155.2 of Hedera helix. Taxonomy (NCBI): domain Eukaryota; kingdom Viridiplantae; phylum Streptophyta; class Magnoliopsida; order Apiales; family Araliaceae; genus Hedera; species Hedera helix. The sequence goes on along the minus strand of OX359276.1, from coordinate 40,276,735 downwards.
ACTTAACTGCATGCCCCTTGCAGTTATTGCCTCTATATATTTTCTTGTAGGTTTGAGTCTGGTTTGACAAGCAGCTTCTTTTGAACCCAACGAAAATCCTTGATTAGTAAAGGAGTAACCAAGTCATGAATCCTACCATGCCATGGTACTTTCCTGAAGTTCAATCGCAATTGATTTCATCCGTTGAAACTCCTAAACATTCGACAAAAATAGATTATTCAACATATAACAGGTTCACATTGATTCCTGAAGTTGAATCGCAATTGATTTCATCCGTTGCAACTCCAATACATTCCAAAAATTCAGCCTATAACGTAGGCTATTCAGACTATGAGTTCTCAAACGCACGCTATCCAGGCCATGAAAAAGCCTCATCGATTTCATCCATTGCAACTGCACTACATTCTTGTAAAATAGATGATCATTCCTATAAACCGGATTATTTATCCCACAACGACAAAATCTCACCGATTGCAGATCATTCAAACCAAATTCCAGCTTATTATCAAAGGTCTCGAGTGCAACAGCCAGAAAGGTCGATTTCATCTATTGCAACTGCACTACATTCCTGTAAAGTAGATGATCATTCCTATAAACTGGATCATTTAGCCCACTACGACAAAATCTCACAGATTGCAGATCAGTCAAACCAGATTCCAACTTATTATCAAAGATCTAGAGCGCAACAATCAGAAATGTCGATTTCATCTATTGCAACCGCACTACATTCCTGTAAAGTAGATGATCATTCCTATAAACCGGATCATTTAGCCCATTACGACAAAATCTCACAGATTACAGATCATTCAAACCAAATTCCAACTTATTATCAAAGGTATCGAGTGCAACAGCCAGAAAGGAGTAAGGCCGGTGCACCATAAAAATATTTTTATCCAGAAAGGATCAAAAATATAATTCATCCGAAACGCATGGATAATCAAAATAATGAGTTTAATTATACATATGATGATGGATTCCAGTGCAACACATCTACAATTTAGGGGTGAGCAAAAAATCAAAATTGGCAGCGAAACTGCACCAATAAAATCACACCATCGATTCTGGCGTACATGGCGGTTTGCGGTTTGGTTTCAGTTTCGATTTCGCTTTCTGCGGTCCATCGCACAGCACCAATAATGGTCAAAACAACGTCGTTTTGTTTTATTTTTTTTTAATTTTAAATTACATAGTGTTTATTATAATTTTTTTCCTTGTTTTTTGTTAATTTAGCATTAACTTCTACCGTTATCTCTCATATGATTATTAATTGTAGTTTTAAAAATTTTTAATTGTAAATTTTACTTAACTAATCAAGTTTTTTATTGTTTGATTGTCAGTGACATTTTTGTAATTACAGAGTTTTATTATAATGTGGATAAAGATGAATAATTTAATAATGATGGTTTTCGTGTATAAGCAATACGCTATCTACTTTTAAGTTATAAACAACTATTCGTTATAGTCTTATTTTACTTTTTTTAGTAGCTATTTTAATATCTTCTATACACATTTGTCTACACTTGAAAATTAGGTGATCCTTTTGGTGTTTGTATTCTTTCAATCATAATTTTTTGTATATGTTCAATTGATTTTAAAACTGAAACCGCACCGTACATTTCAAAATTGCACCGCACCAATCACAAACAGTTTCATGTGTAGTTTTGAATTTGTCAAACAACACTTAAGCGGTTTCATGTGCAGTTTGAATTTCAAACGGCACCAAACTCTACCACGCTCACCCCTAATGGATTTAGTTAACGATTGGGTTAACTTATATTAATTGAAACTAATTGGATTGGTTAACTATTTTTTATTTATTTAAGTTGGGGTAAAATTTGGACCCATAATTTAAAAAAGAAATATAGGTCCAACCGGGTAAACTATTTTTCAACCAAATTTGGTCCGAATAGGTTTGATTGATTCGACCTGTTCTCCAATCCATCCCATTTTTTTTCCGAATAAGTCTATGTACACAACTTAAAAAATAACTTAGAATATAATATTTTGATCTCAATTATTGAAAGATGGGATTTGACAAAAAAATTCGTGTCAGATTTTATTTTTAATAGTTGAGATCAATGTTATATCTAGTGTTATATCTAATATTGTATCCGAATATAGGATATGTATACTTATCTGCTCTGTATGAAACGCAAAAGAACAGCACTCTCAGCTATACCTATAAGCTAATACCTTTCCTCTGGTTACATACCTTCGTCTACCTTTTACAAAGAATTTTTGAGTCTTAAAGTTGCGATTTTTGTTCAATTATTTTGTTTCTAAGTTTTTTAAGGAACATAAAAGAAGAAAATGACAGAAGAAATTAATTATTTTCTTATCAAAAATTACTTTTTAAGAGGGAAACGGATTTGGATGAAAAATTAACACTATGAATCGAAAAAAGAAATTTTAATTTATAATATAAAAGAAAAAAATTAAAAAATGTATAAATTGTTATTTATAAAAGAAAAAGGAAAAATAGGTTTAAATATTTAGATTGTTAATTTGTTAATTTTATTCTATTTATAATGTAAAAGAAATGATAACGATTATAAAATATTTACTTATATATTTTTAATTTTGTTCATTTTTTAATGAAATTTTTTAGTAATAAAAGTTATCAAAATTTTAGTCCATTTTTTTATTTATTTAAAAGTTCAATAATAATAAAATTAGAAAAAAAAGATTTTTTTTGTGTGTCTATTTTAGAACCCCCTATCACAGTGTAAATAACATAAATAACTTTTTTATAATTTATATTATATTTTTACATATAAACACAACAAAATTTACATAAAAACAAAAAAAAAAAAAATATAAAATGATAATTATTTTTATAAACTTGGTAACAATATTAAAAAAAGTTATTTTCTTTTTTATCATAATTTAAATTTTTTGATTATTTTTTATTTCCATAACTCATAAAACCTACAGTGTCAAATTAGTATAACAAACCAAGAAATGAGAAAAGAAATATATTGGTCGACAATTAACAGTGTAAATAAATAAAATAAGAATATTAAAATAATTAGCTTATTTAAGTTGACTTTATGCTTTTATGTTACTTTCGTACACTTAAACAAGGTTTAAGGATATTTTTAGAGTGATAGTATAAAGTTTGAAAGAGAGAGTGTAAAATTTTTAGAGAGAGATAGAGGGAGAGAAAAGTATATATAAAAAAATTAAGCATTTAAGAATTTTTAGAAAAAAAGTGTACAAATAGGGATGAGCAAACAATCGAATTGTCCCCAAAATTGCACTAAAAATTACACAAACCGTACAAATTAAAACCGCATCAACAATTTGGACGTATGTGGCGGTTTTAATTGTTAAAAAATCGCAAATACTGTTTGAGTTTAGTTTCTAGGCAAAACTGTATATAAGAAACTGCACCGCACCATGCACTGTTAAAATAGAGTATATCAAGAAATATTATTATAATGTACAAATATTTAGAATTATCCCAAATTGTAATTATCTCTGTTTAGAATTTTCATATGTAATGATATATCATTATTCATATTTTTAGGTTTTATTTTGCTTTTGTTTAGACAAAACATTATAAGTAAAATTATGTGTTATCAAAGTGGTATTTAATATTGTGTGATGCTAAATTATTAATTTAAATTGCATAAAATTTAATTATTTCAATTGGTTTTGGAACCGAAACCGCACCAAATGAAACTGCACCGCAAGGTTCAAAACTGCACCACACCAATCATAAACGATTTCATGTGCGGTTTTGAATTTGTCAAACTACACCTAAGCGATTTTATGTGCGATACGGGTTTCAAACCGCACCATGCTCACCCTTATGTACAAACATTTTAGAGAGAGAAAATTTAAAATTTAGAGAGAGACTGTATAAAAAAATTTAGAAAGAGGAAGAATGTATAAAATATTAGATAGACACACACACATAAGTAATAATCTAAAAGAGAAACTTACAATTGAATTAATTTGATAAATAAAAAATATATAACAAAGATAACCCGTGAGTACTCGCACCGGTTCTAAGTTTATATAATTAAAAGTACAAATTTGATTTGGTTTCACAAATTTTTTATTCAACTTTTCTATTAATATTAAAATAAGTGCTATTCAAATTTGTATCAATTAAATACTATCCAAATTTAAAAAATATTCTTATTTCTAATATGAATAAAAAATGGAAGATTTTTTTTTTCATATTCAAATTAGTATAAGTACTATACAAATTTATAATAATTAAATATGTATTATCCAAATTTGTGAAGTATTACAAAGAAACCCAACTAATTTTTAATAATAATAAATAAATAAAACTTCTAAGAGAATTTTTATTTTTTATTTTACCAATTTAAATATAATTTTTAATCATAATTTTATGTAATTAATTAAGACAATATAACACATTATACTACATATTACCTCAATATATTAAAACTTATAATTATACCAAATCACACACTTAATTATATTAATAATATATATAAAATTTTTTAAACATAATAACTGTAAAATTAGTTAAAAGTTATATCTAATTCATTAATAACTAATTGTCATAACTAAATTAAAACTTATTAGAACTTGAGTTTCATATTTCTATTCAGATTAGAATTTCAAGTAAATTTTATCAATATAAACACTAATATAAAATTTTATTATAAATTTAAATAAAATTAAAATAATTATATTTTCATAATTATAATTAAATAAATATGCACTCCATTCAATATTTAACTTAATAATTGGTATAAGTAACCAATAATATATAAGTTAATATTTATTATTTAAATAAATATTTAATAATTTAATAACTATAATTATCTTTTTAAAATTTTAATTAATATTTATCTATTTAATAATATAATAAATAATTATTCCTACCGTGTTTCACACAAAATTAATGAGTTTGTCTCGTGATCTTAACCATTAGGTGAAGACATTATTGATGATTGGTACGGTTCAAAGGATATGTATATCTATTGAAGAATAAAAAATAAAAAAAGAAGAAGCACTTTTGTTGTTGGCAATTAAATATAAACATTATCAATTAAGCATCCGTATCAATAATTGCACAAAATTCAGGAATACATAGTATACTCCCTCCTTTTCATTATATAAGTCGTTTAAGACATGATTACACATATTAAGAAATATCATTAATACTAATGTTAGGCAATTAATGTTAATTTGAAATTCCATTATTACCCATACACTCATTAATTACTCTTCCTTCTCTCTCTCTCTTAATTATTTCATCTTTAAGGATAGAATAAGAAATGATTAAATTTGTTCTCCTAGATATATGTAAAACGACTTATATTTTGGAAAGAAAAAAACCCTCTAAAACGACTTATAGAAAGGGGGGAGTACTATATAGACATTAGACCGAATGGAATATGTAAAAGTTTGGGAACTTTAATTTCCCCCATCTCTATCTAGGAGCATTAGCCCCACTTAAAAGCCCCTTACAGTTATTGCCTCTACGAGCATTAGTCTTTTAGGTTTTAGCCTGTGGTTCGATACGCAGCTTCTTTGATTTGAACCCAACCAAAATCCTTATTTAGTAAAACGAAGTAAGTTTATTATATATATATATATATATAAGAGACTGTTCAGTTGATAACATTGTAAAAAAAATTTTATCTTTACAACAGATCTGAGTCGTTTATTATTGAATTTAATGGTTAAAAATTCTCCCGTCTACAATTTAGTTTCCAATATACCACAGTTTAATACTGCGGACGATGTTAAATGTCTAAAATAACCCAACATTTAATTTGAAAAATATACTGTCCACAATTTAATACTGCGAACGCTATACTTTTATATTTACTGTTTGTAGTATTAAACTGCGGACGCTGGTGTGTAAGACCCGTCAGACGCTAGATTTTTTTTTATAATACCGTCAGTATTATTAAACTATGGTCGGACATTAAAAAATTTATTTTTTTCCCTTCTTTCATATTTTGGCCAAACAATTTAACCCTAATAAAGGATAAAAAAAAAATAGAATGGCCATTAAACAGTTTTTTTTTTTCCTTTTCCCATATTTTGGCTATAAAATTTAACACTTATAAGGATAAAAAGGAAAAAAAATTTGGAAAATTTAACACTTCATGAACAAAATTGTGTAAATTTATAATTTTCATTAATTGATAAAATTCGTAAAATGGATAGCTAAAATAAAAGATTTAACAGCCATATCTCTTCGAATAAATATCTATTCTTCGAATTACTTCAAGTCCTATCTATTTGGCAAAGTACTTTACTTGTAACTAGACTTGGCAAAAAGGGCCCGAGTGTAATATCCCGGATATTTCACAAGATTTTTAAATAGGGTATTGATGATGAGATAAAAGTTGAAGTTTAAAACCTAGATTTGGAAAAGAAAAATGTGTAAAAGTGAGTAAATATTTTTCCTAATCTTTGTGTTAGGATTTAAATATGAGTGAATGTAGGTTTTAAATTTTTAAAAACCTGGGATTTGATTGTGTATGCTTTGAGCTATATTAATAATAAGGTAATATAATACCTTTAAAGTTCGATGAATGTATTTGACTAAAAGATATATTGTAAGAAAATTTTTATGAGGTATGTGAAAATTTATTAGGGAAATAAATTTCAATTATTGAGATATTTATAAGTTTAAGTTAAGATGTATATGTAGAGATACATATATACTTGGAGGTGCGCTAATTATATTTTAGCCGAGCGTGATAAATGATTAATGGAATTAATCATAAAGAATAAGATGAAACTTAATATATTAATTAAGCAAGCTTATGAGAGTTGAACATTGAATGATAAATTAAGATAGTCCCAATTAGTAAATTGGGAAAAGATAAGTTGTGTATTGTGGTGGTAATAAGTTTAAACCTAACCTAGAGGTCAAGTGATTTGAAATTTATTAGTAGACCAAAATGGATTAAGGTTAAAGCGAGTCAGATTAATATATAAGGCAAACCATATGGATATAGTGAACAAGCCTAAGCACTTGATAATTATAAAACTTGTATGTGTGACCAAGTTGTTAAGGTGGCAGTCTAAGATTAAAAAGGAACCCTGTGTGGTTGTAATTTCGTGTAATAGCGGTGTGAAGATAATGAGGTAATGTATACATGATAAAACTAGTATAATTACATATGTGAAGGTAATGTAGCAAATTGAAATGTCAAGAAATGACCAAAGTGGTCAAATAGTCAAAGTATGACTAAAGGAATTGAAAGAAAGTCAAGTTAAAACTCCAATTTGGAGTTCGGAAGAAAATTTAGAGACTCAGACTGCACCGTTGAGTTCAGAATGTCGAATTTAACAAGGAGAGATAGTAAACGCAATTTGGTGCCTGGGTTCACAATTTTGTTTGGTGCAGAATCTGAAATTTTTTCCTTCTATAAAGTTGTAGAGAATTAAATTTCGTGTGGAATGGACTTAAGATTTGTAATTTTCTGATAAACGTGCTAGTTACTATGAATTTTGGAAGATTCAGCACGATAAAAATCGGATCTGTTCAGATCCTGTCAATTTTGGTGCAGAATATGAAAATATTTTATTCTACAAAGTTATAGAGAATTAAATTTCGTGTGGAATAGACTTAAAGTTCGTAATTTTCTAATAAACGAGCTAATTTTTATGAATTTCGGAAGTTTCAGCGCATTAAAAATTAAAATTTAATTATTAAAAATATTTTTGTGCTGAAATCATTTCTAGACAGAAATATTGTAATATTATTTCTTATTTTTCTAAAAATTTTGGTAAATTATTGTGGAGCATGGGTATTTATTGTATTTTATGGTTATTTAAAGATAATGTAAAAATAAGTAGAAATTCATAAAAAAATCTATGAATGTTGAAAAATTACGAAACTTGGTGGAATTTTTTATAATAATATAAGATAAATATTGAAGGTGTTTGGGGGATACAAAAGTATGTTGAGTGATTATTTATATTTTAAAAGCTATTAAATAATAGTTTATATATATATAAATAATTACAGAAATTGTCGGGTAATCCAGAAATTATGAATATTGGTCGAAAAGTCTTGAATGATATTCTAGAGACTTTAAGATGATGATTGGACTAGTGTGATGTTGGGTTAATATTTTTTTTTATTTTAAATATTAATCCATTAATGTAAAAATTGAGATAGATTACCAGAAAATAAGTACGGGTGAATGGACATGTCAAGTTATGTCCGACATGTTAAGTGACATACGGTTATGTTATTAAACTAAACTAACGTGTTGGATTTATAATTGACTATATTTAATTAATATATTAAATATAGGTTATACGATGACGGTTTTGGCTGAGTTATACTAATCGGTGAACTACGGACCGATGCAAATTCTTCAGTACTTGTTGTTACTTGCTTATTTGTTGATGCATGATAAATTGATCAAATGCATATGAAATTATGTGTTATGTGATTACTTGATAATTTGATCAATGTGTGCACTTGATGCAGTTATGTGAGTATCTCTGAAGATGTTTAATGTTTGATCTGAATAGCTGTTAAATCATAATGAATACGGTATATATAAGATGATTTGTAGAAATAGTTACACAATACGTTAAGCATGACACACACATAACATGTTAATTGTTATATGTTACATGAAGCATGAAATGTGTAAACTGTTGAACTTGCTGAGCCGTTGTGCTCATCCTTGCCCAATATTAACATTTTGCAGGTGAAAATGAGAATCCTAAAGTATCGGGATATAATAGACTTATGTTACAACATCAACTGAAGTTATAATGTAATTATTTTAGATTTCTGATATAATGATTCATTGTACTTGAAATTATTAAGGTTTATGGTAATTATTAATATGTCAACAGTGTTATAAGTCCTGATCGGACTGTTAAAGGGTTACTTAAGCATTTTAATTATACAGGTGTCTAATTATGGTATTGATTGAATTATGCCAAAAATTCTAAGCAGATAACAACTGAAGTCCGAAGTAATATTAAATTATAAATTTTGAACTATCATACGTTTACAATTGGGGTGATAAGTCAAACCAGATAATAAATGAGATTGACAGTAAAAGTAAAAAGTAAAGGTTGTGATCCAAGGACTAGGATCGAGATGTAAAGATTTTAAATGCCAAAATATTTTAATAGAGTGATAATAAATAAATAAAAATCTATACCAAAAAATTTGGTTATTGATGTTGTAAGTCAATTAACAGATTAAATAAGGTGATCAAAGGTTTATATACGAACCGAAATTAAGGATAAGTTTATGTAAATTTCGGGGTCATTACACCGAGCCTGCGGGCTGGTTCAAAAAAAGTGGGCTATAGGCTTTTATATTTCAGCCCAAAAAAAATGGGCCATTTTGGCCCGGCTCGTGGCTCAATTTTTTTTATTTTTTTTTCAAAAAAATTAAATACATCAATATATAAAATAAAAATAAAAAATAACTTAATTCATTAATTATTTAGATCAATTTATGGAACACAACGTCTATTTATTTGTTCAAAGAACTATTATCTCCAAACTTATGACTATTAGATATAAAAGAACTTAAATAAAACAAAATTTAAAATATTATTGATTAGCCAATGTTAATAAAAAATAATAATTAATTATATTTTTATATACTTGCATATAGCAGAATAATGAGAATACGTTACATGTATAATTAAATAATTGTCACTATATAAATACATATGTGACGCCCCAAATCTAGGCCTACACAGCCCAAACTTGAGTCGTCAAAAGACTACAACAAAATTATTACAACAAAGCACAACGTACAACAATACAGTGTATAATAATAATACACAACTAAGTCTTCACTATTATTGTCACACTATTTTACAACACGTGAAGACTACGACAGCTATTCCTCGGACTCTCACTCCATCCCCCGGCTAGACCCCGTTATGTTTTCATCTCCTGTTGAAAAACAATGGAACAAAAGAAAGGGTGAGCTCAAATAGCCCAGTAAGAAATATCATGACTAAGATAATGACGAATAAATTATCATTAGTCTTCAACAGTTGAGTTCTGACTACAATAGACTACAAGGTTTATATCAAAAACTGTAGTTAAATTCTTAAATAATGTTCAGATCAATAATAGCAGCGGAATGAGCAATCTATTAGAAGAATAATGCAAACTATAATGTCCACTCGCTTCTCTTTTTAGTAAAAATATCATCAACTTTTATCATCTGAAATACCATTAGTCAAGATAATACAACTTCACAGTTCCTGGTCATAATCATGCAGATCAACAGTTCATCTTTGCACTACGGGCCAAAGACATTCAATATAACACCAACGGTCATGATTATACCAGATTCAGCCTTTGGTCATAATCATACCAACCAACAGTTCATCTTTGCACTACGGGCTAAAGAGAACATTCACCACGTGCCATAAAAGACACCGAACAGATGTATCGCCTTTAACCTAGTATATCGCCTTTAACCTATCATCTGTTCAACAATTATATCACATCTGTGCCCCCGGCCACAGATATTCACAACAGCTTGATTCTTGATGATTAATACAATTAACAGTGACACAAATGATGAACAGAAGAACATGATAAACAATAAATATCAGAAGTTTACTTTGTGCAGATTCAAATAATGTCCAAATTGCCAACATGATGTGGAGTGAAATTTAAAAATGATATTCAAGATCCACAGTTCAGAATAACGATTACAGTTCAATAGAAATGTTCAAAAAAATAGGAAGGTTCAGTTGAAATAATGAAATTCAATTATTATGGAACATATAATATTTTCAGGAATTATAGAAGCAATAGTTCAATAATAAGTTTCGATTTAGGTGTATGAAAGAAAATAATATCCCTTACCGTAGCAGGTTTGATTAACAAAAGGTGAAGGAAATTAATATCCCTTACCATAGTAAGTTTGAATAATGGAAGATGAAAAAGATGGTATCCCTTATGAGTATAAAGGAAAATGATATCACTTACGAATATGGAATAAAAGTGTCATGTGATAATTCATGTAGACAAATTATTTCCACACGAGACAAATAAAAATGGTTATTCACCAACAGGCGGTAAACCGCGCCGTAAGGTTATTCCCACAATTTAATACATGGAAATAAATGGCACAAGAAAGAAACGATATTATTTTCGAGAATCAAAGAATGATAATCCCTTCAAGTAAGAAAGAAAATAATATCCATTTATGATGATGAAAAGAGTGATACCCCTTACCGTAATAAGTTTAAGAGTGTGAAAAGAATGATATTCCTTACCTTAACACGTGACTGGATATTGATTTAAATGAGGTTGATCAACCTATATATTTATAATATAAATTAGTAATTACCACATATAAATTTCAAGGTGTATGATAATTCATATATTATGAACTATCAAAATTATATATATTTAACATAATTTTTGTAGTATAATATAACAACTTTAAAATAGTTTTTAAAATAATATTTCAAAATAAATCTTCCAAAGAAAGCTTTTATAAATGAATCTTCTCAAAGAAGAGTCTTCTAAGGGAAGATTTGTGAATACCGTGAAAAATAGGAATTTATGAAATTACTACTCTTTAATAAAAGACTTACTTGAAAAATTCCTGCACTCCTTTTGGCTTTCAAACTCTCAAAATAACTTTACTATTCTCAGAGAAAACTTATAAAATTCTTATAGAAAAATTTTATGTTTTAGGTGTGATTTTTCTATTCAGCTGAACAAGCTATTTATAGGAGAAAATAAGGCACTATGCGTGGTAGGTGAACAGAAAAAAAAATTCAGCAAAGGCTGCTGCGCAACCTCCACCAACCCACTTCAGCAAATTCACATTTCTCACATTTCATGTGGGTCCCACATGTTTCTTACTATTCACGTCACTATTCACGTTACTATTCACGTCACTATTTCAAATAGTAAAATTAATTATTTTATTTTTTATTTATTTATTTATTCTTCCTGTGAGTCCAACATATAAAATAATGTTACCACAATAATGTAAGAAACACGTTACATATTTTTATTAATTTAATAATATAAATTATAGTGTATTTGCTACTGTGACAATTATTAGATTCAATAATTTTAAACTACAGTGCACCAACAATTATTGAGTCGATGATATGAAATACAGTGTAATGACAATTATTGAATCAATAATGCAAAATACTGTGTGACGACAATTATTGAATTGATAATATATAATATTAAGCAGTGACAATTATCGATGAAATGATGCGTAACAGTTACGGTGTCAATATATATGAAGAAAAATTAAATTTTATATTTCATAAAATTTGGGGTCTTACAACATACATATGTGGTGTGCTTGTGGTATTATTCTAGCATTTTTTTAAAATTAGTCACTTGATATTTAATTACAATTATTAGTTTCACATATTTAATCAAATAAATAATACCCACAATAGTTTATAATGTTAAAATTATTTCTTAATTAAAGTATTAAACATAAGTTTTTTTTAATATTTTTTGTTAATAAGTACATTTTTATTGAATAAAATAAATTGTATGCTATGCTCAATAGCCCAAAATCAAAATATCATGTTATGTATCATAATTGTTATAATTTTTTTTAATAAAATAATCAATTGGCCTTCGAAGTTGCCACCACCCCAACCATCACCACCACCACCACCACCACCACCATTGTATCTGTCACCGTCGTCGCCGCCGTACCTCCAACTTGCAATGTATCATTTTGCAAAATTACACGAACTAGAATTCTAATAATGACCATCATTAACTCGCCGATAATGTGTAAAACTAAGGCCAAAATGAATTGGGATTGAAGAACATGGACAACATTGATGCCCATAAAAAATATAGATTTCTTTTGTTTATGAAAGTTTTAAGAATTGAAGAAAAGTAAATAACGATTAATCTTACTTATACTGGACTGATTACTCAGATTCAAAGAGTTGAGATAATTTTCTCGCCATTAATGGGGAAACGATTGCTACTCTAATAGAATCGTTTGAAATTCCCCAAGTTGACTAGAAAAAAAAAACCCAAGTTGACTAGAAAAAAAAAAAACTAACTCACGTCCACGGTATTAATTATTAAACTGCGGACGAGGGAGCCATTAAAACGACGTCGTTTAGAGACGTCCGCCCATTTTCTCTCTTCGGCAGTTTAATAATTCAGACGTTGTTCGCTTAAAATTTCTCACGTTAACTGCCAAAAACGGAGACAACATCCGCAGTATTAAGTTGTGGACGGGGAAAATTGGACGGACGTCCTTAAACGATGTCATTTTAAGGGCTCCCTCATCTGCAGTTTAATATTGCGGTCGTTGTCGTTCCATTTTTCTTCATCCGTAATTTAATATAGCGGATGTGAGTTTAATTTTTTTTTTCCAGTCAGCTTGGGGAATTTTAAGCAATTATGTTGGGTAGCAATCGTTTCCCCGTTAATGGGGAAGAAATTATCCCGACTCTTTGAATCTGAGTAATCAGTCCAGTATAAATAAGATTGGTCATTGTTTAATTCTCTCCAATTCTCAAAACTTTCAGAAACAAAAGAAATCTCTATTCTTTATGGGCATCGATGTTGTCCATATTCTTTAATCCACATTCATTCTGGCCTTAGTTTCACACATTACCGACGAGGTAGTGATGACCATTATTTGAATTGCAGAAGATCGACTATACGAACTCCCCATATGGTTAAAGATGTACAATTCCCTGTTGTTGAACATATAAGATGTTATAATTCCCTGTGGTTGAACATACAAGCCTGTGGTCTAGCTCGTGTAACCTTATAAAATGATACATTGGAGGTTGGAGATACTATATACAGACGTCTATATCTTAATCCACTAATTTAACATCCTTATCATGAAGATATGAAAGAGTTATAAAGCCAAATAGCTACTTAGCCGAAGGGATAAGACTGTTAGATATTTTATTTCAATTATCTATATGAACTGTTAGATCTTTTATTTCAATTATCCATTGCATGAACTTTTTCAATTAATGAAAATTACAAGTTTACACAATTTTGTTCATCTCTTATTTGTTTAATACTGGTGTATGGTCAATTTCAAAAAAAAAATCCCTTATAAGTGGTAACTTTTTTTGCCAAAAATATGGAAGAAGTGAAAAAAAAAATTGTTTAACCCATCCGCAGTATTAAACTGTGGATTAACTTATCTTTTAAAAACTCCATGGAGTGAGGTTACCTCGTCCGTAGTATAATAATGCGAACGGTATAATTTGTTTACCCGTCCACAGTATAGTTCTATAGACCTATGTTATTATGCAAAACAATGTCGTATTACTATTAAATCAACGTCTACAGTATTAAACTGCGGACTGAGGATTATTAAAGCTATTAATTTTCTATTTCTTCTTCGTACTATCGTTGCATATTTATGTTATCTAGAATGAATGAGATACATGCATGACTAAATAAATGGAATGATTTTTTCCAATGGGGTGAATTGTTTTCTCATAGTATGAAGCACGAGAGACAATATACTGCGGTATATCCTTCCAATTGTTTAGCCATGATTTTTTCTCATCAGCCCAAATCACATGAATCAGAAGAATAAGAATACGTAAGAAGAAATAACAAAACTTAATAGCCTTAAGCTGACCTTTCCAGATCGCTACTGTCAAAATGAGATGAGATCCAAAATAATTGGTACGAACAATGAAGAACACAATTTTATAATTTTCCTAGCGACTCTCGTTAAAGCGTCGTCGTTTTAATATTTGGTCAGCATCCGCAGTTTAATATTGCGGACGATAAATATAAAAGTATAGCGTCTACAGTATTAAACTACGAACGGTACATTTTTAAATTGAATGTTAGGGTTATTTTGGATATTTAACACCGTCCGGAGGATTAAACTGCGGCATATTGAAAATCGACGTATGCTTTTATTAGTAGCGGACAAGAAAAAAAATACATATCATCAGCTACTAATAGTAGCAGATGCTAATCAGAATAAGGGTTTAGCTTTATTAACCAAGATTTATGATTTATTAACAAAGATTTAGGGTTTATAAATCAGAGTTTAGGGTTTATTGACTAAGATTTATAATTTATTAATTAGGGCTTAGGATTTATTAACTAGGGTTTAGAGTTTAATTTATAATCTAATATTTAGGGTTTGAGTATCAAATAGACGTTTGCAACTATTAATAGCAGATGTTTTAAAAAAATTTAAACGTCAACTTCTAATAGTAGCGAATATCCATTTTCAGCTTTTAATCTTGACCGTTGCTTTTTGTTATGTACGGTATAGATGGTGTTTTTTTATTTTTGATCCATAGGCCATAGCAATTGCTTGCTATGAATCATACCCCATATATATATATATATATATATATCCACACAGAGCAAGCCAACATGCACTCAAGGAGTAACTATTTGAATCCTACCATGGCATGGTCTCCTGAAGTTGAATCGCAATTGATTTCATCCGTGGCAACTCTATTATATTCCAAAAAAAATCAGGTTATTCAACTTCTAACAGGTTCGCACGGATTTCATTGATTGCACCTGCACTACATATATGATTCCTATAAACCAGATCATTTAGCCGATGAAAAAATCGCAGATATAATTTATGATCAGACTCGAGCTTATTTTCAACAGTCGATGAGAGTCTCACGGTTTAATCATTGAAACCAGACTGGTGCTTATTATCGAATGTCTCAAGTGCAACAGCCAGAAGGAATTAAGGCCAGTACACCACATGAATATTTTTATCAACGAGGGATTGAAAATAGAATTCGTCTGAAACACAGCCACAGGGATAAACAAAATAATGAGTTTAAATATGCATATGATGATTTAGAAAAAATATATATAAAAAAAAAAAAATAATAAAAAATATATATATATATATATATATATATATATATATATGCATATAATGATTATGATAAATTTGATGATTATGATGATTGATAGCCTCAACAAAATAATGAGTTGAGGTTAACAAAATAAATTTCGAATGATTAGACTCATCAGGTGGCCTACTCCAAGCTTGAAGTTAAAGCATTACTGACGATTGGTACGGTTGGAAGGATATGTACTTTTCATTAAAAAATAAAAAAAACACCTGCTAAGTATAAAATATTATCAATTAAGCATCCGCAATTCCGCATCTATAATTGCAAAAAAAAAATGGGATATATAAGACCGAATAGAATATGTAAAAGTTGTCGACTGTTTGGGAATTTTCACCCATTTCTCGCTAGAAGCATTAACGAATAATTATTGAGTGGTATTTGAATATTTATCATGTGATATTTTATATTATTTATGTATTATTATTTTAATATTTAAAATAAAATAATTTATTTAAATACTAAAGTAATAACACATAAATAATATAAAATATCATATAATGCGAAACATTTAATAATTTTTCCCACTTACCAGCCTTACAGTTATTGCCTCCATATATTGTCTGTGGGTAAAATTAGCACTTAGTCTATTATACTTGTTTTGTTTGAACTAAAAAAATTACAATCAGGTAATTGAACTTTTAAAAACACTGCAATTATTTCATTTCGTCAATTTTTTTTAGACAAATGTCAAATTGACTACACTAATTTCTCTTGTGGCTTTTTTAAAGAAAAAGAAAAATTAATCACTAATTATGTAGCCCATCCAGAACCTCTTCTCCGTCTTTGTTAAACTTGTTTATTTAAAAATATTAAATCAAACTAATTTTCAAAGTCGCCGGCGATAAAATCCCCTGAAATTGACCCATTTCGAAGCCTTCAACCATACAAAAGTAATGACAACTAGGGGAATGTTTATAGAGTTGATTTCGAGCGTCTGTAGTTGATTTGTACTTGAACTGATGAAGAAATTGGCTAAAAATTACCTCCGCGATAAGCAGTTCGCTATCATACTTTTGAGGTGAGATTTGATCATTATTTTGAGTTTTTTTGTCGTTGATTACAAGCTCTAATGGAATTATTTGATGTGGTTGAATCAAGTTTTTAGGATTTTTTTGGAGTTTTGCGATTTATCAGAATTTGTGGATTTTGGGGTTGATTTTGAGATGATTTGGTGATGTTTGAGCTCCTAATCTTTTCGAAATTGATCAAGGGACGAAGCCCAGTGGATAAACAACCCAAAATAAATGGATTTGAGAGAGAATTTTCAAGCAATGTCACTACTTTTGTCCTTCCTCTCTACTCTATGCCTCTTCCTCCCTCTTTCCCGTTGACCTCCTTCTCCCATCCCAGTACCCCTGTCCCCTGCACCCCCTCCCCCGAGTTTGAGAAGTTTTAAATCATTCATTCAATAGATTTAGTAGTTTTTTGCTTACACCATTCAATTATTTTCATGGAATCCCATGAACCTTTAGTTGTAGACCTGCAGTAGCAAATTTGGGTCTAATGATTTGTAGTACATGAAATTAATACCCAAAAACTCGGCAAGTCAATAAAATTATCGACACCCATATGTTTTTCTTTTGAAACAGACACCTAGATGCTTGGATTGAGAAAGAATTAATTGGGTGGTGGATGAGCAGATAAGTGAGAGCAAGAGAAAGAAGAAATTATAAAAGATGAGAAGATCGGAAAGAAGGAGAAGAGAGAGAAGGAAAAAGAAAATAGGAAAAACAAATTATAAAAGATAATGAGTTGGAAGTTTTGTCATTTTCATTTTAATTAGTTGTTATTTTTTAATATTTTATTATCATTATTATTTTTCATGTAATTAGTGTTTTGATTTCTTGATTATATTTGTGCTGCCATGTAAGACAGAGATAACGTTCGTCTAATTAATTTAACAGAATAATATAATTTCATAATTTTAAATAATTTAATCGAATAATTGTAATTTTTAAAAGTTTGTCACTATTACATAAAATGTGACAAGTGGGGGAAAACATTAGTTTTGCCGTTGTGTTTGTAAGTTCGAGTCTGTGGTTTGATAAGCAGCTTCTTTTGAACCTAACCAAAAACCCTTTTTAGTAAAACAAATAAAGTTTATTTTGTCTATTCATCCCACAACTTGCACTCAAAAATAAGCATTTGAATCCTACCATATATGCCATGGTCTCCTGAAGTTCAACCGCCATTGATTTCATCCGTGGCAACTCCATCACATTCCAAAAAATTAGATTATTCAACCTATAACAGGTTCTCATTGATTAATTCATCGATCGCACCTGCACTACATGATTCCTATAAACCAGATCTTTTGGCCCACCACAAAATTTCATTGATTCCAGTTCAAGATGAAAGAATATCGTTTTATTATTCAAATAAGATTGATACTTATTATGAAAGGTCTCGAGCTGTTCAAGAGTTAATCTTGAATTAATTTTTTTCTTTTTTTGTTGTTGCTAAATTATCAAGAGTTAATCTATGGTCAAAGTCGCGCTTATTTTTATATGTCTCAAGGACAATAGTTAGAAAGAGTCGCACTAATTGCAGCTCAAGATGAAAGAGTACCATTTAATCATTCAGATCAGACTAATGCTTTTTATCAAGGGTATTGAGTGCAAGAGCCAGAAAGAGTCTCACCGATTGCAACTCATGATTTAATCTATGACCAAACTCGATCTTATTTTCAAAGGTCGCATGGGTGACAGCCAAAAATAGTTTCACTAATTGCAATTCAAGATGAAAGAGTACTATTTAATCATTTAGATCAGACTAATATTTATTATCAAATGTCTCAAGTGCAACAGCCAGAAAGAGTCTTACCGATTACAGCTCAAGATTTAATTTATGACCAAACTCAAGCTTATTTTCAAAGGTTTCATGAGAGACGGTCAAAAATAGTCTCACCGATTGCAACTTGAGATGAAAGAGTACCATTTAATCAATTAGATCAGACTGATACTTATTATCAAATATCTCAAGTGCAACAGCCAAAAAGAGTCTTACTGATTACAGCTCAAGATTTAATTTATGACCAGACTCGAGCATATTCTCAAAGGTCTCAAGGGCAATAGTTAGAAATAGTCTCATCGATTGCAACTCAAGATGAAAGAGCAACGATTAATCATTCAGACAAGACTGATGCTTATTATCAAATGTCTCAAGTGCAACAGTCAAAAAAGAATCTCACCAATTACAACTCAAAATTTAATTTATGACCAGACTCGAGCATATTTTCAAAAGTCTCGCGAGCCAAAACTAAAAAAAATAAGTTTATGTACACAACATAAAGTACAACATGGAATACAATATTTCAATCTCAACCATAAAAAAATAAGGCTTGTCACAAAAATTCGTATTAAGTTCTATTAATTGAAATATATGTAGTATTTAAAATAATATTTAATTATAATGTATCTGTGTAAAGTTATCCAACTAAAAATAATCTCACGAATTGCTTCAGCTCACGATGAAAGAGTACCGTTTAATCAAATCAAATCTCACTACCAAACATACTGCATGCGGTGGTTCACGTAATGAGATTGGTAATAAATAGAAATAGAATAGAGTTGAAACTAGCTACTTCATTACCAAAACATTAACTAATTTCTATTCTATTTATTAGTTTTGATAAGTGTGGACATTATTCTTATAATACTATCAAATGTCATGCATTCATATAATTCACAATTATAATAGAACTCAAATAAAATTACTCACCCCATCATAAAATATAAGACAACTTTTTTTGAAATGCATTTGAAATAATTTTAAATTGATAATGTTAGATGATATAATTATATAAAAATTAAAATTATTTTAAAAGTAATAATCCCTTCGATTTTGTTTGAAGTCATTTTGAAATATTTTTAAATTCACAATTGATATGAATTAATTTACAATACACTTATGAAAACTACAGAATATCTAAATAGTGCTACTAATATAACATTATTGTTTTTAGAAATTAAACTAATTATATTAATTTAAATTAAAAAAATCTCAAATTAATTAACATATATTTTGGAACTCATTCTTTTTATCCTTTTCTTTTTGAGAAAACTCTTCTTATCCTTGATCGCCTATCAATTGTATTATATTAAAGTTTTAACAATGTAAATCACATTTTGCTTTGGTAGATTTTATAAAAGGGATGATAAAGACGGTAAACTCTTTAATTTAAAATTAATTAACAATAAAAAAAGTTAACTATAATTATTATGTACTAAGATTTTTTTTATTTTTCCCCCCTTTCTATTCTTTTTATATTTAGACATCGATAGACCAATTGACGCGGTCTTTTATGGGAATCCAAAAATAAAACAGTAAGGCTACTTCTTTATTTAAAAATTAAAGTATTATTTGTATTTCAAATTTTATAAATTTTTATTATACGTAATGATTTATATAATAATTTTTTATAACATAGTAAATTCTATAAAGTAATTAAAATTGAAATTCATCATTTTATAAAAAAATATTATATAAATTATTATATATACATGTAATTAATATAAAAAATTTAATATATAAAATCGTTAAATATATCATTTCCCATGAAAGTTTGTACAGGCTAGTAAACAGGTTTTTGCAAGAGTACCAACACTTGTTCTTTTCATTTGAAATCAGAGTAACTTCTACGAAATCTATTAATCCCTCCACCGGAATTTACTTGTCCTAATTGATTTTTTTAATATCAAATTAATTAGTTTTAATATTAATAATTAAAAAATATATTTGATATACTTTTTTATGATAATAATTTTTTACTTATATCTAATAAACTTGAGAATAATTTTTTAATTCTAAATATGATTAATTAAATTATAAAAAATTAATTAAGACAAATAAAGCTAAATGAAAGGAGTCCTTTACGAAAAATGTCTAAATAACTGCTTGTTTAAGACTTAATAGGGTTGAATGGTTGAATCAGTCAATCATTTAGTGCGTTTATTTTGGTATGAATGGCTGAATCGGTCAAATTTTTAGACTGAATGACTAAGTCTAATTTTTTTGACTGAATTAATATCCCGGCTAAATGAAATTTTAAAATTTTAAAATTTTAATTATTTTATTAAGTAATATTAAATAAATTTATAACAATTTTAAATTTTTTCAGATGAGTAAAATAGTAAAAATATATTATTTAGAAGTTTCACACATGTCAATTATCAAACAACTTTTTTCATTCAGTGTTCAGAATTCTATTTTATTCAGCTTATTCAGATTACTTAAACATTCAAAACTATTTGATTCAGTTTTTATTAAACACTCCTATCTGAAAATAGCATGAGCAGGAGTCCTTCTTCAAAATATTTACAATTTTGCCATCTGATACAACTTTGTCATTATTATTATTTTTTTCAAAATCACTTGTTGTATTTTTTTGGGTTTCCTCTTTACTTCTAACAATATTCTTCAACTTATTTTAACATAAAATTAATAGTTCCATCTAATAACAAAATAATATTGTCGTTTGATACTTTAACTTTATTAGATTACTATATTTTACTATTTTCTTCAACAAATTTGTCTTTTAATTTTTTTAAATTATTTATTATCTTCAAAATTAAAATATTTGTGTTAATTTTGAATTTTTAAAAATGTAACAAATTCATTTTGAAACATAAGAAATGGTATTACTTTGTAACAAAAAGAATAGTTTTAAATATTATTCTCTTTGTTTCACAAAAAAAATGAATTATAAATATTAATATTTTTTGCTCTTATTTATGTATAAATAAATAAGTTGTTTGTTTAGTGGTAGTGGCATGCTAGAAATGGTATTTACTTTGTAACAAAAAGAATAGTTTTAAATATTATTCTCTTTGTTTCACAAAAAAAAAGAATTATAAATATTAATATTTTTTGCTCTTATTTATGTATAAATAAATAAGTTGTTTGTTTAGTGGTAGTGGCATGCTAGGAAAATTGTGATAAATTTTTTGAAGGCAATGGGTCATTTTATACTATTATAAAAAATAAAATTCATTTTAAAGCAAAATAAAGTTGATAAAAATCAGGGCCGGCCCTGAGGGGGTGCCGAAGGGGCGACCGCTCAGGGCCCCCAAATTTAGAAGGCCCACAAATTTTATTTTATTTTATTTTTTACTAAAATACGAAATTTTTTTGTGTATATGTATACTTTAAAAAGAAGATATTGTTATTTTAATTAATGATGAATTTTGATATAAATTGTGCTTTATATATTAGTGTTCATAAAAAAAAAATTATATGCGAGAGAGGGCCCCTATTTTTTTTTTTGCACAGGGTCTCTAAACTCTCAGGACCGGCCCTGATAAAAATTATACTCCTTTTAGAACACTAAGAACAATTAGGTGCATAATTCTTTTAGATCGCGTTTTAAAATGACTTTTATTTATCTACTCCCTCAAATTCTTTTTCTTTTTCTAGAGAGAAAAAAAATATTTCTTTTGTAGAGTTCAAGAAAGGACTAATTACTTAATTTATCATCTTAATTCTTATCATTAAATATTAATTTATTTCTTTTCATCCTTTGTTTGAACCCAAATAAATACCATAATTAACTTGGGTTTGAAGTATGTGTATGAAATATATGCATTTTAGGATAAATCATTATTTATGTAATATTTTGAATTTAATTTGTACTTTTAGACATTTTTTAAAAATAAAATCCTAACATACTCTTATACAGTTTTTTTTAGAACATAGAGAATACTTATTTATCCCAAAATATAAGATCAATTTTAAACGTTTTCAATCCAAACTTTATTTAATTTATTTTAAATTAAATAAATTTTCTAAGTAGCATTACTTTTTATATAATTTATAATACTAAAATACTATAATAGAAAAATAAAATAATATTATATCAAATTTCAATTTTAAAAAATCTCAAATTGACTTTAAAAGGTATATAACATTTAAAAAATAATTTTAGTCCATTTTTTTTTTAATTCACATAGCATCTATAATAACTAATATGAGAAAGTACAACATGTAATATATGTAACATCTAAAAATTTAATTAGATAAACAAATGAATCTCAGGATCTGTTTGGATAATTTATTTTGAAATTCAATTTAATTTGTAACTCTATAGAATTATAATTCATTGATTTACAAAATTAAAACAACACAATTCTATTGTTTGGTTAGCATATTGATTTCATGTTGTATTTGTGTTAAAATTTAAAAACTATTGTTTGGATAGTTATTGTTTTTGTATTGTTTTCAATATCAAAAATTTAACATAATTAAATATATGAGTTATAAAAAATAATTATTATTATTAAGTCATTTTTAAATTTATCCATTTTATATGTTCAACTAAAATTTGCACAATAAAAATAAATAAAATATATGAACCTATTGATATCCCAACCTGAAACAAAAAATATTCCTTTACCATAGAACCTAATCAGTTAATTAGATAATGTTATTGCATATTTCTATAAAATATGTTTATAATGTCTATAAAAACACTTTTCTAAAAATTATAAACTATGAGGACAGTAAAATCTGTTTCATGTTCGAGATTTTATTTTAATTAGCACACCTTATATTTCAACATTAGAAAACAAGTACAAGCCACTCATTAAATTACACCATTAGAAGACAAGATTCACACTAGCTTAAAATTACAAAATGTGATATACTTCCCATTATATGTTGTTGAGAAGCACAAAACAAACAACAAAAAGTAAAAATGGCATTAGAATATTTTTGATTCCATATTCTCTCATCCACACACATAGAAAGCATCATTCGTAGCTATCAAATTACAAAATGTGAATCAATGATTCACAACATCTACTGCTCACTAAATGTTGATGAAAAACACAAAAACAAACAACAAAAGGTAAAAATGTCGGTGGCTTTACTGCTCATCCCATTCATCATTCTTGTAGGATACCAAAGTGTCAACTTTGTGTATCTGCATAAACAAACAAACAAAACTCGAGCAAGTTAACTACCATTACAGATCTCATAAGGTCTTAAATGTGAATTCACTAAGCTAAATATCAATGTTATTGGCATTCCTGGGAACAGGCAGGCAACATGAGCCTATTAGGAGAGAAAAATGATTACCGGGTATCTAAATAGATATACCTGTCATAATATATAACCCATCATGCCACAAAATTCAGTACCAGGTGATCCTTCATGAGGAAATATAGCTTCAAGAAAAAAATTCCCTAAATAGAATTATAAAGAAAGTACAATTTTGAGCAAAGAATACCTAAAACGAACATAACAAAGATCACAGCAAAGGAACTCCTGGAGTTACTGGCAATGATATAAAATTTATATATCATTGACGAGGCGTTTGCCTTGCAAGATTTATATAATAATAATAAATCAACTCTTGATATTTAACCCAAAGTGCAATTAATTTTTGGAAGATTATCATGGATGCTTACCTTTAAACTCCAAAAGTATTTATACTCACAAAATCAAGACCTCCACTCAAATCAATGGAAGTACAAACCCACAAATTAGAACTTCGAATTATAAACAAAACAGTCTACAAATTTTATAACATGTATGGGCTTTGGGAGGGTCTTGTATTGATGGTTTCCCTTCTGTGGATGGACCCTAATTAGTTTTGCTGAAACATTTTAAAGCCTAACAAGCCTCAGGTATATTGTTCCTCTTTATGATCCTTGTACTGAGAGAAAGTAAGTATTTGGAAATGCAGGACCTGTGAGCAGTTAGATTCAGGTGCAGACAAAGATGATACAGACTCAGCAAGTTCAAAGCGTATACCACGATCAATCAAAGCTTCACTGGGCAAGCAACCGAAAAGTGAATCAATGAGGTCTCCTAATTCTGACGGACCTAGAATATCATCTGATGGAGTCCACAGTTCACGTACATATTGCCTAGCATATCCAATGATGGCAGTAAAAGAATCACAGACCAAAGGCACCTAACAATGCCAAGGGTAACACATTTTGAAGATTTATGAGCATTTATAAAGTCCTGTACCACAACGTATTTGATTTCAAGATGACAAGTTCCATCCACAAAAATAACCGACAGCTAGTGTGACTTGTTCAAGTCATCAACAACAGAACCGAATTACAAGAGGGGATTTGATAGACCAGAAAAGGATAGTGGACTCTGTCATTAGTTGGAAAGGTTCTAAATACTCTAAATTTTGAATAGAGCAGGTACTTGAAATTCAAATAGGTATTTAGCAAAAAAAAAAGAAAAAATAAATAAAATTCAAATAGGTTAAATAAGTTACGGGTTTACATACCATTATTTTACGTTGATCCATGGTGGCACAATCACCAAGGGCATATACATCTTCACATCCCTTTACTCGCAACCATTCATCAGTAGCTATAGCTCGTCTATTGGTCTGCATATATTAAAAAACTAAACATAACTGATTTAGCTAACAACACCCACTAGTTCAAAAATTAACTGTTAGCTCGAAGTAAGACAATGCAATAGATACTGTATACCTACATTTAGCAACAAAAAAAAATACTGTATGCCTACCTATGCTATATAATGCTCATTATACAAATCATGCAAGCATCAAGAAGTAGCAACTAAAAGATCTAAAGTTAATCCAAGTAAAAGAAACATTATTGTAGTAAACCTGGCCAATTTTTTCCATGAAGTCCATCACAACTGGGCAAGTCCCAACACCAGTTGACCACACAACCATCCCATGGTTTATGAAGGAACCCTCTCCCGTAGCTTTGACTTTCATGTTAATTAATTTATCAGTAACACTTAAAACACGGCATACTGTCAGAACTTCAATGCCATCTCTTCGAAATTTATGTTCAGCAAATGAACTGATTCTGTCATCAAACCTACATAGGTACAAGATAGAAGGTCTTTAGTGCAGCTTTTTGTTCCACACGTGAACTTACAGCTTGCAGTTTGGAGACAGAACGGTGTAAAGTAAATTTTATGGGGTAAATGATAGAATAAATATCATATAATTTTGAAAAAGTTATCAAGGCCTCTCTAGAGACACCTAGGGTTCAAAGCTTCTCAGCTTAATATAATATCTATTTATGGAGGTCTATTATTTATGGAGCTTAAAGAGGTATATCCCAATTACTAGATATTCTTATTGACCTAGCGAACTGTGCATTCATACTTGCGTCCCCAAACATGATTCTCTTACATACCAATACTCTAAATTTAGTTTCCCAAAATATTTCTTTGTCGTTTTTACCTTTAGCTATCCTAGCGTACCGTGTACCCGTATCGGTTTCATGAACTGAAACGAAACACATTTCAGATAACACGAATTTATCCCCTCTTTATTCATTGGATCGGCAGTTTTACAGTTATATTCTATTAAATCAGATTTAGTAACACAAAAATCAAAATATAAATTTGAAGGAAAGCAATTTATGTGATTGGTCCTCTAAAGGGTAAATTTACAATATTGTGGTAGAATAGAATAGAGCATGTCAAATTAAAACCTTGACATATTAAATATTGATATGAGATTGAACATTCTACTCACAATGCCTTTAAGTAGGCAAAGAGTTAAAATAGTAGTGGAAGCAAAGCATAGCAACACAATATGTAGCAATGGGAAACGAAATTACGAATGATGCATCCTTGTGAGTTCAAGATATGATCCCCAGATTGGATAATTGTTATTTTCACTAGATCTTTGACGCTAGGATATAGCTTGACTAAATCTTCAAAGATAAAGTCGTGTAGCTCTGCTACAAATTCTATACCAGTTGGACCCCCTCCCACTATTACAAAGTGGAGGATAATGCCACGTCACTTTCAGTGGCCACTGTTACGTGTTTAAAGAATGAATATCAGTTGGTGCCCGACTGCCTGCACATACATACATACAGGCTTCGGGGCCACCATTTCTTTTTCTTCTTTTTAGAGAGAGAAAATGAGAATGAAATGAGGAAGTGGAATTCAGAAAGCAATTTGCAGATACCGAGATACGCACAAGAAGGCAAGAATCCAACAGACTCTACATAAAGAAAAACCCAGAAGAAAAGACTACAGTCTACCTAATAGGAGAATCCGAGCTTGTTCGAACGACCTTGTATACCAAATACAACTGTGAAGACGGCACAGCTGATAACAAATGCTCTAGTAATTGGAGCATTGTCTTTAACACAAAACAAGAAGAAATCAGAAACTTATAAACAATCACCAATTGCACAAGATAAATAAAATAGTTACTGGGACATTGAAAAGTTTAACATACTGAAACCAGATGGGCCGCCGTTCATCTTCAAATTGGATCAACGACCTTCTTCCCCTGGGCCTTCCATAAAACAGCTATAACTCTTCAATATAGTAACTTTCAAATTCAAATTCCATATGAAATAGTACCCATAGTAGAAAATTTTCTTTGGAGGCGTTCAAGGAGGGGAGAGACGATCCTGATCTGAGACGTCAGACTCACCGATGACTTCCAATCGACGTCGTAACTCCACCGGGGGCGAGAACGGAAGAAGCTGAGCGATAGATACTGGTTGCACACAGAGGGAGGAGATGATCGGTACTAATTTAAGTTTTGGATTTAGGTTTTGATTGCAGGGGATAGAGAAGGAGAGCATAGCCGCGTTTGTGTGTGTTTTCACGGTGTTTAGTGTGTGAGCCCGACAGTTGAATGGAGTATGAAGTTCAGGCAGAATTAGGTTTTAAAAACTTAGGATTGGTTATAGTATTTATTTGATGATATTGAGATGTTTAGTATTAAAATTTAATATTAATTATATATATATATATATATATACTTATTATTTAAATAATTAAATTAAAATTAGAAATTTTAATTTTAATTCTAAATCATCGAGTTGATGTTTTCAAACAAATCCTTAAGAGTAAAGAAAATATTGGAATTTTGATGAAACTTGCAAGAATAAATGAATCTTAGAGTAAAGAAAAGATTGGAATTTTGATGACAGTTAAAAGATTTTTATTTTTTACCTAAAAATTTAATTAGGCTGCCTTTATTTGCAAATAAAATCTAGAATGAAAATCAATTTGAAACATAAACTATAGGGTAAATTTTGTGATTTAGTCTATAATTATAACAAACTCAAACTTCAACAGTGCACATCTTACAAATCTCTTAATTAGAACTTGATTATGAAATTATATTATATTCTTCAAAAAAAAAAAAACGTGAAACTTTCAAAATAAAAAATAAAATTAAATATTTTTAAATTTCCCAAATTGGTTCCAAAAAATTCACATTATATTCTTAACTTTGAAATTGAAAGAGTATTAAATCAGAAAAACTAATATAAATTACTATATTAAAAATAAAGCAAGAAGTCAAATACTTGGGATAACTTTTGTTATTATTAATCCATTTTTTTAGCATTAATAAATTAAATAAAAAATACAAAGTTAAAAATAATTAATTAATGTTTTATCCTCAATTAAATATATTCATGTGAATTTTAAATATTTAAAAAAATATACAAAATTTAAAAATTAAAGTGAATTATATATTTTAAAGCAAAAACAATAACCGAAACTGAATTTGTAAGTACTGTAAAAAGATGCAAACAAAGTTGAATTCCAAAATTTAAGATCACGGGTCTTTATAAAATTTTTGAAGCGGCGTTACCAGCACGTCAAAACAATGGATCCTGAGATCAAGGTTGTAGTGCAGTGATACATAAAACCCAACCCCTCCACTGCAGAGGCATGCCACATTGCCACGTGGGTGCAAACAAGCCTTGAAACTCAATATAATGGTATTAAAAGGAGGGGGGAAAAGGAATAAAAAAACAATGGATTCATCTTGAAGTTGATACAAATCTAAAGCTTTTCCTGGGGAAAAATCATAGCTAATATTAACAATCATGGATATTGACAATGGTCAATGTATATTATGATATCAAATACAGAAAGAAAAGAGGCACAAAAGTACATTTTGAAAAGAACATGAATTAGAACAAGAAACTAATGACCAGTTTTATTTAGGGGAAGGGAAGGGAAGTAAAGGAGCCTTTCCCTTCTAAAATTAGAAAGACAATTCGAACTTTCTCCTCTTCCCCACCAAATAAAACTCACAAACAGAACGTAAATGATCACCAGCAACAATACAACACTAAATTTGCTAGTAAAGCATATGTTTCTTAGGCTTAAATAGAACCCTTGAACCAAATGTTGTGCGAATCACGTCAAAAAGTAGACGATATTGTAGCCTAGCAAATAGAATAACAGGTACTCCAGCTAAGACAGTGACAAGAATAGGTACCCATTTCATACCATTTGTACAAGTTAGGAAGAAGCTCGCACTGAAAGCAACCATCATGGTAGTTATTGATATGAAAAGTGCTAGGAGTCCAATCATCAACTTCATAGGTAAAGATACTAAGAAATCATTTTCTGCATAACGTGCTGTGAGTATAGCCAAGAACATGAGTATGGAAGCTGAAGAGGTGAATAATGATATGGCATCTGTTATCACAAACATGATGAAGGCACTTTTGTTCAGGAATATTGGATTCCCATTGTCATTATTGTTACCTCCAGGTAAAGTAAATGCTGCTGCAAACATAATTGTGGCTATAAGAGTAGCGACAACCATGCATTGGGATGATGTGTCTTAAATCCAGGTTTTGCCATTTTCCATTAACTCTGCGTGTTCCTTGGTGAATAAAGCTTTGGGAGTTTTCCCTTGTTTGTTCTTCATTTCTCTCATAGAAGGATGCACCATAGTCTCAACTTCCTAAAAGGTAAAATCTATATATTGTAGACACCCAAATTTTGCACTTTTGTACTAACCCTGGCAGGAGGGCAAAACCGTCATTTGACCCGACGAGCGAAAAGGAAGGTGGACCCCAACACGAAGCCACCCCAACAACTTACGGTCAAAGCCGCCACAGCAAACAACGAGCATCAGGCAAGGCAGAAAGCTAATCCCGAAGAACCTGTTCGGATCACCAAAGACGACAAATGGCCACTACGCTTACGATGTTCGGGGGTCTCGCTCCCCGGTGAGCGAGCGGCTGCCCAGCTCGCCGATGAGCTGGCGGGGGGGTAGGGGGCAGCGCCCCCTGAAAGCCAAGCACAATTATCAAATTCCATATCAAGTCGCATCCCTCCGAACTAGCCTCCCAGAATAATATGGCACGTTTTTCGGGGATTTCCGGACTGCAAAAATACAGCTTTCCAAAATAATACCGCAGAAATTGGCGAATTAAGACCGCGTGGCACGAAAATCGAAAAAACAAGCCGGACGGCCGCGAATGCAACCGCTGCCATCGACAGACGTGACAGGCACGAGGCTCGAGAACGGCACACGACAGCCGAGGCGGCGGCCAGGCGGCCACAGCAGGCAGCCGCAGATGCATCTGCGGCCAGCCGCAGATGCATCTGCGGCTGCCTGCTGAAGCCTATATGCGGCCATTTTCCACCCGAGAGAAAAAGAAGAAGGAAAAAAAGGAAAGAAAAAATAGATTTTTAGAGAGAGAGAGAGGCGCGGGAGAAGAGAGAAAAAGATAGAAAAGAGAGAAACATTGTGAGATTTCTTCATCTTGTGTTCAATTTTTACTAGGTATTGTATCCTATTTCGATTTTCAAGTGTTAAAGCGTATCTTTCATCATTTGAAATGTAAAGAAATCCAAGTTCATAGCATTTGTGGTTCTATATAGTTAGATCTAGTTCTCATTTTATCTTATTGTCTAAGTTGTTATAGATCTAATATTTGTGCATTTGTTGGGTGGATCTACTGTTAGATC
Source organism: Hedera helix (assembly GCA_947179155.2). Lineage (NCBI taxonomy): Eukaryota > Viridiplantae > Streptophyta > Magnoliopsida > Apiales > Araliaceae > Hedera > Hedera helix. The sequence goes on along the minus strand of OX359276.1, from coordinate 40,246,181 downwards.
CGAAAATATTTGGTGCATTGCTATTTAATATAGTTTGATTTTGTATATGTTGAAGTTAGATCCGATGTAGTCGATATATGTTTGGATCTATGGATTAGGGATGGTTAGAGAGGATTTGTGGCGGATAGAATCTCCTCCTAACCTCCCGATGATATCCTTTTAAGGTTATTTTATAGTTTTTACGTATGTAGCAATGGCGATGCACTTGTGTTGTAAATATGTAATTTTTGGGCCTTAAAGCGATATCGATACCGAAAATCGGGTTTAAGGCCCCGTAATAGTGAAACATGTGATTGTAGGCGTTTGGGGTTATTTGGATGGCTTACATGCCCGTGAATAACCGCAACGCTATTTTTAATGCTTGATTTTCCTTTTGACACGAGAAAACGATTTTGGAATGAAATGATAAAGGTTTTTATAAAATCAAGCAAATTAGGATATTAGATTCACGAGGTTTAAAATTAAGAGTCTTGGGCGAACTTTAACCCGTGTTTGGCAAAAAGACTCCATTTGGTTTTAAAAGGTCATAAGAAACGCTTTTGCAAATAAATCAATGTTTTCATTAAACTTTGTGCATAGGGTTAAAGAGTTCTAGAAGTTGCCCTCGTTTTATTTATATTAACTGTTAGAAGGCAATGTATAGTCTCGATTCCTATTTGACAAAAGTTTAAAACTATTGTTTTCTAAAATGACATCTAAATAAAAAACCTCAACGCTTTCGAAATTAAAATCAATCTTTCTTATAAAAAGCGAAGCCTCGTCATTTGGGTCAAAGAACGTCCAAAACACTTTCCAGATAAATACTTTTGCCATATAAAATAAAAGCAAACTTTTTTATGCAAAACGCACCACAAACGTCCATTTAGGCACACACACACACACACACACACACACACACACACACATTTTAGGATTTAAAAGGATAGGAAAACATCGAGATTGCGGTAACCGTGTTTCACGGAAGTCGGGGGGTGCCTAACACCTTCCCCTCGCTTAAGCAAGCCCCCGAACTCTATGAATCTCGGTTTGCGGACCAATCAATCGGAGTCACATATGAGCCAACGATTACGAAAACTAAACTCGGATGAGTTGGTACATCCATTTTAAATATACCAACTGGCGACTCTGGTCAATTGGCTCATTATAAAATCGATCTTTCAAAACCCGTCGACACTAAGCCGACCCTTTTCAAAAGTCACATCTTAATCTAAAGGCTAAAATTGGAAAGGGATACTTTTAATAATAAAAAACGAGACGACGAAAATCCCGGCGTCGACAGCTGGCGACTCCGCTGGGGACATTAGAGGGCTTAAGCCGCGTTTAAAATCCTGATGTTTTCCTATCCTTTAAAAATCTAAAAAATGTGTGTTTGCGTTATTTGCGTTGATTTACCTTTTTGTGTGTGTATGTGAATGATGTGATTGCAATTCCTTTTCGAAGCTTTACTTTATTAGCATCATATGCATACGGTGAGGTACGATGAATGTATGATGAATGTATGTTGAGCAGTTCCTCCTCCTGAGGCAAACCCGTCGGATGTGGATTACTGGACTCAAAGGGGTGCTCCCCGGCGAGGCTCAGGAAAAGCATCCACTCAGATCCAATCCAATTGAAAGATCGGATCTATTTCCCTTCAAGTATGTTGCGAAGATCTGGGAACCTTCATGCCGAAAAGCCCGCGAGAGTAACTTAGGGTAGGTCAGCCTCAGATAAACCCAACGCATGGAAAGTCTCTTCATGCCCTTTTACGCTTTACGCGCATGATATCATACTGTAGTCAATCATTTTTTACCAACCAATTTTGTCAAAATAAAAATCATACTGTAGTCAATCCTTTTGTACCAACCAAATTTTGTCAAAATAAAAAGTACTAACCTCTGTTTTACAGGGACAGCTTGGAGAGCATCATAAATTGCACAATGTCATTACTTTGGTTAAAGGGATACTGACCCTGTTTTGCAGAAAAAGATTATAAAACTCAAAAAACACAAAAATATTTGCTTTAGCATGCATCCACCAGTGTCATTTCCCGAAACTAAACGTGGCTTGTTTTATTCGAAGGATTGCTCCTCAAAACCCGTCTCCGATCCAAGAAAGCCAGAGAGTCAACAGTTGAAATGGCTGAGAACCCCAATCCTAACCCAACTCCCGTATCTAGGGAAGAGTTTGATGCAGTAAAGAATCAATTGACGGAATTGACCATGATGCTAAAAGAGCACTTCAAGTTGAAATCGAAGGCACAAACCGAGGACCCACCCGGGCCATCATATCAAGGAAACGGAGTAACCACAGAAACCCCAAAGGTTGAACAGCCGAAACACATTATTGTCATTCCAGAAGATGAAGTTGCCAATACTGTCAGCAAGAAGATAAACCAGATGGAAGAAGCCATAAAAACTATGAAAGGGATCGGGTCATATGGCAGTGTCAACTACTCCGACTTATGCATTTTCCCGGGAGCCAAATACCCCAAGAAGTTCAAGATCCCCGAATTTGAAAAGTACAACGGGTCGGGGGATCCTTACACGCATCTGAAGATCTACATCGGAGAACTCGGGGCATATGCTGAGGACGAGTCATTGAGAATGCAGTTATTCCAGAAAAGCCTGACAGGGGAGGCTAGGACATGGTATGCGAGATTGGATAATGTTAAGATCCACAACTGGGAAGAACTGGCCCACACCTTTTTAACACAATACAGCTTTCAATCCCAAATGGCCCCGGACCGATACCAGATGACAAAGATCAGGAAGCAGACCAATGAATCCTTCAGAGATTATGCTCAACGGTGGAGAAGGATGGCTGCCCAAGTGAACCCTCCAATGGATGAGGCTGAGATGGTGATGACCTTCATAGACATACAGGAGGCTCCTTATTACGAAAGAGTATTGGCTGGATTAGGCAAACCTTTTTCAGAGATGATCAAACACGGGGAGATGGCAGAAATGGGGTTAAAGTCAGGAAAGATCCGAGACTTCACGGCTCTTGAGGCTGTTGCTGAGCAAATCCAAAGTGGAAACTATGACAGTTCTTCCCAGAGACCACATGAGAGCAAAGAGGAAGATGTGTCCCTGGTCTTGCAAGGGCTATCTGGGAAAGCAATGACCAGCCCTCCTGTCCGCATGCAAAGGAATGAGCCCCCGCGTCAGTCAAATTTCAACGATCAAAGGTATGAGGGGCGAAGGAGATTTGAAAATGCCCGAGATAGGGAATTCACCCCGTTGGGAGATCCATTAGAGCAAATTTTGGCCGTGTTAATCACCCAAAAGAAGATTACGGAGCTGGCACCACCGACTGACCCAAAGGGGAAGAAGCATGACCCAAGCAAGAAATGTGCCTATCATTCCGGGTCCCCGGGGCATGACACTCAGGAATGCTGGGCGTTGAAACATAAGATACAGAACTTGATCGATAGGGGGGACATTGTAGTTCAGCGACCAGATGTCAACGCCAACCATCTGCCACAATACGGAACAAATGAGGTAAGCATGATTGGGTCAGGAAATATCGTGGTGGATCCTAATCGCAAATACATCCGAAAGGTCGAAGAATACCCCCCAATGAGCGAAACAAATGTCCTTGAAAGGGAATGTCTGGAGGAGGTTAAGGTCATTAGGCAAGAAATGAAGTTGGTCAGGCATCAAATGAAGCAATTAGCAGACCTGGTGGTACACCAACATAATCTAACGAGACAACTCTTCACCCAATTACTGAGAGACCAGACAGAAGAAGAGGACAAACAAATCTCAAACCAGGATCCCTCCCAGGAAAACCAGCTGACTGAAGGAGATCAAAACAGAATGAAAGGGCAGGGAAATGAAAATAATAAAGATGTCGGACGATCCCACCAGTGGAGCCTTGATAACCGCTCGGACAGAGGTGAACCCTCAAAGGGGAAAGATCGAGCAGCATTCCCAAGAGATCGAAAGTTCACCCCTTTGAGCAAATCAAATGCAGAAATATTGTACCTTCTGATCAGCCGGGGAAAGATTACGGAGTTGCTGCCACAAACCGACCCCAAGTCTAAAAGATACGATCCTACACGAATATGCCTCTATCATTCCAACTCACCAGGGCATGATACTGAAGAGTGTTGGGCGTTGCGGCACAAGATCCAAAATCTTATCGAAAGAGGAGAGCTAAAAATGGCAAACGATATTGAGATCACCGCAATGGGGAACCCGAACACCGACGAATGGATTGACGAGCCTCCGCGAACTATGAAATGGTGAACTTAAATGATACGATTGCGAGTCCCAAAAAAGGGGTGGGGATGTTATTGGCTGCTTAATATTATGCCTCGTTTTATTTTCTATGCATTATTATGTTATGTTTTCTTAAAAAAAAAAAAAAAAAAAAAAAAAAAAAAAAAAAAAAAAAAAAAAAGAAAAAGCAATCTGGTGTGCAATGAAAAGCCTGAACTACGAAAGACCTGATCTCCTCTTCCTATAGGAGTACGTAGGCAGCCACTTTGGCGCGGTCTAATCCTTGTAAAAATGTATATAACCCTTCGATAGTTTTGCAATTAAACGATCAATGACCCAGACAACTTGTTCTCCTGTCAACCCATCGGAGTGCACTTCCTACCTGATCAAAAGCAAAGGATTTTGGGTTCCCAGCATCTCATCAGCCCACCTGCCAAAGACACCACAAAGCAATGACCTTGACAACAATCAGGACTGGGGCAATTTAGAAATCGATGACGATTCGACACTGAGGCATTCATCAATCATCCATGGAAAGGTAGTGCACAATTCAACATCTATGGTACGATCTCGTCAGCATACGACAACGTCATCCGAGATGTACGATCAATTGGTCCTTTCCAGTCAGAGCTCTTTCAGAATACGAGGACCCACAGGTAAGATACAACTCATCTCAGTTATTTATTTCTTTCCTGTCTTCATGTACATATATTAAGACTGTACATAGTTTAACTCTAACATTACTTTTGGAAAGAGAAAAGTTTTCTTTGACTTGTTAGGAATCGAATTAATTCTGACAAGCATCCGTGGAGCAGACTCATGAGTATGATTAGACGATTAAAACTGTTCAACAAAGACCTGATTTCGAAGTGTCGTTCGAAGCAGAATCCACCTCATAGGCAAGTTAGCACTTTGCGGTTGCGCCAACTTTCAGATGTGGGGTATAAAGCTATGACGATAATGATGACAGTTGATGCGGAGTCGAAAGGTAAATAAAAGATAATATGATGTCTCGAATCGTGGCCTGAGTTATTCGAGTAATTAAGCCTGAAGGGTGTCTTTACACCTGGCGCCCTAAAGTCGTCTGGTTTGGGAGTCGCCGGCCCAACACTCGTTACATGGGTAACTCAGAGCCTAAGCAAACGAGCATTACGACTGCAGAGACCTGAGCAAATTCGAATCGTGGCATGGGTTATTCGAGTAATTAAGCCTGAAAGGTGTCTCTACACCTGGTGCCCTAAAATCGTCCGATTTGGGAGTCACCGGCCCAACGCTCGCTACATGGGTAACTCAAGCCTAAGAAAACGAATCTTGCGCAGAGTCAGACGAGGAATGAATGTGGTAAACCACCTAACTTGTATCGAAGCGTGGCCTCTGTTATTCGAGCAAGTAAACCCGAAGGGGTGTCTTTACACCTAATGCCCTAAAGCCGCCTGGTTTGGGAGTCATTGGTCCAAAGCTCGTTAAATGGGTAACTCTGAATAGCCTAAGAAAACGAGACAAGTTAAGTGGACGCGAAAAGGAAAAGGCAGAGTCGGAAAAAAGAAAAAGAAAAATATTCGACCAGAGAAAAAAAGAGGGGCTCATCTAAAGTCACGGAAAAGAAGCCCCTAATTGAAGGATGCATCGCACAGTGCACTTGCCATATGACGTTAATTCTGTGAGTAACGATAGCGAGAATGAAGATGGAATACCTTTGATAAAGGAAGGTAGTTTTGAATTTAATCATACTCACGTATATTGACCATGAATGCTTAAATGTTTTATTACGATTTCATAACTCGTCAGAAGAAAAAAAAAGAAAAAGAAAAAAAAGAAAAAAAAGAGAGGTGAAATCGAGAGTGACTTAATACATTCACAATTCATTCAATGTCAAATTAATCCACTCACGATTTACGAAAAGAAAGATCCATCTCGATGCCAAGTTTTTTACGATAAGACATAAACACCACGACACCAGCTAAATTGCAGAATCACGAGCTTTCCATTTTTATATGCTTTACTGTCAAGATTTTAGTAATTCTTATATCGGAGTTAACCCCGCCGACCCGAATGGTCGAGCATTTAGCGTTTGTTACTTGTGCAGGATATGAATCGGTGTGGGTAACTTGGCATGACCAACGAAACGACTTCCCATACGAATCCTCGACAAGAACATGAGTAAAGGCTGGGGCATGTTGGAAATTACGGAAATGAAGGAAGCCCGGATTTGTATCAAATTCCTCCTCAACAAACTTTCCCCACGACCATCAATGGGTTTTGACGAACTCGGTCTGATGCATGCTAACATTACCTCGATACTCAGGCGAGCATATAAAGAGCGATATAATTCCTGATGTCAGGGCTAATCGATTAAAAGGCAAGGAAAGGGCAACATGGTCGTCGATCATCGGAAAAAAGAAAAGCCAAGTGGACTGCCTCAATCAGATGAAAGTCAAGAACTATCAAAGTATACGACCAACGGACCAGGGGATCACCTAGATATCAACCCAGAATCTAGGCATAATCCTCTAGCATAAGAGGAAGTCCCTGCACCCCAAATTCAAAGACATGACGATCTGGGAACCAGCAGGATGAGGAGCCCTGGATAAGTTAATTGGACAGATACAATTCCCCAACAGAGAAACGATCAGGGGGCATGCGATTCAACGAACCAGCCTTGAAGTCCAGAAATTGTACTCCCAAATAAGGCATGGCACAGCTAAATAGTCAAAAAGAACGACACGTGAAAAAATTGTATCATTTGACTAAACAGGGGTCATTTCCATTCCAGGCATATCTATTGATCCGTGCATAACATCTGCGCATTCATCAAAATAAACTATACATGAAAGAAAAATCACAGGTACGAGACTGTCGGCGTCGCGAATGCCAGTGCCATTGATCGGAAAGACATGACAGCGGGAAACTTCTACGATCCGATGCACCCAAAATCTATGGAACATCAAGGAATTGCAAAATGACTGTCTGAAGCACCTTCAGCTAATCAACAAGGATCAAAGCTCAAAAGCACTGGCTGTCAAGAGCGATCTACAAGGACAAACCCCAAGAATGACAAGTCAAACCAAAAGAAATGACTGGCAAAAGCGATTTACGAGGACGAATCCCAGGGAGGCCCCACAAACTATTCAGGTACGCTTTCCTTTTAAAATTTCCTCTAGAATTATTGCATTTTTATGATGTACAACACGATGCGAGTCCATTTGGGACAATACACAACGATTCCGGAGGCGATACCCGGCAATTATAAAAATGACCCGTCAGTGAAAACCCCTGACCGTCCAAACACGACCAGTCAGATACGATACCTGACCAAACCAAAAAACGACCAGTCAGATACGATACCTGACCAAACCAAAAATGACCAGTCAGATACAAAAACTGACAGTCCAAGCATGACCAGTCAGATACAAAAACTGACCGTCCAAACATGACATGTCAGATACAAAAACTGACCGTCCAAACATGACCCGTCAGTGAAAATCCCTGACCGTCCAACATGACCCGTCAGTGAAAACCCCTGACCGTCCAAACTCGACCAGTCAGATACGATACCTGACCAAACCAAAAACGACCAGTCAGATACGATACCTGACCAACCCAAAAACGACCAGTCAGATACGATACCTGACCAACTCAAAAATGACCCGTCAGTCAAAAGAAACTGACCGTCCAAACATGACCCGTCAGTCAAAAGAAACTGACCGTCCAACATGACCCGTCAGTCAAAGGAAACTGACCGTCCAAATATGACCCGTCAGTCAAAAGAAACTGACCGTCCAATATGACCCGTCAGTCAAAGGAAACTGACCGTCCAAACATGACCCGTCAGTCAAAGGAAACTGACCGTCCAAAAATGACCCGTCAGTGCAAATTCCTGACCGTCCAAAAACGAACCGTTGGGAAAAGATCCGACGATGACCAAAACAATGCGATGCAATGTGCAATGCGATGCGATATACGACTTCATATGCGATGTAACGCGTTTTTGATTTAGTATGATATGCGATTTGATATTTAATATGCGATATGCGATAAGCAAGAGAAAATAATTTTGGCGAATATGCGATGCGAGTCCAGTTGAGGCAGTAACCGGTAATATTAGTGTTGCGTCATTAACGTATATATGTTGCATCAATGATATATATGTTGCATCATTAAAATATGTACTGTTATCATCATGCATTGGGTGCCTACTTCTTTATCATGTTCATTTCACTTACCATTCCATAAACATGATAAAGAGGGGCAGCTGTAGACACCCAAATTTTGCACTTTTGTACTAACCCTGGCAGGAGGGCAAAACCGTCATTTGACCCGACGAGCGAAAAGGAAGGTGGACCCCAACACGAAGCCACCCCAACAACTTACGGTCAAAGCCGCCACAGCAAACAACGAGCATCAGGCAAGGCAGAAAGCTAATCCCGAAGAACCTGTTCGGATCACCAAAGACGACAAATGGCCACTACGCTTACGATGTTCGGGGGTCTCGCTCCCCGGTGAGCGAGCGGCTGCCCAGCTCGCCGATGAGCTGGCGGGGGGGTAGGGGGCAGCGCCCCCTGAAAGCCAAGCACAATTATCAAATTCCATATCAAGTCGCATCCCTCCGAACTAGCCTCCCAGAATAATATGGCACGTTTTTCGGGGATTTCCGGACTGCAAAAATACAGCTTTCCAAAATAATACCGCAGAAATTGGCGAATTAAGACCGCGTGGCACGAAAATCGAAAAAACAAGCCGGACGGCCGCGAATGCAACCGCTGCCATCGACAGACGTGACAGGCACGAGGCTCGAGAACGGCACACGACAGCCGAGGCGGCGGCCAGGCGGCCACAGCAGGCAGCCGCAGATGCATCTGCGGCCAGCCGCAGATGCATCTGCGGCTGCCTGCTGAAGCCTATATGCGGCCATTTTCCACCCGAGAGAAAAAGAAGAAGGAAAAAAAGGAAAGAAAAAATAGATTTTTAGAGAGAGAGAGAGGCGCGGGAGAAGAGAGAAAAAGATAGAAAAGAGAGAAACATTGTGAGATTTCTTCATCTTGTGTTCAATTTTTACTAGGTATTGTATCCTATTTCGATTTTCAAGTGTTAAAGCGTATCTTTCATCATTTGAAATGTAAAGAAATCCAAGTTCATAGCATTTGTGGTTCTATATAGTTAGATCTAGTTCTCATTTTATCTTATTGTCTAAGTTGTTATAGATCTAATATTTGTGCATTTGTTGGGTGGATCTACTGTTAGATCCGAAAATATTTGGTGCATTGCTATTTAATATAGTTTGATTTTGTATATGTTGAAGTTAGATCCGATGTAGTCGATATATGTTTGGATCTATGGATTAGGGATGGTTAGAGAGGATTTGTGGCGGATAGAATCTCCTCCTAACCTCCCGATGATATCCTTTTAAGGTTATTTTATAGTTTTTACGTATGTAGCAATGGCGATGCACTTGTGTTGTAAATATGTAATTTTTGGGCCTTAAAGCGATATCGATACCGAAAATCGGGTTTAAGGCCCCGTAATAGTGAAACATGTGATTGTAGGCGTTTGGGGTTATTTGGATGGCTTACATGCCCGTGAATAACCGCAACGCTATTTTTAATGCTTGATTTTCCTTTTGACACGAGAAAACGATTTTGGAATGAAATGATAAAGGTTTTTATAAAATCAAGCAAATTAGGATATTAGATTCACGAGGTTTAAAATTAAGAGTCTTGGGCGAACTTTAACCCGTGTTTGGCAAAAAGACTCCATTTGGTTTTAAAAGGTCATAAGAAACGCTTTTGCAAATAAATCAATGTTTTCATTAAACTTTGTGCATAGGGTTAAAGAGTTCTAGAAGTTGCCCTCGTTTTATTTATATTAACTGTTAGAAGGCAATGTATAGTCTCGATTCCTATTTGACAAAAGTTTAAAACTATTGTTTTCTAAAATGACATCTAAATAAAAAACCTCAACGCTTTCGAAATTAAAATCAATCTTTCTTATAAAAAGCGAAGCCTCGTCATTTGGGTCAAAGAACGTCCAAAACACTTTCCAGATAAATACTTTTGCCATATAAAATAAAAGCAAACTTTTTTATGCAAAACGCACCACAAACGTCCATTTAGGCACACACACACACACACACACACACACACACACACACACATTTTAGGATTTAAAAGGATAGGAAAACATCGAGATTGCGGTAACCGTGTTTCACGGAAGTCGGGGGGTGCCTAACACCTTCCCCTCGCTTAAGCAAGCCCCCGAACTCTATGAATCTCGGTTTGCGGACCAATCAATCGGAGTCACATATGAGCCAACGATTACGAAAACTAAACTCGGATGAGTTGGTACATCCATTTTAAATATACCAACTGGCGACTCTGGTCAATTGGCTCATTATAAAATCGATCTTTCAAAACCCGTCGACACTAAGCCGACCCTTTTCAAAAGTCACATCTTAATCTAAAGGCTAAAATTGGAAAGGGATACTTTTAATAATAAAAAACGAGACGACGAAAATCCCGGCGTCGACATATATCATAAGAGTGTGACCAATAGAATCAATAGATATAGAATGCTTTGTCAAATTGGGGGAAAAGAGGATGGAGGATATAACTGAAAGGCCTAAATCAGATATCAATACTAACACAAAATTGGAAATTGCCTATATTTACTAAGAGAGTAATGAGAGGTGAGAGGTTGAGTTCGCTAAGTGAAATGACTCTCTTATGTTTTACTTACAAACCTTCCGTTTTCTCTACGTTAAAAAAACAAGGGGGGGAAAATAACTGTGTATTGAGAAGGAACATGTACCTTAAACCACAGTAGTTCTCGTTGCATTTGAAGAGCTACTCCTGACACAATATCCAGTTGATTTTGATCAGGTTTCATCGCAGCTAAATGTAGTATATTATTGTCATTAGTGTCTCTAAAAGAAGTTACCAAATCCTTAATTGAGCCTATCTCATATAATAGATTGTAGACACTCTCCTGACGATTTAAAACTGCAATGTGAAATATTGTTCGGCCATCGTCATCTATCTTCCATATCAGTTCAGGACAAGATCGAATAAGCTCGATTAAGAATTTAGTGTTTCCCAATTCAGCAGCAATGAATAATAGCCGAGAGCGATATCCTATTATTTTATCAATTAATTTGGCAGAAGGGTGGTGACTTTCTTTGACTTTGATTATATCTGGCGGGCCTCTGATTATGACCCATATGTCGTCGTCCTTCAGTTTAACAACTTCTCTCCAAATGATGTTGACTATCTCTAGGGCTTGACACTTCTTTTCAACAGGTCCAATTCTTAGTCCAGGAAGTACTGTAAATGAGAGTTAGTATATAGTGAGACAATTATAAATGTCAAAAGTAAAAATAAAAAAGAAGCTACGTAGCTTACATGATTATATTTTAGTATGTTCAATTGCATGAGCCATGGAGGACATAGATTGGTCCACCTATTTTCATGTTAGAGCTATAAATGAAGTTGAGTCGCTTAACAACTCGAATTCAAATCAGTTTTAGCTCAACAGAATACTCAATTCGAGCTCAAGTAATGTGTATTAAAAGGACATGATTTGATAACATAAAAGGGATTACTTTTAAAGTATTTTGCAGTTGAAAACTTACTTCTATGGATAACTCTCCAGATAACATGCTGCCTTGCTCCATCAAATTCAAGCGGCTTTCGAGCCAAAACATGCAGTGCATTCAAATCTCTTGCCAGAGCCACTTCTTTCTTGTGGTGCTCCAATATTTTTAATGCAACATCTGCATGATTTTATAAATTGTTTTAACAAAATTTAAGAACAAGAAAAATAAAACCAAGCCAATCAAAAGATGCAGCGATAGAGTATTAATTTATTTAATTTGTTGTTCCACTTTGAGGACATTGAATGGAGATGAGAATATTAAGAAATTTTCAGCACTTTGCAACATCAACACAAAACGAGGGGCTGCTTAACAAATGAATGCTATTGCTATCAAGCCTTTAACCATGAAACCTGGATTTTAATACATGTATGATTTGTAGGAAGCTTCAGAGTCCAGGGTAAGCTTCATCAGGATATTAGAGCTATTCTAAGGTTCAAGTATTAGAAAAATATTAAAAAATTCAATGAGCAGAAATAATCATTTGCTAGTCAATATTAGCATTAAGGAATAGTAACACACTGGATCCAAAGCAGAATAAAACTAAATGGGATAGCATTAGACATAAAAACTGTGGGAGAGTTATTTTGAAAGTACAGGATCTAGAAAAAACAACTTTCTCACATTCCAACATCTGTAGGATTGAAGTATTCCTTATTTAACCCACATTTTAGTTATGGCTACACATATACCGTAGGTGAAGTAGGAGTTTCCTACATTTCCGTGATACCATTTGTAATGCCCCAGACCCATGCAGATGAAGTAATTAACATCCAAATGGGACCCCACAACATCCATTAAAACCATGTCAGATAGCTAGCTGCCTAGTTGTTGTCAATATGTTTAACTTTTATGGGAATCACATCTTCTCCATTATTCCAATACAAGCTGATGCTCTCAACTAATAAAACAGGAGGAGAATGAAATTATTATAGATGCATGAGTACTTATAGAACTATCCTTACGACTTATGAGGAGTTGTTTTCATGAGAAATTCAATGACTATGTATAGGTTCTCCAATACGTAACCAAAGAAGGCCTTGAGTATTCAACAACCCTTTCTTCATAGAAAGATAACTCATATAGAAGGGGTGAACTTTGGGTTAAAAAATACAAAAGGGGCAAAGGGACAATTTTTAGTTTGTTTTTGGATGAAGAAAAAGTAAACAAAATAAAGACATCTGGAAAAGGGAGAGTGATCGAGGCAAGATGAACAAATAAGAGAAGTGTAAACCTGAACTATGCATCCATAACAGTGTGTAAATATTATTTTGGATAACTGGGTGGTACTAGTTATAGGATAAAATGCAATAATGCAAGGCTTCTATTTTACTTAATAATGGAGGCTCAGACATCAATTGTTGGAATAATATTACACTTGAATAAGGAATGTAACTTTTGTGGGGGTGACTGGTGAGGCATCACATAAATAAGAGACTATATATATATATATATATATATATATCTAAGTCTTGCATCTGTGTGCAATTTTTCTGCACCCTTGATCGTTATTTCTCCCTTTCTGCTCAGTGATAACATGCGTAAATAACCAAACCCGAAAATTCCATCACCCAACAAAAGAGAAAAATAAAAATTAACTTTTGATCTAGAGAAACAGAGACAGCACAGAAGATGGAGAAAACAACTTGAACTTTTATTAATAAGTGTGCTGCTACCAAGATAATGTTTGGATGATTTACCGTATAGTTTGGCACTGACGCAAGCATTCAGTAGCAATCTTCGATCATAATCATTCCAATCATCATCTGTCAAATTATTAGTCTTAGAATAGAGATAAGACACCATGTCTTCATGCCCAAACAGAGCAGCCATCAAGAGTGGTGACATATTATTGTTGCCACGGATCCTTAGAAGGCCGTTATTCTTTTTCACCATTATTTCAGCAATTTTGACGGTTCCCGCTGCTGCTGCTAAACAGAGAGCTGTGTTCCAATTTTTGTTTTGAAGTTCCAAGTCCTTAGGTTCCATCAACTTCACCAGCTCTTCCACAAACTGAATGTGTTTTGTTGATGATGCAATATGAAGGGCAGTATCATAATTCTTGGTAATGCTAGCATTTTTCACCCCGGGACATTTATCTATGAGTCCTTTGGCAGCTTGCCAGTCACCTTTAAGTGCAGCTTCGTACAGAGGCAAACATATATCCAAGTACTTTTCTCTTTCTTCCTCTGCATCAATTCCAAGACAAAAAGCTTATACATCATACCACATTCTAAATTTCTATTAACAAAAAGGTTGAGTATATTTCTCTTGTCCTGCTGAGTATGCTTTATATGTCATGTTTAGTTGGGAAAAAATAATGGATATTGAAATCACTTTTTGATGGCCTAAACCTTATTTTGGAACATAATCAAGGCAAACCACAACATCAAAAGCAAAAATGCAGCTACCAGTATATGTATACAAGTTTTTATATTTACTTTCTAAATTTTCAATACTTTTTTTTTACTCCATTCGCTTCCCAAATTCACCCTCAAGTTTTCACAAGACAAACACAGATTCATATGTAGGCCAAACATGGTGGATTGATATTGATTATGCGATAACAAAAGGTAAAGAGAACTATAGTTTATACTGAAACTGATGAGTCATTTTTCTTTATCAAATTTATTCAGACTACACCAATATTTTACGAGATTCAAACTCAATTATTAATATATTTTAGGTGTAGAGAGAGAGTAATGGTAGTCTTACATAGACTTTACACAACAGCGTTTCCCAATTGAGTTAGTGGGATATGATTGGCAAATTTAAGGCATGAATGGTAATAGAAGTGGGCTTCATGGTATCCATGAAGTCGAGGGATTCAATCTTCCAAGATTGTTAAATTTCCCTTAAACTAAAAGGAAAAAAAAAAAAATGGCAAATTTAACCTCGAAGATATCACGAATTACATGTGTGACAACTTAGCCCTGAAAATACTTTGATGTGAAAATTTATGTAAGCTTTGCACTAGTCAGAGCAAAAATACAAAAACAAGTAACTCTATCAATTCTAAAATATATGATCAAGTTTGACTTTTTACTGTCAATTTGACATATTTTTTAATTCAAAATCAATACGAATTCATTTAACTTAGCACAATACAATTATAAAAATTGGAAACTATCTAAAGAAAAGAAATAATTATAAAATTTGTTATTTTCAAAAGTTAAATGAATCACATCAATTTTAAATTTAAAATTATCTCAAACTGACTTTAAAAAGTCAAATTTGATCTTGGAGTGAGTATTTTGTTTAATATGAACCAAACTTAAATAAACATTGATTAAAAGGACAAAGTGCTGATGAGAGTAAACACGGAAGATCACAATGGGATTTTCTTTATTTAATGAAAAGTTTACACAGAAAATGTGTAGATTACAGTACCGACAAACAATTAATGCACATTCGTGCATTTTATGTATAATCTTTAAGGATATAAAACAATCCAAAGTTAAAGGGGCCAATCCAACCAAGATTTGCATTGAATTTAAGAAAACCCTCATAAAAAGAGTGCGGATTAGGCAAAAATAAATCGGATTCATGCATACATGAAGTAGCAGATAAACAATAACTGGAATGCACATATGATTTTGGTGAAGAAAGCTGTCTGTTGTGTCTAATCGGCTATGGTGGAGGATGGATTTTGAATTTCACTTGTTTAATTTTTGGTATTGTGCATGACAATTTTGTGATCTATACTAAGATAGACAAAATAAGAATAACTTGAATTATATGCTCAAAAGCCAAGTTAAATATAAACTTACCAGAAATGAAGAATAAAGAGGGGTTATTGGGATCAGGGCGTTGAGGCGGCAACTGAGGCGGTGCAGAGCTTGGCTCAGGCGGTGGAAATATCTGGATTGAATGATGGGATTGAATTTCCGCATTTGGAGTTGTACTCAAATTTGTTGCTCCTGCCATTTGTATACATAAACGTTTATCTCTGTGATGAATATATATATATATATATATATATGTATGTATGTATGTATGTATGTGCAGGTAGTCATCCACAACAATCCATTGTTGGGAGTAATATTGAAGCAATCACATGTAGAGGCAATTCCTCTCCTTTTGATATTTTAAAATAACACGTTGGAAGAATTTAGCTTTACTTGAATGGAGCAAGCAATGCGCAGAGTAGCCTCCTCTTCAATGAAGAAAGGAATTCTTTGATATTTTTTTTCTAAATGTCTCTCCTTTTGATATTTTAAAATGCTTTCAACTCGAGCACAGAATTAATGTTAGAATTTAAGACGAAAAACGGAAAAATAAGAACACGCGATATATTCAGATTTATTAATTTGGCTAGTCATACTTGTCTGATGTATTCAATAGATGTCACACACGCTCTACAATCATTCACGCACCAAACAAATTATTTTTATAGTAACTAGAAAACTCTAGCCGCTATAACATGGATTCAAGCTTAATACATTAGTAAATCAAAGACTGAACCACTAATAAATCCCCCTTACAACTCCCGCCAGCTCACCGGCAAGTTGAGCAGCCTCGCTCACCGGTGAGCGAGACCCCCGACCACTCTATCGTAGTGGTCATTAGTCGAACTCGCAGAAATATGAGTCAATCCTAACAATTAATCTTAAGATAACAATTTTATAAATTAAGATAACAATTTTATAAATTATTTTTTTACTCCTACGATTATTTGACAAATTAAAAGTGCGTAGCAGTAGTATTATTTAAGTTTACCTTCTTCTTCGCGTTAAAAATATAAGAACCCTTCTCATTAATTAATATATTGTCGGCGCTAAATTTCTTATCTAACGTAATATAAACACATATACATACCCTTTCACCATTCAATTAATGAGTAGTAATTAGCACCCTGACTTAGAAAAATGAGCTCAAAAATATATGAGGAAGTGAATATACTGTTCATTATGTTTTTAAACTATAAAATAATTTCTCCCATAACTTAACAGATTGCATTGAAGAACATATTTGTTAACTCGTGATGATTAGACTCATCCAGCGGCCTACTCCAAGCTCCGGCTAGTACTGCATGCAGCAGTCCTCCCCTGCTCCCCCCATTGCCCGGTTGGTTAATCTATTCATTCTTTTGATTCAATTCGGCTGCCCGCCCGCCGGACTCCGTTCATTCAATATTAGTAATACTAGTTCGATAGCCTTATAAGTCACGGACTAGTGTGAATTTTTTTTTAAAAGAAATATTTTAATTTATTTTATAAGTATTATTTATTTATTTTATTTAAATATTGATCACCATGTATTGTTATTATTTTTATATTGTACAATTTAATGTTTTTGTTATAAATTAATTATTTATTTTCTTAGATGTTCTAATTTTATTAAAATATTTTAAAATTTTTATTACAAATACTCTCTCTCTCTCTCTCTCTCTATATATATATATATATATATATATATTATAAGTATAATTTTATTGATTTATAAATATCTAATTTATTGGGAAAAGAGAAGTGTGGAAATAAGACTTCGAAAAAAGAGTTTTATAAGAGAATAATAGTTTAGGAATAAACGACTTTTCGACCTTATCCAAATTGAATTTAGTCAAATTTAGTTAATTGACTCGTGACTAACAAAGTTAACTCGAAATAATTAAATTTGAGATCGCTCTTTACATTATTATAACGAAATTGACTCGAAATAATTGAATTTAGAATCGTTTCTTACGTTGTTATATATTAGTATTGATTCATTATGAAGAGTACCTGCCTATATAGCACTCATGCCCTCTAGCATATGCAATTAACCAAAGGTAAAAAGAAAATTTTACAATGAAGAACTCCCACATTTTACAATACGAATTCAAGCATTTCATTTATTACTTAAATAGGTTGCCTTTAAATAAATTGTTGCTAATCGAATAAGATTTTTAAATGCGTTTAAAGCTTTCAAACATACCAAACTCAAACTCTAAAAAACAAACACTTGAAAATATAAATTACGTTTTAATAAATTATTGTTAGTCAAACAAAATTCTCAAACACGTTTAAAACTTTCAAACGTACTAAATTCAAACTCTAATAAATAAACAAACACTCGAAAATAATGACATATCAATAACTGTTAGTATGAACAATAATCTATTCATCAGGGAATATTAAATTTAATATGATGTGAAATTATCAAATATTATACATTTACTTCATATTGTATGTTGAAATTTGGCTTTTGTCATTTCAATCACCCAACCTTCTCAAATTATACATGTTAAAATTATGGGAAGCTTAAATTTCTTTATATCAATTACAGATTACTATTATAACAAAACAAATAACAATCTTACCGTGAATCGACTAATAATTTAATCGGATCATTTAAATTGGTAACGAGTCAATTTCAAGTTCGTCATTCAAATATCTCTATTATGTTGATTCTCTCTGGTACTGAAGAGTTGTATAACACTTTTGTTGATATAATATATGTCATGTTTATAATTATATTAAGTTTTTTGTATTTTAGGATTGTATAATTCCCATGGGCCAAAATACATGTATGTAGAAAGAATACAATAACATGATATAGATGCAACTATTCAACATGTTCATTGTACAGTTACCATCCATACAACACTATTTATACACAAATTATAATATCAAATAATACACACCACAGTTTTGAATTGCATTTATTGATGACGTTAACCCGTATTATGCACCGATTTCAATCTATTTAGAATAAAATGCAAGGGGAATATCCATTGGTGGGCCTCCTCGAATTTAAAAAAACACCAAGACTATAAACCATCTTGGGCGGTCATAAAATTAGCTCAATGTAAACCAGGGTCAAAATTTCAAGGCCCAAGATAAATTTTTTATTCAATGAATCCATGCCAAAAGAAAAATAAAACCTTATGGCATGTTTTCTTGTAACAATTGATTGATACCATTTTCTTTTTTTGGTTTTTTCCCCTCTTTTGAACTCCTCATTATGAGGAACATCAATACATGTACAATTAATCACACTGAAAATTTCATAACAAGGAAAAAATCAAGAATCAAATATGAGAATTAATAATTTCAAAATCTCAGTTTTAATCATTAGATTAAGATATTATTGACGATTAGTGCAATTGAAAGGATGTGTATTTAGGATTTAAGAATTAAAAAAAAAACACTTTTGCTACGGAGACATCCTATTTTTTATTAATATTATTCTATCTGTGTCTTTTTAGATGTGAAACAGGATATAGACATAAATATATACTCATAAAACATTATCAATTAAGCATCTGCATCAATAATTGCCCGAAATTCTGGGATTAATACCATACTAAATACAAGAGAGTCTGACTGATTGCACCACGACCTTTCTTTCACCTATAAACTTCTTGTGATCAAAGGTCGGCCTTATGTTGTGTTTTGGTCGGTTTAATTAGTTGTTCGGTAAAAAAATGGAATATTCATTTCATTACTTATTCTATTTCTATCAATTGATTTCTTGCTATAGAGTTGGGTTATAAATATATATTTATAATTTTGCAAGATTTTTTTTAATTGTTTAATGTTTTTTTTTTTTGTTAATGCAATTGTTTAATGTTGTTTGTTGTATTTGGAGAGAGGAATAGTAGAGTATTTCCTAATAAATACACCGACATTATCTCCCTCCAACATAAACTGTATAATGCCATGATAGATAAATGTAATAATAGGTAGATTACTCAGGCTCCAAATGATCTGCTTACTCTACTAATTAACTTGCATAATACGGGGAGATGGGTCTAGTAATTATAGGGCCAAATGCTCAGTTACTTGAATCTTAAGTTACTTAAATTATGGAAATCATACGTACTTACATCACATACCTGGGTGGACACTTTATTATGGCAGGTGTGGACATTATTCTTTGCAAATACGTATTGTCTTGTTAGAGTATATATCTTGTCGCATATTAAATATTTTAAGAAAATATATTTAATATATAATGATTTGAGTCCACTCTTCTCATTGTCAATTAATTTTGAGTTAGAGAGTTTAATATCTTTATATTTATTTTAGACTCGAGTCATTTTATAAATTTAATATGGTATCCGAGCGGACAGTTTTGGACCTAATTAATTAGTTTTGTTAGCCTTGATTCTTATAAATACCACTCACGTGAGTTGGAAAAGATGATGAATCGTTATTTGCCGACAGTTTTCAATCAATTGAATTTGCTGCTGCTTTCTTAGTAAAGACGTGGTTAAGCCAGCCGGACCATACAATGTGATTTCTTAAAATAAATATACTCCATCTATCTATCTATCTATCTATCAGAGAAGTTGCAGGCAGGCCTTCACGTTCATTTGAAATTCCTCTTAAATGATCAATCGTTATCGGAAAGCTACGTTAGCATGCAGCACTCCAGCCAGCAAATGGTGTGGAACAAGTGGCAGGAAAAATGAGTTCTATTTGACAAACCAACCTTTATTGATATATAGTTGGCTACAATTCACGCTATATTGTCAAAGTAATGATCAATAAAATGACCATCGCTTTAACAAATCATACACTTCTGCTTTATTTTGAGAAATAGTCACAATAGGAATCTACATAACTCCTTATATTTTTGTTTTAAGTACTATCATAATTTAATAGCACTTGGGCTGTCCCTGCCCCTGCCCCTGCCCCTGCCTATAATGAACAACTCTATTCCCTTAG
The DNA here is from genome assembly GCA_947179155.2 of Hedera helix. Lineage (NCBI taxonomy): Eukaryota > Viridiplantae > Streptophyta > Magnoliopsida > Apiales > Araliaceae > Hedera > Hedera helix. Next base: position 40,225,677 of record OX359276.1, on the reverse strand, counting down.
ATAAGGTGATAACTTTTAGAAAGAGACCATTAGATGTAATCAAATATTCAGTTAAATGATCTTACCAAACTCAACCACCAGATAAATTGAATTAATAACTAATACACAGACTCTACCAATAACAACCCTCGTTTCATAATATTATAAATTTATATTTGTTTCCAACCTCCCCACGAGAGAATGTCACATGTACATTACATATATCAAGCCTTCCAAGTAACCTAAAGAAGTTTATATTTTTAAAACCAAAATGGTTGTGATGATTTTTTAAATGTAGTAATCTAATACGTTAATAAAATTATTATATTATTGTATTATTTTATATTATTATATTTAAAATAATAAACTCATTTTGTGGAATAATATTTTTACACATGAGATTTTTTTGCAAGATAGAGAGTATATTTTTGGAACTCAGTTGTATATGCTAAATCGATTATTAATTATCGTGAACTCCATGTCGACTAATCTTTCCATATATTCCTTTTACTTTTTTTCATATTTCTTACGACCTCAAAAAGATGGTATAAGATATAAAAAAAAATTATCCTTAAAAGAATGACTTAAGTTATAATTTCGTTACCCTAAAAAAGATAGCTTAAAATACATAAAATAGAGAGCAAGTATGTCCTTTAGTGTGCTCTACTAATATATATATATAAAAAGGGACTCATTACTTTATATAATTAGGAGATTCTTTCTTCTTTATTTTTCCAACTAACCATGAAGACTTGTCTTCAACCTTGCCCTTAACATAATCCTCAATAAGAGCTTCCCTTTTTTACCAAAAAAAAAAACTCTTAAATCCTATTTTAATAAACGAATTAATTAAGCTTAAATTTATGTGAAAAATATACTTTTAACACAGAGAGAGTAGTAATACTCTGTCCTCCTAAACTCCCATCCAGAAGAAAAAAGGAGGAGGAGGAGGTATATTCCTTGTATTTTTTCTTTTATTTTTTTCTCTAAAACAAAAAATTATTTAATAATTTTAAAATATTATATGACCATATCTCAACATCATAAAATAATTTTTCCGTCGAAACTTCCTCCCAACAAAATCGCACAAGGAGTTGCTCCATTATTTTTATTCCCTCTTTTATACATCTGTTGAAGTTGTTGTGGTTGAACCTTTACTAAACAAGCCAGTAATATCTGACTTTTTTCTGTCTTGCTCGTGACTCTTCCCTCTCTCTCCTCTGCACCATGACGCAACTCGAATAAGTATAAACACAGCCAATGTTTAAATAAATCGGACCAGATCCATGGTTCAATCGAAAAAAATTAATATTGATTCGTGATTTAATTCGGTTTGGACCATCAATCTCTCGACAAAAGATCGGTACCAATGAATCGGTAATTAAATCGGTCGACTCAGTGAATCGACCACCGAAACTAATTATAAAAAATAATATAAGATATTTATGTTTATTTGTGTTTAATTTGCTCATTTTTGAATTATAAACATGATTTAATATATTTATTTTTATATAAATTTAGTTTTTAATTTAAATTAAATATTGTATAAATAAGTTTAATTTTTTTTTTAAATAAATTAATTAATTTTACATATTTGATAGATACTATATATAATATATATTTATATAATAATAATTAATATATTTATTATATATTAATGATGTAAGTGAGTCAATAATGGTTCGACCACTAGTTGAACTAGTAATCTATCCACCCGATAACATTTTCGGTTTAATGACCAATCTAATTTTTAAAACATTACACATAACAAACAAATATTATATTAAATATAATATTTATATTATTAAAAAATAAAATATAATATTAAAATCTGTTCTATATTTTATTTTTTAATAATATAAATTATGAACATAAACTTATCCCGCAACTCTGCCCGAACCAACCCAAACCTGCTCACTCTGGACAACTCTGCCTGAACCAACCCAAACCTGCTCACTCTGTCTTCCACCAATATAATACACACACACATATATATATATATATATATGTATATATATATATATATGAATAGTGATATACATAACAATAAATATATGACAGATTTTAAATTATGACTAATATGAAAGTTAATATAATAAAATAAATTAAAATAAATTAAAATTTTCGTAATACACTTATATATACATATATAATCTTGAGATTAACGTATGATAATAATATAATAATAACGGTAAACTACTTTAGTGTTTTCCAAAATGTTGTACAATTTTCTCTATAAGCAATAAGCAAAGCTGGTTGATTTAAATCCCCTTAGCCGCCCCTTTCACTTTGACTCTTTCTATATCTTTCCTCAGAAAAATCAAATACTTTTTCAGAATCTTTCATGTTCATTTCTGCTGCTTCCTTACGCTCTGTTTGGCCTTCTATTCAATTAACATGAAGTGCTTTCATTTCACCAACGGAGAGACCACCGGAGATGGCGAGGACGGCGTTGTTTCCAGGTCATCCAAGGTGTCCTGGGCTCGTTCCCTGAGCGTGGCTTCCAGCTCCGTCGACACTCGGCGGTCCGAGTTCGACTCGGACTCCAGGGATTTTACTGACTCGTTTGGGTTCTACGAGTTCCTGAGTCAGCGGAGGGCTAATGATCTGCGGGTTTTCACGTTTGCTGAGCTGAAATCGGCGACCAGAGGGTTCAGCCGGGCTCTGATTATCGGAGAGGGAGGGTTTGGTTGCGTTTACAGGGGAGTTATTAGGGTTTCTGATCATAATGATTCCAAATTGGCTGTTGCTATCAAACAGCTCAATCGCAATGGTTTCCAGGCACGCTTTTCTCTCTCCTCTCACTATTAATTTATGTTTAATCTGAGTTTTTTTTTTTAAAAGGAAAAAATGTTTGTTCGGTGCATAGAGTTTGTATAATGTGATTTTAAATGTTAGTTTGTTGATTAATTCGATTCAATGGATAATGCAGAAAAGCTAATTGAATGCCAGGGTCTATCTCTAGAGTAGAAGTCTTGGTAGAATTTCTAATAGAGTGACATGATTTGATCCATTAATTAGGGGGATGTTAATTTCTCATCACTTTTTGATGATTCAAGTGCTGCACCAAATGCTTGTGCATTAACTAAAACATAGGTTTTAAAATTTTGTTACCTTATGATTTCTTAATTTGTTCTAGAATTCAGGGGCACAAGGAGTGGATTAATGAAGTCAGTTTTTTGGGTGTAGTAAAGCATCCAAATCTAGTCAAGTTAGTGGGATATTGTGCAGAAGACGATGAAAGAGGTATTCAACGACTTTTGGTCTATGAGCTTATGCCTAATAAAAGTTTAGAGGACCATTTATTGGCTCGGATACCATCTCCTCTATCTTGGATGGCAAGATTAAAAATTGCTCAAGATGCAGCTCAGGGTTTGGCGTACTTGCATGAAGAAATGGATTTTCAGGTATTTTGCTCGACTATATTGTTGAAAGGCCTAGAACATCTTGGCATTTGGTTATTTGGAAGTCAGTGTCGTGCTTTATATGTATCATATCCTTTTGACTCGCTGGCTATTGGAAATAGTTATTAATAACCAAAATTATGTTGTACTTCTGTTTTACTTTTTTTCCATTTTCCATAATTCCTGAAGAGTTGCTAGTTTGCAATAATGTATATTGATGAATCATATCTTTTGGGTTTTGGTGCAGCTAATATTTCGAGATTTTAAAACATCCAACGTTCTTCTGGATGAGGACTTCACTGCAAAGCTTTCAGATTTTGGACTGGCTAGGCAAGGTCCAGCTGCTGGACTAAGTCATGTATCAACATCTGTATGTTCTCTGTGTGTTCTTGTTTATGTTTTTTCTTTTGGGGTTGGGGTAAACATCAACACAATTTTGTAGACTTGCATCCTTCAAGTCACAGATATATGCTTTCAGATATGCCAGGAGATATATTGGTGGAAACTTAATAACTAAGTTAATGCTCTCATTACAAGAACCATGATTACGAACTTCTGTAACATTACAATATCCGTCTCACGTCTGAAACGAGATGTATATATTTTGGAGACTGATTCTTGATTAAGCAGCGTTTCAGATCCTAACATACCATTATAGGCAGCTTTATGCACAATTTTCATTTATCTATTTCTTTGAATTTATTCAATTATTAGCAATTTTTTAATTCTCTCTATCTCACAGATAATCTTGTCGGTATTTCATTTGTTAATTCAGGTTGTTGGTACGGTAGGCTATGCAGCCCCTGAATATGTTCAAACAGGAAGGCTAACTTCTAAAAGTGATGTTTGGAGCTTTGGGGTTGTTCTGTATGAGCTAATTACCGGAAGACGAGCAGTAGAGAGAAATTTGCCTCGAAGTGAGCAGAAGCTCTTGGAATGGGTTAGACCTTATGTTTCAGATCCAAAGAAATTTCACCTTATTATTGACCCACAGCTCAAAGGGCATTACTGCATCAAGTCAGCTCAGAAGCTTTCCTCACTAGCCAACAAGTGCCTAATGAAGCAACCCAAGTCGCGGCCTAAAATGAGTGAGGTCGTAGCAATGCTTGGAATCATCATTAGTGAGGCATCATCACAGGAGCAAGGTGCTTCTGAACCCGACATAGAAACTGAAGATGGAAAGGAAGAAACCATAGAGGAAGTTGAGTCGGGCAAACAGGAGACCAATTTGCGAAAGAGGGTTTTTGATTTCAGAGAAATGGTAAGCTTGAGAAACAGATCTATTGGGAAGTTGGATTGGAGAAACTGGACACCTGCCGTGGTCAGAACATGGTAGTTACGACGACTCTTTTCTTCATGAGAAGGGAGAGATTGGCCATTGCTCTGTCATGAGGAGGTTTTTTTCGTCTCTCCAATATTCCATCTGTGCGAGATGGTTGTAATTATAGGTCATGAAGAAATTTGCATCATGTCATGGGCTCCCCTGCACAAGGTACTAAACTTGGTCTTGTACAAAGCAAAGTCCAAGCAACGGTATGAGAAATGCATAATGGCAGGTTTACTGGTCAATTTTTTCATCTACTACTTGTCAACTAGGAGAACTCTATTACTCTATGTATGCATGCCTTTCATTCAGCAAATATTAAGGTGCAAAGTTCGTATTTCCACTTGTATGTTTGTCTATGAAGAGGTAACTAGACTCTACCTCAGATATACTACTTACTAATGGTAGTATTTGAAGATATTAAGAAGACAAAAGAAGCGGCAGAATCCTCATTTTAGTGACTTTTCCATCTCTTTTTATCTGTGCCCCTGTGCTCGAACTTTTGATCTCTGGCTACCAAATTCTTCTGGTGCAGGTCAAGCCCCAACTAATCTCGGTTTTATCTGTACCCGTGTGATTCAACTTTTGATATAGAGGGCTACCAAATTCTTCCAGTGCAGGTCAAGCCCCAACCAATCTCGGTTTTAACCACTTGATGATGATAGTCATGATAGAAGCACGCTCAATTATGCATCTCACCAGGAGATCTAAAAGTGCAAATATGCTTGGCCTAAACAATTCTCAGCAGAAAAAGAATTAGGTATATCCATGCGTCTCCCAGCTGCAATGATAAATTTATATAGTTAAAGCAAGATTCTCCCAACTCTTAAATTTCATTAGTTAAATCTCATATTATGATAAGAGTTAACCGAGAAAGTCAGATAAATATTTGCTCCATGTATTTCAAAATTAGAGTTAAAGAAATCTTTTTATTTTTTTCAAATAATTTTTCAACATTTGTTAGAAATGTAATAATGGTGGCATAGGAGTATTCAATCTACCTTGAAAGAGAAATGTGACTTTGTACTTTAGAAATAGAAATATATCCTTAACCTTTAGAACAAATTTAAAAAGGAAATGAATATATAATTTTGGAAAAGGGAGAGTACCTTGCAAACACATGCTAAAAAATAATTTTAATGGGGCTTTTTTTCTGTAACAATGTAAATAATAGCAATGCTAATTTCCAAGAGGTACAAGCTATCATTCCCTAATTCTTAAGAACGCATTGAACTCGACCGCGGTGAGGCCTCTTATTGTTTACTAAAAAAATATATATTATTTTATAAATAAACTAAACTAATTTCCCATGTTTATATGCATTTAATAACATTCAACACTTTAAGTAAAATTTATTATTTTGTTAATATCATTTTTATTTTGACAATATTACCACAGTCCGCAAGGTCCTCTATCACAATCCAAATAAATTAGAAATATACATACATATATATATATATATATATATATATATGTGTGACAACGTTGTAAAAATAGATCTATCTTTGCAACAGATTTAAATTATCGAAGCTGATATCTGACGATTTATATGGCTCTCATCCGCAGTATAATATCCAAGTATTCGTAGTACTATATTGTGGATGGTATTAAATGTCTAAAATATCCCAAATATTTAAATGAACAAACTCATTGTCCGCAGTATAATACTGCGGATGATGAAAATTGCAAAAATGTCATCCGCAATATTAAACAGTTGATGTCATTTTTGAAATATTTATTGTCCGTAGTATTTTACTGCGGACGATAAGAATTGCAAAAATGTCATCAACAGTTTCGGATGCTATTTTTGAAATTTCTGTCGTTCACAGTAGAATATTGCGGACGGTAGAAATTAAAAATTCTAAAATTTGCACGGCATCATTTTGACTTCAATGTTTGAAAAGACGTCCGTCCTTTAATCTCATTTGGAAGGAGTGTATCACCATCTTCCTGTGTGGCTACAGGTGGAGGAAGCATTTGTGTTTAAGAGGGATCCGGCGAAACCATTGAAAGCAGCTAAGATGGAGTGACTGAATCGCAATTGATTTTTGGATGTGGTGGATTAGGGGCCAGAAGATGAATACAGATTAGTGCATAATGATGTTCTCTTGCTTCGACCAAGGAATTTGATATGGGATCAAACGATCGATGCGTATATCAGTTCGTTGAAATTACGTAAACATCGTTTGCAAAAAGGGCGATACGAGCGTGAAAAGTTTTATTTCATGCCCTATTGTTTCTTCTAGTTAGTACAAGGGTGGTACCCAGCTTACACCAAGCTATCTACCTCACAAAAGAATAAATAAGACATTTTTTATGTGTCTTCGTATTTTTTCAACCAGGGACTACAACTGGAATTGTCTGAGTACGATTTTGTATTTTTTTCCCCGTTAATTACAATAATGAGCATTATTTTTTTTTTCGTTCTAGGCCTCAATGAATGAAGAATTGTACTTATGGATTCGTGTCATGACGCTTTGCTATTTAGGTATAGAATTGCTCATGAGTTGCGTAAGCATAGGGCTAGAGACATGACTTTTTCACAAATGACTACGACTGTTAATAATATATTATAAATTGTATATTGTAATGGAATTTAATGTTGTATAAAAATTTGGATGTATATACACTTGGATTTATTGTATGGATGTTAATATACCATTGGACTTCCTGGATTGTTCATTTTGTTGGTGGATTGTTCATTTTGTTGGTGCATTAACAGTCTGGTTTTCAAGTATTGTAATGGATACAAGGGCATAAACATGTTTAAAATTCTGGTTAGCTACCATCTACAATATAATACTGTGGACGAGTCTAATATTTTGAAAATCCTTGGATGCTGTGCACATCGTCCGCAGTATAATACTGTAAACGGGTCAAGTATTCCCAAATTCCGTAGATGGTTTGCACACTATCCGCAGTATAATATTGCGGACGAGAAAAATATTTTCAAATTCCCTTGATGGGTTTACACACCATACGCAGTACAATACTACGGATGAATGGAAAAAATAATTTAAAATTAAACTTTTACTCGTCCGCAGTAATAAATTGCGGAAGGTGTCTCACTTAATAATATAACTCAAAAATAGCAATTTAATCAGAACATAATATGACTCAAAAATAGCAATTTAATCATAACATAAACTTATTTAAAGAATTCACAACGTACAAACGTTTTATTTGAAGAATTTAAAAATGACAAACAGTTTATTTGAGAAAATGATTCTATAAAGGTTAAGCATTTTTCAATCCTAATGTTTTTTCATGGTTACGCTTATCATGGTTTGTTAATATCCCACATATTACACACTTTCGACGTGGCTTTTTTTTGTACAATTTGTTCAACAACACTTTTCAATCGTCTCGTTTTTTTACAACCTTTTGTCTGCGAACAAATTGGATAATAAACAAGATCATTGAGATCAAGCTCAACATCATTGTCATCATCACCATCGCGCTATTCCATTGACACGACCGGTTTGCGTCTCAACATAATCTGTCACCGAGCTCAACATATATGGGGCGACACCATTGGTTTTATTAGCATCTTGGGTCCATCGCTTATGTATCAATATTGCAAGAATCTGAACATGGTTCTTTGGAGTTAGTTGTTTCAGAATGTGCCGGCATAGAGTATCAGCATGTTCAAACATCTTGCAATTACATTTCCTCATCCCAATATCCATATTATACACCAACGGTGAAATATCTACTATAAGATTCAGGAACCGTTGCTTTAAACAACAAGTATGCTCTCGAATCAGGAGTAGATATCTCATGAACTTTTTTACTAATTAATTTGTGCGATTTCATTAGTTCAATCTGAAAACCATGGTTTTTAAACCCGGATCGAACCGCCGGTCCGACCGAAAAAAATCGGAACTGGTCGGGCCTCCGGTCTGGTTAAAGCCAAAAAATTGATTTTGGTCAAAACCCGGTGACTTGGTGGTCGGACCGGTCAACCCAGTGACCCGGTCACCGAGTCAACGGTTCCCTACCTTTTTTTTTCTTTTTTTTTTAAAATTTATGCATTTGAACTTGATTAAATATATCCTTGATTGAGTTTTGAGTTATGATCATGATTTAATATCTTTCTTTTCATATAGATTTAATATTTATTTGAATTGTATAAAGTAAACATTATACTAATAGATTTATTTATTTTTGCCGAATTTAATTGAATGTATCCTAAAGATATTTATGTTCATTTGTGTTTGATTTTATCACTTTTGAGTATTGAATTTTGAGTTATGATCTTGATTTAATATCTTTTTTTTTTAATATAAATTTAGTATTTATTTGAATTGTATAAAGTAAATATTGTACAAATATGTTTTTTTTTTTTGTAGATAAATTGATTAATTTTACATATTTACTAAATATTATATATAATATATAATAATAATTAATATTTATTTATTATTTATTACATATTAATGACGTCACCGGTTCAATAATGGTTCGACCACTAGTTGGACCAGTGACCCATTCACCTGGTATCTTTTCAGGGTTCGATGATCGGTCCGGGTCTAAGAACAGTGCTTAAAACGCTAAAATATTTCTTTGGTATATATTTGAGCTGCATGCATTTCTAACGGACCTCTAAAATGAATTTTTCTTGTATGATTAACTGTAATGTAATCAGCTTGTTTCTCTTTGACGTATGTTTCTCAATTGCTTGTTGAGACTTTAAAACAAAATCTTTAATCCCCATAATACTATTTACAAATTTGTCAAAAAAACTGTTTATACTTTCATTCCTAGAAATGGTAGTCATTCCCGCTGTAAAAAAATTTGTGAATAAACCCCAACCTATTTTTCTTTTAAGTCATATAAAGCTTTCAATCATTCATGATTATACAAACCATAGTTTTCCAACAACAAATTCCATATGTCCTCAAATTCTTGAATGGTCAAAGACTTAAAAGACACTGTAATTAAAATCTGACTTAAAGTCGGATGAACATAATATATATGACTAAGTATTTCAAGATATTTTTTGGTAATGTGCCATGTACACAGTGCATGATGTGTATTAAGGAAAACCCTAGCAATCACATTCGACATTGCAAGATATTGATCAGTCGCAATGGTTATGGGATGTTTGAAATTCATTGCTTCAAGCCATTGCTCAAACAACCATACAAATGTATCATCAGTTTCATCGCTCAATAGTGCACACCAAACAATATAGAATGGTAATGATGATTTACAATCGTGAAAGAAGAAAAAGGCATGGAATATTGTTTATTCGGTATGTGGTATCAAAAATAACAATGTCACCAAAATTTTGATAAGCAAGTATTGACTTATAAGCTATCCACATAATACATCTTATTCGATTATCCACGTCTAGTTTGACATTATAATAAAATATGCTCGGACTTTCACGCTGCAACTCTCTCGGGTAATCTATTGTAGCTTATGCATCATTCAAATCTATATTATCACGTCTAATATCTTTAACTATATTTCGCACATCCGTTTTAGAAAACCCAACATTGCTCATACCTCCTCCCAATGAGCCAGCACATTCATCATCCTACTTGGCCTAATCCCAGCATTATTAAGGGTTTTAAGCAAATCTCTAGCACATCCTGAAATATTTTTGTGCGTTTGAATTTTTAAAACCTTACTTGGAGACACAAATTCATGGTTGTGATTCAGATCAAGTGTAGACACAAACTACTTATCTTTCCTCTTATCATGGACAACATAAAATTTTATTCAACATTATGTTCTATCAATATAATCCCTCATCATCTTTTCTTTTGTATTATTTTTTTCATCATCAGCTACATCCTCATTTTTCTTAACCACCTTATAACCAGTTTTACGACACTGATACATTATAGAACAAAAATCATTAGTGTTGACATGTTTTCTACTAGCTTTTATTCTTATTTCAAATCCAACACGTTTCACATATTTTCTATTAAAAAATTCAGTATCTTTCAATGTATCAAACATTTGACCAACATAAGGCATGATATCATCAGAATTCTTATCAAGAATTTGACCGGCACTTGTTACATTACTATTATCATGCAATTTTTCCTCAATACTTGAAATTGAATGAAATGATTATTTAGCAAATAGATCCATTACAAAACAAATAAATAACTTTCAAAAAAGAAATTACAGATTACCGTTTTTTGTTGTATGCTTACTGGTAGAATATGCTCTCTCAATTGTATATCTTTGTGAGAGTGTGAGGAAAGCTCTTTGAAGTAGATTTTATATTTTTGAAAAGTTTAGCCAGAGTCGAGGAAAGCTAGCTAAAATCAGTCAAGAAAGGAGGTCTAGCGCCCGCAATATTATACTACGAAGGGGAGAAAACTCGTTAAAACGAAGTCGTCTCAATTAAAAGTTCGTCCGCAGTATTATACTGCGGTACTGTAGACCGTCCACAATATAATACTGCGGATACCTGAATATTATATTGCGGACAAGATCATATAAACAGTCAAATCTTAGTTTAGACGGTTAAAATCTGTTGTAAGAATATATATATTTTTACAATGTTGTTAATAGAATGATCCCCTTATATAAAAGGCAACCTATCTTGCTTGGACAGATGGGAATATCTAAGATTTAAAAGAAGTGACAAATTGAAAGAAGCCTCCAAAAAGGGTGGGGCGAACCCATACGGAATCAAAATTGGGAGCAAGAGCTATCCACGTGCGTATTCCTCTCCACTTGAATTTTTACAAACTGATCTTCTCTCTTCTTTTTTTGCAGCCTGTTTGTTTGTCAACTACAACTTTTCAATGTCCTTTCCTTTTCTTATTTTCCATGAGTCAATTCAAAAAAAAAAACAATCAACCTTTTCTTCAAGGGAAAATTCAAGGAAATATCTTGATTTGGATTAGAAACACTGATTTACAACCACCAAAAAAACTGCAGAAACAAAGCTGTACTTGAGTTGGTACATCAATTAAAGCAAAAGCATTTTATAACCACATTTAGATCGAAAAACATTTCACTAAAGTAATATACAAAATAAACAAGCTAGCGAAATCCCAAAGGTTGCTCAAGTGGCAGCGAGAGCAACATCATCATAAAGACCTCTGGGTAGTAGGCATAGGTGGTTAAAAATTTCATAGAGGGGACAAGTGGCTAGCTCACACCTAAAAGAGTAAAGCCATCGGGGATCAAAATTAACATAAATTTATTTAATTTATATAAATATAATTATAAATTAACTAAAAAATACTATTATTTTTAATGTTTAAATTAATCATATTAATTTTAAATATAAAAATATGCCAATTTTTTTTTTTTTAAATCAACAGTGATCTTATCATTCAGAACAGTTGATATTTTTTTATATATAAAAGATAAAACAAAACAAGGTAGCTAGCAGAATCCCTAGTTAGGAGCCCCCTAGATATTATGCCAACAAAAATTTTGGTATCAAAACACATCAATGAACATAACTGTACAGTCGAACAAATATAGGTATTCCAAATTCCAGTGATCACTGCAAGGACGACTACAATATTTCCGATTAGGAGAACAAAAGGCTAGTCAAGTGTTTTGATTTACTTTGTATAAAGGGGAGAAGCTGATGGCCTGGGATATGAAACAACAGGGGTTACGTTTGTAGCATCACCAGCACTTCGTCTACGATACTTTGGTTCGTTGTTTGGATTCCTTCCGCTGTTTAATGCTTCCTTGGAATCCTGGAGCTGCTCTAGTTCTTTTACCACCTCATCCATGTTTGGCCTGAACTTGGGTTCTGTTGATATGCATCTTAATGCGAGGTTGGCGGCCCTATGGGCTTCCTCCAGGGAGTATTGGCCTGCAAGACGATTGTCAACAATGCGGAAGATTTTACGTTTGTTGGCGAGGAAAGGCTTTGCCCATTCCACCAGGTTGTGCTCTCCAGATGGTCTATTCTTGTCCACTGCTCGTCGGCCTGATAACATCTCAAGAAGAACCACCCCAAAACTGTACACATCACTTCTAGCAGTCAAATGACCTAACACAACAAAATGTTGGTATTAATTACTGGACAGAGGAAAGTGCTGACATACAGGAACATGCATAATAAATTCAGTGGGTATGGTTTCTGAAAAGGATTATTTAATAAGTGGGTAAATGCTATTTGGCACCCAAAATAGTCAAAATCCCACAGTGGCGCAAATATGAGGTCCATGGCTAGACTGATTACACCTCTTAGCAAGTCCAGTCCCAAACAAGAAAAATATAGTGCAAGAAAAACAAGGTTGGAAAGAGAAAGGCATTAACCCATCCATTCAATCACTGATATCCCTAATTCCCCTGTGACAAGGAGATGTATTCGACTCACAAAATATAAACATTTTAACAGCTTGGTAAAACAAGGAAAAATTGAGCTAACTTGAGTAGAAATTGAAGAAAAGCAAACTAGAAGTTTGCAATAGTTCCTGTGTAACCTGTAGTAGCCTTAAGATAGTTTGCACTAGTAAGATGCAGAAATTCCAAAACAATGGGAGAAACACAAGTTGTTTGTCACAGAATGGGGACAGAAACTTCAACAATAAAAATACAAATTTAAATGGCCAGAAAACACGAGTTAGTGCATTATATTGTACCAGTGGCCAGATATTCTGGGGCTGCGTATCCATAAGTACCCATGACCCTAGTAGAGACATGGCTTTTATCACCTGTTGGCCCATCCTTGGCCAATCCAAAATCAGAAAGTTTTGCATTGTAGTTCTGGTATTATATTATTAGGAAAAGAAGAGTGTTATCAGAGCCAACAAGACTATAAAAGCTTTCTAGTATAAATCAAATGAAACATAAAAATTACCTAGTTACAGGCACATACCGAATCAAGCAAGATATTAGAAGTTTTGAAGTCCCGATATATCACTTTTGTTTCAGCACTGTGAAGAAAAGCAAGCCCCCTTGCAGCTCCAAGAGCAACCTTCATACGAAGGTTCCAAGATAGTGGTTGAAAATAAGAGCCTCCTGTTAATTATTATACTTGGTCAATTCATCAATTTTTTGGCTGCTTAATTTAAATCTGGATTAAGGAAATAAGAACTCACTCCTGAACAAATGATTTTCCAAGCTGCCTCGAGGCATGAATTCATACACCAGAAGACGATGGTCATCCTCCAAGCAATACCCAATCAGTTTCACTAGGTGACGATTAGAGAGCTGCCCCAGGTAATTCACTTCTGCCTACTTGACCAGAGATATTAAAAGTAAATAAGAAATGCACATATCAAAAGAACAAATTCTGACAACAATGTCAATACTATCAACTGAAACATTATAACGAGTATTTCCAGTATAATTAAATCGCTAGAAAGCTTGTTCAATCCTAGGAAAGGAACAATGGAATTTTTTTTATTTTAATGGTAAGTGAGAAGCTCACCAGCCACTCCTTGTGGCCTTGGAAACTTTCTTGATTAAGCCTTTTCACGGCAATAACCATGCCAGTCCCAGGTTTGGCAGCTAAAAACGATTGCTCATCAATCCAACCCTTAAATACTGAGCCAAAACCTCCTTCTCCCAACACACTATCAGGACGGAAGTTCCTGGTGGCAGTTTTGAGATCTGCAAAACTGAAACTCTTCAAATTGGAGGAATGTAAAATCTCATCCTCGCTCCTCGGCGTAGGTGGCACTGAAAATGATGAGAGCTTGCTACTTGAACTGCTCAGACCATTCCCATCAGAGCTAGTATATCTTGAATTTACCCCTGATGAAACCAATATATATTATTATCTAGATAATTAGCCGAGATACTGGTAGTTCATATGGCAGAAAGATTCTCTTTTGAAAGATAAACTCTTAAATTAAATCACACACACGAAAAAACTAGTCAGGTTCTTGTTTCCAAATGACAGAGACTATGAATGCTGACAATCTACAAAGTAAATTAATGGTAGTTTGTAAATTATCTTAAAGAATAAGAAATTAGGAGACTTACGTCATAAATAATTAATCAAAAACAAACAAATATATCTCTTGGTCAATGTTAATAATCTAGGCGAGTAGGCCTAGGTAGAGAAAAGGATAAGCACCAGTATAAAGTTTGCTTGTTTTTGGGTGCAAAAAATATTACCAACTCCCAGCAGAACACTTTTATGATCTAAATTAGAAAAGAAAAACTAAAACCAAATCATTGTCCAATTCCATGAAATGGATGCCAGAAGAAGAACTTGCAAAGAAGAAAATCATAGAGGAGAAGTAATTAACGCTCAAAAACTAACCAGAAAACTGTAAGTTACATAAATCAAAAAAGAATTAACTGATCTTGCAACTAAAATTAATAAATAACGGTAAGTCCATAAAGATAAATGGTATATAAATTAGTACCTGTGTGACATGGGCTCTCAGCTTTGATTCGAGCACTTAAGCAAATCCCCATCTGAAACTACACCAGTAAATGAACAAGGCCTGCTCCAAGTTTCTTCTTCCGTTAACCCTGCAGCTCAGCTAAAATGGATTACTAATCTTCACGAGCTGCACAAAAAAAAACAGATCTGAGTGTGAAAAGCAGGAAGGGAAAAAAAAACTTCACTTTTTTCGTACAGAAACCATGTTTTTCACCAAAAACACAGCGCATCAATTGATTGTTTTTTTAAATAAGAAAGTCGAATATAAAATTTGAAGTCAGCAGAAACCCAGAACATAATAATCAAGAAACGAGTAACCCACCTCTGTTTATGTGAAAACACAACCAGAATTGAAGAAAGAGAAAGGGTTTATTGATTGAGTGGTTTGGAGGTTATTTGGGAGCTGGGGGAGAGATTTAGGGAAGTTGGGTTTCCATATATATGTTGATGAGTTTGTGTTGATAATTTATTTATGAGTATCATCACAACCTTTTTCTGCAACTTAGCCGCAGAGATAGAGAGGGGAAGGTCGGAAGAAATGGGAATTAAATGGCGAGCTGGTCCCGCCCAACGAGAACGTTATTTTGGGGCACAAATACCTCTGTCTTCACTTGTTAAGTTAGTCTAGAGAGAGAATAAGAATTTAGAAGGGAAGAGAGATAAGATAAGCCAGGACAGAACTGGCTCACTTTCAACGCCGGCTTGGAGAAAAAGAAAAAGAAAAAACAAACCCATGACTGTCATTTATAACTTGAAGGTGACTATGCCAATATCATAGCATTAGTATACATTCTTTTTCTTCATAAAGTAGGTTGAAACATATCTTTTTTGAATAATTATTTTAATATTCCATCCGTTTAAAATATATTGATCAAGTTTTAGATTAAAATTAGGTCAGATATTGCTAAAAAAAAATTATAGTATTATTAAAATAAATAAAAAAATATTATTAAATATGTATTTATTATATTAATATAAATATCGCTATGACATTATTAACAATTTAAAATTATTGCCTATATAAAATAGGGATAATATTAATGCAATATTCATAGCTAGTTGAATTTGACCATGGTTTAAAACAATGTAGTCTTGCAATTTGTCAATGACTGTTATGTCATTTAGCATTTTGAACAAAAAATCAATATTAGTTTAAAGTTAATGTTGAAAAATTGTTTTGGACAATAAATAAATTTAAATTTAAAATTATTTATTAAGTACCAAACAACTGGGTTTTCGGTGCCTTAGACTCAAAAACTTTTTAGAATACAGAAAATTTTGGTACAGAGTGAAAAGTTACACTAACGCACAATTTCAATAACAAGAGATTGAAAAATATTTTAAAACTATTATAATTCCAGTAACACAAGAGCGTGAGTTGTTAACAGAATTATGATTACACTAATTTCTACCTTTTAAATTGCTTGACGAAATAGTGTGTGACTAAATCTATTTCTAAGACAGACACCCTTAAAAGAGTTATAGTTCTATTGATTTGTTGGTTGATTACTTTTTTTAATTTGGACGTGGCTTCTTTATAATTTTTTTCACTCCCTGATAACTTGCGCAACTTCTATATCTATAATTTCCTAAACTTTCTGAAACTGCTAGTATTGAAAATTAAGGAGATAACTGCTTCAGTTATTCAGCCGTTTTATTCTTATCTACCACGTGTCGCTATTGTATTAGACTTGAGATATGGTCCATGATACATTTAATAAATATTTGTGAATTTTTATAATTTAAAAGTTTTTTTTCTTTTATTTATATTTTATCAACAAATTGATAAAATATGAATACTCAACAAACATTTATATTACCAACAATTTTATCATTCAATAATTTCATCAAGCAACGTTATGTCATTTTAAACCTCGGTTACAAGCAATTATCCACAACAAGAACAAATTTTTCCCATATAAAATCATCATGCTAAACAAGGATTAGTTACCCCTCCAATAAATTATATTGAACAAAAAATAATCAACGGCGGACCAAAAAACTTGTCCCCAAAGAATGAAACACCACTGTATATAAACAAATTATAAAATTGTGTACTCCACAAGAAAGAGAATGTGTACACGACATTGCAATAGGATTGAGCCTAACAAATTAGGGCATACTTGCTTCACTTTTATATGTCATGTGAGGTATGAACGAATGAATGAATGAGTACTCATCAAAGCTTACGTCCACATAGTCAACCATTTTGCTTTAGTCATTTAAACTCTAATTATAAGATGATAAGATGTATAGGATGGAAGACGGTAACTCCAAAGAATTTGACATTTTGACTTTAAAATCTCTCTCTCCTTTGTCTTTTTAAAAATGTAATATTATTTTAAAATTTTCTTATCATCTATAAATTGTTATTAATTTGTCAGAAAGATAATTAAGACAAAATTATATAGATATTTCTTCTATAACTTATGCATACTATAGTAAGTAATTAGGGATATATTGAAACATGTATTTAATCTAAATCAATTAAAAGAGAACTCACAACTTGATCTTACTTGAATATTCTTTTGTTATATATAAAATGGTGAATAATACGATTACAAATTATATAATAACACCCAAGTAAAAAAATGACTTGCCCCCTCTAAACTTTTTGTGTACTTAAAGAAAGAAATTAGATAGTATTTTTTTATTCAATTTTTTAATCATATTATTATTGTAATTAGCGAAAATATAAGATAATATTAGTGAAAGAAGATAAATTAGCTAAAAAATATATTCTTTTTATTTTAAGATAAAAGTCTTAATTGACTTTTTGCTCAAATTAAAAAAGATAATAAAATTACAAAATTATTAATAATTAAATGCTAATTTAAGTGTATAGTTTTCTGAACATAACTAGTGATACTTCATAATGTATAGAGCAGAAATGTGGTAATTAATTCTAAAGATATTTTAGGCAAATTATTGTAAAAAAATATATTATTTAAGGTAAATAAACATTTAATTTAAAATTACTTAAAATAATAATAAAAGAATTTATCCTGAAACGAATGGAGTACAATTTAAAATTTCTTTTGGGTTAAAATATTAAATTTATTACGTAGTCTATAATCCTTTATTTTATAAAATAAATAAATTAATACAAACATCTTTAATTTTAATTATAAATGGAGAGAATCATATTCTAATTTATTACATATACCCCACACGGCCAAACATGGTCGTGACCGTGGCCATGGCCGGCTGCTTATGTAATTTCGTCCAAAAGGCATTTATTTCGAATTTTGGTACGCAATCCAAAAAACTTTTGGCTGTGATTAATTTATCCAGTCGTTTAAGTTGACTTTTATTACGCACCAGTCAGCACCCACTGTTTTTATGACGTGAATCTGTGCCACGTGTCTCTCCGCGGGCCCACTTTTAGTCAGCTCGGCTTAGAAGCTGCTTCGATTATTAAAAGCTAGTATTTCGTGAGCCGTGGACTACTTAATAATATATTCCTCTTTTAACCCCTGCAATTTTTGCATTTAGAACATTGTCCCGGCAAGTTTGAATGGCATGTATTATGTATATTCAATATTCATTAGTATCTTTTTTATAACTTTTAGGATTATTTATTTACCTTTTATGATTTAAGTGTTGATCGGTACTAGATTTTTATAAAGGCATAGGAGGCTTTGTATACAAAGGTTCATTATCTCTCGTGTTTGACATGGTCTTGTTTTAGCTTTAGACAATGTGAATTTATTTAATTTTATTTAATATTGTTATAAATATTATAAATTATTAAAAAAATACTATAGGTTATAAAGTTTAATTGTTACAAAAATTTAAATAGATTAATGTGATTTTGAATTCAGAAATGTCTCTAATTGACTTTAAAATTCAAAAATTAGTCATATATTTTAAATCTGAAGAAATATTAGTCGTCATAGTTTAGAAAAACAAATAGAAATACCCAAATTTTGTATCAACATTATAATAATATAAGACAAAAACCATAACCTTCATTTTAGATATTAGATTTGGGGAAGACTCTCCATATTTTGAAGAGACCATTCCTTAGATTTCTTTTATTGTGCTCTAATAATTTCTTACTTCTTTTAGAGTTTATTTTCTCTCTCTGTGGTACTTTTTTTTCTCTATGATATTACTTATTTCTTCTCTTTTATGAGAAAATTTTATTATCATTTCTTGAGAAAACTTTACTTTCTCCGGTTGAAAGATTTTTTTTTTCATTCGTGAGAATTTTTTCAGTACGTGAATCGTTGAAAATAAATTGTTCAGATTTAAGTATGACGTTATCATGACGGTTGATTTTTTCTCAACTCATATTGAAGAACTTTTTAGATCAGCATATTTTGTTATTATTTTTAGAATATAATTTTCTTTTGGGAGTATATCTGATGTCCACTAACTGTTACTACGAATGATCATTTTTTTGGATTATCTGATATCCTGTTTGAAAAAAAATTGTTTTTACAATTTCTTGTATTATAATTTTTTTTATCATTTATAAAAGTTCACAATTTTAATATATTTTAGTCAATTAAACTGTTTAATAAAAAAATATTATAACATTATAAAAATTGAGCGTGCATTTAAAAGGATATGTATGTGTGAAATAATGACATCTAAAATTTGACTAATCGTATTTCTTTGTAGCCTAAGTTGCGCCATTTTCACGTAATCTACATATATTTGGACAATGACGTTGCAGATGCCTCCATTGGGAAATTGATAAACTAAAAATTTTACTTTATTATTTGCGCTAATTACAATTATTTATAAAGAAAAAGTAAAAGACTACATGTGTCAATCAGTAGATCAATTTGGCACATGTACATGAGACTAAAACATTAGTCAAAGGTTTGGCACCCTGTCGGTTCATTGACGTCCGTACTTTTGAATAGTAATGTAGTAGAGGAGGATTATCTTTTGATATTTTTTATTGTTAGTGGGGTCAGGTTAATATTTTATACTCTAGAAAACATATATGCTTTTGCCCTTTTTATCCAATTTAAATTTTTTTAAATTAAGTTAAGGCGTTACTCAATTACACAACTGCATCTAAAGAAAAGTCGATAGTGTTACGTACCCCCCCCCTTCTTTTTTTCTTTTTTTTCTTTAAATATGCATCTTAAAATAAAATTTAAGAATTAATATTTTATAAGTAAAATTTAATATTTTATAAGTAAAATTTAATATTTTATAAATTTTTTCTAATATGAGTGTAGTACTCGTTTATTACTTATACAAAAGGAACATTGTGAAATTATTATTTTTATTTATAAAAATATTAATTTTTTAAAAATTTAAGGAAGGTAGACAAGATATGACGTCTTAAATTATCTTATCAAAAATAAAATAAAATAAAGGATAATTATAATTGTTTCTTTTGCTAGTAATATTAATATTTTAATTAAATTACAAAGTGAAATTGAAAACTTCTTAAAAGTATATAATTGTTTAAAATAATTAGTTTTTAAATTTTCCCCTCATTTTTGAGGTGGAGGGGATCAACTAGTAACCTTCTTGTAAAAATGTTGCAAGTGTACTTATTTTGTTATAAAAATGATCTCCAATGTAGTATTTTATTGAAAATATTGTACAAGAAGAAAGTAGTAAAATTGCTTTTGTAATACTTTTACACTCATTTACACCATAATAACAATATTTTGTATGTAACCATAAAAAGAGAGAGATAAAATTGAATGAAAAACAATTACATACTAGCCACAAAATTATTTTATATGATTCATCTAAAAATTACATTATTTTACGGTCGATAGCAAATCAATCTTACTAAATATCTCGGAATTTCATACATTATAATGCAAAATCTCCTATTTATATAATACAATATGAGAATTTTAATTTATTCTGAAAATACAACACTATTACTCTATTTCAGGAACATGTCCAATTATTTTAAAGATAATTTTACAATCATCACAATGGATTTGGAGTACTGAGTTTCAGTTGCCCTATCTGGACAGTGAAACAGTAGTACAAATTTCCCAGAATAATAAAAAAAAATGTAGACACAGAGGGAGACAGTATTACAACTTAAAACCTAATTATTGTTATATTTGAATATGTAATACTTATGATATTAACCACACGTTTTCAAACCTATAAAAATAAATCTGTTCAGAGTTCTA
Organism: Hedera helix; assembly: GCA_947179155.2. Lineage (NCBI taxonomy): Eukaryota > Viridiplantae > Streptophyta > Magnoliopsida > Apiales > Araliaceae > Hedera > Hedera helix. The sequence continues at coordinate 40,204,503 of OX359276.1, read as the reverse complement.
AGTATGTATTGTAAAAGTTTTGTACCGAACTAAAATTGTCTCATTATAACAAATTTATATTAAAATATTATTAATTTTAATTATTCACGTAACATAAAATAAAATATATATATATAAAATCGAAAGATATATTTTGTTTAATTTTATTAAAATTCTTAAATAGTTAATTTGATGGAATGATCATTCAAGTATTCAATCGGTGCAGCTGTTTTCACTTTGTCATTGTTTAATCATTAATGAACCACTAGTTGACTGTGCAAGTTGGAATATTAGTTGATGTAGGACGGGAATGCATGGTCCAAATTTTGTACTTGTGGATGGTTGCATCGAAGTGCTCTAATTTATAAGTCATTCTTACTCTATTTAAGTGCTTGGCAATGACTCGGCCTTATTTTACTTATTTTATAAAAAAATTCAATTTATTTTAATTTATAAGTTATTTTAATTAAACACTTTTATAATTTATTTTAATTTATAATTCAAAACAGTGTCAAGAACTTTTATTTATAAATCATTTTACCTAAATTGATAAAATTATTTTAAATTTTAACTTATAAGCTATTTAAAATAAGTCGATCCCTATATTACAATCTTGCAAATTAATCATTACTATTTTTTCAGTTAAACATTACATATAACTTATTTTCACAAGTATTTGATATTATATATACAGGGTTACTTGGAAAAAAATAGAGCACATATACACCAACAAAATAAGAATATTAGTAATTTTAGAATTTTTCTTTGAGGACAGATATATATATATATATATATATTATTTAAATATTGTACACTTATAATTACTCATTTAAAACCAATTTTGTTGAAGAAATCTACATAAACATGAATTATTATTATTATTTGGCTTATATGACTTTTGGTAGTCCCCACAAAATGGAAAACAAAAATTATTCGCTGAGCACATGAAGTAGTATCAAGTCTGATTCATATAATTTGTGAGTTGATATTATATATTATTCTTAACTAATTTCATTTCCTCGTTCTCAAAATAAAATACATTTTCTTCTCATTACGATATATATATATATATATATATATATATATATATATATATATATATATATATATATGTACTCTTTTAAACTACTTGAGAGAGAGTTGATAATAGCATATAATAATTGAGCAAGTGATCCCCTGGGCTGGGCTGATAATGACAAAACAAACAGAAGAAAGCCATGACAAGGGGAGATTACTTAAATGGCAAGGAGAGATCTGTACTGCATTTGGATTATATATAGATATCTTGATAATAATGTCAGCAATATATATATATATATATATATATATATATAGCTAATCATTTCCATGAAATAGATCCACCACTAAGAACTACACAGCTCTTCTTTCCCATTAACCACTCGTCATGATTGAAGGGAAAGAACACTCACGCGGCAGATGTGAGAAATAAAAGATAGAATAAATCTATATAACAAGCACAAAATGAAGCAAAGTCACAATGTGACACAGCGCACAGATGGATAAGAAGGTAACCAATGCCATTGCTGCTACCTGCTTACCTCATTTAATATAAGTCTTCGTTCAGAGTGACCAAGAATGACCCCCAAGGAATGCCCAAATTAACTAGCATCTCAGCACTGTGAAGATAAAAAAATCAATTCAAGTTAACACATCACGGAATATATTTGTAAGAATATTATATACGAACAGAGGAAACAATTGAACCAGGTTAATTTTACATTATACTCCACTAAGTTAAAATTACTTTGATGTTAAAAATTAAAAGAACGGAATTGTAGATTTTATGTCAGTAAGAGTCTAAGGATGAAGTTTTGCAACATCTAAAGCAAATAATTTATCCCAACTACTTGGGATCAACTACATAAATATTGTTTCACCATTTTAACTAAGACCATGCCCTTGCTATAATGTCCTTCTCAGATTCTCCACCCAAATTACATAAAACACCTGAGAAGGAAAAACAAAAATAGGAGAAGATGAGAAAGAAAGAATAAGAGGATAACCTAATCTCAGTAGAAGAACACACAAGTACAGACAATTTGAAACTCCCAATTTTTTTTTTACTCAAACTAGGATAACAATTCTACTTAAAGAACTGAATTACTGCAGCTCTAATCCGTAAACTAACTAAGAGTATAGAACTCAAAAGGACAAATTAGTAAAAACTAAAGAATATCCGAAAGTACTGAGGGAACTGTTCTGTGGACTAAAGAAGTTTTTATGATTAATTATGACAGTGAATGAATGTAACCATCAGTAAAGATAAGATCTGGAATGAAGTATAGATATGATCAGATCAAGACATACCTAACCTCACCAGTAAAAGCACCTCCTTTCCGAACCCAACAATTTTGTGAAGCAACTTGGAAATCAGAACGTAATAAACATTTTACCAATTGAAGAAATACAAACTGAGGGCTAACCACAACCTCTGCAAGAAAAATACATAATATCTCATAACAAAACTATAGGACTTACAATGTATGATGCAACAGACAGTCGCTTTAACTTCTCCTTCATGATATTAACAACTTCTTATTAGCAGCTACTTATCCCACCCTTCCACCCATGCCCCAACAGACACACCCGCCCAGCCAACAAACCAAGAAGGTAGAAAAAACTGAAAGCACCCTCTTAATAAAAGAGAATGTATCTCAAAGCAGATCATCCTCAGAACACCTTCAAGAACCATCCAATCCTGACTTTCGGTTAACAGTCTAGCAACTCCGATGGAGTACAAGTTTACGATCAAAGGTTATGGTTGCAACCATCATGATTCAGCATACTTATTACTATGTGATTACATTATGCAGTGTCAATTGTAAACATAATTCAAATCTAAAAAGATACCAACAGATAATACAGTTTCAAGAATAAATAAAGAAAAAATTGATAACATAACAGCAGTTTAAGACTACAAGCTGAGCTAACTATGTCAAATTGATATGAGAGATGCTGGACTAATTGCTAATTAACTCACCAACAACATCTTCAGAAGGCACTTCAGCTTCATTCAATGTGGTAACTATCTTCTTGACCTATTCAACTGTACCATTCTGCATGGATATATATTTTAAGCCATGATTTATAACACACTTCACACAACACAAACATAAGATCACATCATATCTTTGACACAATATGGGCAAGCAAACACTATTATATACCAAGTAAAAAATACATTAATTGGCCGAACTAGACGATAATGATTGCACCCAGGACTGGAACTTAATCCGATAATAAGACTTAAATTAACTGTCTATACGATGTTAGGATTTCAAATTTTGCAATGATCATAAAACAATATTAGGAACAGAATATCTACCGAGTTTTGGGCGGAAAAGAAAAACACAAAAAAATTTAAATTATGATAGAAAAGAAAAGAACAAAAAACTTATAAGTTTTCTTTCAACTAGATAGATCTTATTATTATTTTATATATACACAAAAAGAATATAAATATGATAAACTACATACAATTTACTACTAACCTCAATGTTTGTCTTTCTAAAAATCTAAATATAAATGTTTAATAATTAATTTTAAAAACGGTCAAGTTGAACACGAAATTAAATTGAGGATTTTTATTTTGGAATGGAGGGAGTGCTATATTACCCTCATATAAATTTTGTTGTGATCATATGTAGAGGGTATAATAAGACTTATAAAAGATTTACTTATGTTATTTAGTTTTTTGTTTAAATTCGTCCACAGAAAACTTTGACAAGAAAAGTACCAACTTTTCTGAAATTTTCTTTTATTTTCCATTAATTAAAAAACTTTGACAAGAAAACTATCCCTCTCTTAACCGTTCATGACCCATGGAAAAAGTTGCCAGCAGCTGCCCATAATTGCCAAAGTACAAATTGGGCATTCTCGCAAAGAGATCTTCTGCTGTGTTCACTGTTGTAACTGATCCTTGGTAACGAGTTCTGATATACATTGAAGCATCGTGCCCTGCATCTTCCCAAACTCTGGCAAGCAGCGGGACAGATTTTCTCCATGATTTTCATCATGTTGGCTAGGCACGTGCAGGTCTTGTTCGTGTCATTGTTGTTGTTGCTTTGTTAGGACTTAGGACCCATAATTGACAAGGTAAACGATAAAGAAATCCATTCTCCCAGCAATGTTATAAACTGCAGGAAACAGTAAGAATTTTTTTTATGGCATCCATAGACGACCAAAATCCATAAAGACACGCACCCCTTAGATATCACGCCGGCTTTTAAACAACTGTGCTATGGATTGCTTATTCATCCTATCAGAGTTTATGCTACAACTTTCAAAAAAGGAATATTAGACCCTGGAAAATATGGAGAGCCAACTTAGGATCAATAGCTTTTGACCCTCCTAGTTGTCAATTGTCATCCTTCTCCTTCATTGGAATTCTTGACATGACCAAAAAGCTACTACTGTTTTAGAATATGAATGAAGCATTTGCAAGTTTCACCAGTGACTGATTCAAATTACTAGAAAATATATAATGGTTTGAAATACTAAAAATTTTAAACATGGCTCAGTATTTAGAGGGACAAAAGAATAGTTATAGACAACTTACTTTTTTAATTGAATAGATGATCATATACATATAACAATCTTCACCTTATATTTAAGCAAGTTCTTTGATTTTCCAACAAAATTGATTCCCCATAAACATACGTATATATAGAGGGTGGGAGACAGGCCTTATATAAATCACTAGGTATAGAAAACTATCATATAAATCGCTAAGAATAAAAAAAATATATTTATATATGTTCAGTCCTCCCATCCCACCCTCTCCTCTATTCCAGATCCTATTTATGAGTTAAACGTAATGGGAGCAGTTTAATTAAGATGTTAGTAATCATAACATTAATCAGGTAGTTAAATGCACTAAATGGTATATGTCATTATATTTTGAATAATATCATAATTCAGTCCATAATTTTTTATTTGTTTTTGGTGGAAAAGGGAGCTATTGAGTCGGGCATCTAATTTTGTTACCTTATAGGGTTAAAAAGATTATCTATAGTTATGTATATGTAAATTTCGACCTTAAAGAGCATGCAAAAACTATGAGAGCTAAATTTTCATTTGATTTGGTGATGTATGTCATCAACTTTATAGTAATGAGAAATAAACAAATCTGAACTATCGAAAAAATATACTTATTTTACACGGGAATAAAAACAGTGCTCCGCAACCTCAAATCAAACAAAATTTGGCATACTCTTATTTTCATACTCTTTCTATCCATACAGTTAGATTTTTAGACGGTCTTAGATAAAATAATTTTTTGAGGGTAGGGTATCTAACTTAGATACCAACTGGTTAGCTCATGCGGACGGCGGGCATTTACTCTTTCATGTGGAGAAATTTTAATCTTTTTTTGGGGTTTATAATTATTTTTGTAAGTTTAGAAATATATTCTTTCTGGTCTAATTTCCTTGTAGAGCTTTGTTTTTTTAAGAGTCTAAAAAGTGAAAGATGAGTTCTATTAGGTTACTATTAGCGGTTGGATACAGAGTTATGTGACTAAATTAAGAGATGCTAAATAAAATGAATTGACTACAACTTAAGGGGTGAATGAAACTTACCCAAGAAAATGGTCATCATAAACTCTTTCAGAAAGTTATCATGTTTCAGGAGCAGGAAAGATGGATTTGAAGCAAGAAATAGCCACTTCTATCAGTGCCTTATACTTCCTAGCTGCACGAGTGTTCTTCAAAATCTTCTACATGCCAACCACTATGACTCTAGAAATCATATTGAAGATAGAAACTGAACGTTCTAAGCCAGACTTCATCATTTCATTAAGAACGATTTGAGCTTCTTTCTACTTTCCATCCTTGCAAAGAACTTCAATAGAAAAAATGTAGCTAGCCACATTAGGAACCATTCCATTTTCACCCATTTCTTTGACCAGCCTCAAGGCTCTATAGGAGTTGCTCTCTTTGCAGTAGCCATAAATCATCATATTATATATAACATCATTTGGCTGCAATTCCATGTCATGCATTGATCTAAACAGCTTTGAAGCTTCCTTCATATTGCCTTGATTGCACCAACCATGTATCAGACACCATATGTATACATGTCTGCCACCAAACCAGCCTTCTCCATGCAGGAATGGACTTCCAAGGCTTTCTACATGTTACCTGATCTAATAAAAGCATCAATTAGAATTGTATATGTCACTTTTGTTGGGGAAATGCCTCTCTCCTGCATCTCCCGAACTAACTCTGCAACCCTTGCTGGATTTCTAGCTCTAGAAAACCCAGCAACTAAAACAATATAAGTATCCAAAGAGGGCGATAAACCATAAGACTTCATTTGATTGAAGAAACTTGTAGCTTTGTCAAACCTCTGAATGTTACAAAATCCATGTATTAAGGTGTTATAAGTTATCACAGTTGGATTCAAGCCATCCCTCCTCATCTGATCAACTAACCTCTCCACTTCCACCACCCTCATTTCTTTAAACAATCCTTTAATTAAAGTGTTATATGTCACAACATTACATGCCGCCCCTTTATCATACATTTCATCGAGCACTTTAAAAGCCTTACTCACATTACCATCTTTACAACATACATTCATTACGGAATTGTAAGTATACAAGTCCGGCAAGATTCCTTCAAGCTACATCTTCTCAAACAGCTCAAACCCAACCCGTTTAAGACCATCTTGAAGAAACCATTAATCAAAATTGTATAAGTGAACTGATTCGCAACTAACCCCAACTCCTCCATCTTCTAAAACAGCTGCCTTGCCTGCTCAATCTCCCCACTCTTGCAACACCCATCAATCAAAGAAGTGTATATAACAACATTTGGACAAAAACCCATTTCCTCCACCAGCCCTATCTAAATCATTATTTTCACAACCACCCTTAACCACTATTCCAAAAGTATACAAATCCAATACAACTCTGCCCTTATTTTCATTGAAAAAAGACAAACCTTTATCAAAACTACTCGACTTGATAAGATAAATTAAGATATTATTGACAGTATTTGATGTGGGTACAAGGCCTTTCTCAAGCATCTGATGAAAAGAGAAAAGGGTTTGCTCAGGTATTTGAGATTGTGCATGTGCATTAATAATTGATTCATAGAGAGGAGCAGAGTTCAAATGGGATGGAGGCAAATGGTGTAGAATAGAAGAAAGTGTGAAGGCAAATCGACCAGAGATTAGCTGGAGGACTAGAGATTGGGCATGTGAGTGCATTCTGGAAGAGAGAAGGAGTTGGAGGATTGTGGATATGGATTTTTCAGAGTGTTGGGTGGAAGAGTTGAAGAGTGAGAGAACTTTGAGTGGAGGGATTTTCACCATTTTCGGAATCCGTGAGAAAGCTTGAAGGGTATGTGACATTTTTTTTAACTTCAATCTTTTTTTTCGAACATAAACAAGAATTTGTGTTCCTTCAAAATCAAAAAAAGAAAAACGCGAAACAAGAAGAAGGGATAACTGAGACCTGATAGATTGCCCGAGAAAAATGGAGTACCGCTGGAGATGAATGCTTAAATTGCCGGAAGTAGAAGTAGTACGTACTGAAGATGTTGCAACGATTGCGAGTACTTCGAAAAAATAATTCTGTTACACTACTAATACGTCAGTAAGGTAAACGACTAACGAGGGACTGATCTTGTTTCTATGTTTGTGACTTACGTACACTCCCAAAATTTTGGCCTAATCCGTTTTTTTTTAATCTTTTTTTTTTATTATTATTATCGAAAATCAGAAGAGAAAGGAATTTTATTTATTTAGTATAAAATAATAAAATATCTTTAAATTTATTATCATATTATCATTATTAAATTAAGCACCTAAGATCAAGGTTGGACAAAATTTAGAAATTTGCAAGCGAGACTTTTTATTATTAAGAACAAAAGAACAAAATTTATATTAAAAAATCGAACTTTTTTTGTTGCTTCCCCTATTGAAGTACTAGATTAGTCTTTAGCTAAGCAATTAAAATTTGATTAGAGACACCATTTTAACCATCTTCATTTGCCTCGTTGAAAATAAGGAAGATCAGAAATATCACCCCACCACACAAAATTATAGCAAAAACTGCCTCCTTGTTATTGCACCAGTTTATTATATTGCTCCCTCGTCCTCCTTGGCAGTTCAGACATGACTTGAGAAAAATGTCAACACATGTAACGAGTCTAATCTTGCGATCTTCCTTGATCAATTTTGAAGGTACAGCAACATGGTACAGATATACAGGTACATCACCATGTTTCCAAGATCACTACTCCAAATATTAGTTCAAGAAATTACAAACCAAACAAGTCATGTGAAAAGCACCATGGATGCTTCTTGCCTAGGGTTTACTATTAGGAAAAGGAACTACATAGATCGATACAAGGGATATAACTTGCTATATATGTTTCATCATGACCAGAAGTGACGACTATACATAAGAATCAGAAATTGTTTCACTACAAAAATCTTTATAACTTCAAGTGCAATGCTTAATCTGACGTGGCGGCCCCCTGGTTGAGTTCTGCAAATCTCATGCCAACACGCATCGAATGCTTTAAGAACTTCTCTGCACATCGCCTTACACAGGTTTCCTCTTGCTTGTCTAAGGTTTTGCGTCTGAACGTGTCCACACAATCAGTAAAACATGTCTCCACAAGGGAATTATACATCCTCAGGCTGAAAAGAGACCCCGGAAAAAAAATATCAGATAAGTTGTCCCATGATTATACAACCAATACTACGTTCGAGATTTGCAGTAGCCAAAAGACAAATCCAAAGCACAGCATTGGACAGAAAAGAATGAGTAATGCAAAGCCTTCCATCTTACATGCACTAATTTTATTTATTCATTTATTTATTTATTGCTACATTGCACTATGGTAATTATAAATCTCTCTTCTCCACATTCTACCAGACGTTCCCTCTACATCTGGATTGAGGAAATGAAATGAAGAAAGGAATAGAATGAAAATTGATGTTCCTTTGATTTTTTTATTCCATGTGGGAGGTGGTAGAATAAAATTCATTCCAATGTAATGTATATATGTGATAATTTTGCCATTATATTACACCACCCACCACAAACAACCAAACATATACTTGAAATACCTTAAAATTATTCGATTTCATTCCTTCGATCCAAATGCAGAAATGTCCAAATGAAAGAAAAATGATACAATATAAGGGGTGCTTCTGGCTTCACAGTTGCACAATTTTAAAAATGAACCATGTGACCCATAGGAGGATGTAAATTGACAAAATTAAGTTCAGAATCTCCCACCCCAAGGAATACGTAAGGTCGTGAAGGTTAAATATTCCTAGGTTTGCTTTAAAAAAAAGATAGATAAAAGAAAAAGGTAGGAAACAGTTGTCAATCACAATAGTTTTCCTTTGTTTTCTAATATTAATTACATAAGAAAAAGCAGAGGGCATTTTATTTATTAATATTGACATTCACGGGCAACTACAAAGCTGATAAGCAAATCTTTACAAAAATCAGCTCTATCACAACATAGAGGAGATTGAGCCATTTTTCTTTTACAGATTACATTCGGCTTCCAGAAGTGCAGGTGCATAATAATCACCCAAATAATTATAATCAAGAAAATATGTCCACATACAAGGATAAATAAGAACATGTTGACACCTTGTACAAGTTTATAACCATGGCAGTAATACATAAATGTTGTTCCCTTAACGTCCAGATGCAACATAAATCTTGCACTGGTATTGAGGAGAACATTATTCTGGCTTCACAATAAGTCACATGACCAAAAATCATGTATGTAACACACGGATTGTGGTTTGAGAAGCCAAAAAAAGGTTAACCATAGGATTCAATCAGTAATCTATGCCTTAGCCTTGTATTACTAATATACCAATTTGCTAGCACCAGCAAGAAGTTCCAGGCTATGAAGAGACTTCAAAGAACATCACATATATAAGAGGTGAAGTACAAGTTCTATCTTATAGAAGACCATGAAAATTAAAATCAAGGAAATAGGTTGACATCAAGGCTAAATAAGATTACATCGACAATTTAACAAGTATGTGAATATGTAATAATTGCATCGATCCATGATGTTGTTCCCTTAACGTCCATATGCAATATATAACTTGCACTATTATTGAGGAGAACATTATTCTGGCTTCAGTGTAAGAAAGTCACATAACACGAACAATTATGCAAACCAAAGAACATCATTTGAGAAGCCCAAAAAAAAGGTAGAACCATAAGTAAGATACAGCCAACTTAGACTTGTAAAATATACTGCATCTGTCCAACGTTATATGCCTACTTGTTGAGTTTTTTGGCATAGATTTTTTAAGAAAAATCAAAAATTATATTTTCAAGTGTTCAAAATTTAAAAATATTTGCATAGTTCTGCTTTACATTTACATATGAGATTCATTTTCAGCCTAACCAACCAGTTTGAGATAAAAGCATTGCTGTGTTGAGTTATAGATTATAGTCTAAAACTATATTAAGAATACAGAAAAGATATAATATATAAATGTGCTTTTTCAACACATCCAAAATCCATGGCGAAAACACTCAAAAGCAAGTCTTCAAATAAAGTTCGATAGGAGTACAAATTTTCTCTCAACAACATAGACGTTCGAAGCTATGGAGACGGATATCAAAAGTATTTATATAAACGATTTTTTGTGACAACTAACTTCACAAATTATTTCGCTAGTTTCACAAGTTTTCCTCTCTCATGAGTGCGATGTCACCTACTATTCAGGTGAGAGGAAACCTTTGAAACTAGCATATATTCTTGTTGAATAACAACTCACTACACAATGCACGATATGGATAGACAAGGAAGTAAGAGATTAGGCATTTTGAAGGAGTAAAGTTTTTTCTGAGAAATTGACACAGTTTCTTAGGGGGTGACTTGTATGCAATTTAGCATTTATATCTTGTTAAAACTCTGCCAGCTAAAACATCCACCGCTCAAAAAGTATGCTTTATAGACTTGAAGAAGTACTGATAAACTCCATTTGGTAGTGTCAGTAAGGCTCAAAAGCACAATTTAATTTGGATTTCAGGATAAAGAAACCTTACAAAAAACATAGTAGTATTAGTAGTATTACGAGGTAAGATAAGTATCTTTAGATGATTTGGTAAATCATGACAATCTTAGACATTCTTTACTAAACCTTCGTTTACAACAGATGCAACATATACACAGCAAAAAAGGAAGTGTGAACGAAATGCTAATTTCTCTATCTTCAAGTTATCTAAGTTCATTCCATAGATGATAATATTCTGGAACAATAGAACCGAGAGAGAGAAAAAGCCAAAAGACACATTTCTAAGGACCCTTTCTCTTACCTCTCCAATTTGTCATTTAAGCTTATCAGAAACTTGAAGGCATATACACAAAAAGTATACATATAAACAATTATATATAGAGAGAGCTATAGTGAGATATATATACCTGTCGCGGATTTGGAGCTGGTCTATCATGGACGCCATTTTAGCCTGATCTTCTTGAGGAAGCGATGCAAGGTCTCCTAGCATGTTTTTGTCCATATTTAGCTGTAAATTTCTGAACTTGCGAACTAGGGTTTGATGCTCTGAGGCTGAGCTCTCTCGTTCAAATTTTATACGAGATATTTGTAATGAACCCCTGAATCCTGAACAAAGCGAGAGCAAATGCCCAACGTAAAATGACGTCGTTTAGTCTGCTGGCCATTATTTTTGCAACTAAACTCCAATTTGGAACACAAAGTATTTCAAAATCTATTTGTTACCCCCAAACTATTTGACAAATCTAATTTTCACCCTAAACTAAATTTTAAGTTAAATACAGCCCAAATATTTCTCTCCGGTTAGAAAATGCACACTCGAAAAATTTGCCCATCCAAAATTCCAAATTGTTTGTTTACTTATTAACTTTTGCAATTTTTGCGGTAATAACATTTGGTCCGTTTGAATTTTTAAAAATACTAAACTCATGACATCATTTTTTGTGCGTGCATTTGAGGCCCGTGAATTTAGAGAAATTATTTAGTGTTTTTAGGGTATTATCATGTGGTGTTTCAAGTTAATGTATCCTGTCATTTCAGTATTTGTAATAGACCTTTATATTCGAACCCACTGCACATGTTGAAATGACAGTATATGAATCTAGGACATCACATGACAATATCCAGAAACACTAAATAATTTTTCATGAGTTCATAAGTGAGTATCGTGCTTTCGTTTATTAATATTTATTTATTAAGTTTGTGAGTTAAATTAGTTATTTTTAAAAAAATAAGTTATTTTTTAAAATATAAAATATTTTTTGATAAATAAAATTTTAGAATGCGTTCAAATTGTTAAATGTATCAAATGCTCTTTAATCAAACAAGCACACTCTGACTCTAAAAGAAGACGTGGGAAATTTTAATGGGTAAAGATATATATTAAAATTTTAACCATTAAATACACATTGGAAACTAATCTCTATCCTCCCACTTTCTTAAACTTTTTTATTTGATAAATTCATCATTATACTTGAATAAACTATGCAAAAAGGACCCGTCTTATTTTTCTATTTGAAAAATTGACGGAGCTTAACTTTTTCTTTGCTCCTCAGGCTGACATGGTTTACATTTTATTGCCCTATGAACTCCTCTCCTCATTTTCTCCAAATTTAATTTTGAAGAAATTTGAGGCTTCAATATTACCCAAATCACATCCCACTATATTTAGATTTCCATTTTACAATTTGCAAAAGTGTAGAACGAATGGAGTAAGTTGCTAGTTAAATAATGATGATATAATAATGAAAATTATCATAATATATTTAAAAAGATGGTATATATTATTTAAAATATTAAAAAGAGGACAGTTTTTTTGAAATAAAAATTTTTTGTAAACAGAATTCTTTTTGTAGTATGGAAGATGTAATATCCGGTAATAATTTTAAATATCTTTTTTTAAGACATATTAATTGGACTTTATCTTTTATTTGGGTCAAATTAGTTATTAATTTATGTAGGCTAATAATAATTAATGGATAAGATTAATTTAGTAAAGTTAAGCCTTAAAACTAATTGAGTCTAATTTATAATTGTATAAAATTAAAGGGAATTGATAGTTTCACGAGGAAAAATTGATATTTTTATAAGGCTCTACTTACATGAATAGTAAGTGTGATCCATTTTTATGTGAGAAATTTTTTGTAGAAATATCAATTTTTTTTTGTGAAATATCAATTTCCAAATTAAATCGTACTAAGATCGGAAGAATTGATAAGTTACATATAAATAAGTAAAATAACAAAAACTAAAACCTAATATTTTTTTTCCAATTATACATACCCAATAAGAAGTGGGGTGGCGATTCAAGTAAAAGAGGAGGAAACACAATAAAAGAAAATCTCTATCATCGGGTCTCGTGTTTGCCAGTAAGAAGCATGAAGGCAAAGGCATGTAAATTGGATTATTATGTTAAAGTTTTTTTTTTCTTTAATTAATGTGAGCATCAGTATATTAGAAAAAGTGAACAATTGATGTATATATTATTCGCGAATCAATATTAATAATTAATATTAATATATAATAATGTAAGAGGTAATTTCAAATTCAATTATTTTAATTTTATTATAATAAGGTAAAAGATAATCTCAAATCCAACTATTCCTACTCAACTTCGTTGGTCACAGGTTAATTAACCGACTTTAACTTAACCTAATTTGAAATCTAAGGTCGAATGGTCGTTTTTTTCTAAATTCTTCTACTTTCATAAAACTCTTCTTTCGAATAGTCATTCTCAAACTCTTATTCTCCCCTCCCAAACTCTCCTTCTCCCATTGCTTAATCCTTCTCAAACTCTCCTTCTCCCATAAAACTTTTTCATTTGATTTACCAAGAGGTTCATGAGATCTCAAGATTTTTATTTTTGGTAATATTATATCACACTTATCACATTTAAAAGCATACCATATAATCTCACTTATTTCATTCATATTTTTATTAATTAAAAGTAATTAAATTCCATCAAGAGGTTCATGAGATCTCAAAGAAATTTATTTTTGGTGATATTGTATCACACTTATCACATTTAAAAGTATACCATATAATCTCACTTATTTCATTCATATTTTTATTAATTAAAAGTAATTAAATTCATTTTAATTGTAGTAGAACATGGTAAGCAAAATTATTAATATTATATATGTATTATGTAAGTGAAAAATAATAAATAATTATTAATAAATAATTATTAAATAGTTGTGATAAAAGTTATACAAACTAATAACGTAATATATAATAACATAAGAGACAATCCCAAATTTAATTATTTCAAATTAATTTTGTTGGTCACGAGTCAATTTATCGAGTTTGGCTTAACCCAATTTGAATTTTTTAAGGTCGAATGATCGTTTATTCCCAAACTATTCTTCTACTATAAAACTCTTCTTTCGAAGAGTCATTAAACTGCTTAATCATTTCCAAACTCTTCTTCTCCCAAATTTTTTCCTATGAAACTCTTCTTTCGAATAGTCATTAAATTGTTTATTCCCAAACTTTTATTCTCCCAAAAAACTTCTTCGTTCCCAAATTCTTCTTTTCCCAAAAAACTATCATTAAGCTGCTTAAATATATATATACATGCAAATGGGTACTACTAATTGTGGGACGGTCACCGAAATGTCAATTAATTGATCAGCTACTATCCTACTAATATTAAAATAAGTATTATGTATATATTTGTGGGATGGTCACCGAAATGCTAATTGATCAATGGTTTCTACCAATAAAAGAAGAATTGATTAACTACTCTCCCACTAATAAAGTGTTTTACAAACCCCTCCCAACTCATGCTATTCAAGACATTGATGCTACAAAATTTTTATGTAATCACCATACAATTAATATTGAAATAAATATTATATATATGTATATATATATGTAAGACCCCGAATTTTATGAAATACAAAATTTAATTTTTCTTCATATAGATATTTTTTTTAAACAGTAAGTGGTTAAATCGATAAAGTTAAAAGTTAAGGATGTTATGTGCAAATTTTATTTTGTCGGACAATATTCGCTTTGTCGGGGAATATTCGTTTGGTCGGGGAATATTCGTTTGGTCCGACGGCGCCGAAATAACAAATTATTGGTGGACCCCACAACGGAATATTTGTCGGATATAGAAAACGACAGAAATAACCTTTTTAAATAAAAATAGTCAACGGAACTGTTAAAATACCGGTGATAAAAGAATAGTAGCATACGGTAGTTATTGGTATTTTCTGTAGCACTCGGTACTCTACAGTAACACACGGTATTGCATAGTGTCTCATATTTTTGGTCTGATAATTGACACCGTAACTGTTACGCATCATTTCATCGATAATTGTCACTGCATAATATTTTATATTATCAATTCAATAATTGTTGTTACACAGTATTTTGCATTATTGATTTAATAATTGTCATTACACTGTATTTTATATCATTGAGTCAATAATTGTTGTTGCACTGTTTTTAAAATTATTGAACCTAATAATTGTCACAGTAACATATGCACAGTAATTCACATTATTGAATCAATAATTGTCATTACACAGTAACGTATGCTTTATTTTACATTATTGTTATCTCTATTATGATGTTATTTAAACAGTTGTATTTCATTAATTTATTGACTTGATATCTAAGAGCTAACTACACTGTATTTATAACAATTAGTCATAATAATTGAATTGATAAAGTTATTTGTTTATAATATAAAGTTAGGTGATTATTAGGTGATATGAAATGAATGGTGTAGATTAAAGTGTGAATTATTGTTGAATAATTGAATTGATTTGTTTATAATATAAAGTTAGGTGATTATTAGGTGATATGAAATGAATGGTGTAGATTAAAGTGTGAATTATTGTTGAATAATTAAATTGATTTGTTTATAATATAAAGTTAGGTGATTATTAGGTGATATGAAATGAATGGTGTAGATTAAAGATAATATAATATTTGAAATGGATGGTGTAGATTAAAAGATGATCTTTAAATGAATGGTTTAGATTAAATGAATGATAAGATTTTTGGCTATAAATAGAAGCCTTAACTTAAGGATTTTTCATAAACTTCCTTACTTGTTCTTTCTTTCTCTCTCTAAATACTTCTTGTGAAAGTTCTCTCTAAGTGTGCTTAAGTCATCTTGAGTATTTGTGAAGATCTATAAGTATACGTGTACTGTTCAAGTTAATCAACCTCATTTAAATCAATATCCAGTCACGTGTTGAGGTAAGGGATACCATCTTTTTCATCTTCCATTATTCAAACATACTATGGTAAGGGATTATCATTATTTGATTCTCGATAATAATATTGTTTCTTCCTTACTCATAAGACGTGCCTTTTATTTCCATGTATTAAATTGTGGGAATAACCTTACGGAGCGGATTGCCGCCTGTTGGTGAATAACCTTTCGTATTCATTCATTATTAATCTCTGAGAATAACCTTACGGAGCGGATTGCCGCCTGTTTGGTGAATAACTCTTTGTACTCAAATTCTATTAAATTGTGGGAATAACCTTACGGAGCGGATTGCCGCCTGTTTGGTGAATAACTCTTTGTACTCAAATTCTATTAAATTGTGGGAATAACCTTACGGAGCGGATTGCCGCCTGTTGGTGAATAACCCTTTGTATTAATTTCCTTCACCTTTTGTTAATCAAACCTGCTACGGTAAGGGATATTATTTTCTTTCATACACCTAAATCGAAACTTATTATGGAACTATTGCTTCTATAATTCCTGAAAATATTATATGTTCCATAATAGTTACACTTCATCATTTCAATTGAACCATCCTATTTACGTGAACCTTTCTATTGAACTGTAACCGTTATTCTGAACTGTGGATCTTGAATATCATTTTTAAATTTCACTCCACATCATGTTGACAATTTAGACATTATTTGAATCTGTACAAAGTAAAATTCTGATACTTATTGTTTATCCTGTTTCTTCTGTTCATCATTTATATCATTCTAATCATCCAAATTCAAGTTGTTGTGAATATCTGTGGTCGGGGGCACAGATGCGATATAATTGTTGAACAGATGATAGGTTAAAGGCGATATAATAGTTTAAAGGCGATACATCTGTTTAGTGTCTTTTATGGCACGTGGTGAATGTTCTCTTTGGCCCGTAGTGCAAAGATGAACTGTTGTTTGGTATGATTATGACCAAAGACTGAATCTTGTATAATCATGACTGTTGGTGTTATATTGAATGTCTTTGGCCCGTAGTGAAAAGATGAACTGTTGATCTGCATGATCATGATCAGGAACTGTGAAATTGTATTATCTTGACTAATGATATTTCAGTAGATAAAAGTTGATGATGTTTTTCCTAAAAAGAGAACCGAGTGGACATTATAGTTTGCATTATTCTTCTAATAGATTGCTCATTCCGCTGCTATTATTGATCTGAACGTTATTTAAGAATTTAATTGCAGTTTTTGATATAAACCTTGTATTCTATTGTATTCTATCAAGAACTCAACTGTTGAAGACTAATGATAATTTATTCGTCATTATCTTAGTCATGATATTCGTTACTGGGCTATTTGAGCTCACCATTTCTTTTGTTCCATTGTTTTTCAACAGGAGATGGGAACGTAGCTGAGTCTAGCCGGGGAATAGGGTGAGAGTCCGAGGGATAGCTGTCGTAGTCTTCACGCGTTGTAAAATAATGTGATAATAATAAGGAAGACTTAGTTGTGTATTATTATACACTGTATTGTTAAACGTTGTTCTACTTTGTAATAATTTTGTTGTAGTCTTTTGACAACTCAAGTTTGGGCTGTATGAGCCCAGATTTGGGGGCGTCACATTAAGAAGGAAAGTCATGTAATATAATTAATTGAGTTAATTATATGAGTCATGAATTAAAGCTAAGATTAGCAAGTAGAGAAGTGGAATATTGCCTAGAATGACAATATTAAGAAGATAATTAATTAAGTAATTAACTTAATTATTTAATTGTTATATAGAGTCCATTAATGGATTTAATACAAGCCCAATATGGGAATACTTGCATGAAGGTGGGTAATTAAATAATAAGCCCAAATGTTATGTTATGATATAGTCCAAGAGGTAATTAATATAAGTCCAATTAAATAATATTGGAAAGTATGGTATATAATGGTGTGGAAGTCCAATTAAATTAATTACCAAGCCCAAGTTATATATGATATGTGAGTTGTGTTGGGTAGCACAAGTAATTAAATAAGAGAGCCCAATACAAAGTAATTCATGTAGCCCAAACACATTAAAGTCAAATGATGGTCAATGTGTTGGGAGAATATTTTTCAAGCCCAAGTTATATATTATTTTCTTTCATACTCCTAAATCGAAATTTATTATGGAACTATTGCTTCTATAATTCCTGAAAATATTATATGTTCCATAATAGTTGAACTTCATTATTTCAACTGAACCTTCCTATTTACGTGAACCTTTCTATTGAATTGTAACCGTTATTCTGAACTGTGGATCTTGAATATCATTTTTAAATTTCACTCCACATCATGTTGACAATTTGGACATTATTTGAATCTGTACAAAATAAACTTCCGATACTTATTGTTATCCTATTTCTTCTGTTCATCATTTATATCATTCTAATCATCCAAAAATCAAGCTGTTGTGAATATCTGTGGCCGGGGGCACAGATGTGATATATTTGTTGAACAGATGATAGGTTAAAGGCGATATAATAGGTTAAAGGCGATACATCTGTTCGGTGTCTTTTATGGCACGTGGTGAATGTTCTCTTTGGCCCGTAGTGCAAAGATGAACTGTTGTTTGGTATGATTATGACCAAAGGCTCAATCTGGTATAATCATGACCGTTGGTGTTATATTGAATGTCTTTGGCCCGTAGTGCAAAGATGAACTGTTGATCTGCATGATTATGATCAGGAACTGTGAATTTGTATTATCTTGACTAATGATATTTCAGATGATAAAAGTTGATGATGTTTTTCCTAAAAAGAAAACCGAGTGGACATTATAGTCTGCATTATTCTTCTAATAGATTACTCATTCCGCTGCTATTATTGATCTGAACGTTGTTTAAGAATTTAACTGCAGTTTTTGATATAAACCTTGTAGTCTATTGTATTCTATCAAAAACTCAACTGTTGAAGACTAATGATAATTTATTCGCCACTATCTTAGTCATGATATTCTTTACTGGGCTATTTGAGCTCACCCTTTCTTTTGTTCCATTGTTTTTCAACAGGAGATGAAAACATAACAGGGTCTAGCCGGGGAATGGAGTGAGGGTCCGAGGAATAGTTATCATAGTTTTCACGTTTTGTAAAATAGTGTGGCAATAATAGTGAAGACTTAGTTGTGTATTATTATACACTGTATTGTTGTACGTTGTGCTTTGTTGTAATAATTTTGTTGTAGTATTTTGACGACTCAAGTTTGGGCTATGTGGGCCCAGATTTGGGGGCGTCACAATATATATGTATATCAATAGAGGAGAAGAATTGATCAGTTAATATCTCACCAATAAAGTTTTACAGGCCCTCCCAGCTCAAGTTATTCACAGAGTTCTAAGTAATATATATATATATATGCATGTATTTATAGTTTGACTTTGTTATATGATATTAGACTACCTATATTCTATCTTTTAGATATTAGATTAAAATTATTACTTGATTAAATAATGCAATAGGTGATTCACAATTCAATTTTCTGAGTCAATTTCATTAGTCACGAGTCAATTGTAGTAGAATATGTTAAACTAAATTATTAAATATTTATAAATAAAAAGTTATACAAATTAACATGTCCCTCGCATGGGTTATCAAACTTGCAAGTATAAGTGCATAACATTCAAACACTACATCTATCTTAACCATTAAAAAGTGGGACATGAATAAAATCTGTATAATGCCCAATTTTTTAATAGTTGAGAAGGATATAGTGTTTGATTTTGTATTTAAATTTTGTGTTAGACTTATTCATTATTCGTTGATTGCGTAAGCATGATCATATGAAATTATAAAGGATTTTGCATTAAATTATTTTATCTTTCTCATGCCTACTCTAATGAAAAGAAAAAAATAAAAGAAAATAAATAATAATAAATAACAAAACTAACAAAAAAAATATATTGATGGTAATGAAATCTACCTCCCTGTAATTCGCATAAGTTTCTTGGGATCAAATATTGACAAAGCCAAGATTGTTAAATTCTGTGCAACATATGAAAAAAAAAAGAAAAAAGTTAGGTTAGTCACTAACAAAAATTAGTTAATAAAATGTATGTTATTATTAATAATGTGTACACTTAAAAAAGGTGTACATATTTGCATATTTGTAATTTAAGCAAGATGTTTAAAATAGATATACATTTTTTTAAAAATATATTATATTTAAATAATAATTTTTATTTACTAAACTAATAAATTATTTATTTATTTATTCTTTTTAGTTAATTTTGGCAGAATGAATTTAACGAGTTTAATTTGGAATTATTTGGGTATTACACTGCTTATTCCTGATACGAATTTCGTACTCCTTCAGTGTCACTCCTTTAATTCTAATTTGTTCATTTTACTCATAATTAGAATTCTAGTATGGTTTACCATGATTGTTCCTTGTCAAGTTCATATGATATTTTCATTTTGGCATTGATATTTAGAACTCATATTTGCACTATTTGAACTAGTTTATCATGTTTAGTATTTATTTTGATTTTTGTAGAAATATACATATTAATATGTTTTTGGAGACTTTGTGTTTATGAATCGTTTCAGTTTAACATGTACATATTAAAACTTTTTGTGTTGGTATAATGTCGCATGTGTTATGACATTATTTATATCTTTGTTAGAGTTTATCGTATGACTTAACTAAGCTGTAATCATCTGTGGGGTTACTACACGTATGTCATCTTCGCACCAAGACATTACACTTTTCGTGACGGTGCAATTAGTCCACGACATCTCCATTTTTACTCCAGTAGGAGTTGACCATATTATGATTTTGTTTTGCGAGGCATATATTTTGTACCTAGTTTTTTTTTTATTATGTTATACGAATTTATGATGTTGTTCCAAACATACATTTCGATTTTATATGCATCTGGATTGCGTAGTTCAATGTGTGATTTGACTGTGCGACATTATTTTGACTAACCTGTGTGGTAAAATATATATTTGTTTTATTTTTAGTTCTGTGTGAAATAACACTTAACTATTTAATTCAACCTATTATTTATTGTGTTAGTTTTGTACGTTTCACTTAAGTTTATTGAGTTATTTACTTCAATTTTATTATTTTTGACAGTTTATATCTATACTGAGCATTTACCTTATGCTATATTTTTTCTTCTAACAAGTAATTAGGGGATCCAAGATAAGTATGATGAGAGTTTCATTTTATCCAAATGATTTAGATAGTTTATTTAGCCGATGATACTGTGATTTATGTTTTGGAGTTATTTGATTATTTAGAGATTGTAATAGCTAATTTTAGATTGTGGTTAGAGCAGATTTATTCTGGTTTGATTTATGGCATATATTGGTTAATAAAGTTATTTATTTGTTTGAAATATTTTTTAAATAATTTTATAAGTTTTATTGTGTGTTTTGTGTGTAGGCAAACGGGCTAGGTTGACTTAAACGGGCCAGGCCATAGACCAAAATTGACCAAAATTTTCTAGGTAGAAAATAAGAGGCTCGGGATCCAAGTTGAGTCGACTCGACTTTGTGCCGCCTCCAAATCGAGCTCACACCACCTAATTTGAGTCGTCAAAAGACTATAATAAAATTATTACAATATGTTGTACAGTATCCAATAATACACAACTAAGTCTTTACAATTATTACTATTCTACAATATAGTGAAGACTACTATAACAACTATCACGTACAACTACTTCATTCATTTTTCCTCCTCGCTAGTCCCAACTACGCTCTCATTTCCTGAACAATTGAACAAAAAGAAAATTGTGAGCTCAAATAGTCAAGTAAGGAATATCATGACTAAGATAATGAAAAATAAATTATTCTTAGTCTTCAACAGTTGAGTTCTTGATTGAATATAATAGACAACAAGTTTTAAAACAACAGCTGTAGTTAAGTTGTTAATAGAGTAATATAAACAGCAAGATTTAAATCAATAACAACAGTTAAGTTCTTGAACAAAGTTCAACTGCAATGAAATAACCACTACTAAGAAAATTAAGTAGATCATGATGTCTACTAGATTCTCGTTTTAAGAAAAAATATCATCAACTTTTATCATCTAAAACACCACTGGTTATAATCATGCCAAATAATAGTTCTTCTTTGTCCCGGGCCAAGTAGAACATTCATCACGTGTCCTTGTCATCTGACCAAAGACACCCAACAATTATATCGCCTTTAACCTATATCACCTTTAACTTATCATCTGTGCCTCATGCCTAAGATATTCAGAACAACCTGATTATTGATAATTGAGATAACAACAGAGATATAAATAATGAATAGAAAAAACAGGATAAACAATAATATTAAAAGTTAGCAAATTTTACTTTGTCCATATTCAAATAATGTCAAAATTGTCAATATGATGTAGAAAAAAATGTGTTCAAGTCAAAGAGTAATTTTCAAGATCCACATGGAAGAAATTCAACTGTAAGGTTTACGATACAAAGAATTAGTCCAAAATATTCATAGTTCAAATAAATGTTCACAGTTCAAAAGTTGGTCCATAAGTTCACAGTTCAAATATAACGATAAAAATTTAATAGGAATGTTCTTGTCAAAGGGTATTAGATGAAGTGCAAACTATTAAGAGAATATTAATGAATTATTAATTTAAGAATTTTCACCGTTTAATAATATTAGAGGTACAAATGAGATACTTTCTTACCGTAGTAAGTTTAAGTGATAGAAGATGAAAAAGATGGTATCCCTTACATTATCTCGTGATTAAATATAACTTTTATGAGGTTGATCAACCTATATGTATATTCATAATTTAATTAGTAAGTAATACATACCAATTTTATGTATATAAAATCATCAAAGTGACTATATAATATAAATGTACTTCAAAATAATTTTTAAAGAAAATAATTTTTCAAAGAAAAATCTTTCAAAATGAAAATTTTCAAAATAAATCTTTTAATAAAAGAGTTTTCTAAATGAAGAGTTGTAAATTGATGTGTGTGTGAGTGTTTATATAACTTTTATAAAAAAAAAAATATTTGAACAATACTCTTATCCTTCTAGATCTTTAACGTTTAAGATAATTTTAATACACTCAGAGAGTAATTTATACTAAGAAATATTTAGAGAGTGGAAAGAAGATTGAGTGACGAATGTATAAAACTCCTTATGCTAAGCCCTCTATTTATAATCAGAGCCTAACCAACTTTTATACACACACGTTACACATTTTGATTTCATCTTTTAATGTAAACCATTCATCAATCAACACACGTTTCATACTTTAATCTGCACCGTTCGTTGACTAATATGCGTTTTACGCCTACATGCGTTACACATTTACACGTGTTACACACTTACATATTATTTTATTAATTTAATATCTCAATTATTAAATATATAGTATTTTTTAAATAATAAATTTGTCTAACTGTTTAATACCAATGACTACTACCATAACAATTATTGGCCCAATAATGCCAGATATTGTGTATTATGATAATTATTGATTCAAAAATATGGAACACTGTGCAATTAATAATCTAAAATATTATATAATGACAATTATTGATTCAATAATATAAAATGTTGTGTAATGATAATTATTGATGAAATACTGTGCAATAGCCACTTTATTAGTTCAATAATTTAAACATTGTGTAATACTGTAAAATACCATATGCTATCATACTTTTATCACTGAGTGTTTTAATAGTTAAAAGTGATAATACCGTTGATCATTTTTATTTAGAAATGTTACTGCTATCGTTTTCTACATCTGACAATATTTCGTTGTGGAATCCACCCATAACTAAATATTTCAGCGCCGTCGTACGAATATTTCCCAACCAGTCGAATATATTCTGACATAAATTTTTTGCACATAATATTTTTAATTTTAATTTGTATTAATTTAACACCTTATTGTTAAACATAAAATTATGATTTTTTTTTAAAATCTATTTATTAAAATTCGGGTTCTTACAGACTTGACCTGCATGCCAAATTTTTTTTAACAATTACAATGATATTATATTGCCTAAAAAATTAACTTGATAATATTTTTATTTAATTTTTGTTATTTATTAACTATTTTTTAGTAAAATAATTTGAACAAATAATCTTATATTTTAATGCACTTGTTAGAAAATTATTCTAAAGTTGACTCAAACCGGTGTTTATATCGGAAAGAAGGTGGATTTCTGACCTTTTAAATACGGAGGGGCCTAATAACAACCGTAGAAACTTCCCATCTTATATGAATAAAATTTGTCATTTGGTCCACCAGCCACCAAGGTGGGGTTCTTAAGGATAATAGCCGATGAAAGAAAATGTCTAATGTCTACTTAGATTTTTCATTGTCTTTTACTAGCAATAAATATAATATAAGTTTGTTGATTGAATTTGTCACTTGGTCCACCAGCCACTAAGGTGGGGTTCTTACGGATAACAGCCGATGAAAGAAAATGTCTCATGTCTTCTTAGATTTTTTCATTCTTCATTTATTATATAATTTTAGTTTAATCCTCTTTTCAGTAAAATAATTTGAATGGTCCTATTTTGTTATAATTTTTAATTGTAAAAAAATATTTAATGATTCTAATTTTTTATAAAATTGTTCTTACTAAAAAAATTGGTCCATAGGTCGATTCAGACCAAAATTAGACCGGGTCAAAATGAATCAAATTTTTATAAATTAAAATTTTGAAATCTAAAATTCAATTTTTGACGAACGGACCAGACCGACTTGCGGATCAATTTTGTGAGGTCTATTTGTACGTAATCTCCTTTTTTATTTTTGAAAGCCAGTGTTATGGAAGAAGTATGTTTTAGTAATTGCGGGACAGAAGATTTAAATTTTCGATGAACAATAAGAAATATGAAATGATGATACCGTGATTACATGAGTGAAAAATTAAGCATAGAAAAAGGCTGACCATGATGATGGCGCTAATACTATGTGTATTCCTCCACCGATATGGGGTATGATTTTGGAACGATGTTTAAAAAATCGGATTGATCATTGAATCGAAAAAGTTATCGAGTGAATGAGTCATTGGTCTAACCAGTGATCGAATTGTTATTGAACCAGTGACATCATAAATACATAAAAAAAAATATTATTAATAATTAATAAAATTTTAAAATATCTAATTTTTTATAAGCTAAAATATAGTAAAATAATGTTATAATATTATTAAAAATATTTTTTTTAAAAAAAAAAAAAAACTTAAAAATCGGTTCAACTACCGGTTTTACTGGTTGAACCGCCGGTTGAACCGGTGGTCAACCGGTTTTTGACCGGGTCGTTGATTTTCGATTTTTTGATCGGATCGGACCGAAAAGTCGTCCGATTCTAATCGAATCGCAGTCCGACCGCCGATCCAATCCAATTTTTTCAATATTGTTTTGAAAGCAAGAACTCTTAGCGGTTGTGCTTCTAATCCTTGGATTGTGTAATTATTTCTCAAGCACAATATGCTCTCTACCGTTCTTATTTAAATACACTCTTCAATTTGGATCCTTGATCAAAATTAGGATCCAGGGGTCAGCTGAAAGTTTGATTTATAAAATAAGTTTAATTAATATTTATTTTAAGTTATTTAAAATAAATTATAAGCTGAGTACAACATGTTAATGTAAACAACTCTAATATTTATATTTCAATTTATAATTTATTGAAAATTTTAACTATAATTTAGCAGGTGAGATAGCACTAACTACCAAGTAAATAAAGTTAGGAATATGAAATTTTAAGCACCTAGAATGTTTATTCTAATATCATTTAACTTTTGAATTTGTGATACGTTGTACTAGAAACGTTACTTTGTGTAAACAGATGTTTTTATCATTAAATTATTATTTTTGATCAGAATATATTTCTCTTTATTATTTCTTATGTTGTAATATATAGAAGTATTTATCAAACATAACAATTTATTTTCATAATAATTTTTCTTAAAAAAAACAATTGTGCTAAAAAAGGATATTTCTTGAAATTAGTAATAAGTGACGGAAAGGGCCTATAAAGAAGATCTATAATAACAATAAAAAAAGACTGTAATCAGTAAAAGAGTGCCAGTGTGTGCGCGAAAGAACGACGATTGGAAGAATGCCACGGAGCGTATTCGGAGCCTCAATAACCTCTCCGAAGGTGGATGTGATCGTCGATATGGGCAATCCTTTTCTCAATCATACCGTCGACGGTTTCTTGAAGATCGGCGCTGTATAATTATTTTTTACATTTTGTTTGATTCTCTCACCTTTTTTACTTATGAGTTCTCTCTTTTATCAAATTATTAATCATTTTATCATTATTGTTAATGGGTTCTCTTTGTTTTATTAGATTATTAATCATTTGATCATTATTGTAAATGGGTTCTCTTCGTTTTTCATTTCTCAGGTTGCTGCGGCCAAAACAGCTGCAGAGGAAACGTATCATGTTGTCAAACGAGGTTTCCCCCAATTCGCTTTTGATGACTTGTTTAATTATATTTAAATGATAGTATTTTTTTTACTTCTTATATACACATTGAAAAGCAACCAGCTGTATGGTATATATATGGCATTATTAGAACTCGGGGGATGTCGCCGGGCATGATTGGACAAAACTAGATTTCTTCACTACATGGAGAGTGATTTTGGCTAATTGTTTTGATGGAATTGGGTTTTGCAGGGGATATTTCACATCACAAATTTGAGCAGTCGGTGAGATTTCTTCAATTGAATTCTGTTATTTACTTTGTTCATATAAATGGTGCTCTGCCTATATGAATTTGTGTGTCCTCGTCATGCAGCATGTAAACCATTTTATGCTGACTTGAACCTATTTAATGGGGGAGGAACACTATTTCTATCAACTAACCTGAGGGTGATCTAGTTGGGGGAGTAAAAAACTTTCTTTTGTGAGGTGGATACATGTAAACTTCTGAATCTGGTAGTTATAAGTTAGGATAATCCTATTTCTATAGTATGGAACTCTTCGCGGTGACAGAAAAAATTACACAGCGAAACTTGTGCCTTTCTTTCAAGCATTTGCAATTTATACCAATGCAAGAGATGATATCCCCTAGTACATACCCAAAGGAAGAAAATATTATGGGTCTGTCACTAGTTAGTATATACTCCCTCAAGGAAATTATTACATGATTCAAGTATTGTTCTTTCCCTCCTAACTTATATCTTGTACTACAAAAGTGAATTCTCTGGGGTACCACAGTATGGAACACTTTTTATGCTTGGTGTATATGATGGCTTCCATGCCGTGATCTGTTCAGCTTTCTAGTGTCAAATTCTTTTAATCCATTTGGTTCTTGTAGTGAATTCTCTGCGGTGCCACAGTATGGAACACTTTTTATGCTTGGTGTGTATGGTTGTTTCCATGTCATGATCTGTTCAGCTTTCTAGTGTCAATTTCTTTTAATCCATTTGATTCTTGTAGTCTTGGATGTTTTGCAGGACTAATGTACATTTTCCATTGTTTTTTTCAAGGAAAATTGAGCAGTATCAAAGTATAAATCTAACAGGGTGTTACTTTTGTTGCAGCTAAAGAAAATGTGTAAAGAAGGCGCTTATTGGGGTAAGTGTCATTCATTATGGATCTAGTAACACATACGAAACTAGGACATTATTTAGTTCCTCTGATTATTTTTTGGTTTTTTGATTATGAGGAATCTCCCTAAGAATTCCTTAATTGCCTCAACAGGAACAATAGCTGGGGTATATGTTGGAATGGATTATGGAGTGGAGAGGATCCGTGGCACCAGGGACTGGGTACTTTTTGATTTGCTTTATCAGATATCTTTCATATTATAGTTGATCCTCTTTCGAGCTTAAGCAATCTCGCTTAAGGGTCTATAGATGTTGTTGCCGATGGTCATTACCATTTTTCCTGTCTATTAGTTTTAAATTGATCAATTGACTGTAACGTCGGAGTATTTCCTTTCTCGTGTTGCAGAAGAATGCAATGATTGGCGGTGCACTCACCGGGGCTCTGATATCTGTAGCCAGCAACAACAACAGGGACACAATTGTAAGGGATGCCATCACAGGAGGGGCTGTCGCAACTGCTGCAGAGTTCCTCAACTATCTCACATAAAAATGAGGAACAAAGTTTTCACCTTTGTTCTTTGCCAGTTATGATGAAATATTATTGTAATTGTTCTTTCATGTTCTTTAATATCTGTCTAAGTTCTGGAGACCGCTTTAATTTGATAAAACAACTTGAAAGCCCGAAAGAACCTTTGTTCACTTAGAAGGATTACTGTTTGCATGCTCTAGTTGTCTCCACTCATGCAGGCTATATGAAGAAATACTAGCAACAGCAGCTGGCCCATTTGAGATTTTTGAGTTTTCTCATATACTGATCGTTACACGTTGTTGGGCATTAACTCATTTGGTGCTAACAGTACCTGTTCTTTACATGTGTTTAAAAGGATGACCAAGTTCCCTCATTTTTCACATGTAAGGAAATGAAAGGGTAATCTTTCCCTTATCCAAGCATGTAAGGCAACTCCATTTGGAACTCGGATGCGAAGCAAGAGAAGGGTCTCACCTTGCTAAACCTCTTTGTTAGTTCCCAATGACAGAAAGATATCTAGAAGGGGGGAGGGGGATTGAATAAATTTTTTAAAAAAATTTCTTTTCTTTATTTTAAGAGAGAATGAATTATTAATCAATTAGTTTAGCACAACGGAATATGATTTAGTTACTCATTCTTGATATGTTAATGTAATAATTCAACAAGCAGTTATATAGTGGTTATAGTAGTTATTTTTAACTAGTTCAGAGTTTACAAGACTCTTACCTGTTCTTTACATGTTGTGTTTGAAAGGATGACCAAGTTCCCTCATTTTTCACATGTAAGGAAATGAAAGGGTAATCTTTCCCTTATCCAAGCATGTAAGGCAACTCCGTTTGGAACTCGATGCGAAGCAAGAGAAGAGTCTAACCTTGCTAAACCTCTTGAATCTTAGTGGCGAATTCCACCATATAGGAGTAGTCCAGTTGCCTTGGCCTGTAGGGTCTTTCACTGATCACCCGTTCAATCACCTGTTGATAGATACCCGGGTTCAATTTCAAAAAAACCTATCTGCTTCTTTCTTCGTGCTAGTAATTAAACTACTCATAAGTCCTACTATTCCACATTGCTTATTAAATGGAACATAATTATTTCAAAAACTGAATGTTACCTAGATCGTGATTTGATACAATACATGAAAACAAAATTGAGAAGGAAAAATATTACTTTTCAGTACACTAGGAGTTGTTTTCAAGCGCAGTGTCACAAAAAAAACATATTTTAAGCAGGATTATGTCATATCATCACTTACTTGACATGCACAACGCCCTCATTTGACTATATTAGGTGACACTCTCTATAATCTTCTTCTTTTACATATCAAGGTTTTTAATAGCTCCTAATTTTACTCATAATTATTATACTTTGTAAATATCTTAAAAATTTTAAATGATAATTCTA
The DNA here is from genome assembly GCA_947179155.2 of Hedera helix. Classification (NCBI taxonomy): domain Eukaryota; kingdom Viridiplantae; phylum Streptophyta; class Magnoliopsida; order Apiales; family Araliaceae; genus Hedera; species Hedera helix. The sequence goes on along the minus strand of OX359276.1, from coordinate 40,174,846 downwards.
GATAGTGGATCTTAGCCTTCTATTTTTTGATTTTAGCTAATGGTTGTTTAATTTGGCCTAATGACTATAAGAGAGGATGTTTCTAATTTATAACTCATAAAGTAATATCGTAATCATGCTTTTGCAATAGATGCAATAGAAGTTTAAGCGAATAGAAGAAAAAGTTTTGAATCACCACAAGTTTTACAAGAGGAATGATTTCATGAAGTTTTAAGGATTCAAGACATTACTGAAGTACAGTGAAAGACCACAGATTGATTGGGTCTAGGACATGAACGTAGGATTTCTAGCATTATTCTTAGAAACAAGGCATACCATATGGTTATAAAAATCTTCATCTGATAAAAATTTGTTTCAAACAGATAATTTATTTTCTTAATTTGTTAAGAAGATAATTTTGTAATCATATAATTTCAAAAACCAGCCTTCATTAAATTATTATCTTATGTCTAATATTTTTCAAATGGTAAGTTGTCATTTTAAAAATCAATTATCCCCCCCCCCCCTAGTTAATTACTCCGAATGTTTCTCTTTCAAAAAGGTATCCTTTAATTTGGTTATATATATAGAGTCCAATAATAAATTAAAGCAAGTCAATATGTTAATTATTTTAAGCCATATTGGTAATTGTAAGGAGGTCCAAATAAATTTAAGGATTTAGCCCCATGAAGAGTCCAAGTAATTTAATTACTAATAGTGGACTAACTCAAAAGAATTATGTGTGTTAGCCTAATATGAGAATACTTGTATGAAGGTGGGTAATTAAATAAGTATTATGTTAATTGATAAATAATATAAGTCTAATTAAATTATGTTGACAAGTATTGCATATAATGGTGTGGAAGTCCAATTGAATTAATTACCTATCCTAAGTTATGAAAGATGTGTGAGTTGCTTTAGGTAGCCCAAACAATTTAAATAAGAGAGTCCAATGAAAGGTAAACTATGTAGCCCAAACATTTAAAAGTCAAGTGTTGATCAATGTGTTGGGAGAATAAATTTCAAGTATTGTTAGGTGTAGAGAATTAACTAATGTAGGGTTAATTGAATAACCCTAGTTGGTAGGTAAGAGAGGGTATTAACTAAACATTGGTTAATTACTAGGTGAATAGATATGATGATGAGAATTAACTATAGATGAGTTAATTGAGTAACCCTAGGTAGTAAATAAATTAAAGATTTAACTATACATAGGTTAGTTGTAGGAAGAATATTATAAATACAATTATGTATGTATATAATTTACCAAGATAGAATTGGTAGGTATCAATGGGTTGGATATTGGAGAGAATTAACCATACCTTGGTTAATTGAGAAAAAATAATAAAATAAGTATATCTATTTATATGATAAGTTTAGACCATAGTTGGGTGTGTGGACCAACCTAGGTCATTTGAATGTAGAGAGTTAACCACATTGTGGTTAATTGTTGGGAGATATATAAATATGTATATATAAATAAGATGAGCTTTAACTAAGATTGGATATTGAGCGACCAAAGTTAAGTGTTGGTGATATGTTGCTTAGTTTGCACTTCACCATTTATGTTGCTTATGTTCAAATTGATGTGTGACATTTTAAAAGTCAAATGATGGTCAAATATGAGAAAAATGCAAGTATTGTACAAGTATATGTGAATGTGTATACATATATTGATGTATATATATATGGATGCTTATATAATTATATAAGACATAGAAATAAAGCCAAATTGAGTGAAAATAAATGTTAATCCCGAATTTTGAGGGGGTCCCACATGGGGATGTTGAGTGTTGCTTCATATTGCTTCATTTTCATTCCAAAAGTTGCTTACAAACAACCTTAATTGAAGTCATTCATTCTTGTCATTCATATTGTCCATCCAAGCTATAGTAAGTATGAGTTTAAGCCTTAAGTGCCCAAATGTTGGGTGATTAGGAGCCTAAGTATGAGGGCTCAAAGGTTTTATAAATAGAGAAAAAAGAAGAAGTTAGCAAGAATTTTGGTCATTTGTTTTTTATTCATCAAGTATAGAGAGAAAGAAGCTTGAGAACATTTATAGAGAGAGAGCTCCTTTGATAACTTTGTAAGAGTTCTAAAGAGCAAAAACACTTTAAGTGTTAGTAAATGTGAGCTAATGTTCTATTGGATCATTCAAGAAGAGGAGGAGTCATAGCAAAGCTCAAGTAAGGAAGGAGGAACTATAAAGGTTGAAAAGTTTCTTAACCTTGATCTTTTCATTTTTTGTGTGTTGTTAAATGTTTGAACTAGAGAGGTTATATATGATGTATGATATGTATATGATGTATGTAGAGTTATAAAACATGATGGTCTAGCAAATAATGCTTGTAGCATCATGTTTGAACCAATCGAACCAAAGTTTTGTGAAGTTAGTTTTTAGTTTGTCCTTATGAAGTAGTTTTGAGTCTAGTTCCGTTTGAAATTTGATTTTGTGATTTAAAGAGAAGTTGTAGACTATTATAGCGGACGCACATCAGAATACATTTAATCTGTTCCGCTACTGCAAGCAAGTTTGGAAAAACATCAGCATCGCTACTACAAGGAAATTGGGAAAAACATCAGCCTTAACCTCCTTGCTCTCGGCCATTCCTTCCTCGCTAGGTGAATCTCTCCGGCGATTTGATTTTATCTCATGCGATTTGGGATTGCTTGCCCTAGCCTACTGCCTCTGTCCTGTGATTTATTACAGTTTTCTTACCAAAAATCGGTTATTTTTAAAAAATAATATTAATACCTTATTAATTTTACTACTTTTGATAACTTTACTAAGTTTGAATAATTTACTAATTAAGTTGTGCAAGGCAATATTAGCTAATTTTTCAAACCAATGAATGAAATTTGTAATTACCTTTATAAAGGTAATTATGCAAAAAAAAAAATTTAAATATATTGATTTGTTTAAACTCTAATGGATTATTAGTTTATTTACCTTAAAATGACCAACTAAAAATTTTTACAACCACAAATTTGAGATGTGACACGTCTTGGCCTGTATAAATTTGTAGTAAAGCCCTTATGAATCTGTATTAAAGCCCTTGAGAATTATGAAGACTTCTTTGTATTTGAAAATAAGTTGTAATGAATAAGGGATGAGAATTGAGTAACTTTATATATAATTTTCTCTTTAACCCCAATCCTATTCAGCATCAATAAAGGATTTGGAACAATACTAATAAAATGAGGATTTTATAATGAATTGGGTCCACTACTATTAGTAGCAGACGGATTATTCAAACCTTCGATTCTTTGTTGCATGTAAGGGTAATTTAGTCCATAAGTAGACCAAAATTGCGCAATTTTTTTTTGCGGATAATATTCAGAAAAGTTTCTATAAAACCCAACAGATCGAATTTAGGTAAGAACATTTCCTACAAACCCAGTAGTAAATCACAAACTCAGTAGCTAAAAGTGAATATCCTAATTTTCTTACTCCATTCATCAACTTTTCTTGGTAAGATTTCTACCATGGCTGAGAATATGTTTAATTTAATTTTTGATACATTTTCTTTATCATCTAGTATGCAGATTCAAAATGAAAGTGTTCATGTTCAAGATTCATTCAATAGTAATGAGATAATTCCTTACATTGGTTAAAGTTTTGCCACATTTAAAGATGTTGAGGATTTTTATAAAGCTTATGCCCAACAAAATATCAATATTAGAAAACATGTGAATTTGAACGATATTTGTTCTAAGTTATATCAATTTCGTAAAGCCGAAAAACCAAAAATTAAAATTCATCGAATTAATGATGATGAATGCGACGATAGTAAGGGAAAGAGGCAAAAAGGCCATATAGGCCGTACGTTATGCCAACATAAATTGTTCGTTGTCTATCGGAAAAAAGAAGAAGAAAATAATTGAGTTATTTTGACATTGGAGTTGAATCATAATCATGATGTTGAATGTACTTAATGAAATTAGTGGATGGAGGGGCAATAAAAGTTTTACTTATACGGATATCCAAAATCTTATTTGAAATATAAGAGGTGACACAATGAAGGAGCATGATGCATAGGTTGCAGTAGATTATTAGACGAAGATACAACGTCGAAGTCCTAATAAGTTTTTTTCCTTTGTGTTAAACCTGATCCTAAGGATGATAATTGTATTAGGAGTATTATGTTGGTTGATTATCAATCTATTATTATATATCAAAATTTATATAGTTACATTTGACAATATGTATCGCACAAACAAGTATTCAATGTTATTTGCCTATTTCATTAGTGTGAATCACCATTATCATTATATATTGTTTGGGTTTATCTTATTGAAAGATAAGACATAAGTCACTTTTTAATGGGTATTCTAAACTTGGCTCGAGGCTAGGTGATGAAAAACAAGGCACCTATAACGATTATAACAAATTAGGATAGAACAATGTCCAATGCAATTGTTAGGGTTCTATGTAAAACCCCGACTTTTATGAAATACAAATTTAATTTTTTTTTTATATATTTTCTTCTGAAAACGGTAAATGAATAAATTAATAAAAGTAAAAATTAAGAAATGTTTGTACAAATTTTATCTTGTTGGAGAATATTCGTTTTGTCGGAGAATATTCGTTCTGTCGAGCAATATTCGATTCATACGACAGTGCCGAAATAACCAAATATTGGTGGACCCCCATAACTAATTATTGTCGGATATAGAAAACGACATACGTAACCTTTCTAAATAAATATAGTCAACGGTACTATCACTTTTAACTGTTAAAATACCCGGTGGTAAAAGAATAGTAACATATGGTATTGCACAGTAGCACACGGTATTGCACAGTAGCACACGGTATTGCACAGTGTTTCATATTATTGAACTGATAAAGTGACTATTGTACTATATTAACTTTATTGAATCAATAATTGTCACATGCATAATAATTTATATTATTGAGCTGATAATTGTCACAGTAACATATGCACAGTAATTCACATTACTGAATCAATAATTGTCATTACACAATAACGTGCTATTTTCTTATTTATTTTCAGCATTATTGTTATCTCTTTTATGATGTTGATCAAACTGTTGTATTCTATTATTAATTAATTTCTCTGTTTATCTAACTCAGAAAGTCAACTGCACTGTATTTATAACAATTAGTCATAATAATGAATAATTGTGAATTATTGTTGAATAATTGAATTGATAAAGTTATTTGTTTTATTATGATAAATTATATAAATTATTTATTTTTATATATAAAGTTAATTGATTTATATAAAGTTAGTTATTTTATATATAAAGTTAGTTGATTTATAAAGTTAGTTATTTTATATATAAAGTAAATTGAATGATATAGATTAAAGATGATCATTAAATGAATGGTTTAGATTAAGGAAATCTTAAAAGATGAAATGAGTGGTATTGATTAAACATTATCTTGAAATATACGGTTTGGATTAAATTAGAAAATCTTAGTTTATGATAAGATTTTTGGCTATAAATAAATGCCTTAACTTAAGAATTTTTCATAAAAATTTCCTTGCTTATTCTTTCTTTCACTCTCCAAATATTTCTTTGTATAAGTTCTCTTTGAGTGTGCTAAAGTCATCTTGAGTATTTGTGAAGATTTGTAAGTGTATGAGTACTGACCAAGTAAGTCTTTTTATAAAAGTTATAAGTAACCACACACATCACACAGTGTTTATAAATCTTCCTTTAGAAGACTTTTCTTTTAGAAGATTCATTTTGAATTTTTTTTTTTGAAAGATTTATTTTGAAATATTATTTTTTTCAAAAACTATATTGATGTATTCTATTTTATTCTATTAAAACACTTTTGATGATTTCATACGAATTGGTATACACCATGATATTATATATGGTAGTTACTAATTAAATTATAAAAATATAGGTTAATCAACTTTATATTCAGTCATGTGTTAAGGTAAGGGATACCATCTTTTTCATCTTCTATTATTCAAACTTACTACGGTAAGGGATTATCATTCTTTGATTCTCGAAAATAATATCGTTTCTTTCTTACTCGTAAGATGTGTCATTTATTTTCATATATTAATTTGTGGGAATAACCTGACTACGCAGACTACCGCATGTTTGGTGAATAACCTTATTAATTTGTGGGAATAACCTGACTACGCGGACTACCACATGTTTGGTGAATAACCTTTCGTATTCATTCCTTATTAATCTCTGAGAATAACCTGATTACACGGACTACTGTATGTTTGGTGAATTACTCTTCGTATTCATTTCTTATTTGTCTCTTGTTAGTAAAGTTCTTGAAATGATTATATATTCTTTAATAGTTTGCGCTTCATCTAATATCATTTCAATTGCACCTTCCTATTTTTCTAAATCTTTCTATTGAACCTTAATCGTTATTCTGAACTGTGGATCTTGAATATCATTCTTGAATTTGAGTCCACATCATATTGACAATTTGGACATTATTTGAATCTGCACAAAGAAAAATCATAAATTTTTTATATTTATTGATCATACTGTTTCTTCTGATTCATCATTTTTATCACTGTTGTTATTCTAATCATCAAGAATCATGTTGTTGTGAATATCTGTGGCATGGGGCATAGAAGATAGGATAAAGGCGATATAATTGTTGTGTTTTTTAAGGCACGTGGTAAATGTTCTCTTTGGCCTGGGGTAAAGATGAACTGTTGTTGGTATGATTATGACCAAAGGCTGAAGACTGGTATAATCATGACCGTTGGTGTTATATTTGAATATCTTTGGTCTGTAGTGCAAAGATGAACTGTTGACTTGCATGATTATGATCAGGAACTGTGAATTTATATTATCATGACCAGTGGAGTTTAAGATGATAAAAGCTGATGATATTTTCTTAAAAAGATAAGCGAGTGGACATCATAGTCTACATGATTCTTCTAATGGATTGCTCATTCCGCTGCTATTATTGATTTAAAACTTATTGTTTATTGTATTCTATCAAGAACTCAACTGTTGAAGGCTAGTAATAATTTACTCATTGTTATCTTAGTCATGATATTTCTTACTGGGCTATTTGAGCTCACCCTTTCTTTTGTTCCATTGTTTTTCAAAAAATGAGAGAATAGCTGGGTCTAGCAGGGGAATGGAGTGACGGTCCGAGAGATAACTATTGTAGTCTTCACATGTTGTATATAGTTTGATAATAATAGTGAAGACTTAGTTGTGTATTATTGAGTTCTGTATTTCTGTTATATGTACTGTTTGTATTAAAAATCGTGTATTTTATGGCGTCTCAAATTGGGCTATGTAGGCCTAGATTTGGGGGCGTCACATTCTATAGGATATCCGTCATGTTTTTTACTCTTAGCATATTAGTAACAAGTATCCTAAAAATTTACATACTCTGTATGTTGAATATCCTACGCTCAAAAATAATTTTAAAACGTGTGTTTATAAATAATTGACGATCGAAGAATTTGAGGAGTGTTAGGAGTATTTAATGACCAAATATAAGTTGCATAGGCATGATTGATTACATTCGCTTTACAAAATCAAAGAAAACTAGATCAGGGCCTATTTGAAGAGGCGTTTTATAGCTGGGATGACCACAACTTCAAGGAGTGAAGAATGAATAGCTTATTTGATGAAAGAGTTTGTTGTAAATTCTCATAAAGCAATTGAAAGACAATATTTGAGAGCGCGGACTGCTGATTATGAAACTAAGCATCGGAGGAGGAATATATATCTTGGTTCAATTTAAGAAAAAACATGGTGCGATGATTTATACAAAAAAAAATGTTTAGGCGTTTCCAAACTGAACTGACAAAATTGCATCAATTTAGTCTCCATAAGATTTCTAAGTTGACAAGTTTACAGTTGAAGACATACTCAGTATACAAGTTAAATGTGTCAGAGGGTTTTCAGATGTATTTTATAGTTGTTCACTATCGTGATACGAGTCGTATTCGATGTACATGTCAAATATTTGAGCATACAAAAATAATTTATCGTCACACATTAAAGTTCTTAAGTGTTAAGAGTTTCAATGTGATTCTTAAGGATTTGATCGTGTATTGATGGACTTTAGAAACCAATAACGTACAAGGTAAAACGCCTTATGAATTTCATGAAGGTACTAATTTTCTGCGATCACAGGCCATACTGTATAATCATCTTTGCACATTTTTTCAAAATATTGCCATTGGATGGGCAAGTTTAATTCCAACGTATGACCATGTTGTGGATTTTGTTAGGACAAAAATACCAACTTTGGATGCTTACCCTCTTGAACAGTCTATTAAGACATAAATACCAATTCACGCTGATATGAAGGTTGAGGCTGAAGTTACTCTGGTATTGGATCCAGTATGTTCGTAAACAAAAGGCCGTAAAAAAGTACAAGGAATCAAAAACGGCATTGAAAAAATGGTGACGCAAAAACAATTGAGAAAGTGTGAGTTATGCAAAGTCATGACTAATCATGACAAGCGAAATCACTATAAAACATTGGGATTAAAGGACCCATTACAAAAATAATGTCTTATTTGATGAATTGTTTTATTTTTTTATTTTATTATAATTTTGACTTTAATTTGAACTTGACCAATATATTATTAGTATGTATTATAATTATAACTTTAGTTTGAACTTGACCAATGCAAAACTGATAATAAAGTAGAAAATAGTTAAAACCAAACTCTCTGCCTACTACCCGTAGAAAGTTCCTACTTTCCTGCAGATAATAGACAAATAAATTGGCCCAAACTCTTTGCCTACTAATCTACAGGAAATTCTTGCAGATAGTAGGCAAAGAGTTTGGCTTTAACCCTTTTATACTATCAGTTTTGCCACACTTGTATCAAACACAATAATAATCCCAACCACCCATTTATCCAAACCACGCATTACGACTCAAACATAACAATAATTAATCCAAACTTCACGCGTTAAATAAATCCCAACCGATCCATTAGAAGTAAAATTAAAATCCCAACCAATTTAATCCATTACAACTTAAACCATGCTTTTCAAGTTACAAATATGAAATAAATCAAGTCGAATTTTGTTGAATGTCTTAAGCCCTAAAGATCCTAAGATCATGAGTTATTCTATAACGAAAAGTTAGTAAGACTTCATCGCTCCAATCTTCCATTTTTATAATGTCCATTGATTGAAGTAAACAATACACGTACTTTGAAATATAGAGTCTACAATCATACGAATTCCTTTGTTTCGATCGTTTCTTCAAAATATTCAATTTAGTTCTTTGGCTAGGTATTTTTTGGCTTAACAACGCGAAGCATGTTTGGGACAATCTCAATCTACAAAGTTCAAAAATAAATAAAGATTATGAAAATGCATATAATAGAATCTATTACAAATTTATGATATAAGTATTAGAAAAATGCATACCATAATATCCACAAAATGTTTGTACAACTTTATGACTTTCATTTCGAAAGCGTCATCTATAAGGGGATCAATTAAAGTGATTTTCTATTTTTTAACCAACCAAATGAATAAAATTAAGTGCCTATTCTCCAAATTTAGTAGAGCCTTGAAATTATAACCATCTTTCTTAGTAATTAAAATAAAAAAGCCTTGATTTTAGTGTAATTGCTGAAAATCATTGAAGTTCAATTGTAATTCTCATTCTCATAATCTAATAACAATTGTAAACAAGCTTTGCAAGCTTGGTTGATCCAGTAATGGATAAGTTTGCACAAAGTAAACTTTGTAGTGCTGCAAAATGGGGTTAAAGGTATGGAGGATTAAGAGTTTATTTGTACATGAAGTTGTAATTGATTAAGATTAATTAATAAAAATCTTCTTGGTATCAATTGATACCTGATCTCGGCTGTAACCCTAATAAATTAAAATTTTAAGGGGCTGAATCAAGTATAAATTGTGGCGTGATTTTGTGTGCTTGGTTTTTATAATCTCGCTGAATTATACATTTAGTTCATATCTGTTTGATATTTATCATATGCATTCAAAAAACTAAAAATATCATTGCATTAAAAATTCGATTTATTTCCAAAGCAGTTAGAAAATTAGTTGATTCACACATCAATTCAACTCTCTTCTAGGTATGACTATCCCGAATTTGAAAAACAATAAGCCAGATCATTTAAGTGTTAAGAGACCTCGGGGGCACGCTTGTTCAATTTGCCCTTGGGTTCTTCTTTGGCTGAACTTTCCGCAAGCGAGCGTACAGAAGTTGAAATTCGATTAAGTTGGGTGGATAGTCCAGGAGATGGCAAGTGTTCGACGAATTGCCCGAAAGAACTTTCGTTTACTTGGAAGGATTGTTGTTTGCATGGTTGAGTTGTCTACACTTATGCGAGCATATGAAGAAATACTAGCAACAGCAGCTGCCCCATTTCAGATCTTTGAGTTTGTTTTTCATATATTTGTTCTTTACCAACACGTTGTTGGGCATCGACTCATTTGGTGCGTTAAGCGGCTCTAGTGCGTTAATTTTAAAAACACGTAAATCATTCAAGGAGCTGAGATAAATGCATGCCATTTGATCCACACAACATTCACACAGAATTATAAATTTTTCGATACCAACACAACAGAGAGCAACATAAATAGGTACACAAAGTAGCCTAGTACCCAAGACATCAGCAAAACCCAAGAAATGAATTTTCTAATGTGTTGGTGGCTGTCTTTTTAAGCTTCAACATATTCCTTTATTTAGACAAGACATAAAGACACAAACACAAGCTGCTTCGTTTGGTACCCATCATCCATCGTTTGGTGATGATCAGCAGTTGCATGGATCACAGGTGCAGTTTGGTCCACACTTGCAGGTATGCGCTCCTTCAGCTCCAGAGTTCTTCTCAGACCCATCAAAGTACCTGTAATATTCGCAAAAGATTTTTTTTTTTTAATTAGAGTAAGTCAAAGATAAGAAATTAAAGCTTATTTCGGATGAATTATACATACGTCTTCTTTGGTGCAACCCCAACGATGATGGTGGCAGCTGCGTTGGTCTCTATATCGAGTTGCTTCCCGCATCTGCAGTCAAAACATTTCAATAATTTTAATTTGAAAGAAAATAAAAAAAAAAGAAATCTGTGCACATGTTTCTTATATAACTATGCTTTTAACTGAACAATAATATTATATATATATAAACTAGATAATTGCTTCGCAGGCATAGATCTAGGGTTTAGGTTAAGAGAGAGAAAATTGTGTACATGTTTCTTACATAACTATGCGTTTAACTGAATAATAATATATTTTTTATATAAAAAAAATTATATAATTACTTCCCGAGCTCAGATCTAAGCTGTCTTGACGCACTATAAGTATAAGCCCACCCAAAAATTATAACAACTTCTTGGTACGGTTGATAGAGTTGAGAATTTATATGCACTCAAATAAAAACGAGAATTTATATATTGCTACATATTTGGATGTGCAACTGAGATCTATTACAAGGAGGAATTAGAAGTTTTACCCTCCACCGGTGCCACACTTGCAGTCAGAACCACAGCTACAATTTGATCCGCAGCCAGACATTTTTCTTCAAAGTAGGAAATTAAGAGAATATGGATGATTAATTAAGGTTATATTAGATATTGTTCTCACTAAAGGTGACTACCCCCCTACTTATAATAAAAGAGAGGAGAGAGATGTTTACCTAACGTGCACCTGTATGAATGCTATTGGCTGGTTCCCACCTACCAAATGCCTGATGAATCTTCCCGATGGATTCCTAAACCTCTCATTTTCGCCTGTCAATTTAAATTAATGTTGCATTAGTAGTATCTTGTTATAACGTGTTACTTTGTTGCCCACTTGATACAAAAATCAATGATTTCAATTCTAATTTTGATTCTTTTCATCTTATCTGACCCTTTTTAATCAATCTCCTGTCTATCAACCATCACTAAATAAATAAAAATGGGGATATTATTTCTTGGGTCACATATTTTTGGGTTATCTTGGGCCTTATTTTCAATCAATTCATTACTTTTTAAGCGATCATAATGGACTTCTAAGTCTAACAGGCTCGGGTCTCTATCTTGCCAACCAAGTCGCTATACAGTTATTATATTCATTATTTAATACTCACTCTTATATGATACTTATTTTTTTCAATAGAATCCTTCTATACAATCTTATTGAGCCGGTGTAACTAAATTATAAATACATGTGAATACTAAAGATATACAGAATATATTCTAATTTACTAAATATTCTTTACTTCTATTGTTAACTTTGAGCCTGTTCTTACTCTTATATTGAAAGTATCCCGCGGTTTAAGTCGTTAAATATTTTTGGTAGTTTTTTTCTGTACAGATTCACGTTCACAAGTCAATGGTTGAACATATGAACAAATCTAAATGTTAACCTTCTTGATCTGCAAAGCAATTTTGGAAAATAAAAACTAAAGTTATGTTTGTTTATAAAAAACATATTTGGAATTAGACTATTTGTATTAATTTAACACTACATTGGATTATTTTATCTCATGATGAGGGATTATTAGTTCCTTAATATTGAATTATTAATCTTATAAAATCATTTAATAGTTTAAAATGAGGGGCACAATTAATTTCAAATTTATCATGAGATTATATAATCTCTCATAAATAGCATTATGAATGATAAAAATAGTCCATGAGACTCTTTAAAGGACTATTAATCTCCTGTCATGAGATAAAATAGTTTGAAATAATATTAAATTAATATAAATAATTTAATTTTAAGTATAATTTTTATAAATAAACATAACTTAAATGTATTTATTGGAATAAACGTTGCATAATTTTTATTTATTTATTTTGTGAAGTATTAAAAATCTATATAGACTTCTTCAAGTAAACACCAGACGGAAGCAAAGCAGGGGAATGAAGCTTGGTGTTAAGCAACTATGCAATCCTCATTCATGACATAAGAAGATTTGGCATTGATAAGCTGGGCCCCCTCAATTCAACTGTATTAGCTTTGTTAACCCCTCCAAACTGCAAGACTCTGGATCTTACAAATCCAGCCAAATAGAAAGGTTCGAAATTGTCAATGTTCACACTAAATAGATAAGAACGCACTAGCTATGAGATTGTGACTCAAAGCCATGATAGCTCTATGATCCTTACAAAATTGGACTTTGCATTTGTATATTACAGAATATTACAGAACGTTGTATGCCAAACTTCGCTGGTAATTTAACTTTTAAAATATTTAAATAATATTCCCTCCATTTCACAAAACTAATTCATCTACACATTTTGTAAATATTAATTATATATTTTTATTTCATGTTTATTCTTACAAATAATATGTTTTTAGTTAAGTAATAGTGATATCGATGACAAACTTAAAATATTTTGTTATTTTATATTACTATCAATAAAAAGATTTTTTTTTTTGTGAAATAAATTTTTATTTCAAATGATTTTTTTATTTTTTTTTATGTATCGGAGAGAGTAACATTCAACTTGTGCTATTTTGTGTCTGATAAGACTTATTCTTTTGGAGATTATTATGAGGTGTGATTAGTACATAGCGGAGTATTACTGGAACATTGATAAAATGTGAAAATGATTTGTAAAATTAATTCTTAAATCAGTTGCATTTAAGGGTGTAAACGAGTCAAACAAAAAGTTATTCGAATCGTAAAGTTAAATTCTTACTCAAATTCGATTCATATTTAAATTATATTTAAAAAACTATACTCAGATTCAATTCGAATTTTCGTTACTCGAATTCGATCTGACTCGGATCGAATTATATTTAAATTACTCGCGAACTTCAAATTCAAACTCGAATTCGAGTCTCCACATAATAACTAACTTTATAATACATATACTAATTGAACTTATTATTTTACTTAAAAATGAGAAAATATAATTATAATTACACTTTATAAATTTAAAATTAAAATTAAAATTACAAATAAAATAAAAAATAATAACTAATTATTCAAATTTTATTTAATTGTGTATATATTATAAGAGAATGTATCGAGTATCTATTCGAATATATATTAATCAAGTATATATCGAATCATGATTGAAAATTCAAGTAATTTGAATCTAAAATGGGTCGAGTATAACTTTACTCAGATTCAACTCGTATTTTTATTTAAATTATTTTTTGCACTCAGATTTAAATTATATTATTAACTAATTTGAGTCTTACTTATATTTTTTCGAATCGAATTTGAATCGAGTCTGAACCGTTTGGTTCGATTTATGGCCTTACTCAACTCTGTTTGGGAGTTGGGAATAAGAGAGAAAGGAAATGAAAGTTAAAGAAAATAAAATGTGATGGGTGTATTGGAGTTTTTTTTTATGAGAGAAAAGAAAAGTAAGTTTACGAAAATATGCCGCACTTTCTTTTCTAAGTTTTCTTCTCAAAATAGAGAAGATTGGGAGAGAAAGAAAAAATTAATTTAATTATATTTTCATAATATTGCCCTTAAATTTTTAACTAACCATAATTTATTTTTATTCATTTCCTAGGGGTACTAACATACCAATTTGGTAAAATGGTAAAAGTGAACATTTTCTTTTCTTTCCTTCCCAACTCTCAGACAAGACAGAAAAAAATATATTAACTCACTTTCTTTTTTGTTCAAAAACCCTGAACAAAATTAAAAAAAAAAACTATTTTACTTATTTTAACTTTGAGAATTAATATTTTTTTAAGAGAAATTGATAATTCTGTAAAATTTTATTTATATAAATAATAAATAAAATCTACTTTTATATGAGTTAAATCTTAAAAAACTATTAATTTTTTTTATAAAAATATAAACTCTCTTAACTTTCTTTTATTTAATTTTTTTTCTTCGCATTGAAACTCTCAGACGAAGTGTAATATACTCAGGAGGAGAGATATTTTTGTTGTTATTCATACGATGATACAATAATTATTTTGGTAAATTTATATAGGACTAACATGTCTGATATCTCCTGTCATGGTGTGGTTCTAAATGACTTGTTAGTCTTTTATCTCCTGTCATAGCGTGGGCTCTCAATATAATCTCGACTATTAAAAAAAAAAATTAATTATAAATTTATGTGTCAAATTTTATTTGTTAATAATTAAAATTAAAATATTATGTTTTAAATTATATTTTAAATTATACACATAGACTTATTCCTCTCAGTGGCCTCTATCCTTCCGATCTGGAGCTTACTTGTGACTACACGTGGTTTTCTGTAAGTGTTTGATTGTGGAGAATTTTCTTTATATTCCTTCCAATTTTTTCACTAAAGTACATGAACAAAGGAATAAAGAGGAAAAATAAAACGAAATAAAAATAATAGTACTACAAAAAAATAAAATAATAATAAAAATTTATGATTGAAAAAAGTTACTACAAAGAATTATGTACTAAAGTGTGTTACATGCTAATATTTTAGCATTTGAAAAAAGGAAAAGAAAAGGAAGTATAACTTTTTTCTTTTTTTATATTTTTTTTACCTCTAATCTGATTTTTTAAATTTTTTTCCATTCAAAATTTTAAGAGTTAAAAATTATTCACATACACCGCTCTATTTTTTAAAGAAAATTTAATATGTGTAATAATAACGGTCATTATTTGATTGCATTTTAAAATTCTAAAATATAAAATTCGTATAATTTTTTAAAAAGTTAATTTATAATATTCTTAAATTTAAAATAAATATAAATTTATTTAATTTTTATCAATATGTTCTAATTTTTTAAACTATCTAAAGATTATTTCGAATTATGAGATTTATTGCTTATTAAAACTTAAATGAATTATACAAAATTTAAATTTAAATCCTTTAATTGAAAAAATTGAGAAGACAATGACCAAAGTGAAAAAAAAAATTAAAATCCCCTAATTGAAAAAATTAAGAAGACAATCTCCAAAGTGAATTTTTTTTTAAAAGTTTAGTCCCCTAATTGAAAAAAATGAAAATACAATCCTAAAGTGAGAAAAAAAATTAAAAGTTTAAATATTAATCTATATTTAAGTCTTTTTATTTATTAATAATTAATACAATTAGAATTTAATCTCAAGGATCCGTGGCAACAATATTTTTATTTTATCACCACAAAAGCTTTCCTTCATAATAAAAACAGTTGAAGGAGCCTACATTAACAGTCTCTTGTTGCTTACAATGAAACATCAAACAATTCCGAGAAAATGGATTTGCACAAGTACTTATATAAAGTCCTAGTATAACAAGGTCCATCTATCACAAGGACACGGACAAGTATACCTAAATTATATCCCAACATAATATCAGATATAATATTAATTTTAATTATTAAAAAATAAAAGCGGTTAATTTTTTTTTATGTCAAATCATACTTTTTAATAATTAAGATTAATATTGTATCCAGTGTTATATCTGATTATAACGTACTTAAACTTATTTCTATCACATTCCTCCAAAAATAAAACACAATTTTTACTGACTGCTTTGTAATTTATTTGTTGATAAAAAAATAATATATATGTCAATAAATTTTATAACTTTAAACAATAAAATAAAATAATAAAAGTACATGAATCTCGTTTTAATTAGCGATGCTGGTCTTTTCTATGTAACGCCCGGTAAATTGTAACTAAATGCATCTACCTCCCGTGGTCATCTGTCAAACAAGGACTGAAATGTAAAATCGTTTTTTTCGATTTATATCATTTTTACAAAATTTTCTCATAAACTTTTTTTTTAACAAAATTCATCTTCTGATTTATATTATTTTTACAAAATTTTCTCTTTAATTTTTTTTAACAAAATTCTCCCTACAAGATGTATTAGTTGAAAAAAATAGACCCTTGTATCTTTAATTTACTTATTTTTTATGTGAAGTATTTCTTATTTTATAATATTTATAAATATTTTATATTAACTTTTGTAAAATTATAACAAATTCTATATTTTGGAACATAAAAAATATATTAAATAATTATAATTTTCTCCCATGCGTTTTGGAAAATAGGGTGAAATATTAAATAATTATTTATTTAGTTAATAAATGAGACGTTGCGGTAGATGTAATTTATTTTTACGATGATTTTGAGTTTAAAAATAAACAAATAAAAAAATAAATGAATAAAAGTCTTTTGTCCAATTTTTTTTTTAATGAATTTTTTATAGAACAAAAAAATAGACAATAAATTAAATAACATAGACAAATCTTTTATATTTTTATTAGAAACTTTATATTACAAACATAACAAGGTTGTTTTGTGAACTTGTAGACCAAAAGGCATAAAAAATCGAACTAGAACTTGATAATGAAATAAAATTATTGATACTAATTTATTATTAACATAGGCTATTTTAATTTATTATTTAATTCAAACTTTTTTCTCATGATTAGTTTTGTTTTATCAAATTTTGAATTATTTTTTTTATCATTTATAATGTCATTTGATTACCTTAAAAGTGAAATTATATAATATTATTTTTTCACTTAAAATTATAATCATTCATCAAATAATCTTAAAAATGCTCAAACATATCTCATAGATTTTAATAACAAATTAATCATGATGAGTAATTTGAAGTGATAATTGATTAATATAAATAATCTTATCTTATCATAATTTTTTAAAACAAATATTATTTGGTTATATTTTTATTAAAAATAGGGATGAGATAAAATTATTCAACTAATTAATATTATTAAGAATCACATAATTAATTATTTATTTAATTATATATAATTTATTTAATTATATATTTGTTAAGGGTCCTTTTTGCCTAACTAATATATCTTGGAGGGAGAGTTTTATCAAAAAAATGAAGAAGAGTTTTTTAAAAATAATATAAATTGAAAGAAGAGTTTTGCCAAAAAAAATTTTTAAAGAGAATTTTATAAAAATGATACAAACTGAGGGACGATTTTGCATTTATTTCCTCAAACAAGATAAGATTACTGATATGATGTTTTAGTGGTAATTTATTCAAGAATTCCGTCTATACCTACTGTGTATTGGTAATAAAAAATTACTGATATCTTGTTTTTGTGTTAATTATTCAAAAAACCTACTGTGTACCTACTGTTTTAGTGCTTATCTATTAGATAAGAATCGCTATTATGAGTTTGACTGAAATGTTGTATATATATCTATATATGTATATATATATATATATAGGTCACACTGAACCTTCGTAGTAGTGGAAAAAACTACTAGTTTCCAAATAATAATAATAAGATTCCACTTGCACTTACCTACGCTAGAAAAAACATCTTAATCTCGTCTCTTTGGTTAATGAGAAGCACATGCCAGTGATGGCAATACGGAAGATGATCTGCAAACTGAATTCTTGGTGATCACCATCCAGAGATCGATATATCCTTTGTCAGAATTTGAAAGTAGAGTAGATGTTGATAATATTTTTTTAAGAACTGATTAAGAATCCACTTAACTCATTTGGTACCTGTGCTTTTAACCATTTTGAAAAAAAGTGCTTTTACTAAGGTGAAAAGAGCTTTTGTTGATGAGCTTTTCTTGCTCTTCTGTTTTTGCAGAAAAGACAAGTTCTCAGTTGGCGCTGGCATTGTTGTCGTATCAATAAGTATCAAAACTACTTTTTCTACCCCTTTCGACTTTAAAATTCATGCAACCATAATGTATACACTCTCAGCAAGAGGAATAATATAATCGTCTCACATGAACTATCTATTTATTTGAGTGTTTATAGAAGCTACATCCTACATGTACCCGGATCGATCCAAATCTCATCATTTTAAAAAAATAAAAATAAATAAACAATGACAATTTTTTCTTCTTCTTAAATATACAAAAGTCCTTTACTTTGATCATCTACCACCAACCGAAGGAGGGAGATCAAATCACTTGAGCCAAGTAACAAAGAAATAAACTATAACAAATTCTATGAAGAAAGATTGTAGTGATAACAGATTAACAATATTACTGAAGGAACTAATATTAATTAGTCATTTGTTCCATCATATAGTTCAATATAACTCCTTCAGACATAGTAAATTATACTTCCATTAATACCCACAAAGCAGAGAATAACATAGTTGTTCAAAACACCAACAAAGAAGCCTAAGACATCACACAAATCCAAGACTGGAAATTGAAGAAGTACTTAAGGCTGCATTATTATACTACAAATTATCACATTATGCTTTCAAACACTTAATTAGTAGCTGCTTTGTTTGGCACTCGCGCGGTCGATTTGATCATTAACAGTTGCATGGGTTACACTTGCAGTTTGGGCCGCACTTGCAGGCATGCCCTCCTTCAGCTGCAATGCTCATCTCGGAACCCTCAGAGAATCTGTAATGGTGTAAAATCATGCACAAGTTAAAAAAACAA
Source organism: Hedera helix (assembly GCA_947179155.2). Classification (NCBI taxonomy): domain Eukaryota; kingdom Viridiplantae; phylum Streptophyta; class Magnoliopsida; order Apiales; family Araliaceae; genus Hedera; species Hedera helix. Next base: position 40,155,609 of record OX359276.1, on the reverse strand, counting down.
AATGAATGTTTAAATTAAACAAATCTATTTTTCATCAAACTTGCATCTTCTTTGGTGCAATCCCATCAATGATGGTTGTAGTTGTGGTCTTTTCCACATCAGGGTACATTCCACATCTGCAGTTAAATTTAAAAAAATTAGACAAAAAAAATAATAAATGATGTAAAAGAAAATAATTAAGTAGTGGTTCAATAAGAAGTATCTAAAATTTACCCTCCACAGCCATTGCCGCACTTGCAGCCAGAACCACAGCCACAGTTTCCTGAACAGCAAGACATTTTCGTTGAATGAAAATAAAGAGAGAGCGACTAAAAAAAGGTTATACTAGACTCTGTATTAAGCAACACTCACTGATCAGGTTGACTTCTATGGTGCATTCATCAGCTCTATTTATAATGGAAGGAGGAGATGAAGGCCGGCTATCCACCGTCCACGTGTATGAATAGCAGGAAAGCAGTTATTCTTTAGTAAAAGTAATTGTTCTCTTCCAGGTAAGACCTCATAAATTTCTTTTCAAAATGATTTCGATCTCCCATTGTCATTCAAAAATTATTTAATAATTTTGAGATAATGTCACGTAATATTTTAAATTAATTATATTTTTTATTTTAATAATATTTTTTTATTTATAAATTTAAATTTATTAAAATAAAAAAATATAATTAACTTATTTTAGAATTACTAAATAATTATTTCTATCATCTGTTAAATAATTATTGTTTTGAGTATTTTTTTAATTGAAACTTTAAAACTGAAGATACCAGAAGAACCCACTGATAGTCTCCACCTTTCTGCTTCATTTTCTTTCCCTTTATTTTATTTTTATTTTTTAAAATTTTAAATTTAAAACATCATCAATCAATTCCTTGGGCCAATAAAAAGGGAGATTCCTTCGGTAGAAAGAAACATTGGATGAAAAATAATAAAGTCCACTAAAAGTTTTTTTCATACAAGGAAGTGAGGAACAGAGACAATCAGTCAATTTAGTTTGACTGAATGACAATTAAAAAAAATCAATGAATTATAGATATATTTTTGGTCTATTTAATTAATATGATTTTTTTTTTTTTATTTTTTTTTTATATATTTTTGGTCTATTTAATTAATATGATTGTTTTTTTTTTTGCAAAATAAAAAAAAAAAATTATTCCGTTGCCGGGAATCGAACCCGGGTCTCCTGGGTGAAAGCCAGATATCCTAACCGCTGGACGACAACGGATTTATTCTCCTGTTTCTTTGCAGTTTCTATTCATTCATTTTTTTGGGGTTCGATTGTGCTTTATAAATTTCGTCGGTCCAAGTTTTTCCCCTTCTTTGCGCTTCAATACTTCGATTTCCCCCCAATATTCCGACTTTGCCACGGTCAATTCAAGGCTTGTATCTGTCTTATATTTTTTATTCCATGATGTAATTAGATTTTTTTGTTCTCTTCTTCTAGTTTTTTTCCATTTTTCCGGCGGCCAGAGATCGCTGGAGGAGATAAACATGCAGATCTGGTACCCTTGTGATTTTAAATTCATGGTGGGACCCGCTGCGAACTCACTTAAATCGAAATTATAAGGGTGATGTTTGTTTATAAATATAATAATCTCATTATTATATTTTTATAAATTATAATTTCAAACATGTTTGTTTAGAATGATTGGATAATTTAAAATAAATTTGTGTTATGTTTTTTTTATAGAATTATTCAAAAGATTTAATAAAGATTTATTATTTTTACTATTATATTAATTTTTATTAATAATAATAAAGAGATCGTATTTACAGTAATATAAGTATAGATGGACATAATTAAATACTTCAATCATTTTAAGAAAAAAGAAAAAATTTAATTTTGTCCATAAATTTTTAATTTCAAAAGTTTGGGATTAAAATACTTAATTAGATATGACATTAATAAGTACCTCATTATAAATTATTTTATTATCTCAAAATTAATAATGTTAAATTCAAATTTTAAAATAAACAAAAAATTTAAAATTAATAATCTAATTTTAAGTGTGATCTTTATAAATAAACATCATACTGAAAATTAAATCAGTCTTTTTAAAGCTAAAGGAACCATGATTTTTACTCAGGGTGATGATATTTATCATTTATCTAACAAGCCAAAGAAAATATCTGAAATTATTTAATGCAAAATCGCGATCATGGAAGAGAAAAGACCATTTTTTTAATAAATATTTATATATATCTTTACTTTATGAATTGTATGGAGTTAGAGAATATCTATATTACACGGAATTTTCATCTTATTTTAAAGTATTCGTGTTTGACAGTAGGAACTTAAACAGAAATATGAACACTGCACACTTTATTTGAATATAAAAAATAAATAAATTGAGAAATATCGTATTAAATTTATAAAAATATCATATTTAACTGAGGAGAATATAAAGGTTCATGCATTAAGTTTGGGTATCAAATTGAATAGGGTTGGACGGTATATAACATGGAGTAAAAAGACCAACACCTACATATCTAATCCATAATGGTGGGGCCGAAACGGCTTCTATCCTCCTATAGTGGACTCTCTTTGAATATAATTAAAGAATGAATAAATCTTGCAATTTGTTTCTTCAGTCTTCCCACTAATTAAGTTTTTCTCTTTCTTTATTAGTAACAGCTTAATTCTTTTATTCGTACAAATCTTTTTGTATTATATATATATATATATATATATATATATATATATCAAGCTCTGATTCATGAAAATTTACTTAGAAATAATTTCCTCCACAAAAAAGTACTCAAAATTTCTTTACCTGAATCACAATTTTGCATCTACAAATACTTGTCTATGGAACAAAACTCATACCCAGTAAAAATAAGGAAGAGAAGAATTGCGAAGATGGATTGTTTTGGTTTATAAGTTGAATTCAAATTGTACAACTTTGAAAACCGAAAATCTGTATTCTAGATCTAATATTCATATGCACACCTATTATTAGAAGAACGGTCTATTTTTTATTTTTCTATATGATTGTATGTACACCAGGAGTGACAATACGAGACGACAAGACTACAGATCTGAAATTTTGAAGGTTGAAGCTGGATCAATTTTGATTGAATTTGGTTTTGTGGTTGAGTTGAAGTTGTGTTGACAATTGATTAATTTTTAATTAGTTCAAGTCTATTTTTTAGGATGTTTTTTATACTTATTTATTTATTTATTTTATTCGCATATAAGATAAATAAGTGTGACCCTATCTTATTTCATCTTTAACCTAAATGAGTGGCCTATACTCATTTATCTTATATACAGAAGAAAAAAAATAGGTAAAAAAAATGAGTAAGTCTATAATTTTATTTTTTTTATGTACAATTTGCTAATCCCATTTTCTTAAAAAAAAAATTCCATCATAACATATCACGGTGACATACATTTGAGATGGACACAACATATATCTCACGTGCAAGTTATTATGTTAAAAGTCAAATAATTTAACGGATTATGTAATAATTTATAAAAATATAACAGTTTATTGAGTTAAATATAAAAAATATAATTCAATTATGTAAATATAAATTAGAGTCCAGCTCAATTGAGAAAAAATAATTTAATTTGATACTCTATTTTTATCATCTAATCCCCTTTTTATGAGCCGGAGCGGACGTAACATTTGTTATATAAACAAAAAGTTGTAAATTTGCATAGTTGCATATGATTAATAATGTGACAACTTCACAAATAACTAGATCCCTTATTAAGTTACAGGCAATCATGTATTTATTGTCGTATCCAACGAAATTTAGTAATCTAAAGTCTCTCTGTCCGTACAAATTACAATAAAATTTTTTGGGGTGATCGAGAATGACGGGAGATCCCTTATTAAGTTACAGGCAACCATGTATTCATTGTCATATCCAACGAAGTTTAGTAATTTAAAGTCTCCCTGTCCCGTACAAATTACAATAAATTTTTTTGGGGTGATCGAGAATGACGATCGATCGCTCCCAGCAATATAAAACCCTCTATTGGTTGCTGACCCCATTGAACCCCCCCCCCCCCCCCCCCCCCTATTGGTTGCCGACCCCATACCCGCCAAAATTGGAAAGGAGTAAGATCTAAGGTCGCCATTTCAATCGCCAGAAAAAACTACGACAATGGGGATCACTCTTTAATAATAATCTCTCATTGGTGCAAATTTATTTTTAATAACGTAAGGTCTCTTGTCCCTTTAGATTATGTCAAAAATACCGACCACTTTTTGTGATAGTGTAATTTTTAATAGAAAATTGATATTTCTACAATGATTTTTGTTATTTTATGTAAACCTAATTTTTTATCTATAGCGATGGTTTTAACATATAAAGACGGTTTTAACATATAAAGTGTAATCATAAATGTACATCGACGATTTTAAAATCGTCGCTATAGGCAAAAATAAGATTCACATGTAAAAATAATATTTTTTACTGTAAAAATAACAGTCCCTTTTTAATATTTGTTGCAACACCCAGCTCCTCTTGATTCTGCAAAAATCTCAGCCGTTTAATTGAGGGTATTAAAGAATTAGAAAATGACAAGTAACAAGCAACACAAGTGCATACATGGCATAAAAAAATAGAGATGACTATAGAAAATGGGTTTTGACAGAAAATACAAAACCTTTTACGTAGTCTATAGATCAAAGAGAAGACTTGTAGCATGTCACAAACTGAAAATCCAGCGCCGCTGAATATCCTAGTTCTACGCAGTATCTTTTATTATATAATTTATATAAGTGGATTCAATTAAATGTGGATGGAAGAAAAAAATTATATAAATTGTACAATATGTTATTTTATAGTTTGCATAACCGAATTGGTCCAAGGCATATTGCTCTTGGAGCTAAAATGAAAAGGGATGAAAGAGCGATCGTCGCTGCACAAGCAGGGATCCGACCAACCCAAACAAATCAAACCCGAAACCAAATCGCAGATTTGAAAGTATCCTTTAGCAACAAAATAACAGTACAGAAAACAGCCTAGTCAAGCTCTATTTTATCAAGCTTCAGTCTGTGTGATTCTTCACCACTCACAAGCATCCTAAGACCAGCTTTTAGCTCTGGTACCCCTTCATCTAGAACTGCAGAGACTGGAAAAATGGGAACACCAGATACCCTTCTTTTCAATTCTTCATACACTTGGTCAGCACCTGCCTCGTCAATTTTGTTTGCCACAATTAAGGATGGTCGACTTGATAAACCCTCACGATAGAACTCAAGCTCCAAAAGCAAATCTTTCAGCTGCTCCCAAGGATGGACTCCTTTTCTTCCATCTAATGCTGCAGCCAAGTCTACCACATATGCAAGAACTTTAGTGCGCTCTATGTGACGCAGAAAAGCATGTCCGAGTCCACGATTTTCATGAGCCCCTCTTATAAGTCCTGGAATATCAGCCACCGTGACTGATAAATCGTCATAATTCACGTTCCCCAAATTAGGCCTTAGAGTTGTAAAGGCATAATGGCCTACTGTAGGCTTAGCCCTTGACAAAGCCCCGAGTAGAGTAGATTTACCAGCATTTGGCATCCCCACGAGGCCCACATCAGCAATACTTTTAAGTTCTAGTAAAAGAACAGCCTCAGAACCAGGCAAACCTACACTAAGTGATGAACGCTCATCATCATCAGATACTTCATCATCATTTCCTTTATTCCTTTTCACCCCCGTCTTCCCAAGTTTAGGGTTCTTGAAGGCTTTTGGATAACACACATTGCCTAAGCCGCCATTCCCTCCCTGAGCAACAATTATCCGTTGACCAGGTTCTGTAAATTCCGCAAGATTGTATTGAACTTGATCTTCTTTCTCTATTTCTTCTTCCCACTCTGCTTCCAACATTTCATCATCAGTCCCAGTCTCAGTCTCCAGAGCTTCCAACTCACTCCCACTGCCTTCTTCCCACAAGTTAAATTCTTCTGCCTGAACTCCCGTCTTACTACATAAAGGTGAAAACTGAGGAAGTGATTCATTTGATGGGATTCCACATGCTTTCTTTGTAGTAGCTGATTCTACCACAGTATCAATATACTTCGTTTTCTCCACCTTGGAGCTACTTGTATCAATGGAGGTAGATTGCGGAGTTAATTCAGATTGATTGGCGTCAACTGTACTAGGAATATCCCAAGGGTCCAAAGCTGTAGAGGATCTCTTTTCAACTACAGCAGGAATGTCACCATCTATTAGATGAATTACAGTGCCAACAGGTACTAGAACAACCTACCAGACAAAAAAGTTCAGTGAACCATGATATTTTCATGTAATCAAATTAGATGGTCAATGACACAAATCTAACAACAAAATGCCAGGGTAACGAACTATAACCTTGTCCTCTCCTCGTGTTCCTATCATATTCTTTGAAGCACCATGTCCCCCTCGCCTTGCATTCTGTAGTACAATCGTATTGCAATGTCAAGGTATGTGGTAAAAACTTGGGAGCAAAAATCAGAACAAAATAAACTGAGATTTGAAGGAAAAGAGGGAAAAATACACAACTATGTGATGCAGTAGACTACTGAAATCCCAAAGTTTTGAAGAAGATTCTAATATCACATCACCACCTCTTCCACCATTCCCACCTATATCAATTCAACACATAAATGAGAAAAGCTGAACGTGAATCATTAAGTTCACTAAAATAGTCAAATTTACTGGTAAGAAGAATAGAGTGCACATTTTTGTTAATTAAGTATGAAACTGAATTTGGGGATAGGCAAAGATAGATGAAAGAATCAAATAAGTGGGCATAACTAGGTGAAACAGATGTTAATTAGTCAACCAAAAATGAGATGCATGATGCACCACACCAGAATTTGATGATTATAACTATAGGCCTATAATCAGGAAAAACTCACCATCAGGTCTACCACGCCGATCATGCCGGCTGCGGCGAAAGCTGGAACAACCATTCCCTCCATCACCTCCTTTAGCCGCTAGCCTGAACCGGTCTATCATTTTCCGCTCCTGCAACAAAAATGTATGTTGATATAGAGTAGCAAGGCCAGAGAACTTCTGAAAAGGATTGAGCAAGTTATGTGCAACGATCAACAGGAGACAGATGACCACCTGTAGGGGCGCAAGCTTCACTTTCTTGAAAGGAGTGTAAGAACAGGTTTGAATTTGCCATGGTGATTTGGAGGATTTTCCAATATTCTGCAAGTACTGAAGGGTATTTTTGCAGTGTAACCACATCTCTACTAGACCCTATATTCCTTAAGCTCTTCAGAGGTTCAATAAACCCATGTCGGTGGGAGGGTAGTCTACTTTTTACATTCTTCTTCTGATCTTTGAGACACCTAAAACAACAATGAAAAGCTTGTATTATCAATTAAGAACTCGTTTCAAAGTAAATGTATATTAATCCCCCATAATTACCAAACTGCAGAAAATAATTTTAAGGGTCAACAGCAAAAACATAAACTGAATTACTAAAACAAGAACAACAGTTTACAAGGAGGTATCTACATAAAGCTATTCTCAAGGAGTCGGTTCAATAAATTCAACAAATCATCACTAATAATTTACCTCCTCCTCCAAAATCGGAGCTTTTTATTCTTCTTTTTCTTCGCTTCTTCCTATGGGCCAACTCTCTCTTTCTGCCGCTTCAAACTCTTAACCCTAGTCGGAACACATTCTCGCTTCCTCCTCTCCGCCGTGCCCATAAACCCTAAACTCCCATTTCTTAGCAGCAGTTCAATTTCCTTAATTTGACCGAGGATGATATAGTTTGTTGGGCGGCGCCAATTCCTAACTATGGCTGACCTTACCGAACTGGGCATGCAAGTGGTAATTGAGAGACTAATTTGATTTGGGTAATTTATGAATTTATTTATAGTTATAATACTCCCTCCCCTTAAAAAAATGAAAATAAGTTCTATTTATGAATTGTAAATGATACGAGTGTAATTTTGTTTTATGTTTACTTTTAAATAATAAGTTATTTGTTTAAAAACAGTGACATGATCATTAAATTATGATAAAAGATTTTAAAATATTGCATCATTTGATATTATCATTAAAAATATTTAATTTTGGTACCAAGAAGATGTTTAAGAAAAATATTTATTGAGTCAATATTTGAATCATATTTTCCTGGTCCAACTGAGTCAAAAGATCGGGCGAGCCGGTTTCCAACTTCCATCCTATTTTTCCATGACCGACCACAAATCAGTTTTGCCATTATTTGAAGAGGTCTAACGTGAGAGATGCATTTTGATATTATAGATTAGTTTGTATGATTTTAAGAATAATATATATTATTTGAGTTTTAAAATAACAAACATGGTAATTCTGTTTTGTTGCATAGAAACATGATGCTGCAGCCAAAAGGCCAACCACCTTTATCGTGTCAAAATACGGCGAAAAAATTGGAAAGGCAAAAAATCCATTAATATTAATTGAAATTTGGTATATATAATTATATGTACAAAGTATTCCAAGGATATGAAAGCCACACCACATTTTCTAAACTACTGCCAAAAGAATTGTACATCAGTATGGAATTTTTCTTTATAGCCTGCAACTAAGTGGAAGCAATCCCTATTGACTAAATAACATACATTTAGTTACATTTCACATATGGTGAAGTTGAACCATGGATTTATGTACAACAATTAGCCCCTGATACAAGAGCAGCAGAGCTTGATATCGCCTTTAATCCGGCTTCATCAACCATCTCCAAAACTTATAAGCTCTTCTAAAAGTTCGTCAAAAATCAAATCCTCCAACTCAAGTGCCACACATTCAGACTCCATCTGGAGGTTCATCCAGCCATCATCTTTCGCATAATCTCGAGTCACTGGATCATCCAGTGTCTGATCCAGCTCTGGCTTCAAACGAAGGGACTTGCTAATACTTTTCAACACTTCTTCATCATGGAATCTTTCGTGCATTGGATGTGCGCGGCAACTCGAGGACAAGGCCTTTGGGTAGTATGTGAATGATCTTTCATATATCTGAAGAATTACCTCATTAACTAAATCAAACAGAAGCTGGTGACGACATACTATGTTGATGTTCTCCTCTGAGCATTCCGCTTCATTGGGCCACCAAGATTCCTCCACTTCGTCAAACAGCAAAGGGCTCAATGGCTGGTCGGATGAGTACCATGCCACATGGAAGCCGTTCTCATTGAAACCTGCCCGCTCGAGAACTTCTCTCACATAATTCAAGTCGACATCATCATTTGTATGTAACTCAATATGGTTGTGATTCTTTATACTCTTGTTTGGATTTTCAAGATTTTCAGGGTATGTAGTGCTACAAGATTGTGAGAGAATTTCTGTGTCCGAGCTGTTAAGGAAGTTGAGTGGAGATTCCCTCTCATCAGAATAATTATAATTATACTCCAAACCTGAAAACAGCATAACCAGAAAAAATAAGTAAATTAAAAAATTAAACAAAAAAATCAAAATCAAACGCAAATTATACTGAAAAGAGGGTTTGATATGGTATTGTTAATTTTTGTTGCCATCTTTGGAAGAAAGATGTACAGAAGAAAATTAGACTAAAGCAAACTACTGTATCAGCAAGGAATAAAATGAGCTGTAGTCTGTCTCAGCAAGACTTTTGTTCCTAAGACGGAAACAATTTGTTATTAACACCTAATGGATTAGCTTATTTTAGCTTGTGCTTTTAAAAATAATCAAGAAGAATTGTAAATATGACACCAAATATATATCAAGTGCACTGGATATGAGGTAAGAAATAATTACCTTCCGAGGTTGAAAACTCTGCAAGGCATGTTACTTCCACTTGGAAAGAGCTTCCAAGAATTGAAACAGGCGGACTTGTTTCCGGAGCCTTGTTTCCATCAATCTCTATGAAAGTGATTTTTTTCTGATCTTTGTAAGAATTGTTTTGCTCAACTGTTAGCTCATCTATTCCCTCACACTGTCCATCCATCTTAGCAGTATCACCATTTTTGATACCCACTGTTAAGCTCTCCAAGTATTCCACTTCTGGACTACAGTCACTTCTTTCTACCATTTTATCTAGATGCTCTCTCTCTTCCTTAGCATCTAACGGTAAACACTTCATCTCATTCTCAGTCACGGGGAGTCCCACTGGCTTTGATTCACTCTGAATGTTACCTTCTGTGTTTATTGTGCTTGCCAGAACAGTCCTACTTGACCTATCTGGATAAAAGGTATTGTGAGACTCCTCATTCTGAAGCGGCCAGTAAGAATCAACATGAGGGAGAGACCAATTTCTTTTGAAGGATATTGGAGCACTCCCACCTGATGAGATCTCATATTCATTTGTCAACTTTAAACTCCTGGATTTAGTCTGGTTGGTCTTCATGCTGAAGCTATACTCAAACAAACGAGCATATCTATGCAATGATTCATTTAGGAAGGATGTTCTTCTGTGCCTTGGAGTACCCTTGCTGAGATCATAAACAGAACCAGAGGTATCATGGCAATTGCTCAAACGGTCCCTGCTATTATCATCCACTGTACTTGTCTCCCACATTCCAGTAATCTCTTTTCCACTTGTGGAAGTTTTGTCCAGAGACGTGCAATCAGACTCATTTTCAAACTCCTTGAAAACAAACTCTATTCTCTGCCTGTTATCCTTCAAAGATGTGACCTCTTTACTACACCCTTGATCAACTGATTCTTCAGCTATCCTCAAAGAATAGTTAATTTCTTTATTTAACAATCTGCTTTCACTACCATCAACAATCACAGGCGCAACCAACTCAGGTGCTTGAGTACCACCATAAAACTTCTCTCCTCTTGGGAAGGACCATATTTCAGTTTGCTTGTGTTTGAGTTTACTTGGCTTAAAGTTTCTACTGTACGAGTATGACAAATTAGCCACAGGAAATGACCCTGATTTTGTTAATCTTGCTTTTGTATTGGAAGCCTGAGGCATCTCGAAGCAAGTTGATTTGCTCACGTCTGTATTTTTCTGAAATTCTTGGAACAGCTCCTTATTTACCTGATATAATTCCAAAACATCCACATACTCCTTCAGGTGGCGGTGTGAACCATTTTGCATAAGCTGGTTAGCTTTCTTGAGTGCTTGATTAAAAGAAGCTCCCCATGCTTCATTACACTTATCTTGGGAAAATGTGTCATTCTGAGAAGGTTTGCAGTGTCCCAAGTAGTCCATCAAATTTTCTCCAGTACACAAATCAAACCTTTTCCACTCGGCGGCTGTCAACCTGGCTGGATGCTGCAATTTGGTGACACCTGGGGTAGCCTTCTTGGGAAGGAAAATAATTGGGTTTTTCCACTCAGTGCTTGTTTTATTGAAGTCATGGTCTGATGGTTTTAGATGATGGATAGAAAGAGTTCGTCCCAACCGTGAACGCGCAGGAAAGTTTGAACCTTGTTTTTTGTGATCATCTTTCTTGCGAATCTCTTCAGCAACTAGTGCTTTTATGCGAGCTTTGAGAGACTTTTTGTGGGTTGAGCTAGTCTCTGTGGTACGCTGATTTAGCTGATACATTTGAAATGAGGATTATGTTATTTCATATTCTCTGACGTTAAAAAGGATCACATTTGACAAGAAGAATTTGCAACTCCTTAATATATTTAGTAGCAAATATATCAAATAAACATACAAGGAAATGACTTGCTTCAGCATCCAAAAGTTTCTGAACTACGCCTGCATCATGGACACCAAGTATTGTCTTGGGACTTCTATTGCCTACATACAAGGAGAAACAAAAATCTCAGAACATTCACATCAAGGTTTAAAATTCCGTTGTTTAATAACATCTGATAGCATCAATTCAGTTGCCTGTTCTAATTAGGGAGAGAAATTAGCAGCACAGTGTTTTCTTCTTAACTGATACATAATTAGACAAATAAAATTTTTGGAGTATTAAAACATGAGAATGTTGGGTAAATCTTGAAAAACACTATCTGCAATTCGCACTAGTCAGTAGGCATTAGTCAAAATAATTTTTAAGACAATTGCTCTAACACCAGTAAAGTCTCAAGAAACTCTAGGGAATTTAACTCAACTTAAATAGTTCAGGATTAGCTAATTCACATTAATGAAAAGAAATGAAAAAAAAATCATGAACATGCTTGATGCTTCCACGCGTACTCAGGATCATGTGTATGAAATACATGCACCTTTTGTACGAGGATAACATGCTACGAAGTAACAAATCTATAATCAAAGCATATATATGCATGTTTATACTTGGTTTCAGCAGCTGCATAGCTGAAAACATAACTGCCAAGATCCATGAGATAAGAGGAGATGACGAAAAAGGGGAAAACAAAGAAGAATTAGAAGAAAAGAGACACTGTGCCAATAGTCTGCTTACGTTTGGCATGTTTTTGCTTGTTGCGCCTTCTATGAGGAAGCATCTTTTTGACATTATCGTGCCAATGATGGTAGTCAAGTACATGAAAAATTCCCCACATACATCCTGGATGATTATCCTCCATTTGATCATGGGCATGGTAGACTGGCAATAGCTTTCTCATCTGTAACAAAAGTAACTATATTCCTTCGAACTTTGTTCAAAAGTGGAATTCAACTACCACCCTTTTTGACCTGATGAAAATAATAAACCAAACACCATGTGAGCAACTGTTTCATAGGCAAGAATATAAATCCTCAAAACATAACATCCAATGATCAAAAACCCTTTTCCTATTAACAACTTCTTATGTTTTCATTTGCAAATTCAGAAGAGGGAAAAAAGAAAGAACAAAAGAAGCCTTGCTATCCTGCTCACACAGGGTCTATGAAGCTTGTTCAATTTTTACACAGATCAATAAACAAACACAATAATAGAATTACCCTTGTCCTCTTTTAAATTTTTCTTCTATTTTCCTTTGATGGGTATTCCTGGTGAATTTCTACAATTACAAACACCTTTATACCATTTATCATCTCTTACAGAGCTGAGAGCTTAACATATGCTCTAAAACTGCATAAAATAATCAGAATTCCAGAAAACACATACACAAACACCTAATATGAACAAGGGGAAATCACTTCCAGCTTAGAAAACAAGAACCAACAAGAATCAAAATTGATAAATATGAACAAATAAAAATTAAAAAAGAGGAAAAAGAACAATACCCAGAAAGGAATTAAACCTGATGATAGAACTAATAGAATTATCAGACCCTGGAAACAAAACAAAAAACAAGAACTAAAATCTAACCTCTGAGACGAAACTGGCTGTAGGGGATGAAATAGAAGAAAAAAAGTAGTTTTGGTGGCATGCGTATTAATTGAGAATTTTAAGGAGTGATAACGGCTTCTAGCAGGTAAGAACAAGTATGAAAGAGAAGATTGAGATAGAGACTCCTTAAATTTAATTAAATTTATAATTGTTGGTATTAATTTATCAAATACATATACTATATTACATAAACAAGATTTAAGACATTAATAAATATAACTAGTTGAGTTTATTTAAGGTAAATGATGAATAAATGAGAGAGATCATTGGACCAAGAAAAGTTCAAGAAAATGGTCAAAGAGATTATTTTCTTCAACTTTCAAATAAAGACCAGAATTAGACGTCAAGCCAATTTACGCGGGCTCTTTACCCGTCAACTACTTTTTCCCAAGTAAAATGAAAGAAATTTCAAATGGGCAAGTTGTATATATGAGGCCTAAATAGAATGAAAGAAATTGGAAATGGGTAAGTTGTGTGTGTATATATTACGGACCGGCTCTGAGGGGGTGCAGAAGGGGCGACCGCACAGGATTTCCAAATTCGGAAGGCCCACAAATTATGTTTTATATATTAATGTCTGTTATTTTATATGTGAGAGAAGGCCCCTAATTTTTTTTTTGCACAGGGCCTCCAATATAAATTGTGCTCTTAGGACCGGCCCTGTAATAATATATATACACACTAAACTCCTAAAGATATCCATAATAAAATTTAAAATTATGATGTCTGATATTTGATATTTATAATTTGAGTATAAATAATACAACATAAATGATAGTATTAATAACACATTGAACATAAAAATAAAAAATTATATGCATATTAAAATTATTGTATACGTTATTTAATACATATATGTACATTCTTGAAATAATAATACGAAAAATATAATATAATTAGGAACATGAATTCCATTGTATCAGTAGAAATAATAAATTCGAAACTAACTCGATATTAATTCAAGACTTACTCGATGACCAATTAAAATGACTCAATTAATTTGAATAAATCTCTAATTATCTTGTTATATATAATAATAGGTATATATATATATATATATATATATATATATATATATATATATATGAGGTGCAAAAACAATAAGGACGGAGTCTATTGAATAAGTTAGACGGATCAGCAAATAGAGTACCAAGTACCAACATTAGTTGTAGTACCTCACTAGGTTTTTGCATTTCCTAGTAATCAGCTAAATATTAAAGAGCAACATTTTTAGGAGGTTGTTGATACCGAACTAAATGATAGTTTTATTTTTAAATGATATGTTAGTTGAGGGTTCAAGTGTGGGGTTGAATTAGGAGTGTGCATGAGTCGATTTGGAACAGTTATAAAGTGTAATCAAGCCTTATAGCAAGGTTAATTAAACCGTTCAATTATTAACTATTTTGGTTAATATTTTGCGATTACAATTTTTTTTCGAGTTAGTACACAATTCAAATAATGAAAGAAGTATACAAGTAAGTTAAAAATAAAAAGAGTTTAAAAATTCAAACTACAACTATTATTCATTATTAATATTGTTACTAATGCACCTATAAATAAGAACTTAGAAGTAACATTATGCTATAAAATAAAATTAAAAAAAAAAGTATGTACACTTCCCACAAATTTATTATACATATATGATATGAACAAGTAAAAGAAAAATACTAATTTTTTATTTTTATTTAGAATCAAAAAATACATATGTGTGTGTGTATTTGTACGGTTCTTTGCTAATAATCTTTGTTGTAACCAAATGTGTGGCTCGATTTTTTTCAATTTTGATTTATCGAATTTTTCATTGGTTGCGGGTTTTAACAATTTTTTCAATTTTTGATTTTTTTTTTTTGCTCACCCATAGATTGAACTGTTAGTTTTTTTTATTTATAAAAATAATATTATTTTTGTTTTATTATTTTCGGGACTATATTATCGGTTCAACTTTTAAAAATAATCCTTGTATAGAAAGGGACTAATTAGAGGGGGGAGGTGGGTTTCTTAGTCCTCAATATGAGGGATTAGTCCTCAATATGAGGGACTACTGGTTTAAAAGATTAATGATATATTTGAATTGCAGGAATTAAGGTGAGAATGAAATGACTTATTCCCATAAAATGAAAAAAAAAAAATTGTATTAAGTTGTTTCATTGAAATAGCATGAATCATTCTCATTCTTACCAAATTTATGAATTTTATTCTTTGAGAGAGGGTATAGAATGACTCATTCTAATTAAGAATATAATGAATTATTCTACTCACCATTTTATTCATTTCTCTATTACATTCGTTCACCAATTATATTCCTTCAATTCAGATGTAATATAATAGTGCCATTTAATTCAAACCCGCAAGCAAATGTGTTCGTCTAGCTCAGAGGTAGAAGAGTTGAACTCTCATCTATCGAACCCAAGTTCGATTAACAAATTTAAACGATTTAAGATTTAAATGAATTTGAATTTTTATTATCTAAACTCAATTTATTTAATAAACTGATTGATTCAAACTCGAGTCAATTTTAAACAAATCAAATCGAGCGAGTTTTGAGAGAATCCATTTTCGGTTTTTCTTTTATTACTTCTAATACTTTTCTTTGACAAACTAAATTTTAAAAATACAAACATTGTTTTTAAACTTTTTACTCCCCTTCTCAATTTGGATGTTCGAAGTTTAGAAGGCAAATAGTTTAAAAATTACAAACATTGTTTTTAATTTAACTTAATTTTATCTTCTTATTCTTTTTCCCCTTAATTTGTAAGACAATGTATAAAATGAGGTTCAAATTTTTTGATGTATCTAATCTTAGCTTTGGCATTTGTTGAAATGAAAAGTATAATATCCGAAGTAAGACAGGAAGAGTACACTTTTAAGAAAAGTTATCCAGTTACTATTAAACCTCCTAGCCCAAGTTAAATAAATGATATCAATATTTATTTTTTTAAAATAGTTTAAATACTTTCTCAATTTCTTCTTCTGATTTTCACAATAGCTGTTGTGCACTACACAGCTGTATATATATATATTTGTGTTTGTGTGAGTGTGTGTAAGATATAATTTCGTATATTTTATGAGTTACAAAATTATGTGCAAGTTTGAGTAAGTATGAGTAAACTAATGTAAGTAAGTATTACTTGATAGGTATCTTACTTTCATTAATTTTTTATTTTTTTTTTCAAAAATTTTGATAGTATGTAAGTTGTAAGTGACGAGTAAAAATATTCGAAAAATATTTTATTTAGTAATTTTTGAATATGTTACATTTTAATATTTGTGATAAGATTATATACCTTGTATGTGATAAGTAGATTAAGTTATCTACTGATACAAAACATTTTATTTTAGTAAGTTGTAAAAATAATATCTATTTCTCCTCTTTTTAAATAAGAATATATAGTAAGTTATTGCGCTTGATTTATCATATTCCCAAATAGTGTATTTATTCTCATTCATTCGTTTCTTTTTCGTTTGTTTGTATCCGCATATGAGTTTTTCACTCACGGTCAATTCCTTTCTAATTTTCACAATAGGTAACACAACTTAGTTGGGATTGAAATTTGAACATGAGAGTTGCGCTGCAAAAGTTTGCTATTACCCCAAATTTTAATTTTGAAGTTATTAGATATAATTAATTTTAATTAATTTGTTGTTAGTTTTGGACCTTTATTTTGGAGATTTAATATCTTAAATGAGGTTTTTATTTGTTTCAATTCTTTTATTGCGATTTGTTAGCAAGTGCAAGTCGGGTGACATACTCTCTCAGACGAGGGATATTACAATTACTATACCTTGTTGGTATGCACTCTGAACCAAAGGATAAGTCCCTTTCATTAGGACCAAAATTCAAAAGGAGCAACCCAATATAGAGGAAACTTAGCATATGCAATATGGCAATTAAGCCATGCAGAAGTTAACAAAAAAGAACAACATCATGATATCTATGCCCCTTCTCTGTACCAAATAAGACGCCAAATTAGACTAATGAAAATAAGTGCCAAAATTTCGATTTCTTAGCATGGAAGACGAAATTTGGGCTCAGAAATTGGACAAGAGATTAGCGAATATGGTCTTCAACGTGTTGCTTAATTACTTCATTAAAGCTAATTAAATCATGTTTAACAGTTAACATCAATTTAACTATGTTCTTGCATTCGCATCCGCGGATGGTTGATATTTTTATTAGTTTTATAATTGTCCTAATATAGTCTTCGTTTCTATATTGTCTGCGCTTTTTTATAACTTTGTGGTCTAAAATCTAGGCGTTTACATTAAGATAAATGTGGACCGAATCCAATATTCAGCTAAAAATATTTAAGGGGACCAGGTTACTCTTGAATGTGTCAAATGTGAAATGTTGGGAGTACTTGTATAATTGTTGCAGCACGCGTTTTCAATCCATGATACTCCCTCGTCTTCGAATCTTCGTAAAAATTTGGGGCTGCGTTTGTTCGCAAAAATGATGAGTGTGGTAGAATTATTTATACTGATTTATTATTATTGTGGATTAATTTATTTTACGATTGGTATATTATTTAATAATGATTTATTGTGATAATTTTTAAAGTCATTCGGTATCTCAACTTTTTTTTATATAATATCATATTTTCACTTGAGATTATAATTTATCATCAAACGGTCTTAGAAATAACAAAATATGGTTCATGGGATTAAATAACTAATTAATCATGAGATATTGTCCATACTGATAATAAATAATTAAGTATAAATAATTTTGTCTCGCGCATCATTTTTACAAATAAACTTGGTCGGTAAATTTAAAACTTTAGATAAGTTGAAATGTTAGTTAAAATAGTATTTATTACATAATTATAAAAGTACTACTGAAAAAATAAAAAAGACAAAATCATACAAAAGTATGCATTATATTGCTATAATACTTTGGTGGAAAAAATTGATAACAAAAGGAGAATACAAAATAATGTAGATGGCGATTATTGGTTATAATTATTGACCCATCATCCCAGGTTCTACTAACCTTAATTATAATACAGCTACTTGATAATACAAAAGGTTTATAGTTACACAAAACATATAATAACGATAGCAATTTCTTCTAAGCATTTATTCATCTGTCATTCCTTTGTCTTTGCCTTTAAAGGAGTACTCGGGTTCCGCTAAAAAATATTTATGATATTTCAAGGGTGAGAAACTACTTTGCTCAGTAAATTTAATTAAGTAATAAAGAATATATCGTGAATAAAAAATATTTGGTTTACGAATACTTCAACAATATACAATAACTGTGAAGTCTTCAAACATACAAACGATATTCAATAAAATGATGATTTTAGAATATTTACTGTTGAGTTGACTACTAAGGACTTAGAACATGCGTGAGGACTTATCAGTCTTTACTGACCACCTCGGGAGGACTTATCAGCCTTCATTGACTATCTCAGGAGTGTTTAACAATCATTAAAACTGCGACACTCAAACATGATACTTGAGGTGATCAATCCTCTTATATCAATTATACATGCATAACATTCAGGCATATATTCGTACGCAAAGTCGAATTCTCGATAAAAATATAACCCTTTAAAATGGTTGTCCTGCTCAATTTTATCATATAAGTCCGCACCAACTACTAGTTTGAATAAACTTTCAAAATTGTATTTAAGTTAATGAATTAATTATAATTCGATACATTATTTTATATTTACTTTTTTGAAATTATCTTTTATCACTATAACATTACTCATTATATTGAACTTTGGTTAAAAGTGTTTCCTCCAAAAAATATAAAATTTAGTTTTTCTCAAATATTTTGTTTTTTTCCAGGGGGATCAATTGCAGCCTTGCAGGGCCATCAAACGCGACATTTTAAAATTATTTAGAAGTGTTTTTACTCCATCGTACCATTCTACGAAACGGGCTTTAAATATTAAGGATAATTTTTCTTTTCTATGTTTATACTTATAAATAATAAACTATAAGCTTAATAATAATGATGTGATAATAAAATTAGAATTATTATTTATTAGAATTTAAAATCAAATAATAATATAATCACATAGAATATTAATTGAATAACAGAAAAATAAAAACACACGATATATACAGGTTTACTATTTTGGTTAGTCTTATTTATCTGACGTATTCATTAGATGCCTCACACACTTTACAATGATTCACACACTAAATAATTATTTTTATAGTAATTAGAAAATTTTAACTGTTATAACATGGGTCAAAACTCAATATATTAGTAAACCAAATACCGGAATACTAATTAAATGCTCAAGTCTAATTACACCTTACACTTGGCTTCTAGGGGCGTTGTCATAGTGGCCTCCGAATATCCTGTCGCAATAACCATTAGTCGAACCCGTAAAAATATAAATTAATTTCAACATTATTTTATATAATTATCATTAAAAAAAGATGAAATGTACAAATATAACTCTTCACATAAAATAAAGGGACTACTATTGTGGAAGAGGAGAGAGGAGGAAAAAGTAAAGAGTGACATCTTTTGGGGGCGGCGGCCGAGGCCTGAGGGGAACTAGTATCATAATTCATGATATTATTTTATTTAAGAACCAATATTATTATGGCTTTATGGGGAATTTGAGGGGAAAGCCCAGTAGAAAAATTACGTGGAGACTTATAAAAATTTAATTTTATTATGTATGGAGTGCATGCTTACTTTACCCGTGAGCAATGAACAATAAAATAAGAGATTTTAACACAAAATTCATGATATTTGTTAAAAATTTGATATTTTCACAAAAAAAATTAATATTTCAACGAGACTCTTCTCACATGAATAGTATGTGAGACCCGCCTCATACGAATAAGACTTTGTAAAAATATCAATTTTTCTTATAAAAATATCAATTTTCTATTTGTTGTGTGCACTAATATCCAAAAACTAATAAAAAAAGAGTACGTCCAAGACGATCAACATATTAGGCGTTATATATAATAGGT
This sequence comes from Hedera helix, assembly GCA_947179155.2. Lineage (NCBI taxonomy): Eukaryota > Viridiplantae > Streptophyta > Magnoliopsida > Apiales > Araliaceae > Hedera > Hedera helix. The sequence continues at coordinate 40,135,512 of OX359276.1, read as the reverse complement.
AGTTTCCATTGTACTCCCTGTTCTCATTTATTTGACGTTTTACAAGTGTTGTACATGTGTTAAGAAAATTATTTATTACTCTAATTTTACATTAAAATTAATATATATTATCACAACTACCCTTATATTAATTAAGGGAAATAAATATTATGGCTATGATAAATATGCAAAAGGTTGGCATGGATAGATGTGAGAGAAATACTACTCCCTAAAAATGGCTTATAAATGGAATTTGTGAGGTGGAAGTTAGTCTACATGAGAGTTGCTAATGGGCCTATCTAGCCCAGCCTCAAGATGTTGGAGACTTCAGCCTTCAGGCCTTGATTGGAAGATCCATAATCACAAAAAGGACCCAATTCAACATGGGTAGTGTCCACAAAATGCGTGGATGAGTTGCATAGTTTCACCTGACAAAGATCTGTCCCTCTACCTAATACTAAAAATTTTGAACTCTTATTTATTTGTAGATTAATATATTCCCTTGTATTGGAAACGAACTCAAACCGTATAGACTCGGTTCTGTTTGATTCATTTAGCAGTTTTGATTTTAAGATTCATAAATAAATTCAATATTTAATTAATTATTAAAATCTATATTGATCCTTTTCTGTTATATATATATATATATATATATATATATATATATATATATATATATATATATATATATATATATATATATATTTTGGCAAAAGGCAAAATAATTATATTATTGAGAGAAATCTATAGTCATAAAGGAATGGACTAAGATTTAAAGTACAAACTGAGAACATATAGAAACATTGAGAAAAGCAAAATTGTATAATTGATTTTATTTTCATATAAAAACTTATAGTGTTTAGCCACAAATTTCATTATATTTTTCTTCTTTTGGGAAAAATCACAGGCATGCATTAGCAACTTCATTAAATTTAATTTTAAAAAGTTATTGGATTGTAGGATTTAGATGAATTTTCTAATCATATAAGACTATTTAGATTCAAAGTCATGAACCATGCCCAACATCATGATCATTTTAGGATGAAACTTGATACTTGATCTATGAAATAACTCACCTATAGAAAAATGTCCAAATAAATTAAATTGACATCCACCCTTGCTTAGTTGAAAGATGCGGAATGAAATGATTATCATTTAAAATCAATATATTTAATTACTCGATTTGTCGTTGTGAATGCACACACTAGATGATGCATGCAGGGATGCATGAAAACAATAAACGAAGCAATAAAATAGGAGTACACTTAAAATTAATGTTCAGACTAGACTGATTTATTATTACTTGGAAGTTGAATTAATGTTGAGGTTTGAGATGTACGTAATTAGTGGAGCCCAAACAACACTAACGATTTGGTATTGTAGTAGTACTAAAATGGCGGCCTGCACCATTCAGAATATTTATTAATTAATTTATAGAGAATTGATTGATCAGGTCCCCTCATGCCTATCTATCTATATATCCAAAATGAAACCGTAGCCTTCCATCCATGTGTTATCATTTTCTTTAACAAGCCAGCCTCCAGCCTAGCTACTATATTTACAGGAGTTTTTAAATCCATTGCGATAAACTTGTCTGTCGACTAGATATGGGTATGGGACCGAGAGGCAACGACAAGTGTGCGTCTTCATAATGTGTTGGTTAGCAAGTTGATGTTTGTTTTACACTCTAGGTAAGTAGATTATAATCATGATTAATTAATTAATTACTCCAGTTTATCATCATATTTCTAAAACTACTGTATTAGTGCTCATCCCACCAATATTCCTCCTCATTAAACTTTTTTAAAAGGTGTACAAATCAATCAAACAAACAAAGGCTTTTAGCAGTGATTTGAGCCTAATGTTTGTACTTTGCGAACCCCTCGTGTTACCGGATCTTGTCATTTTTATAAAAGAAATACTATAAACTACTCCATTCGGATAGGGGTGTAATCAAATACTACACCATTAGATACGTGGATTATCGGATCAATTAATGATTATTTTATGCGGGCGAGACGCATTTTATATCTGGTGCTGGTGATGAACTGATGATGGGTTTGCAATCCTCAGTAGGCTAAACTAAATATTACAAAGGCCATCAAGCCTCTTTGGTACAATAATTAAATTTATTTCTGGAGAACCAATAGACCTTAAAATTCAATCTCGACAAAGTTAAAGTTGTTAAATTCGGCTCAACATAGTAAAATAAATAAATAAATAAATAAAATTACAAAGGCCTTTAGTAACACCCAACTGCATGGATTATGCTCTATACTTTTAAAAAAAAATTGTATCTTCCTTTTTTTTAATTGGTATATATTTTGCATCCGTCCTGCACGTGCAGCAGCGCATCAAAGAAGACCAAATACAAAAATGGTAATATTACTCTGCCGGTTGGTTTCTAGAAAATGTGCTTTGAACAAGCATTTCAAACTTCATGTCAAACTACTACTAATTAAATAATAGAGAATTCTTTACACAAGTTAGTGTTAGTCATCTCTAATTATACCAAATAACAGGGTTTATATAACTATGAAACAAAAGTTTGACTTTTCATATTTCGTCTTCTGCTAAGTTTTCCATAAGAGTACGCACCCTAAGGTCAGCATGAAGATCAGTGGATACGGTTTTTTATAATTGTAAATGCAAGGTGTGCCCTTTTGAAGTGTTGGACCATTTCATCTATACTTATTATTGGCAGTATACTTAAATTTTATATTTTTTTCATTAATATTATTTATATAATATTTTTAATAAAATAAGTAATATTATTTTTGGCTTAACAAACTATTTTGTTTTTTACATATTAATATTTTGGGCATTTTTAATTTTTCTTTTATTAATTATTTATTTTTAATGATAAATTTTTCATTTTTTTATTCTTTAAGTTAATTTTTTTGCCCGTATTTTCTTATAATTAAGATTTTTTATTTTTTTGAATTATATATGTACAGATTTCTTATTTTGAAATAAATTTTTTTTTACTAATAATTATGCATTAAACATGACCTATTTTTTACCTTCAATTCAAAAAAATTTAAAATCCGTTTCGTGCGTGTAGCCTACAAATACTGCAATATGGTATAATAAAATATTTTATTTAATAATAAAACTCAATTATATACTATATAAATACCATATTTTATTTTTAAAAATAAATTGAGCAACAATGGTGATAAACTCTTTAAATATTATAACATACTAAGTTATTGTAAGGGTGGTCGAGCAGATTAAAATATATAATAAGATTATTGGGGTATTTTATCACTAATAAATATGATTTCACGATAATATATATGTATATGTAGATGGGTTAGTTTTCGACCTAATGTATAAAAATAATTTTTGACTTAAAGTATGAGAAGTGATACCGTAAAAAAAATATTTTTTGCTAATAAAAATAAAAAGAGGACCAAAAATAAGAGGAAAAAGAAGAATTAACTTATCTATTTAGTTAAAGTATAAATATATAATTCTTTTAGCATCTACATCACGTGCAAAACATGGTATCTTATTTTAAAGTTATGATATTATAAATATTTTATTAATTTTAAAAAATATATATATTATTGAATTTATTAATTAATTGACTCTAATAAGAAAATACTTTTCTTCTAAAATTATATTGTTTAACTTATAATAAGATTTACTTATACTTGAATATAATTACACTCATATTTAATTAAGAGTAACAAATTCAAGTTAGGTAAGATGATTTGATTGAATTTTTTTTCTCAAACTATATTATCCAACTTGTAATAAAATTTTATTTAATAATGGTAACAAATTTATATTAAGTAAGATGATCTTATGATTGTTGTCTTATAAACTATATTACTAATTTTATTTTTAACTCGATTGAATTGAACGAAAGGTCATATTGTACAATTATAATATTATTATTAATGTTTAGAATTTTATTTTTATATTTTCTTATTGGATAGAGTAATTATTTTTTATTTTTTATTTAATAATTGAATCATATGGTAAATTAGTATATTGTATTTTTACTTTAATAATAATAGCAATTATATTATCTAAATTATGATTAAAATTTTCTTATATTCAAAACTATGATTATATTTATATTCTAATAATAGTAATAAATTTAAGTTAGGTAAATGATTCTTATAATAATTTAATTTTCCTTTCAAACTATATTATCTAAGTAATAATATAATTTTACTTAAACTTATATTATTGTGTGTGTGTGTGTGTGTGTGTGTGTGTGTATATATATATATATATATATTGGAATAAAAGAAATCAATTAGGTATTAAGTAAGATGATCTTATTTTGATTATTTTTTTATATAACAATATTACGAATTTATGTTTTCATATAAAACTACGATAATAATTCTAATTTTTGAATAAAAGTAACAAATTAATATTAGATCAGATGATTTTATATTGATTATTTTCTTATTAGACTATATTACTAATTCTTGTTTTCCTATAAAACTACTATTAATTAGATAATATTGTGTGTTTGTGTGTGTATTTTATCACTAATATTGTGTGTGTGTGTCTATATATATATATATATATATATATACAAATAACAAATTAATATTATATAAGATGTACTCCGTAGAAAGTACTATATCTTATTTTAAAAATATATTGTTGACACATTTTTGTTGTATTTTTTGTAAATATTTTATTGGATAAAGTAAATTGCATTTTGTTTTTTCTATAATAATTAAATCATATAATTGGTCTATATATTGTATTTATAATTATATTTTAATAATGATAATAATCTAATATTACGTAAGACGCAATCTTTTTTGTTTAACTAAAACCACATTTTTGTTTATGACTAGAACCATTTACTACGCATCCTTTTCTGTTTAATCCAGGCCAACTAGCGCATTGTGTGCTTCATGCTGCAGTAGAAATGACAATAGTAGTATTATACTATAGATAGACTATATTATAGTCATAGACTATAAATTATAGATAAATAATTTTTCTTGATTTTTTTATAAATTTATATTATTAATTCTTTTTTTTTAATCTAAAATTATGATACTAATTCTTGTTTTTTTTATAAAATTACGATACTAATTCCAGTTTTTAATTTAAAATGTATTAAAATATACCGAATTCATATTAAATGAGAATCTTATTAATAAAAATTTGAATATTAAAGAGGTTCGCATTCGAGACATTTAGACATATTCTAAATAATAAGCCGGCACACATTTTTGGAATTTTACCACTGATCTCTCTTTATTTAGGAATTAAGGCAATATATCTTATGTGCTTGTTACACCAAGCTAACCACTTTGACTATACATTTCTTATTTTTTTGTTATAATAATTCAAAAAGAACCCATAATTTTTGGAACATCCGGAAATAGGGTTGTCACTTTGATGAATAATAAGGTCTAAAAATATGCTCATTAACTTAAGTTGCATGTATCTTGAAATAAAGAAAACAATGAGAACCTATTGCCATATATTCAAATAGGAGTGGCCTGTCTAAATATTTTTAAAGGTTAGTATAATATCTAGGTTACTCCATTATTTTCCTCCCAGACCCTTCTCACATATTTTCCCTTTTAAAGCCCCCAGAATTAAAATGTCACAGCATAAATTATTCAAAAAAATTCATAAAATTTTAAATTCTAATATTGATTATAAAAAAAAAGTAAATAAAAATTATATTTAAATGTGCTTCTACTGCTACACGAAACGTTAAAGAGAAGATATTTCAAAATGATGAATTCTTTTCTTAAGGTATATATATTTTTTGGAATCATAACAACGTGTGGAAAATAACAACCAGTATATATCTAGAATGAGTATGTCAACTAGCTAGAAATCTCCTGATCTTGAACGTAGGTAGGTTTTACAGTCCAAATCAAAAGGCGTAAGGAAGTCCAGTTTGAGAATTGAAATTTTGAAATCATGATTACATTTGATTGATCATGATGTAGAAGAGCAGAGACGTTAATTATGCGTGTGAGAATGATAATTGAAGAAAAGTAAATGGAGAGAGAGAGAGAGATAAAAAGAAAATAAACACAAAGGTAAGGAAAATGACACAACACATACTATTTTTGTTTCAAAATTATAGATATAATTTTATTTTTAAAATTAAATGACAGTATATTAAATTTTAAAATTAATATAATTTATAAAAATTTAAAATAAAATATTTTTTTGGTTAATGGTTTTTTTTTTATATTATACTATTGTATCAATTAAAATTAAATAAATTTATTTGAATTTGAAATTTAATATGCTGTTATTTGATTTCAAAAGTTAAAATGTATCTCTAATTTTAAAATGGAAGTGATAAAATTTATAAAAAATATAAGAAATTATTATTTTCAAGATATTTTCATAAGAAAAAAATATTATTTTTATTTATAAAAATATCAATTCCTTAAAAATAGTCTATCTGTCCAACAAAAGAGTTTTATTTATTAACTTTTTTGTTTTATGTATTGTTATTAATAATAGTATAAAATGAATATTAATTTATTATTTTTAAAGATAAACGTGGAACAAAAATATATCCTTAATATCTTTATAAAATTTATAAATTAGACCTTTTTTATGATACTAATAGAGTATATTATATTATCTTTCTTTCAAATTTAGAGATATATTGAAGCAGGGGAAGAGATAATGCAAATAGTAAATGGGTAGTGGAGGACGGTGGAGGTGGCCATAATTTCAGCGAGTCAAACAATCTGGATTGTGTTTGCTCAATGGCTATCATCATTTTGTCCTCTATCATCCCTCCTCTGCACAGTAGACTGCAATCAGACTTCCAAAAATAAAAATATAAAAATAATAATTTGGTCTTCAAATAATAGTTCGGTTTCTAAAAATAGATTAAATTTAATATTATGTTCTAATTTATCTTAATAAAAAGTAATTAAACCCATTTTGGTAGGTAGTAGTATGAGTTATCATTCTCACTTTAAAAATATCATATTTTCAATTATTTCTCTGTATGAATCATATTTACATTTTATTATATTATTTATATATTTTCCCAAAACTCTTAATAGGCACTTGTTGGACCTAAACTTGTCCCTTAATGTTGGTCCAATACTCCCTAATAGGCTAATAGCTATATGGCGTTGCCTATATATATATATATATATATATTTGCACAACTATTTTCAGCTCAAAAAATAAAATAAATTTCAGCATCATACTTGAGTTTGAAAATGGAAGCTCTGACTTTGAACAAATTAAATTCCTACTTTCCCATTAACAGAAAATTGTCATCATAACTTATTTACGGTATAAAGCAATACGAACAATGTTCTGAATAAATATAAATATATAATATTTAAATATAATATTTATTTTAATTATTAAAAAATAAAATATAATATTAAAATTTATATCATATTTTATTTTTTAAAATAATAATTAAAATAAATATAATATTTAATTTTGTGTTCAGACGTGATATGTTTAGACTTCTCCGATGGGGAAATCAAATGACTGCCAAAACTATGACGTGCATGCGTGTTGATGCTGTTTGTTTAACCATATCAGCTGCAAAGAATGGACCCAAGTTGGTAGGCTAGCTGTTTGTTTCACCTTCTTTTGTTCCGGCTCTAAGTGGACATCATTACTCAACAAAATCGTACGAAGCCAAAAGTCCACCTCCAACAATTAATTAAACAGAACGAGGAACACACAAAAAAAGAAGAGAAAAGATTAAAATGCATCTTATTTTATTTTATAGAATAATAATCAAATCAAAGTAAAGGGTTAATGATCTTAAGAATATACTTGAATTATTTTTTTTTATTTTTTTTTTAAAAAGGATGGGTCAATGGATCAAGAGGTACATAATATTATTGTTTTAGAGATTCTAAAAGATATACGGTAGTTGTGTCCAAATTTTTGATAATATCAAGATTGCTAAATTTCAGTTTAATATAGCAAAAAAAAAAAAAGAATTTTTGATAATATTCAAAGTTCAAGCATACAATTTCATTCCGTTAGGCCATATTTGTTTAAAATTATGATGATGATATTATATTGTTTATACCAGTTTCGTATCTCTATACACTATTTTATCTCAAGTATACAAAAAAAATATTCTTAATCAAAATTGCATTCAAGATTGCAAAAATTCTTGGGGGCTCTCGCACAAAATAAAGAAAAGAAATATTTATTTGATCATCTTTATTAATAAAACGGGAGGAGAAAGAATAATTTTTTTTCCCGTTTTAATAATTTTTTCATACAAATAGTTTCGCGTTAATTAGTTTTTACGACAGTTTTTGAGTTTATTTTATTTATTAATTTTAATTCTTACAATAATACAATTGGAAAAATGTCTATCACAATGGACAAATTGCTGCAGCTACTAGGAACCTTCTTGGGTTAGACTGCCTTTACTCCATTTGGTTTCAAATTTCAATCCATATTTTCTTCTAGTAGTTTTCCTCTTTCCCTTTGATAACCAAAACCCTTCAAATCAATGTGTGAATTAAATTTAGGCAACTTTGGACCATGTTTTTAACAGTGAGAAGACCAAATGGAAAAAAGAATTGAAATTAATATAATAACAAAAACATCATCTTTCATAAGATGTTTAAAGAAGACAAAAAGAAAATGGGGCGGGGGCGGGGGTGGGTGGGTCAAGCAAGTAGATTGTGGAGAAGGTGGCTTGAGAGGGTTCTCCACTAGCAATATTGAATGATTATTGCTTTGAACTTCTCGGATGGGGGTATAATTATTGAAATGGAATTTTGGGATTTCCTTTAGTTTAATTAATAACAACCTAGGTTCTTTTTGGGCACCCAATTCTTTATTTATTCACACAAATCAACCATCATATTGGCTCTTGTCTACATCTGACTTTTTTTTGTGTGGCAACTTGGGTTGTTTATTTCTTAATTTTGAATGTAATGATGCATCTAAAATTATTAATTTCATTCCTTTTGTTTCTTTTACACTACAATATACCAAAAGAATTGAGATAATAAATAATATCTAAAATTTACAGATAAAATTAATGATTTTCTTAGTCTTATTAAACTAGTCAGGTTGAACAAAAATATAGACTAATCTATTCACGAGTTATAAATTTTGACCAAAAAAATCTTAGTGCCATAACGTATTGTCACAAAAAAAATTGCGTAAACTATCTACTAAATAAACATGTCTTAATACCATAACATGTCTTAATAGGGCTGTAATTTGCATGGAATTGTGAATAAGGGTATCATAAAACAAAAATGTGGCTGCTCATGCAAACACTATCGTCAAATCTTATTGTCACCATTGGTGAAATGTTTGCAGTCCTATCTAAGTTTGGTAAAAGTCGTAATATTATTTTGAAGATAAACCATATCTTCCTTCAATTGAGGGAAATATTATACCAAAGTGCTAAACTACATAGTCAACTATTAACATGATAATTATTACAAGAAGTCAAACTATTATAATGATAATTATTTTAAATGTCAAACTATACATTCTTAACTTTGACAAGTTAGATAGTACTATCTCATTCTTTTTTATTTGACATTTTAAAAGAAAAAAATTTATTTATTTTTATTTATTATTTGTAAATCTTAAAAAAATATTAAATGTTTAATTTCTCATATTATTATTTATACATAAAGATTAATTTATTTCTCTTTTATCTTCTAATAAATTTTAAAAGGTTAATATTCAAATTTTATATATTTAATTTAGTTAATCAAACAAAATATTAATTGTATTTTTTCATTTATATGTATGATTTTAAAAAAACAGATAAAAAGAACCGAGATAATACCATAAATAAGAAATTCAATTAGTGCTAACACCAAAAAATTAGAAATAAATTAGGCTATTATATGTCGCTATTATATTGATATGTAATTAAGCTCCACTGTTATATTGAACAAATAATTTTATACGAATATAAGACCCAAAAATTTAAAAACCTTAAATTTAGTCTAAACAAAATCATGATAGAAAATAGTTTGACTTTCTAGATACAAGAAAAATCAGGTACTCTGAACTTACCATAGACCGTGACCTCACAGAATCCATGGAGCAAGGTAGAAGAACCCTGATTTTCCATTTATTGATAATTTTCAATTTTATACGAACATAAAAAAGTCAACACAAGGACAGCCATAAATTGGTCAAGCTATATAATAAATGTGCATATATTTAAGTAAGTAGCCTTGCAACCACCCCACCTCACCAAAATAAATATACAGTAAAGAACATTATTTCCAGGTAAATAATAGAAAAAAAATTATTTATGAATGAGGAAAGAGAAAATAATTAAAAAATATTTTTCTAGAGAGAGAAAGTCAAGGCTGAGAATGAATGAAGGACAGAGAGAGAGATGCCTGATTTGGGGTTCTTGGGAAGTCTAAAGTTGCATTGTCCCAAAATAAGTGGCAATTCTGGACAGCCAGGTGTCAGCTGATCATCAATACTCTTGATCCGACGGTGGTTAATGGCACACTTTCCAAAGGGTTATTTATGTGGACTAATAAACCCCCCCCCCTTTGACTTTTCGATCCCAGCCAGAATATATTTCACTCGTTTTCTGAGTTTCACCTGGTGACAAACTTTCCACGCGCTACTCCAGCACGTGTACTAAATCATGGATATGGCCAAGATGTTCCATCTCATTGTCAGTTCGTCGTCCCGGGTTGAACCGCGTTGGTTCCGAATCATTACTGCGTAGATGGTTATGAAAATTGAATCGGACCGTTGATTTAACTAGAAAAAATCGGAATTGGTGGAGGGAAGAGTACCTAGGGTTGATATAAAGTGGGATAAAAACTTACAATTAAGCTGTTTTAACTAATTTTTCATGTAAACGGTTTGAGTGTTTTTTATGTTACAGGGACCTTCTCGTTCTTTTCTTTCCAGGTTTCATTTTGCATCTTTTAATTTACCAGCTCTATTCAGTTCCGCATATATCATGCATGTGATATGCTAAGTAAACTATTTTATAACTTTTAGGGGTATACATCAAACCTAAAACGAGATATTTTAAGCTTTGAACTATAATAATGATAATAATAATAATATGTTTCTTCTAATTCAAAATATTAGATACATATTTATATTTTAAGGTCAATTCGTAAAACTTTAATGTTCAAAATTGATATGACTTTGTTTTTTTTTTGTTTTTTTTTTTTTTTTTTTGTTGGTAAAAAGGCTGAAATGTAATATAACTAAAGCGGAGGAAGGATAGTGATGATTAATGCAGGTTTGGCGAGTTTGCTTCTACATTATTTAGCCTTTTTTAGAGCTCTTGTGAAAGTACTGAAAAAATTAGAGTAAATCAGAACGAAATTCCTTTGGGAGAAAATCTTGAGAGGAATAAAATGACAAAAGTGATATGGGAAAGGGTTTAATTTGTAGAAGTAAGAAATATGGAAGGTTAGATCGGAGTTCTCTCTGTCTCTACGTACTATGCGAGGAGTGTTGGAGGTTCAACACGGATTAAAATATCTTGTGGAGGTTTACCGGGTCATCGGTTTTATCGGTTCCCTACCTACCTATATATATATATAATTTTTTAATATAAACTTTTGAACTTAATTAAATATATCATTGATTGAATTTTGAGTTATGATCATGATTTAATATATTTCTTTTCATATAGATTTAATATTTATTTGAATTGTATTAAGTAAATATTGTACAAATAGATTTATTTATTTTACCGAATTTGATTGAATGTATCCTAGAGATGTTTATGTTCATTTATATTTGATTTTATCACTCTTGAGTCTTGAATTTTGAGTTATGATCATAATTTAATATATTTCTTTTAAAAATAAATTTAGTATTTTTTAAAATTGTATGAAGTAAATATTATACAAATATGTTTAATTTTTATTTTTTTGTGTAGATAAATTGATTAATTTTACATGTTTACTAAATATTATATATTACATATTAATGACGTCACCGGTTCAATAACGGTTCGACCACTGGTTGGACCAGTGACCCGTCCACCCGATAACTTTTTCAGTTCGATGACAGGTCCGGGTCTGAGAACACTGCATACTCCCTCTATCCCTTTTATGTGTCTTGTAAGACCCCGAATTTTATGAAATACAAAATTTAATTTTTTTTTCATATATATTTTTTTTGAAACAGTAAGTGGTTAAATTAACAAAATTGAAAGTTAAGGATGTTATGTGCAAATTTTATTTTGTCGGACAAAATTCGCTTTGTCGGGGAATATTCGTTTGGTCGGGGAATATTCGTGCCGTACGACGGCGCCGAAATAATAAATTATTGGTGGACCCCACAACGGAATATTTGTCGGATATAGAAAACGACAGAAGTAACCTTTTTAAATAAAAATAGTCAACGGAACTGTTAAAATACCGGTGATAAAAGAATAGTAGCATACGGTAGTTTATGGTATTTTCTGTAGCACACGGTACTCTACAGTAACACACGGTATTGCATAGTGTCTCATATTATTGGTCTGATAATTGACACCGTAACTGTTACGCATCATTTCATCGATAATTGTCACTGCATAATATTTTATATTATCAATTCAATAATTGTTGTTACACAGTATTTTGCATTATTGATTTAATAATTGTCATTACACTGTATTTTATATCATTGAGTCAATAATTGTTGTTGCACTGTTTTTTTAAAATTATTGAACCTAATAATTGTCACAGTAACATATGCACAGTAATTCACATTATTGAATCAATAATTGTCATTACACAGTAACGTATGCTTTATTTTACATTATTGTTATCTCTATTATGATGTTATTTAAACAGTTGTATTTCATTAATTTATTGACTTGATATCTAAGAGCTAACTATACTGTATTTATAACAATTAGTCATAATAATTGAATTGATAAAGTTATTTGTTTATAATATAAAGTTAGGTGATTATTAGGTGATATGAAATGAATGGTGTAGATTAAAGTGTGAATTATTGTTGAATAATTGAATTGATTTGTTTATAATATAAAGTTAGGTGATTATTAGGTGATATGAAATGAATGGTGTAGATTAAAGTGTGAATTATTGTTGAATAATTAAATTGATTTGTATATAATATAAAGTTAGGTGATTATTAGGTGATATGAAATGAATGGTGTAGATTAAAGATAATATAATATTTGAAATGGATGGTGTAGATTAAAAGATGATCTTTAAATGAATGGTTTAGATTAAATGAATGATAAGATTTTTGGCTATAAATAGAAGCCTTAACTTAAGGATTTTTCATAAACTTCCTTACTTGTTCTTTCTTTCTCTCTCTAAATACTTCTTGTGAAAGTTCTCTCTAAGTGTGCTTAAGTCATCTTGAGTATTTGTGAAGATCTATAAGTATACGTGTACTGTTCAAGTTAATCAACCTCATTTAAATCAATATCCAGTCACGTGTTGAGGTAAGGGATACCATCTTTTTCATCTTCCATTATTCAAACATACTATGGTAAGGGATTATCATTATTTGATTCTCGATAATAATATTGTTTCTTCCTTACTCATAAGACGTGCATTTTATTTCCATGTATTAAATTGTGGGAATAACCTTACGGAGCGGATTGCCGCCTGTTGGTGAATAACCTTTCGTATTCAAATAACCTTACGGAGCGGATTGCCGCCTGTTTGGTGAATAACTCTTTGTACTCAAATTCTATTAAATTGTGGGAATAACCTTACGGAGCGGATTGCCGCCTGTTGGTGAATAACCTTTCGTATTCATTCATTATTAATCTCTGAGAATAACCTTACGGAGCGGATTGCCGCCTGTTTGGTGAATAACTCTTTGTACTCAAATTCTATTAAATTGTGGGAATAACCTTACGGAGCGGATTGCCGCCTGTTGGTGAATAACCCTTTGTATTAATTTCCTTCACCTTTTGTTAATCAAACCTGCTACGGTAAGGGATATTATTTTCTTTCATACTCCTAAATCGAAATTTATTATGGAACTATTGCTTCTATAATTCCTGAAAATATTATATGTTCCATAATAGTTGAACTTCATTATTTCAACTGAACCTTCCTATTTACGTGAACCTTTCTATTGAATTGTAACCGTTATTCTGAACTGTGGATCTTGAATATCATTTTTAAATTTCACTCCACATCATGTTGACAATTTGGACATTATTTAAATCTGTACAAAGTAAACTTCCGATACTTATTGTTATCCTATTTCTTCTGTTCATCATTTATATCATTCTAATCATCCAAAAATCAAGCTGTTGTGAATATCTGTGGCCGGGGGCACAGATGTGATATATTTGTTGAACATATGATAGGTTAAAGGCGATATAATAGGTTAAAGGCGATACATCTGTTCGGTGTCTTTTATGGCATGTGGTGAATGTTCTCTTTGGCCCGTAGTGCAAAGATGAACTGTTGTTTGGTATGATTATGACCAAAGGCTGAATCTGGTATAATCATGACCGTTGGTGCTATTTTGAATATCTTTGGCCCGTAGTACAAAGATGAACTGTTGATGTGCATGATTATGATCAGGAACTGTGAATTTGTATTATCTTGACTAATGATATTTCAGATGATAAAAGTTGATGATGTTTTTCCTAAAAAGAGAACCGAGTGGACATTATAGTCTGCATTATTCTTCTAATAGATTACTCATTCCGCTGCTATTATTGATCTGAACGTTGTTTAAGAATTTAACTGCAGTTTTTGATATAAACCTTGTAGTCTATTGTATTCTATCAAGAACTCAACTGTTGAAGACTAATGATAATTTATTCGTCATTATCTTAGTCATGATATTCTTTACTGGGCTATTTGAGCTCACCCTTTCTTTTGTTCCATTGTTTTTCAACAGGAGATGAAAACATAACAGGGTCTAGCCGGGGAATGGAGTGAGGGTCCGAGGAATAGTTATCATAGTCTTCACGTTTTGTAAAATAGTGTGGCAATAATAGTGAAGACTTAGTTATGTATTATTATACACTGTATTGTTGTACGTTGTGCTTTGTTGTAATAATTTTGTTGTAGTATTTTGACGACTCAAGTTTGGGCTGTGTGGGCCCAGATTTGGGGGCGTCACAGTTGGCATCAGAGCTTAGGGATATGGTCTTTAATGGAGATCTGGGGTAGAACTAGGTGGGGAGAGACGAATAGAATTAGTCACTAGTGTGTCCTACCTAAAATAGATTTTATTATCTAATGAGTCGATTTGAATGTAGGAACATGAAGTGATGAGTCAGTTTATTTGAACTAACATTTATTTTGTGACCACAGTTTAGTATGGCATCTGGAAATCAAGAGGTTAACTATGGAATGCCTGAAGCAAATGTAGCCGAGAATCAAGAGGCCCCAAACAATCCTCCTGCCAACTCAGGAAATAATGTTCCTGATAACATGATGAACGATGGATTCTTTAGGAATTTCATGCAGTTCATACAGAATCAAGGAAGAGGAAATCCAGTCAATAATAACGGTAGAAACGCTGGCAATTTGAGGATGGTCACTGTTAAGCAATTTAAAGAATTAGGACCACCTGAATTCCACGGGAAGCCTGACCCACTCAAAGCGGAGGCATGGCTAAAGCAGACGACAAAAATACTTGATGTCTTACAATGCGCTGATGATCAGAAGGTGCCATTTGCCACTTTTATGTTACGAGGTGAGGCGGACCATTGGTGGGAAGCGGTAAAACGTATCCAACCTTCAGCACTCGAAATGTCTTGGACAGAATTCGAAGAACTGTTTAACGAGAAGTATTTCCCAGAAAGCATCCGCCATATGAAAGAGGTGGAATTCATTAAGCTGGAGCAGGGAAACATGACAGTCTCCCAATATGAAGCCAAGTTTGCCGAGTTATCTCGCTTTGCCACCCATCTTGTGGATGACGAAGCACGAATGAGTCGGATGTTCCTAAGAGGTTTGAGATTCAAAATTCGTCAACAACTTAGCTCTCATAAATTTAGTTTGTATTCAGATGTTGTAGATAGGGCTCAAAGGGTGGAGCAAACAGATGAAACATTGCAGCCAAGAGTTAATGATCAGCATAGAGAAAGGAGTGACAACAACCACAGGAACGAGAACCATCGAGGAGGTAACCAACACTTCGGTGGTAATTCCATACCAAATAACAGAAGAGGAGAATCTAGTGGGAACAATTTCAAAAGAAAGAGATTCCATAATAATTATGGAAGGGCACCAGCACCAGTACCAATACCAGCACCGACCCCAGTTTCAAGGGGAGAAGATCGACCACCAGTGAGATGCTATAGGTGTGGTCAGGAAGGTCACATCAGCCCAAACTGTACACTGCAGTCCAAAAAGTGCTACAGTTGTGGGAAAGAGGGTCATCTTGCGCGGTTTTGTCCTGCCACAAAATCAAGTCCAGCTGCAATGATGATACCAAAAGCTAGCTCGGATAAGGGAAAATCTGTAGTTCAAGGGAGAGCTTTTGTTGTGACATCCCAAATGGCGTGAAACTCGAACGAGGTGATAACCGGTAAGCTATTCATAAATTCTCGTGAAGTCTACGCTTTGTTAGATACTGACTCTACCCATTCTTTTATCTCACCTGCATGTGCTCAGCGTTTAAACTTAACTCCTGAAAATTTGGACTTTGACTTATCAGTTGAAACCCCATTAGGAGAAATGACCATTACATCTACTGTCTATAAATCTTGCCTAGTTCAAATCAACAACCTCACATTACCTGTTGACCTTATTTCTTTGGAGATGCATGAATTTGATGTGATTTTAGGAATTGATTGGTTGACTACCCATCATGCTAAAATTGATTGTTTTCATAAGATTATTAGTTTTCATATTCCTAATCAACCTGTCATGCAAATTCAAGCAACTAAACCATTGAAATCTATAACTGTTATTTCTAGCCATAAAGCCATTCGTTTATTGAAAAACGGATGTCAAGCCTTTTTAGCTCATGTCACTGATTTGAACAAAAATACGTCAAACTTAAATGATATTCCCATTGTTAATGAGTTTCCTGACGTTTTTCCTGAAGAACTTCCTGGCTTACCCCCAAACCGTGAAATTGATTTTTATATTGATCTTGAACCCGGTACCAAGCCCATTTCCAAAGCTCCCTACCGAATGGCTCCCATTGAACTTCAAGAGTTAAAAGTCCAACTACAGGAATTGTTGGATACCGGTTTCATTCGTCCGAGTGCATCACCTTGGGGTGCTCCTGTCCTTTTTGTGAAGAAGAAAGACGGGAGTATGAGATTGTGCATTGACTACCGAGAATTGAACCATGTCACCATCAAGAACAGGTACCCGTTACCTCGGATTGATGACATGTTTGATCAATTGCAAGGCGCTCAACATTTCTCAAAGATTGATCTCCGTTCTGGATATCATCAGTTAAAGGTTAAAGCTGAGGACATTCCAAAGACTGCTTTCAGAACTCGTTATGGGCATTATGAGTTCTTAGTCATGCCTTTTGGACTAACTAATGCTCCTGCAGCTTTCATGGACATGATGAACCGGATATTCAAGGAACATTTGGATCATTTTGTGGTTGTCTTTATTGATGACATCCTCATATACTCCAAGAGTCGCGAGGATCATGAACAACACCTGAGATTGATACTACAAAAGCTCCGTGAAAACAAATTATATGCCAAGTTGAAGAAATGTGAGTTCTGGCTTGAGGAGGTCGCGTTTCTTGGGCATGTGATTTCTAGTCAAGGAATATCAGTCGATCTTGCGAAGATTGAAACGGTAATAAATTGGGAACAACCCAAAACAGTAACCGAAGTCCGAAGTTTTCTGGGTCTAGCTGGTTATTATCGGAGATTCGTAGAAGGATTTTCTCGAATCGCCACTCCATTAACGCAGCTTACTCGGAAAAGCACAAAATTCATATGGAGCGAGGAATGCGAGAAAAGTTTCCAAGAACTCAAGAAGAGACTGGTTTCAGCTCCTGTTCTGACCATACCATCAGGATCAGGAGAATTTGTTATCTACAGCGATGCTTCTGGCAAAGGTCTAGGTTGTGTCCTTATGCAACATGGAAAGGTTATAGCCTACGCCTCTCGACAACTCAAAGATTATGAGAAAAATTATCCTACTCATGATCTAGAGTTGGCAGCAGTCGTTTTCGCGTTGAAGATCTGGAGACACTACTTGTACGGAGAAAAAGTGGATATCTATACGGATCATAAAAGTCTCAAGTATTTCTTCACCCAGAAGGAACTCAACATGCGACAACGACGTTGGCTTGAGCTGTTAAAGGATTATGACCACACAATCCAGTATCACCCGGGAAAGGCGAACGTTGTAGCTGACGCTTTGAGCAGAAAATCTTATGCAAGTACAAGTGCACTGCTGACAACACAAAAGTGTATTTTGTACGACTTGCAAAAGATGGAGATAGAGCTAAAGACACCAGGGACCCACTCGAAGATTGCTCACGTGCGAGTAGAACCAACTTTAATCGATAAAATTAAAGCTGCTCAAGCTACCGATCCGGAACTGATAAACATGATAAAGAAAGTACAAGAAGGTGCCATTCCCGAAGCAAGAATCGACGAGAAAGGAATACTTCGAGTCAACTCTCGACTCTGTGTTCCTAACGATCCTGAATTAAAGCATAAAATCATGATGGAGGCACACAACACGCCGTTTGCAATCCACCCAGGAGGTACCAAGATGTATCGAGATCTTCGACATATATTTTGGTGGAACAATATGAAAAGAGAGATTGCGGAGTTTATCTCAAGGTGCCTAACTTGTCAACGTGTCAAGGCAGAGCATCAAGTTCCTAAAGGTCCATTACAATCACTTGAAGTTCCCGAATGGAAGTGGGAACACATCAATATGGACTTCGTGACGGGTCTTCCAAAAGTTTCTCAAGGCTTAGATGCAATTTGGGTGATCGTAGATAGATTGACCAAATCTGCTCATTTCTTGCCTATACGAGAAAACTTTTCACTTGAACGTCTTGCCGGTATGTACATAAATGAGATCGTGAGATTGCATGGCATGCCAGTTTCCATAGTTTCTGATCGAGATCCTAGATTCACTTCACGCTTTTGGATCAGTCTACAAAAAGCTATGGGCACTGAACTACGTTTTAGTTCTGCATACCATCCTCAAACGGACGGACAATCGGAAAGGACGATCCAGACCCTCGAAGATCTTTTGAGACTTTGTGTATTAGACTTCAAAGGAAGTTGGGATAAGTACTTGCCGTTGGTGGAATTTTCTTACAACAACAGTTACCAAGCAAGCATAGGCATGGCTCCATTCGAGGCATTGTATGGAAGGAAGTGTCGCTCTCCAATATGTTGGAATGAGGTAGGAGAAGCAAAATTGTTGGGACCCGAGTTGGTACGCTTGACGACCGAAAAGATCCAAATGATCCGACAACGAATACAGACCGCACAAGAACGACAAAAGAGTTATGCTGATCTTCATCGGAGAGACGAAAGTTTCAACGTCGGAGATCATGTATTCTTACGTGTTTCTCCATGGAAAGGGGTTACGAGATTCGGAAAGAGAGGAAAGCTCAACCCTCGATTTATTGGCCCATTTGAAATCCTCGATCGAATAGGAACCGTAGCCTACAGACTAGCCCTACCACCAAGTATGTCTCGCATCCATAACGTTTTTCACATATCTATGTTACGTAAATATGTGAAGGACCCAAACCACGTCATTGAGTTAGAACCAGACGTTATAGCAGAGGATTTAACATACGAGGAGGTACCTGTTAAGATCCTGGATAAGAAGGAGCAGATCCTACGCTCAAAGGTTATACCTCAAGTTAAGGTTTTATGGAGGAACCAAGATACTGAGGAAATGACCTGGGAGCTAGAATCTGAGATGAAATCTAAGTATCCTTACCTCTTCGATATGTCAGGTACGTCAATTTCGGGGACGAAATTTCATAAGGAGGGGAGGTTGTAAGACCCCGAATTTTATGAAATACAAAATTTAATTTTTTTTTCATATATATTTTTTTTGAAACAGTAAGTGGTTAAATTAACAAAATTGAAAGTTAAGGATGTTATGTGCAAATTTTATTTTGTCGGACAAAATTCGCTTTGTCGGGGAATATTCGTTTGGTCGGGGAATATTCGTGCCGTACGACGGCGCCGAAATAATAAATTATTGGTGGACCCCACAACGGAATATTTGTCGGATATAGAAAACGACAGAAGTAACCTTTTTAAATAAAAATAGTCAACGGAACTGTTAAAATACCGGTGATAAAAGAATAGTAGCATACGGTAGTTTATGGTATTTTCTGTAGCACACGGTACTCTACAGTAACACACGGTATTGCATAGTGTCTCATATTATTGGTCTGATAATTGACACCGTAACTGTTACGCATCATTTCATCGATAATTGTCACTGCATAATATTTTATATTATCAATTCAATAATTGTTGTTACACAGTATTTTGCATTATTGATTTAATAATTGTCATTACACTGTATTTTATATCATTGAGTCAATAATTGTTGTTGCACTGTTTTTTTAAAATTATTGAACCTAATAATTGTCACAGTAACATATGCACAGTAATTCACATTATTGAATCAATAATTGTCATTACACAGTAACGTATGCTTTATTTTACATTATTGTTATCTCTATTATGATGTTATTTAAACAGTTGTATTTCATTAATTTATTGACTTGATATCTAAGAGCTAACTATACTGTATTTATAACAATTAGTCATAATAATTGAATTAATAAAGTTATTTGTTTATAATATAAAGTTAGGTGATTATTAGGTGATATGAAATGAATGGTGTAGATTAAAGTGTGAATTATTGTTGAATAATTGAATTGATTTGTTTATAATATAAAGTTAGGTGATTATTAGGTGATATGAAATGAATGGTGTAGATTAAAGTGTGAATTATTGTTGAATAATTAAATTGATTTGTATATAATATAAAGTTAGGTGATTATTAGGTGATATGAAATGAATGGTGTAGATTAAAGATAATATAATATTTGAAATGGATGGTGTAGATTAAAAGATGATCTTTAAATGAATGGTTTAGATTAAATGAATGATAAGATTTTTGGCTATAAATAGAAGCCTTAACTTAAGGATTTTTCATAAACTTCCTTACTTGTTCTTTCTTTCTCTCTCTAAATACTTCTTGTGAAAGTTCTCTCTAAGTGTGCTTAAGTCATCTTGAGTATTTGTGAAGATCTATAAGTATACGTGTACTGTTCAAGTTAATCAACCTCATTTAAATCAATATCCAGTCACGTGTTGAGGTAAGGGATACCATCTTTTTCATCTTCCATTATTCAAACATACTATGGTAAGGGATTATCATTATTTGATTCTCGATAATAATATTGTTTCTTCCTTACTCATAAGACGTGCCTTTTATTTCCATGTATTAAATTGTGGGAATAACCTTACGGAGCGGATTGTCGCCTGTTGGTGAATAACCTTTCGTATTCAAATAACCTTACGGAGCGGATTGCCGCCTGTTTGGTGAATAACTCTTTGTACTCAAATTCTATTAAATTGTGGGAATAACCTTACGGAGCGGATTGCCGCCTGTTGGTGAATAACCTTTCGTATTCATTCATTATTAATCTCTGAGAATAACCTTACGGAGCGGATTGCCGCCTGTTTGGTGAATAACTCTTTGTACTCAAATTCTATTAAATTGTGGGAATAACCTTACGGAGCGGATTGCCGCCTGTTGGTGAATAACCCTTTGTATTAATTTCCTTCACCTTTTGTTAATTAAACCTGCTACGGTAAGGGATATTATTTTCTTTCATACTCCTAAATCAAAATTTATTATGGAACTATTGCTTCTATAATTCCTGAAAATATTATATGTTCCATAATAGTTGAACTTCATTATTTCAACTGAACCTTCCTATTTACGTGAACCTTTCTATTGAATTGTAACCGTTATTCTGAACTGTGGATCTTGAATATCATTTTTAAATTTCACTCCACATCATGTTGACAATTTGGACATTATTTGAATCTGTACAAAGTAAACTTCCGATACTTATTGTTATCCTATTTCTTCTGTTCATCATTTATATCATTCTAATCATCCAAAAATCAAGCTGTTGTGAATATCTGTGGCCGGGGGCACAGATGTGATATATTTGTTGAACAGATGATAGGTTAAAGGCGATATAATAGGTTAAAGGCGATACATCTGTTCGGTGTCTTTTATAGCACGTGGTGAATGTTCTCTTTGGCCCGTAGTGCAAAGATGAACTGTTGTTTGGTATGATTATGACCAAAGGCTGAATCTGGTATAATCATGACCGTTGGTGTTATATTGAATGTCTTTGCCCCGTAGTGCAAAGATGAACTGTTGATCTGCATGATTATGATCAGGAACTGTGAATTTGTATTATCTTGACTAATGATATTTCAGTTGATAAAAGTTGATGATGTTTTTCCTAAAAAGAGAACCGAGTGGACATTATAGTCTGCATTATTCTTCTAATAGATTACTCATTCCGCTGCTATTATTGATCTGAACGTTGTTTAAGAATTTAACTGTTTTTTGATATAAACCTTGTAGTCTATTGTATTCTATCAAGAACTCAACTGTTGAAGACTAATGATAATTTATTCGTCATTATCTTAGTCATGATATTCTTTACTGGGCTATTTGAGCTCACCCTTTCTTTTGTTCCATTGTTTTTCAACAGGAGATGAAAACATAACAGGGTCTAGCCGGGGAATGGAGTGAGGGTCCGAGGAATAGTTATCATAGTCTTCACGTTTTGTAAAATAGTGTGGCAATAATAGTGAAGACTTAGTTATGTATTATTATACACTGTATTGTTGTACGTTGTGCTTTGTTGTAATAATTTTGTTGTAGTATTTTGACGACTCAAGTTTGGGCTGTGTGGGCCCAGATTTGGGGGCGTCACATGTCTGCTCATAAAGTGAAATTTATTTTTTTTATTTATAATTTTTAAATTTTAATAAAATATTAATATTTAGATCATATTTATTTATAAAAAATATATTTAAAATTAAAAATTTATTTTATTTTAATGTTATTTTGAATTATTTAATTTTTTAATCAGAAATTATTAGTCTATTTATATGAGATTATTAATATTATAAAACTACTTAATAATTTAAAATAAAGGACTATAAATATTGTATATATCATAAAATTATATAATTAATAAATAATATTAAAAATGACAAAAAAACGGCCATAAAACATTTAAAGTATTATTAATTTTCAAAATGAGATAAAATAATTTTAAATTAAAATAAATAATTTAATTTTAAACATATTTTTTTTATAAACAAACGTAACTTTATATATTATTTATTAATTTTTGTCATTTTTATTTTTTTAATAAATTTTAAAATTAGAATATTAAAATTTTATAGTTAATTTAACCAATTAAACAAAACGTTATTAATAATGTGAGCACGTTGTTTTTTCACTTCAAACGTTAATTAAAAATAAATGGGAGAGCACGTGGGCACGCGCTAGACTCGAGGTTTAGAGATGGCATCAAATCAAAAGCTTAACCCATTTGAGTTTACTTAAAGCTTAACCTTAGTCAACGCTTTCCCTCGCTTTAACAAAAAGAAAAAAACAGAATAAAAAGAAAAAGGTTTAAAAAAAATACTACAAATTCCGAGTCAGTGTTTTTACAATTTCAGAAACCTCTATCTAATAGTCAACGCCACTCCCTCTCCACAATTTCTTTTTCTTCTTCGTCAGAGCTGTGCTTATCTCTCTAGAAATTTGGGTGTTTGGGATGATTTTCTGAGATATTGGGTATTTAACATCTTAATTTGTTTTTTTTTTTTTTGAATTTGGTCGTTTGATGGGTAACGTTACAGGGAAGTTCAGCGTCTGCTTCGCCGGCAGCGATGGAATTCGCCGGAGAAAGGATACGGCCCTCGTTATATCTGACCAACTAGAAGATCTGGGTCATTCTTTTTGCTACGTGAGACCAGACCCATCTCGTCTTTCCTCCTCCAAAGTCCACTCCGAGGAAGCGACGACGTTCCGGTCAATCTCCGGCGCCTCCCTGAGTGCCAACACATCCACCCCTCTCTCCACTGCTCTGGTCGATCATCATTCATATAATAGCATCGACCGAGCTTCAGCTTTTGAGAGCTCCAACTCTTTCGCATCCATTCCTCTGCAGCCCCTTCCCCGGAATTCCATTCATTCGGGTCCTTTGCCGTCGAATTTAGTCGGAGCATCGGGTCCGATTGAAAGAGGGTTTGTATCTGGCCCGATTGAACGCGGGTTCCTATCCGGACCCTTAGATCTTGAGAAAAGCGCATTTCAGAGGAGCTTTTCTCATGGTAACTTTGCCTTTCGGTCCAGATCAAGAAAAGGGTCATTGATTCGGGTTGTTCGGAGAGCGATATCGAAGACGATATCAAGAGGGCAGAATTCAATTGTCGCTCCGATTAAAGGGGTTGTTTCTTTAAAAGACCAGGATTGGATTGTTGGGAATGAGAAGAACAATGAGCTGACAATTAGCAGTGTGAATTTGAGCAGTGAGGGTAGTTTAGATGATGATGATTCATTTCAAAGTCAGAATCTTCAGTGGGCACAAGGTAAAGCCGGCGAGGATCGTGTTCAAGTTGTGGTTTCTGAGGAGCATGGATGGGTTTTTGTTGGGATTTATGATGGGTTTAATGGCCCTGATGCTCCTGATTTTCTTTTATCCAATTTGTACCCTGCTGTTCATAAGGAGCTCAAGGGTTTGTTATGGGATGACCAGTTTGATCCCACTAATAATAGTTCCTCTGTTTTATTGGATAATAATTCTAAATCAGAAACAGAGTATGTATGTAAGGATGATGATAATTCTCTGGCTGTTGAGGATGAATCTCCAAGGGATAGGACTAAGGACGGATGTTCTCGGGGAATTGAGCAAGAGAGTTATCCTAGTGGACATGATGATGTGAATTTTGAGTTGAATTCGAGAAGAAAAAGGGGGAAGAATTCAAAGATTAGGTATAGAGGAGCAGCAAGGAAATGGGAGGAGAATCAGAGGAGATGGAGGTGCGAATGGGACCGCGAAAGGTTAGAGCTTGATCGAAGATTAAAGGAAGAGTCGAATCAAAATGGATCAGGAGGTATTAATCACTCTGATGTACTCAAAGCTCTGTCTCAAGCACTAAGAAAAACAGAGGAGGCCTATTTGGGTATTGCAGATATGATGCTTGTGGAAAATCCTGAGTTAGCTTTGATGGGTTCTTGTGTTCTTGTAATGCTAATGAAAGGAGAAGATGTTTATGTTATGAATGTTGGGGATAGTCGGGCCGTGTTAGCTCAGAAAGCCGAGCCTGATGTTTGGCGACAGGATTTAGAGAGGATCAATGAAGAAACAATGTATGATCTTGAGGTTTGCGATGCTGATGGTTTGACAACAATGCCAACTTTAACTGCTTGTCAACTCAGCATAGATCATAGTACTTCTGTGGAAGAGGTATAATAGCTATAATTTTGTGTTGCTTAGTAGTATATCGAGATGGTTATTGTTCCTTCAAAGAAGTGGTATTACATCTATAATTTTGTACTGCTTAGTAGTATATACTTGTTATTGTTTCCTCTCTTTTTTTGTTTCTTTAATTCATTGATGGATCTTTAGCTGATATAAGGTTGCATTTATTTATTTCAGGAGGTTCAAAGAATTAAAAACGAACACCGGGATGATGCTTGTGCTTTGATGAATGAGCGTGTGAAAGGTTCATTGAAAGTCACTCGAGCATTTGGTGCCGGTTTTCTTAAGCAGGTATTTCAATGCATAAGCTTTCCAATCAACTAAATTTTAACTTTAAAGATTTGTGGAATATGTTGATATCGATATTTTGTTGCTAACCAAGTTGTCATCTTAATATGGTCTTCCAAAGTACAGAAAACAGCTTATCTTTCCATTTTGGGAAGCATATTTTTTTAATATGCTGGTTGTCAATATCTAGAGTTACCTTTCAGTAATGTAACATGTAAGCTTCATAATCTGATATACCTTCTAAATAATAACAAAATTAAAGATCAGCCCAAGATTATGTTTTCTGTTAATTAGCTTGATGGAGCATTGACCTCAATGGATTGGATTGGTGGTAAACATGTTACTTTTTTTATTCTCGCTTTTAGATTCCCGCATATCATTTTTGGACAAAAAGAAGATGAGAATCGTCGAACATTTGTGGTTATGCAGGTTCCTTAAATACTGTACAGCTACAAAGGTAAATAGAATGGATAATAGTAGTTGTATTGGACATTACAAGAAAGTATTTCAGTGAAGATTATATTCATAAATTGCTTTCAGAACTAAAAGAATTCTCTCAGAAAGGTAAACTTTGTTTAGAAAGTAGGATGCTTATTGGAAAGTAAACAGGGGCCTTATATTGCCATTTTTTCAGTTAAGTATTCATGTTCTAGTTTATGGTATCTGCTTAACAAGACAGGTCAAGGAATTTAGCTGTACATATTCATCGCAAAAACTATTTATATTTAATTGCAAGAGCACTTTCACTATGCTGATTTATATTTTCTCTTAATCCCTTGAGACTTCTATTGACATTTGCGGTGTAAGATGCTTGATTGTGAAACTCATAGGCATTACGTTGTTTCTGCAGCCTAAATGGAACAATGCACTTCTGGAAATGTTTAGGATTGATTATGTTGGATCTTCCCCATACATCAATTGTTTTCCATCTCTGTACCATCACAGATTAGGCCCTCGAGACAGATTCTTGATACTATCCTCAGATGGGCTTTATCAATACTTCACAAATGAAGAGGCTGTTTCTGAGGTTGAACTTTTCATTGCTTGGTCGCCTGAAGGAGATCCTGCTCAGCATCTGGTTGAGGAAGTGCTCTTTCGTGCAGCAAAAAAAGCAGGTATAATACCTGTTTTATGAGAAAATAAACTTAATCTCGTCGTTAATTAGTACAATTTAGTTCAAAAATCTAACTTGGGATCTACTTTGTTTTGATGCATCCTAGGTCTGGACTTTCATGAACTGCTCGAAATACCACAAGGGGATCGACGTCGTTACCATGATGACGTTTCAATTATTGTTATTTCACTGGAAGGAAGGATATGGAGATCGTGTGTGTAATTAGGGAAATACTACATATAAAATGATATAGAGGGAATCCGACAAAAAGAAAAGGGCTTCCATTTTTGATGTTTTTATCCTGACCATTTATGCAACATACCAATTAAGACGTGTAAGTGAGGAAGACTTAAGTGTTCAATGTACAGGGTGGTCAGGATTTGTAAAGGTTTAAAACTTGCTCCATGTTAATTATAAACTGTCGCGAAAAAATTGTAATTCTTCAAATAAATGACATCCCTCGCACAAATTTTTTTGTTCATACAGCCACCAGTGTTTTCCTGGTCTTGAATATTTATTCTGTTACTCTGTTAAATTGTTCAGCTCAAGATCAAGCAAATAAAAGAAATTTACTGGCTTAGCTTAACCTATACAAAAATTTCAATATTAATACTGTAATATTTCAGACTTACATCGTAACATGTTAGATATTTGAATGTGTATTTAAAGAATTAAGTTGTTATGTAAAATGATCAAGCTGACCCGAAATATATTGAGAAAACGGTCGAATTATTACAAATACAAAGGATACAAAGGATAAGCTGACCCAAAATATATTTTGAGAAAGAGTCCGCATGACCTAGATTTAGAATATATTGAGAAAACACCTATACAAAGGATTCTTTTTGGGTGAGTCTTGAGAAAGCTCCTTTTGGGTGGATGAGTTTGTGGTGGAGTAAAATAATCCAAAAATTATTATTGAAAAAGCACATTGAACTTTGCTGTGTTATAATTATAATTCGTACTAAAAAATTTGACCCGAATTATTATAAATTTAAAACATTACTTGTTCGGTTAGGTTCAATAGCGAAAAGAACAACTACATAAACCGAAGTGTGTAAGTTGGCCAATCCCTCGGTACCTTTTCTTTTCCTTTTGGCGTTTTGTTCTTATTGTATTTAGAGATTTTCCATGAAATAAACTTTTATACTTGCATCTAAATTTTTTCCATGAAATGAAGTTCTTATTGACCAAAAAACATTATATTGGAGGTGAACAATGCAAAGTCAGCAGCAAAATACAATCAAGTCAATCCAAGAAAATCTTTTCACTAATATTTTTGAAGCATTAAAAGGTGAGGTTGCAAACACAAAAATGACTATCCAAACATTTCATGAGCCGCTCATCTCTATAAAACCACCATTTAAATCTCTTTGCATGTGGAGTTTTTTCAAGCCACAAAGGCAGAAACAAGAGGCCAAGGATGAGCCTACTATATTTGGGTCAGAATCATTATCATATTCTCAACTTCTAACCAATTTTTGAAAGATTTCTTGAAGTAAATGCAAATTGGCAGGTGAGAAGGATGGGTATCAGAGATTAGTAATCAATAAAAACCTGTCATTTTTTCATTTAATTTTTGGACCAACTTCTCAAGTGATGGTGTGCTAGGTTTTATAGGCCTATGCAAACCTCTTACTTCCTTGATGAGTAGAATTTTAGAAAAAAATTCCTTTGTATTTTCATGACTCCTCACATTTATTCTGATTTAAAATAATTTCCTAGTGTTAAATTGCACCTTTTAATTTCAAGAGTTTTTGTCCTTTTATGTTTAATTCTGACCCATTAATCAGTTGAATTTGGATGAAATTAGGGGTGCATTTGATAGTTTATTACAAGAAGATTAAGAGAACATTATATGATTTAACTAAAAATTATATATTGTGTTTTAATTATACCAAAAATAGGGTATATGAAAAAGTTTATTGTTGTTTATAAAATTATTTTTCTTAAGTTCTACATTGATAATAAATAAAAGTATTTAATACTTTATAAATATAAATAAAATAATTTAATTTACTTCGTGTTACTAAAAGAAAAGCTTAGCAATTGTCATAATGATGCGTCGAGATTAGGTGTGTGTTCGTGTCTTGCAAAGTTGCGTTGGCACTTTGTGAGTCATGAGTCTATCTTTTTATATATGATTCAAATCGGTTTAGTGAACCTGACACAAGATAGCTTGCAAATAAAGTTGATATAATCAGTTACAAAGAAGTTAATATGCACATAATTAAAAAAAAATATTCTGTTTCAATTCAAATATTATTAGAGAATTAATATTTGTAATTGACATTTGTGAATAAATGATGAAATTCAATTTTCTTCTTTCAATATGCAAAAAATAATATTCTCTCTTCCTATTTATCCTTATTCTCTAGAGATTCTTTTAATCTTTACAAAACAGTTTTTACTAGTAATTTTTAATAAATTTTAATAACCTTCTTGTTCTTATTTATTTATTTATTAATTTAAAATATAATTTAAACTCACACACATTATTTTATCATAATAAATATTTAAACTCTCGCCCTCTTAATAGATAATAGTGGATGTCATGCTAACTACCTACCTAGTTTTGTTCATATTATTTAAATTTAATTTAAAATATTTTTAAATTTAAAATTAACATAATTTTTTTTAAATTTTAATTAATATAATAATAAATTTTAAAAATTATCTTTAAAATATTATTCATTATAAATTTTATTATTTTATAATTTTTAATAAATTATTTCAATTTTTATTTAAAATTATTTAAAATTAATTTTTAAAAATTAATAATAATCATATACTTCAACAGAGAAAGGAGTATTTGCTATTGGTACGCACTTAGGCACGAGCTCTTATGACCTTCACTCAAATAGTTAGCAATCTTGCTTTGCAAAATATACTTTATCCATGCACTATTATATATTTTTACATTTTGTTTAAGTAGCAAAGTATATACTACTTTCTTCATTTTATAGAAAAAGTTAAATTATAAAAAAAAAATCGAAAAAAGAGTTTTTTTTTATATCAATAATAGTGTATTATTATATAATGTCCCCAATTTTATTATTATGTCATCAATTAATATTTCAATACTTATATATATATATATATAAAATCAAATTTTAGTGAGTGAATTTCATTGGTCTGTGTGTTATTATTGAATTATCTCTCAACTTTATTTTATTTCACCTTCATGCAACAATATACTAAGCGTTTCACGGCAGATTGAAGGATTCGGTCCGATCAAACCTCTCACCCGCAACTCTCGTCTTGCTGCTGGTCTCCATTTCTCTG
The DNA here is from genome assembly GCA_947179155.2 of Hedera helix. NCBI lineage: Eukaryota > Viridiplantae > Streptophyta > Magnoliopsida > Apiales > Araliaceae > Hedera > Hedera helix. Next base: position 40,105,403 of record OX359276.1, on the reverse strand, counting down.
CTATCTCTATATATGTAATTAGTAGTGTCTAGATATATAGGTGCGATATCCTCTCTCTCTTTTCCTCCTCCATTTTTCTTATCGAAAGAATTCATCACTTGCTATGATTTTTTTTTTCTATTACTCACTTGCAAAATTGCTGTAATTTATAAATGCAAAGCTTTGTTCTCTAATTTTAGCTGAATATATTTACCTATTTCACTGAGGGTGAAGAAAGGGGCTGTTGTATATTGCAGCAATTTGTGGTTCAAAAGGGACGGATTTTCAATTTTGTTAGCTTGGTTTACTGGGTGCTATTTGAAATTTTAAACTAGATATTATTTGTTGATAATGACCGGAAAATCCCATTAAACATTATTGTGTCAACATTAAGTGTTTGAAAAATGTTACACAAACTCAAAAAACTTACCACAGATTAATGTTGATCAATTTTTAGTGAGTTGACTTCTTAAATTGTTGTCGAGTTATCTCTCAATTTTTTTTTAACGTACATGTAACAATATACGAAGCGTTGCATCGGATTATCAAGTTTGTTACAAACAAAAGTCTAATGAAGTAAATCTTTTCCGAATTCCAAATATGGAAGCCTCGATCAAAAATGAGAATTGATATTTTCACAATATCTTAGTAAGTGGAGCTCGCCTTTATGTGAATAGAGCTTTCTAAAAATATCAATTCTTTTAAAAATTACATTCTCAAGGCCTCTCGTAGTTAGCTTTTCGGCCCAATAAACTAGATCATTCTGAAAGAATCTGAGTAGAATTAGAAAATGGGTCACTAGCTTTTTGGGCTTTGTATGCAATTGGGTTGGCTAAGCAATAGCCCACCTGGGATATGGTAATTATGAGCTACAAAACTTACAAATAGAATTGTTTTTGTGAAAGGAATGAAGTGGAGTATTTATTTTGTAAGCTCCCGTTAACTATCTTTTAATGCTTCTAAAAACAATAAATAGAATAGGCGCCTCTCCAATAATTATAATTCTTGAATGCTAGCTACTGAGATGCAGTCAGTTCAACGACCATGGGCTGATCCAATTGCCCGCATAAAACAGCCCTTTCATTGGTTTCAGCCTCTTATGCAACCAAAAAATGAACTGTTGTCAAGTTATTAAAAAAAATATATTACAAAAATAAATTACACACAAAATTATGTACAAAATGACATGACATATGATGTTTAACTAGTTGGGCTTATCACAACAATCAAACCCCCTCATAATTGGGTCTACTAAATATTTTCATATTATATACCACATTATTTTGTATATCCTTTTAGGATCAAACGCTTACCACCGGGCCAAAAGTTTAAATTGTTTGGAGAGCTGCAACTTTATTTTATTATACCAGCACGAGCACTCAAAAGGATGCTGGAGCCGACAACCCCAATAATCCCCTTAGAATTACTTCTGAGGCGACTCGAATTCATGACCTCGCTCTGATACCACTTTTCAAGATCAATCGCTTATGACTGTACCAAAAAGTTAAGCTGTTAATAGAGGCGCAAGTTTATTTTTTTTTATACTAATGACAACGCAGAGCCCAACGTTAAGTGACGAGTGGACATGAAAGGCTGCACTAGGTGTTAATCCCCTTGACAGTTAGTCTCACAAGTGCCAAGAAAGATGATTGGGTCCACAACCCCAACAATTTTTTTTTGTTTATACCGTGTTCATAACATTACTCAATCAAAACAATTTTTAAAAATTGTCCAAATGAGCAAAATTTGACATATGAACTAATGTGCACATATGATCTTGTCAAAATTTATATATATTTGACAATTATTTAAAAGTTCAATAATTTTTTTACGAAATAATAATTTGAATATTTCTTTGATAACTTAATTAGAGTTTAATGATTTTTTAAGTTATTAAGTCCTTTGTAAGATCACTTTGCTTTTCTTTTAGGAAATGCATATGGTCTTATTCTAGTATTTTAAATAAAATATTTAATATATAAAGTACGAGGGATTTGGCTGTAAACAAAAAAAAGTGATTTTTTTTGGCATTTTCAAAAATGATCTTCGGCTTTTAAAAAAAAATTCTATTTTGTCCTTTTATTTTTATTTTTTATTTTTTTTTATTTATTGCTTTAAATTTTATACATTTTTTATTTTACTCCCACATAATTTATATATACAACGCATGTGCCATCGACTACTAATAATTTTAAACGGCACACCTTTAAGTGCACGTACCAACATACAAGTCCTAACAAGTCAATATTAGCCTACATTGAAATGGAATTACTCAAATTTGTATATTTTATTATTATTATTAAAATTTAATTATATTTTAAGAGTATTTATAATGTTTATTAGTTGTTACTATGATTGACTCTTGTCCTGATTATATGTTATGTTGCTTAAGTTTTAAAATTCGGATTGGACCGGCGGTCTAACCAGTAAAAATTAGAACTGGTCGGCACTCCAATTCGATTTGGCTAGGAAAATCAATTTTGATATGACCCGGTCAAAACATAGTTGACCATCGGTTGAACCGGTGGTACAACCGGTAGAATTGATCCAGTGAACCGATTTTAAAGAATTTTTAAATATTTTTTTGGTACAAAAGTATTTTTATTTTTTTAAAAGTAGATATTTTTAATAATATTATAATATAATTTCACTATATTTTAACTTACAAAAAATTAGATATTTTAAAATTTTATTAATTCTTAATAATATATTTTTTTATGTATTTATGATGTCACTTGTTCAATAACAGTTCGACTACTGGTTGAACCAGTAACCCGTTCACTAAGTATCTTTTTCAGTTCGATAATCGATTCGGATCAGAAAATCTTGGTTTAAACTTTGAAAGGACTATCATTTCAATATTTTCATTATAGCCATTTTATCTTTTATAATAACAGTTATAATATATTTCAATCTATTAAATTATTTAATAAAAAAAAATTCCTTAAAAACTCTATTATTAAAAATATTTTATCTCATAGGATCACGCTCTAACGAGGCCAACATCACTTCATTTCCTTGTTTGCGGTTAACAATATTTTAACGTTGGGAAAAAATAAGAATACCCATTGAACCATTGCTTTCACGCTAAAATGCCGGCATATTATTAAAGCTTATTGAATCATATTAATCGCGTTGGTCATCCACGCGGCTGCCGGCTAGAATTAATTATGCAGTGTTGGATGCCAATTTGGACTTTTTTGCACAATTAATCAATCAGATTAATTCTAATGTCTGGTCACGGCAAATTCCCTTGCATTTGACTCATTCAAATTATAAATATATTCAGTTACTACTTACTAGCAATTAGATTCTCAAAAAAAATAAAAAAAGTTACTAGCAATTATAACGTTTGCATCGATAGTATAAATAAGTATAAATATATAATATTTAAATATTATATTTATTTTAATCATTAAAATATAAAAAATAGTATTAAAATTCGTATCATATCCTATTTTTTAATAATTAAGATGAGCGCAATATTTAATTTTATATTTAAATATTGTGTATATAAATTTATCCCGATAATATTTATATTAATAACGTTTATTGTGTATGAATGTTATATAAAAATATAGTACAGCGTATTTAAACTCTAAAACGTTATATAAATTAAATAAATCATATTTAGAATAACATGTTTATAAATAAACAATGTTCTCAAATTCCTTTGAAAAAACTCTAAGAACAATAAACAATACTAGCAAGTTCGTTTGAAAGACTCCAAAAACAATAAGCTCATAGGCAAACATATACTTTGACTTTCTTTGGAGCTTGAAAAAATATGGAGCAAGAGAAAAGGAATAAAATATAAAATATAAAATATAAAAAGAGTATTATCTCAGTGAAGATAAATCTAACTATTTATTATACTTAAAAAAATTCTAATTAGTTAATTAACAGAACTACTAATCAACAACAAAAAGTATCATGGCGTGGCACTAAAACTTGGATTATCAAATTAATCAGTGATTAGTGTGGATTTAATTGCGGAAAGTCTCAACTTAATCCTAGTTGAAACTATAAATTCAATTATTTTTAGTGTATTTTTTAATTTAACCCTTTAAACTCTATATAAAATTATTTTATCTTATATAATTTATATACATAACACATCTACCATTCAATGCTAATTTCAATTATTCCCGATGTAATGACAGTGATATGGATATTGGGGTATTTCTTTTGAATTGGTAACGCATGCATTTTTTTCATTTTTCTTATTAATTGAATTCTGTACATAGGGATGGATATTGACAAGGGAGAAATTAGAGGATGAGAGTGAAGTCCAAAAAGTGGAACTATGAAACCCACCATGCTCCATATTCTTCTAGTATTTGAAAGAAATCCATGGAAGCACCAAAACAAAATTCACTTGGAATTAATTAAAAAAAAATCTTAAATTCAATCCCAGAACACTGTAGATGTTGATCTAACATTTGGAATTATTAATTCTACAATGAATTCGAAAGAATCAAAACAAGATTAAGCAAATCTTTCCAAATCAGCAAAAAGATACAGTAGCACTCTTCTAGAGATTTAAATACATTTTCTTTTGTAAATTAATTATTTAGTTCATTTCATGAAAAAGTAATTTTATAAATTTTAATATATATATTAGTCTAAATTCTAATTTATTGAGTATTTAACTTAATACTGATAATATGATAATTTTATTATGATAATAAATTTTATAATGTTGTGTCATTTTTGTACTATTTAAAAATAAAATTTACTTTAAAAATAAATTAATAAATGAAATTCATTTTGTAATTTTTTCAAATTGTCGAAAAAATAAAAAAACTAAAATATATTAAAACTGTTTGTTATGAATGATGGAAATATTAGAATTATATATATATATATATATATATATATATATATATATATATATATATATATGAGGGAGCCCTGTTGAATTTTTGTTATTTTTATATAATTATTTCTTACATGAAAATAAGACTAAGACTCGCTTTATTTTTATGTAAGAGAAGCTTCTATAAATATATCAAAAAAGATATAAAAATATCACTTTCCTAAATGATATTGTTTATAAATAATATATATGAAATTAGAAAGTTGTTGAGTGAGTTTTATACTCATGAAAGTACGTTTCATAGCTGATAATATGCAAGTCTTCAAGGTCTTTTGTATTAAATTTCGGTTTAACGTTCATATTTTATTCATTTTTCAGGAAATCTGGAGTCGAGGGCAGAATGGTAAAAGTCATGTGAGAGCAGCTGCTCTGTGATAGAGCGCAGCTGTTCTACACCACAAAGCCTCACGAAGTCAAAAGCTGTAGGTTCAAGCGCGACTGCTCTGTAGATCACTGCAGCTGCTCTGCATCACAAGGCTAACACAGAAGGTTCAAGCGCGGCTACTCTGAAGATCGCCGCAACTGCGCTACACCTCAAAAGCCAGAACATAGAAACCGAAAGCGCATCTGCACTGGATAATGCCGCAGCTGCGCTACATCAGGAAGTCAACATTAAATGCCTTCAGCGCAGCTGCTCTGAAGTTGGGCGCAGCTACGCTATTTCGCGTTATCAGTTGACCAGTTGCTATCATGGTAGGACCCGCTGGGAGTTAAAAAGAGTAGTTAATCTAAAAATGGGGAAGCACTAAGCTGAAGAGGTGGAAACACAAAAAGAGATAAAAAAGAGCAAAGAAAAGATAACAACATAGGGGAGAGTTTTGAGAGAGAGACATCTAGAACAAGGTAGAAGATTAGGAGAAGAGCAACTGGGGAAAGAGGAAGAAAAAGAGTTAGAACAAGATCAGAAAACTTATCGTCTTCACAGTTTTTCTCTTCTCTTCAATTTAATTCTGTATTCTGATTATGTACGTTAGTTTGTGGATCATGAAGTTCTGTATCTTAATTATGAACTAATTACTATTGTTTAAGATTTCAATGGATCTCTTTGTTTAAATTGAATTAAGTATTACCGGATGATTGTTGATGTGTGTATTTGGGTTGTCTATCATACTAGTTTTTAATTTACCAATTACCTGGCCAGTAATTATCTTGGATCTTGTATGAAGTTGAGAAATTGAGTACGAGAATAAACATCTGGATTATAGCATGTGTTTATGATTTGCTTAAAGGAAATCATAATTTGTGAACAAGATAGAAATATATTTGTTGACCATATGTAGCTATGAGAGAATCTGTTCAGAAATTCCTTGTTAAATCAATCCACATAGAGATATAGTGCTTGATTAATATTGGATGTTTTTCCTAATTATATTCCTTGATGGGTAGATTTAGGTAAATTTGTTGAATGGTAATCGACAGATACTTATCAACACTATTAAGAGTTCTCGGTTAACAACCCATTGCGCACATAATAACATAAAGGTAATAATTTGATTCACTTAATAACATAAAGTGAAATTGCAGTCTTAAACCTCATAACCTTTATTTAAGTTGATAACTGTTGGGTATTTTCTATATGAATATATGTGTGCAAGTATACACGGTCAACAAGTAATAAAGTGATAAAGTAGAGTGTCGAACCCACATGGAATTAAATAATAATAATTACCAAACACTAATTTAATATCAAATTAATTCTATTTAAACAATCTCAATTTAATTATAAAATAAACTAATCAAAATTACTAACTAAATTAAACTAATAAAAATGATTAAATCAAATTAAAATAGTTAAGATCACAATTTTCCCCAATGTTTCATTTAAATCTCTTTATTCTATTTTTAATTAATTAACTATATGAAATTGTTAACTGAGATTTCTTAACTACTCACTAACTTTTTTCAAGAATTAATAAAAAGATTTATTCCAATTAAGTTACTATATTTCTATGCAAAATAATTTGAAATAAACTCATTAAGATCCAACTCTCAATAAAGTTACATGTGACATATAGGTATCTTCATCCTACACACTATTATGCTACTCTTCCTAGAAAGAATCAACAAATTCACATGTTATCATAACCGGATCTAATCCTAGAATTCATTTTTCAATTCCTTCTAAGATATCACAATTAATTATTGCACAAATAATTATACATGAATGCATAAAATATGATAAACAACTCATATATAATCATCAATAATTAAAAAAAAAATAATTAAATTAAACTGCACATTGAGTTCAATTGCAATCTCAAATAAAAATTAATTCATAATTAAATAATAAATTAACCACAAATAATTCAACATCTCAAAATTACAAAAATAAAAGAGAAAGAAAAGAAATCAAATCTGTGTTGATATCCGTCTGTCACTCGGATCACAGTCTCCAATCTCCAAGCTTCGCCTTCAATTCTTGAATTCTTCGCATTAAATATTTGCTACTAAAACTACTCATAAATTACTCTAATATAATATATTCTACTCTAACCTATTCTAATCTATGTAAAAAGTACTGAATATAATAGCTATATAGTGTATTTATAGGAGTACAATAATAATCCTAAGCTAATGTGAAAAAAAATTTCAATTTGTAATCAAATTAATGCTTTAATCCGCGAATAATCTCGTTTCTGGAATTAATGCACCAGCCAAACGCTGCCCTATTTGACCGGTCAACGCGCTTTGCCACGTCAGCTAACCACTCAAGGCTCCGCGCGCATTGCGCGTTATCTACTTCAACTCCTGCCACTGGAACGACATCGTCCGCATCATATGACTTATCCAACATCCGCGCATGGCGCAGAACTTCAATATTCTGAATCACACGACGTCGTCCTGTGCTTCCTGGTCAGTTCATCTTTTAAGAGCGCATGGCGCGCCTAGCTTCTTTTCAATTTATTTACGATTTTGCCATCCGAAGTTGCTGAAATTACAAAATTGTCATTAGATTTAATTTCCCTACAAAATAAAATATAAAATAATTAAAAATAAATAAAAATAATATAAAATACTAAAAATAATAATAATGCATAAAATAAATTAAATTACCTAAAATCAATTAAAATACTTTAAACCTCACAATTAATTATGTAAGACCCCGAATTTTATGAAATACAAAATTTAATTTTTCTTCATATATATTTTTTTTGAAACAGTAAGTGGTTAAATCGATAAAGTTAAAAGTTAAGGATGTTATGTGCAAATTTTATTTTGTCGGACAATATTCGCTTTGTCGGGGAATATTCGTTTGGTCGGGGAATATTCGTTTGGTCCGACGGCGCCGAAATAACAAATTATTGGTGGACCCCACAACGGAATATTTGTCGGATATAGAAAACGACAGAAATAATCTTTTTAAATAAAAATAGTCAACGGAACTGTTAAAATACCGGTGATAAAAGAATAGTAGCATACGGTAGTTATTGGTATTTTCTGTAGCACTCTGTACTCTGCAGTAACACACGGTATTGCATAGTGTCTCATATTATTGGTCTGATAATTGACACCGTAACTGTTACGCATCATTTCATCGATAATTGTCACTGCATAATATTTTATATTATCAATTCAATAATTGTTGTTATACAGTATTTTGCATTATTGATTTAATAATTGTCATTACACTGTATTTTATATCATTGAGTCAATAATTGTTGCTGCACTGTTTTTAAAATTATTGAACCTAATAATTGTCACAGTAACATATGCACAGTAATTCACGTTATTGAATCAATAATTGTCATGACACAGTAACGTATTTTTCTTTTACATACTTTCTGTATTATTGTTATCTCTATTACGGTATTATTTAAACAATTGTATTTCTTAATTGACTTGATATATAAGAGCTAACTATACTGTATTTATAACAATTAGTCATAATAATTGAATTGATAAAGTTATTTGTTTATAATATAAAGTTAGGTGATTATTAGGTGATATGAAATGAATGGTGTAGATTAAAGTGTGAATTATTGTTGAATAATTGAATTGATTTGTTTATAATATAAAGTTAGGTGATTATTAGGTGATATGAAATGAATGGTGTAGATTAAAGTGTGAATTATTGTTGAATAATTGAATTGATTTGTTTATAATATAAAGTTAGGTGATATGAAATGAATGGTGTAGATTAAAGATAATATAAAATTTGAAATGGATGGTGTAGATTAAAAGATGATCTTTAAATGAATGGTTTAGATTAAAGGAATGATAAGATTTTTGGCTATAAATAGAAGCCTTAACTTAAGGATTTTTCATAAATTTTCTTACTCATTCTTTCTTTCACTCTCTAAATACTTCTTTGTGTAAGTTCTCTCTAAGTGTTCTTAAGTCATTCCTAGTTTTGAAATCTTTTGCATTCTTCTTTGAATTCCCGAGTGGAATTTTCTTATGTACAGTAACTCTTTCGAAAAATCATAGTAAATTCATTATTTGTCAGAATTTAATGAATTAAAAGCCTGTCTCTTCAGTTTTTCGTCCTCTACAACTTTGAAGAAGGAAGAAAAGTCATCTGAAATCATCTTCATGCCTTAAAATACTAAAAACCGTAACCTATTCTGATTTTCGTCACTATTTTCAGTCTTAGTTTTGAAAATTCATAACTCATTCATATTAACTCCGAATTGAGTGATTCTTGAGTCTATACCGTCTATCTTTCCGAGAGTAACATTATTTTAAAAACATAAAGAGATTTTAAAAACTCTAGAAGACTCAAAAGTCAGATTCTTTACTGCTACATAGACAAACAATGAAGGATTTGTTCGGCTATAAACTTGTTTCACAATATCAAGGTAAGGAATGTCTTCTTCGTTCATCTTCTATTATTAAAACTTACTACGGTAAGGGATACCATCTTTTTCATCTTCCATTATTCAAACGTACTATGGTAAGGGATTATCATTATTTGATTCTCGATAATAATATTGTTTCTTCCTTACTCATAAGACGTGCCTTTTATTTCCATGTATTAAATTGTGGGAATAACCTTACGGAGCGGATTGCCGCCTGTTGGTGAATAACCTTTCGTATTCATTCATTATTAATCTCTGAGAATAACCTTACGGAGCGGATTGCCGCCTGTTTGGTGAATAACTCTTTGTACTCAAATTATATTAAATTGTGGGAATAACCTTACGGAGCGGATTGCCGCCTGTTGGTGAATAACCCTTTGTGTTAATTTCCTTCACCTTTTGTTAATCAAACCTGCTACGGTAAGGGATATTATTTTCTTTCATACTCCTAAATCGAAATTTATTATGGAACTATTACTTCTATAATTCCTGAAAATATTATATGTTCCATAATAGTTGAACTTCATTATTTCAACTGAACCTTCCTATTTACGTGAACCTTTCTATTGAATTGTAACCGTTATTCTGAACTGTGGATCTTGAATATTATTTTTAAATTTCACTCCACATCATGTTGACAATTTGGACATTATTTGAATCTGTACAAAGTAAACTTCCGATACTTATTGTTATCCTATTTCTTCTGTTCATCATTTATATCATTCTAATCATCCAAAAATCAAGCTGTTGTGAATATCTGTGGCCGGGGGCACAGATGTGATATATTTGTTGAACAGATGATAGGTTAAAGGCGATATAATAGGTTAAAGGCGATACATCTGTTCGGTGTCTTTTATGGCACGTGGTGAATGTTCTCTTTGGCCCGTAGTGCAAAGATGAACTGTTGTTTGGTATGATTATGACCAAAGGCTGAATCTGGTATAATCATGACCGTTGGTGTTATATTGAATGTCTTTGGCCCGTAGTGCAAAGATGAACTGTTGATCTGCATGATTATGATCAGGAACTGTGAATTTGTATTATCTTGACTAATGATATTTCAGATGATAAAAGTTGATGATGTTTTTCCTAAAAAGAGAACCGAGTGGACATTATAGTCTGCATTATTCTTCTAATAGATTACTCATTCCACTGCTATTATTGATCTGAACATTGTTTAAGAATTTAACTGCAGTTTTTGATATAAACCTTGTATTCTATTGTATTCTATCAAGAACTCAACTGTTGAAGGCTAATGATAATTTATTCGTCATTATCTTAGTCATGATATTTCTTACTGGGCTATTTGAGCTCACCCTTTCTTTTGTTCCATTGTTTTTCAACAGGAAATGAAAACATAACAGGGTCTAGCCGGGGAATGGAGTGAGGGTCCGAGGAATAGTTATCATAGTCTTCACGTTTTGTAAAATAGTGTGGCAATAATAGTGAAGACTTAGTTGTGTATTATTATACACTGTATTGTAGTACGTTGTGCTTTGTTGTAATAATTTTGTTGTAGTCTTTTGACGACTCAAGTTTGGGCTGTGTGGGCCCAGATTTGGGGGCGTCACAAATTAAGTCTAAAAATATAAATGAAATAAAATCCCATTATCAATAACCTTTGAGTTCTTGTAACAAAGTAGTGATAATTCTCAGTACTTGAAGTTGAACCAACAAAACAAAATTTAATCATGAGTTTAATTGAGACTGTTTAGTTGAAATTAGTGACAATAGTTGTTGAGTGAAAAATTCTTGTGAGAGATATTTTGCCTGCCTTAATACTATTATCCGACCACGTATACTTGCGTGTTGGATTTTTTAAGGCATAAAAAGGGGAACAGAAGTGAGCCATCAGTGTTACCGACAAAGACATCAACTTCCATCACTCGAGTCTACATTGAATTCCTCAGACTTTAGCACAAAATGTTGAATTCAGATGCCCCAAATTTGCTATAATAAATAATGTTTACCATTTTTTCCTTCCAAGTACATCTGCAAACCCCACTTTAGTAGTAGGTGTTAGCCTAGATGGATTAGTTTCATCCATTTTTACAAGAATCCGAACTTAGTTTTTTCTTGATTAGTTCTTTCCTTTTCTCGTTCATTTTTTTTTTCCTATCAAACATGTCAATCTTAGGTAGCAGCACCAACAACAATGGAAATAATACAAGCGGTACATTCTTTAAGGAATTCAAGAAACAAGCTTCTTTCTTCTTCAAGGAGAAGATTAAGACTGCTCGATTGGCTCTCACAGATGTTACACCAGCTCAACTGTAAGTCTATTCTTTTGATAATTAAACATGAGTTTTTTGATGTGTACATAAGTTTTAGCCTTTTTTTTTTTTTCCTTTTTAATGAAGATTAACAGAAGAGGCAACAAATGGAAATCCATGGGTCCCTGATACTCGTACCCTGAAGATGATATCCAAGGCTGCTTTTGAAGTTGACGATTATTGCAGAATTCTGCATATTCTGCACGACAGGTTTCTTATTTCCCTAATTTCCTCCTCTTTTTCTCTTTTTCCTATTATCTTTTTATTGGTAGCTTGATTTTTTTTTTCTTCCTGCTATTTGACTGAAATTTGTACTATAGACATATATCTATTCATTTTTATTAATTTTATGTTTATATATTATACTAGATTGGCGAGATTTGATAGAAAGAATTGGAGGGTGTCATACCAGGCCCTAATTGTACTGGAGCACTTATTGACTCATGGACCAGAGAGTGTTGCAGATGAGTTTCAAAGTGATATTGATGTTATCACGGAAATGGGAACCTTCCAACATATTGATGAAAAAGGGTAATTCAAACAAACACCATTTCCCTGTTCTTGATTTTGTTTTCATAGATTATTTTTTTACACAAAATTTGGATGTCTATATACCCAGATTTAATTGGGGACTAAATGTTAGAAAAAAGTCTGAGAAGATGATCAACCTACTGGATAAAGGACCTCTACTCAAAGAAGAGAGGGATCGAGCACGAAAGGTAAGTAGAGGTATTGAGGGATTTGGGAGCTTCTCTCAAAGGACTTCATCAGCCCAAGGGATTCTCCATGAATCGTCTTTTGCAACATATGCAAGGTCTAATTCTCAGTTTATCGAAAATGGAGATCAGGAAGATTGGTTTTCATCCTCCAACGACAAAGATTTGGATCAATCAAGGCTTGGAAGATCACAGGAGAATACCCCTGATGAGAATGTTAACCTGTTGTCGATTGACAAAATGCAGAATTTCATGTCTTGGGATAGTTGTTGTGATAGCCAGAAGCTTACAAACATTGGCACTCAAACCAGCTTTAAAGAAAATGTAGCTCCCAAGAATGAACATTTAACAGTAGATTTGGATATGTGGAACTCTACTGGAGACTCAAAGCCTCTTCTGGGCGATGAGAAAGATGAGCAGAATATTTCTATAGAAGAAGATCATCCATTTGATGATGATGCACGGAAAACTACTGTTTCTCTGCTTTCTACTGCAGATCGAAGCATGCAGGCGTATTAAGATTATTATTTTGTAGACATCTCGCCTGCAATCAGTCTTGTAGTTACTAGTTGAAGTTTTACTTGTTCTTGTCATTATATTTGTGAGATTCATAATTTTCTGTCATGCAATCTAGCAGTAACTGAAGTATGGTAGTGCTTGGTAAAAGTAAGCATGAAAGTTTGCAACTTTTTCAAGTTATGGAATAAAAACGTCATTGACTGAGGCCGGAATACAACCGTACTAACATGTCTGATTTTGTCGCCTGAAATGAGGCTACACATTTCTACATTAATTTATATATAGAGTACAGAAATAGAACATGTTTGATTGTGTTACAGGTTGGCTGCATTTAACATCCCTTTCTACTTTCTTCTATGTTTAAAAGTTGATGCAGCTCAGTGTCTAAATGCAACAAGAACAACACCATGCCAGCCCCAACTTTTGATATACAATGGTAAAAACTAGGCCTTAATTAGACTTCTATATATGTACTTGTTACAGTAATTACATACAGTTACGCAAGGGTCTTCAAGAGTTGCAAAGCCAGTCCTGTATTGCGAATCTCAAAGCAAGGTTGGGAGTGAGATGCAAGGGACTCAATTTCAAATTGGTCATAGGAGTAGTTTCACGGCCATTTTCCAACCATCCACGCAAGGCTTCTCCTTCGTAAGTAAACCCATCTGCTGCAACCTGAGGATTGAAAGCGAATGCAAGCTAAATAAAGATGACAACTTCATGCCATAACCGAAAGTTCAAAGAGAAAATTTATCTAGCTACACAAAAATCATAGGATTTCTATAATCGTCTCAAGCCAACATGTTGCTTCCCAGAGTTGTAATTGATGCTTGGATCGTCTACACACTGACGGTTTGCTTCCTGTGCATGCCTGTCTAGGAGAGCTATACTTCTCGTGGTCTTATGTAGCTGCCTGCCACCTAATTTCTTCTCTTTCTTCCAAGAGTTTTTCTTGTTCCTGTATTATAGTTCTCAGTCCATCTTCAGCTTCTCTTTTAAGTTCAACTTCATGTGCATGAGCAGATTCAAAAGCTTTTTTACCTACAACAATGAGAAAAGTAGTTTATAATTTAAGCCTTAAGGACAGTTTTAATACCCAAAAGGTTTACAAGTAAAGTATTTTACGCATAATTAATAATGTGTGAATACTAGATCTCTAAAAAAAATCATAGTAATGACTTTTAAATATATTCTAGTGCGTCCAAGGAATTCATGATGTCATTTTGTATGAAATTGGTCAGGCTGCCTAATAGTACTATGGAACACTGTAGACTATAAGTTTAGATTACAGTGACTGCAAAATCTTCATACAAGCAAATGTCTTGAATCTAGAGTAGACCTGAATGAAATGGCACAAGGAGGGAGAGATTCTTAATTCTATTTTTCTGTAATTTCTAAGAAATCTATTAAAATATGCCTAACTTTCACCAATAAAGAAAAAGATAAAACCAAGTTGACCAACATTTAACATTGAGTAGGAGATTGACAACCCTATTACCATAGTACCATTGGCACATTTATGTAAGGGGTTATACATTTATAGACATAGACCTCCACTTTGAGATATAGACCTAGCTGGTAAGTTGCTATCTTAAGAGTTATACAATCAAAGCAATAAAGTAAATTTCCTGAATTAAATTTACCTTTTTAATTGCTTCCAAGGCTTCAGCTTCCAATTTTTTGCGCTTCAAAAGCTCTACAAATGCTACATTTCTTGATGCTTCAGCTTCTATTTTGACTTCTTCTAGCTGACTACATAAGCTTTCTTCTTCAACCTTTGTCTCAGAATCTGAAAATGTCCCTTGCTCAGAGCCAGCACTACCACTTGAAGGACTAGATAAACTGTGCAAACAGTGGGAACCACAATTCTCCATAGAACTAGAAATCGTGGGTTATAGAGCTGCTGCTCTTGGATCTGCTTCAGCTTGATCCCAAAAGTTATAGTGCCAGCACAGAATCTAGCAGACATGGACCAAGGACCCCGTGAATCTGAAATGATTCCACTCTTATCAGACCTTAAAATGCATTCAGCAGACTCTGATTGACCGACTGTTCGGACAGTTGACGTGCTCTCAGCAGCTGCTTTAGTCCATGCAAGTGTTGCTTTGTTGACAAACCATATCTGACAGACTGAAGGAGAATTTTTAGCTGCATAACTAGCTTTGCTAGATCTTTTCTTCACCTTCATCCGACTGCAGACAAGTATTAGTATGTTCTTAGAGAGAATCACGCAGAATATTAGCATCAATATTAAAAACACAAAAGTGAAACTATATGTGCCATAAGAGGAGCTGGAAAGATCTCTAGGAGTACCCAACAGTTGCAGAACTGAAGAAAAGAACAGCACTAAAGGGCCTCTTAACCAATTTATGTAGCTCAAAGGGTTGGGTTGGTTACACGTTCTCATATTTGTATCTGGCCCCTGAGAATCCCGTCTGGAGTGAATGAATGAAGACGACCATCCATTAGCAACAGGTAGTCTCCTCCGGCAAAGAATTCCTGTCATCAACCTTCACCGCAAACTAAACTTTAATCTTGCACACTCCATCCACAAAAATAGGGATACTATCCTTGGACCTCAGCAGAACCTAAGAACGTATAACAAAGCTCCCCAGAACCCAATAAGAAAGGCGCTATGCGCAGCATTCACCTTGGCCAATATGTACATCAAGAGTAGGATCAGACCTTGACTAGGCCCATAAACACTGACCAGACTCAAGACCCCCAAGACATTTGTGCATATCATTGTATTATATGGCATAGTCACTCGCACCCAACTTGATCACATGGTTGTTCTATTTTCGGAGAACCCTCTGTCATTCAACATTAATTTGCAAATCCAACAAGGTATCTCATGGTTTCTTCACTATAGATGAGGGTACCCAGTTTACAAGACAAAAGTCTCTTGATACCAGTAGTTTACAAGAATCATCATCCTTCCTTTTTTTCTCTCTGTGTACTGCACTCGCCCAAAGGTCCCACTAATTGAGTAATTGTACAAAGGTCCCACTAATTGAGTAATTGTACATCAACCCCTCCTTTACTAAGCCTTTACTCTTAAATGCCTCGACAGTGTTCAATCATTTAGCTAATATATGTATAGCTGAAAGAGTGTGTTCAAGTGATGAATGCCACTTAAACAGAACAAACATTACATGTGCTGATTTATATGCCCCTAATAAATTATTAGGTCAACTGAAATGCTGGCTAATGCCTTACATGTTCTTCTTGTGATAATATTGTCGTAGTAAATGTGCCCATGTATGTAAGGCCATGGGCCATTCTAGTAAATAAACAAAAGTTAAGGGAGTAATAGTTAATTAGTAGTAAATTAGGGCCATTAATCTAGTTCAAAGCTTCAGAGTAACTGACTAAGCTTGTTATTGTGGATTTAAATCAAGGCAGCTGTTGGTTTCCACTTATGCGCACCCCAAACTTTCTAATCGACTGACTGGTATCTTAATCAATAATCTCGAATGTGATTGAACATCCCACATTAGGGGCTCTGATTATTTAAAAGTCAAACCTCATTTTAATTCTTTTTGCCACCTTTAGATACAATAACTGAAGCATTTTTCGAGTTGCTGTTCCAGTGGCTAACTCAAATTGGAGTCAAGTTCAATTGTTTTCTTAAGAAACCAGACATTTTATTATCAACTGCAAAGAGAATGATGTTTTAGTTTTACAATCTTGTAAAGAAAAAGAGAAATAATAGAATGAATGACAATACCCAGAGAGTTGCAGGAAATGTGGAAGCTAAGAAATGCATATTATTTTCAACATTTTCTCGAAGCAACTCTTTTATCCTCACAACAGGATTACCAGGTTAGGAGACACAAATTCATTCGCTTCACTTCTCTTTGCCTATTTGAACATAATCCTAAAACCTGAGAAACCTCAAACAGAAGAACTAAGAAGCAGCTGCAAGTGTGTATCCTATTTATCATAATCTGTACTTTAAATGCCTGAAAATCATAATCAAAAAATGAACTTCATCAAGTGAAGAAACTAGGAGTACTAATTTCCATGTCTGAGGGCTTTGAATTAGCATAGCAACACTCAGAACTATTCATGAAATATGATAATTTTAGAACTAATACACTGCATCCTTTGATCAGTCTCTTAGGTCATCGTCATTCACAAATAATGACATAGAAGCTAAATAAAAACAATTGTAGAGCAAGAAATTGCAAGCAGCAAGTTCATTCAAACAAAATCAGAAACTATTATTCCACTTCCAGCATCCTAGAGAACTAGAAGCATTTCCTGTGCACGATTGATGGCCCAGATTCGTCGTACTCTGCCTTTGCAATCCACATCTGCATTACAAACAAACAATTTGTCATCAGGAAAATATGCTACGTTACATCCATTTTTATTTTAAATTTGCATTTAGACTGTCACATCATCAGAACGAAATTCAACAAACTTATGGACTATTTCACTGCTAACGTACATGGTTTAGCCATAGGAGGATAATGTTTGTCCTTGTAAGCTAGAGTGTTCTATTGTTGAAATTGTCAAGATAGCAACAAATTCTCTATTTATTTCCAGAAAACTCATATGATCACATAGTTTAGATGTGTTAGGTTGTGTTTAATTGCATCTGAATGCATCTTAACAGTCCACCTCTTAATGTATCTTAAACAAGTCCTCTTTCAGATTTAATTTTGTATCTTAATGATTTAGAGACATTCAGAGGGAATTTTTTTATCCCAATTTTAAATATTAAGATGCATTAAGAGATGAGCTATTAAGATGCATTAGTAATGTTTGTAACAGTAGGATAGTAAGTGAACAAATATCCACAATCTAAGGATGGATGAAAACCAGACAAATATCAGTCCTAGCAGTCTAGTTATGCAAAATGCAAGTTCAAGAATTAACACCAGGACCTTTTACTACCTCAAAACCAAAAGCATCCTATATATACAGTTGTTATATTCATAAAATGCAACATACATGTTGACATTTCACTGGAATGAGTAAAATATCAAATGATAAGTAATCTAGCATAGATTGTTAATAGGACGAACCTGCTGGAAGGTGCTGAGAGATGCCAAGATGGAGCCTCCAATCCAAACACTGTACTTTCTCTCGGGTGGAGCTACCACCTTGATCTTCATGCTGCTTGGGGCCAAAGCAGTGATTTCCTTGCTCATTCGGTCAGCAATGCCTGGGAACATGGTGGTACCACCACTAAGGACAATGTTTCCATAGAGATCCTTCCTAATATCAACGTCACACTTCATGATGGAGTTATATGTGGTTTCATGAATGCCTGCAGCCTCCATTCCAATCATTGATGGCTGGAACAGGACTTCTGGGCATCGGAAACGCTCAGCCCCAATTGTGATGACTTGCCCATCGGGTAACTCGTAGCTCTTCTCGACCGAGGAACTAGTCTTGGAAGTCTCTAGTTCCTGCTCATAGTCGAGTGCGATGTAAGCTAGCTTCTCCTTCATGTCCCTCACAATTTCACGTTCTGCCGTGGTGGTAAAGGAGTAACCACGCTCAGTTAAGATTTTCATGAGGGCATCAGTGAGGTCACGACCAGCTAAGTCAAGACGTAGGATAGCATGTGGGAGGGCATACCCTTCATATATGGGGACAGTGTGGCTGACACCATCTCCAGAGTCCAAAACAATACCTGCAGCAAAAAAAAAAAGAAGCACCCTGTAAGGAGAGCCCTGAATTGTATTATGCTCGTAAAGTAGAAAAAATGCACATATAGAAAGAGTACAGATAGAAAAGGGATTATCGTTCTGTTTTACACATGTAGTCTTCAACCAAAAAATCTAACTAAGGAAATTGAAAGTCCTTCAGAAACACTATCAAAGTTCAGATTAATTTGAACAAATGGCAGATTGAAAGGTTTCAAAGTGCCAAATCCAATAAACTCAAATTATAGTATAAGCATCACACAAAAAGGAGATTGGACAGTTTCTTTTCGAGAGTTTTTGTCTGTCACTTCTTTTACACCTGCTACCAGAAAGGAGACATTCCTGCTCAACTAAAGATAAGCTAACATGAAGCTAGAAAAAAGGGCAGTAACAGAATCTAAATTTCACTAACCATCTTCCGGAACGGAAGAAAAAAAGAAATCGGTCAAATTGCTTACCAGTTGTACGACCACTGGCATAAAGTGATAGAACAGCCTGGATGGCAACATACATGGCTGGAGCATTAAAAGTCTCAAACATGATCTGGGTCATTTTCTCACGGTTAGCCTTTGGGTTAAGAGGTGCTTCAGTGAGTAGAACTGGATGCTCCTCCGGGGCTACACGGAGTTCATTATAGAATGTGTGATGCCAGATCTTCTCCATGTCATCCCAATTACTGACAATACCATGTTCAATAGGGTACTTCAGAGTTAAAATACCACGCTTGGACTGAGCTTCATCACCAACATATGCATCTTTTTGCCCCATACCAACCATCACACCGGTGTGACGTGGACGGCCAACAATGCTAGGAAACACAGCCCTTGGAGCATCATCTCCAGCAAATCCAGCCTAAAAATTAACATTGTGTGACAAAATAAATTAAAATATATGGTCCACAATATTAATCTAACCTCTCAGCATATACAAATAGCTCAACATTTCATATACACTTCAAAAAGTAAATAAGTCTATTTACCTTAACCATTCCTGTTCCATTATCACAGACAAGTGGTTGAATATCCTCACCTTCTGCCATCTTCTGTTAATAACTGGGCAAAACTATCGGCTTCAAATTAGAAAAAAAAAAAAAAAAAAAAAAGAAGAAGGAAAATATCTAAAAGAAAGTTAACAAACATAGGATAAAATAAAAACCAACATTAAGCCTTCCAGATTCCAACTGTTGTAAAACAATAATATGCATTATCAACTAATCCACAAGGTAGGTACCTAAATTTATATTCACCAGCAGATTAATGATGATGAAGATCCTCAAATAACTGATATTAGATCAGAAATATACATTTTTTCCCGAATATTAAGGTTTGCATAGAATAAAATTACATGTAAAAAAATTTAATGATATTTTTTCAATGTTAAACCTTATTTACTAAAATTTATTGTGAGAAATGAATTATTAAAAACCCTGCTTTCGACGTGTGTCCTATACAAACTGTATATTTGCAACAAAAAAAGTAGTGATCCTTTATTTTAGGATGCATGGAGTATAGCTAAATACATCAACACCAAATTGAAGATCAAACAAAACAAAAAGGCGTGTGGTTAAACTGATTTCATTAAAAAATTTAGGAGACAAGTGACATTGATAAATTAAGAAAGAGAAGTCACAAATAATATAGAATCTATAGCATTGATTAATAGCATACTGTAATAATGTATTTCAAACAGCCAAGTATTTAATTTAATCATAGCTGCCATGCATGAAACAAATTATAATCACAAGCTGATTATAATCAAAGAGTGCCAAAATGAAACACAGAGCGATGCAAAAGAGCCTAATACAATAGAAAAAGGAAAAAGATTTGACCTCCTACCGAAGTTCCTGTCACCTTTTCGCTATCAAATTCAACACAAAACAATCATCATTGCATTGGCCACATCAATCAATATGCATTTTACAGGTCAAAAACAATATGCAATAACACAATATTCCCACTGAAATCAACTTTACAACACAAATGACATTTGATGAAAACTTTTACAGAATCAAATCCTACTTTGATCTGTGATTGTGATCCCTAATAAAAAACAAAAACCCATAGGGAAGTTATTTCTACCATGACTGTAAATTTAACGTACATAAATGTACAAATATCCTAACAATGCAACAAAATGCAGGGAAACTGATCAAATTCATGACAATGCAATGGATTTGTGAAAAAAAAACAGAAAAGAGAAAGAAATCGAGATCATCCACCAAAATGTGTAACAACAAACCAGTTCAGCTTCAAACCAACAAAATTTACAAACAGATGATCCATAAACACAAAAATATATAAGATCAGCAAAAAGAACAAGTAATAAAGCTGCATATCAGACAGATCGACAACAAACACAGTCGAAAATGTATATAGAGATATATATCTATAGAGAGAGGAGAGAGAAAGTACCTCCGCAAAATGGGTGATGGTGATCGGATAGTGGAAAGGTGTCCGCGCCCTTTGTTGGAGTTTCAATTCAAAAATAAAAGAGAGGAAGAACTAAGAGAGAAAAAATGAAATGCGGGGTGGAGTGAAATGAAATGGAGATGAAATTCGATTGGAATGAACATTTAATTCAATCCCCTCATTTGACCCGACTTTCTAGCCCTGTCTACGATCCTGCGCGTCCACTAATTTTGGGCTCTCCGATTGGCGCTCCTCCTTAGGCGTGTGCTTCCGGTCTGGGGCTCTCTTACTTCTAACTGTTTCCTAATATGGGCCTTACAACAATTGGTTCAGATCCAACTATCCAATTGAGGAAGCCATAGTCCATAGGATTATTTTCTATTTGAGAAAAAATATATGGGACAATTATATTTACTAATATATTTTTAGAAAATATTACAACAAAAGTGTATACATAAAATATTTATAAAATTAGTGCATCTTCAATATTTAATTTACAAAATTAGTGCATTCTTATCCCAATTTAGTCGGGTTATTTTAAATTTTAAATTTTAAAAAGTCAAAATATCACTATGAAATATCCAATGAATTTTAGATTTGTGTTACTTTTCGAGAAGAGAGAAAGTGAGGATGAAGAAGAAGATGGTGGTGGAGGCGAAAGAAGGTGGTGGTGGTTGTGGCGAAGGAAGAAGATGGTGGTGGTTGTGGCAGAGGAAGATGGCGGTGGTTGTGGTGGAGGAAGAAGATGGTGATGGAGGTGGAAGAAGGTGGTGGTGGTTGTGACGAAGGAAGAAGATGGTGGTGGAGTAGAGAAGAAGATGGTGGTGGTTGTGGCGGAAGAAGAAAAAACTGCAGTTTTTTCATCTCCACACCTATAATTTTGTCATAATACAGTTGGTAACCAAACCTTCATACCAAGGTAACCAAACCTTCATATCAAGATAACCAAAACCTTCATATCAATGTAACTAAACCTTCATACCAAGGTAACCAAACCATCTCCACACCTGCATTTTTTTCATAGTACAGATTCATAAAGCCATACTTTTCGAGGGGGGAGAAAGTGAGGATGAGGAAGAAGATGGTGGTGGAGGCGGAAAAAGATGGTGGCAGAGGAAGAAAAAACTGCAGTTTTTTCACCTCCACACCTGTAGTTTTGTCATAATACAGTTGGTAACCAAACCTTCATACCAAGGTAACCAAAACCTTCATACCAATGTAACCAAACCTTTATACCAAGATAACCAATCCACTTCCACACCTGCAATTTTTTCATAGTGCAGTTGGTAGCTAAACCTTTATACCAAGGTAAACAATTCAGTTTTATTATTTGAATGTGATGCAGTTGGTTGCAACCGGTCTAATTCAAGCGCCTAGGCGCTTGGGCACGACCAGACTTGAAGGTAACCAAACACGTATATGAAGGTAACCAATTTATGACTGTGTAGTAACTACGAGTCAGTAACCAAATCCTTCGAGCTTTTTGTCAATGGTGGTTTTGAAAGAGAGGGACCAACCAGACCGCGCCTCCTGTCAAGGATTCATGTTGAAGATGCACATATATATGTCTAGATGGAAGGAGAAGGTGGAAGCGAAGGAGAGAGGAGAGAGAAAAGGAGAAAGTGGAGGCAGATGAGAGAGGAAAAAAGAGAAGGTGGAGGCGAAGGAGAGAGGAGAGAGAAAAGGAGAAGGTAGAGGCGGAGGAGAGAGAAAAGGAGGTGGAAACAGAGGAAAGAAAATGAGAAGGTGGAGGCGGAGGAGAGATGAGGAGAAAAGGAGAAGGTGGAGGCGGAGGAGAAGGTAAAAGATGAAGATGACGTGATTTTTGTGTTGTACCCTTTTTGTAATTATTTTGTGAATGCACTAATCTTGTAATTAATTTATAAATGTTGTATATTACTGTAAATAGCCCAAAATATATATACCCCAAACATTACTTTATTTTTTAACTCGGTTTATTTCATACTTTCAATGATTTTTTAACCTAATAGTTAAATATTGAGACTTACAATTGTTAGGTCCTAGATTTATTCAATACATATTGTTATGAAAGATTGTTGAGATTAATTATGTAATTCAGTTGTACTTGTACTAACATATTTAATTATTAGGGGCGTTAAAAAAATAACTCTATTTTCATTGACTTTTAGGAAAATTATTTTATGATATTATAAATGAGTTAAAATTTTATATCGGAGAAATAATGAAAGAGTAAATAATTAATATGCATAATAGGCATTAGGCGTAAGACTTAATGACTTAAATTTGTGGGTCAAGTTGAGTTCTAAATATTTGTCTTAATGCCTTATGTCTAGGCACAAAAATTAATTGTACTAAAGCTAATGAATGACTAATATACATGAATGGATACAAGACTTAATAACTTACGGGCCACTTGGTTGGACGAAATTGATAAAATGAAATAAAATATAATGACCAAATACTTGGGTGACTATATTTTTGTTTTAATATTTTTTTATTCCTTTATTCATTAAAATAGTCATTTCGATCAAATTTAACATACTAGATATTAAAATAAAATATTATTCCATTTCAACGTCTATTTCGTCCAATCAAACATCTCATTAAACTTTTAAGTTGAGTTAAGTTTCAAACATAATAATGTCTAACATAATGGCATGCAAAAAGCAGGCTCCAGATTCTTCCCACTAGATCACAAATCTTGTGTTTTTAACGGATTCTTAAATACATATTTTAATATTATTTAAGCAGTTACAACTTATGTATCCAAATAGTAACTTGTAATAACAACCCATCTTTTGGTTAAGAAGTTGAAAAATTATTCGATACTCTAGAAGTAAATGAATAGTATGCTCTTTCCTTTTATATAATAGGGGGTTCACAAGTGACGGGGTCTTGTGAACCCTACTATTATATATAAAAAAAATATATACTTGTAAGACCCCGAATTTTATGAAATATAAAATTTAATTTTTTCTTCATATATATTTTCATGAAACAATAAGAGGTTAAGTTGACAAAGTTAAAAGTTAAGGATGTTATGTGTAAATTATATTATGTCGGACAATATTCGTTTGGTCGGGGAATATTCGTTCTGTCGAGGAATATTCGTACGATGACGCCGTACGAACCAATCATTGGTGGACCCCACAACGAATAATTGTCGGATATAGAAAATAACATAAACAATTTTTAAATGGTCAATGGTACTATCACTTTTAATTGTTAAAATATCCGGTGGTAAAAGAATAGTAATATACGGTATTACAAGTAACATACGGTATTGCATAGTAGCACACGGTATTGCACAATAGCACACAACATTACACAGTGTTTCGTATTATTAAACTGATAAAGTCGTTATCGTACAATATTTGACTTTATTGTCACATACACAATAATTCATATTATTAAACTAATAATTGTCACAGTAGCATATGCACAGTAATTCACATTATTGAATCAATAATTGTCATGACACAGTAATGTATTCTTTTTTTTACATACTTTTTGCATTATTGTTATCTCTATTATGGTGTTATTTAAACAGTTGTATTTCATTAATTAATTGACTTGATATCTAACTCAGAGAGCCAACTACACTGTATTTATAACAATTAGTCATAATAATGAATAAGTGTGAATTATTGTTGAATAATTGAATTGATAAAGTTATTTGTTTATAATATAAAGTTAGGTAATATAAAATGAATGATATAGATTAAAGATAATATAGAATTTGAAATGGATGGTGTAGATTAAAAAATGATCTTTAAATGAATGGTTTAGATTAAGAAAATATTAAAAGATGAAATGAATGGTATAGATTAAAGATAATATAGAATTTGAAATGGATGGTGTAGATTAAAAGATGATCTTTAAATGAATGGTTTAGATTAAAGAAATCTTAAAAGATTAAATGAATGGTATGGATTAAACATTATCTTGAAATGAACGGTTTGGATTAAATTAGGAAATCTTGGTTATGATAAGATTTTTGGCTATAAATAGAGGCCTTAACTTAAGGATTTTTCATAAACTTTCTTACTTGTTCTTTCTTTCACTCTCTAAATACTTCTTGTGTAAGTTCTCTCTAAGTGTTCTTAAGTCATCTTGAGTATTTGTGAAGATCTATAAGTGTACGTGTACTGTTCAAGTTAATCAACCTCATTTAAATCAATATTCAGTCACGTGTTAAGGTAAGGGATTAATATTATTTGATTCTCGAAAATAATATCGTTTCTTTCTTACCCATAAGATGTGCCATTTATTTCCATGTATTAATTTGTGGGAATAACCTTACAACGTGGATTACCGCCTATTGGTGAATAACCTTTCGTATTCATTCCTTATTAATCTCTGAGAATAACTTTACTGCGCGGATTACCGCCTGTTTGGTGAATAACTTTTCGTATTCAATTTTTATTAAATTGTGGGAATAACCTTACGGCGCGGATTACCGTCTGTTGGTGAATAACCTTTCGTATTCATTCCTTATTAATCTCTAAGAATAACCTGACTACGCGGATTACCGCATTTTTGGTGAATTACTCTTTGTATTCATTTCTTATTTGTCTCTTGTGGAAATAATTTGTGTACACGAATTATCACATGACACTTTTATTGCATATTCGTTTGTAATATCATTTTCTTTCATATTCGTAAGTGATATTATTTTCCTTTATACTCATAAGGGATATCATCTTTTTTATCTTCCATTATTTAAACTTACTATGGTAAGGGATATTAATTTCCTTCACCTTTTGTTAATCAAACCTACTACGGTAAGGGATATTATTTTCTTTCATACACCTAAATCGAAACTTATTATGGAACTATTGCTTATATAATTCCTGGAAATGTTATATGTTCCATAATAGTTGCATTTCATCATTTCAATTGAACCATTTTATTTACGTGAACCTTTCTATTGAACTGTAACCGTTATTCTGAACTGTGGATCTTGAATATCATTTTTGAAATTCACTTTACATCATGTTGACAATTTGGACATTATTTGAATTTGCACAAAGTAAACTTCTGATACTTATTGTTTATCTTATTTCTTATGTTCATCATTTATATCATTCTAATCATCCAAAATCAAGTTGTTGTGAATATCTGTGGCCGGGGGCACATATGCGATATAATTGTTGAACAAATGATAGGTTAAAGGCGACATAATAGGTTAAAGGCGATACATCTGTTCGGTGTCTTTTATGGCACGTGGTGAATGTTCTCTTTGGCCCGTAGTGCAAAGATGAACTGTTGTTTGGTATGATTATAACCAAAGGCTAAATTTGGTATAATCATGACCGTTGGTGTTATATTGAATGTCTTTAACCCGTAGTGCAAAGATGAACTGTTGATCTGCATGATTATGACCAGGAACTGTGAATTTGTATTATCTTAACTAATGGTATTTCAGATGATAAAAGTTGAATCGAGTGGACATTATAGTCTGCATTATTCTTCTAGCTAATAGATTGCTCATTCCGCTGCTATTATTGATCTGAACGTTGTTCAAGAATTTAACTGCAGTTTTTGATATAAACCTTGTAGTCTATTGTACTCTATCAATAACTCAACTGTTGAAGGCTAACGATAACTTATTTGTCATTATCTTAGTTATGATATTCTTTACTGGGCTATTTGAGCTCACACTTTCTTTTGTTCCATTACTTTTCAACAGGAGATGAGAACGTAGTTGGGTCTAGCCGGGGAATGGAGTGAGAGTCCGAGGGATAGCTATCGTAGTCTTCACGTATTGTAAAATAGTGTGATAATAATAGTGAAGACTTAGTTGTGTATTATTATACACTGTATTGTTAAACGTTGTTTTACCTTGTAATAATTTTGTTGTAGTCTTTTGACAACTCAAGTTTGGACTATGTGAGCCCAGATTTGGGGGTGTCACAATACTGTTCATTTACTCATGGAACATCGAATAGTTTCTCCAAAGAGTTACTTTTACGAGCCATATTTTAGTTACCCCATTAGAGGTCCAAATGTTTTGACATTTATATAACTCAAATTTTTTTAACATAAACAACTCTAAATGGAGATGTCCTTGGAAAATATTTATACTATATTTTTTTGTAAAAATTATATTTGAAATTAGATTATTTATCTTAATTTAATATTACTTTGCACTATTTAATCATTTGATGAGAGATTATTAGTCCCTTAGTGTTGGACTATTAATTTCATAAAGTCATTTAATAGTTTAAAATGAGGAGGACTATTAATCCCACATTTTTCATGAAATTATATAATCCCACATAAATAGCCTTAAGAATGATAATATATATATATATATATATATATATATATATATATTTCATAGGACTATTTAAAGAACTATTAATCCCCTATTGTGAGATAAAATAGTCCGACATAGTGTTAAATAAATTAATACAAAAAATTCAATCTCAAATATATTTTTTTAAACAAATATAGCCTTAGGCTATGTTTGTTTGTAAACAACATTGTAAGACCCCGAATTTTATGAAATATAAAATTTAATTTTTCTTCATATATTTTTTTCATGAAACAGTAAGTGGTTAAACTGACGAATTTGAAAGTTAAGGATGTTATGTGCAAATTTTATTTTGTCGGACAATATTCGTTTTGTCGGGGAATATTCGTTTGGTCGGGGAATATTCGTGTCGTACGACGGCGCCGAAATAACAAATTATTTGTGGACCCCACAACGGAATAATTGTCGGATATAGAAAACGACAGAAGTAACCTTTTTAAATAAAAATAGTCAACGGTGTTAACTGTTAAAATACCGGTGATAAAAGAATAGTAGCATACGGTAAATTATGGTATTTTCTATAGCACACGGTACTCTACAGTAGCACACGGTATTGCACAGTGTCTCATATTATTGACACCATAACTGTTACGCATCATTTCATCGATAATTGTCACTGCATAATATTTTATATTATCAATTCAATTATTGTTGTTACACAGTATTTTGCATTATTGATTCAATAATTGTCATTACACTATATTTCATATCATTGACTCAATAATTGTTGCTGCACTGTTTTTAAAATTATTGAATCTAATAATTGTCACAGTAGCAAATATACTGTAATTTATATTATTAAATTAATAATAATCTGTAACGTGTTTATTACATTATTGTTGAATTATTGTTGTAGCATTATTTTATATGTTGGACCCACAGGAAGAAAAAAAAATTATTAATTTTACTATTTGAAATAGTAACGTGAATAGTAACATGTGGGCCCCTGTAGGACCCACTTGAAAAAAATTTGCACAAAAATGTGCAGGAAGGAAAAGCAGCCAGCGGCTGCGTGCTGAAAATGTTCAGCACTGGCGTGCAGCACGCCAGTGCTCACCTACCACGCATAGTGAAAATTTTCTCCTATAAATAGCTTGCTCAACTGAATAGAAAAATCACACCTAAAACATAAAATTTTTCTATAAGAATTTTATGAGTTTTCTCTGAGAATAGTAAAGCTATTTTGAGAGTTTGAAAGCCAAAAGGAGTGCAGAAAATTTTCAAGTAAGTCTTTTATTAAAGAGTAGTAATTTTATAAATTCCTATTTTTCACGGTATTCACAAATCTTCCTTTAGAAGACTCTTCTTTAAGAAGATTCATTTTTAAAAGTTTTCTTTGGAAGATTTATTTTGGAATATTATTTTAAAACTATTTAAAAGTAGTTATATTACACTACAAAAATTATGTTAAATATATATAATTTTGATAATTCATATTATACGAGTTATCATACACTTTGAAATTTATATGTGGTAATTACTAATTTTATTATAAAAATATAGGTTGATCAACCTCATTTAAATCAATATCCAGTCACGTGTTAAGGTAAGGAATTTCATTTTCTTTCATACTCTTAAACTTACTACGGTAAGGAATATCATTATTTTCACACTCTTAAATTTATTGCGGTAAGGAATATCATTCTTTTCACACTCTTAAATTTATTACGGTAAGGGGTATCACTCTTTTCATCATCATAAATGGATATTATTTTCTTTCTTACTTGAAGGGATTATCATTCTTTGATTCTCGAAAATAATATCGTTTCTTTCTTGTGCCATTTACTTCCATGTATTAAATTGTGGGAATAACCTTACGGCGCGGTTTACCGCCTGTTGGTGAATAACCTTTTGTATTCATTCCTTATTAATCTTTGAGAATAACCTTACGGTGCGGATTATCGCTTGTTTGGTGAATAACTCTTCGTATTCAAATTGATGGGAATAACCTTACGGCGCGGATTATCGCCTGTTTGGTGAATAACTATTCGTATTCAAATTGATGGGAATAACCTTACGGTGCGGATTATCGCCTGTTGGTGAATAACCCTTTTTATTTGTCTCGTGTGGAAATAATTTGTCTACACGAATTATCACATAACACTTTTATTCCATATTCGTAAGTGATATCATTTTCCTTTATACTCATAAGGGATACCATCTTTTTCATCTTCCATTATTCAAACTTACTATGGTAAGGGATATTAATTCCCTTCACCTTTTGTTAATCAAACCTGCTACGGTAAGGGATATTATTTCCTTTCATACACCTAAATCGAAACTTATTATGGAACTATTGCTTCTATAATTCCTGAAAATATTATATGTTCCATAATAGTTGAATTTCATTATTTCAACTGAACCTTCCTATTTTCTAAACATTTCTATTGAACTGTAATCGTTATTCTGAACTGTGGATCTTGAATATCATTTTTAAATTTCACTCCACATCATGTTGGCAATTTGGACATTATTTGAATCTGCACAAAGTAAACTTCCGATACTTATTGTTTATCCTGTTCTTCTGTTCATCATTTGTATCACTGTTATTTGTATTAATCATCAAGAATCAAGCTGTTGTGAATATCTGTGGCCGGGGGCACAGATGTGATTTAATTGTTGAACAGATGATAGGTTAAAGGCGATATACTAGGTTAAAGGCGATACATCTGTTCGGTGTCTTTTATGGCACGTGGTGAATGTTCTCTTTGGCCCGTAGTGCAAAGATGAACTGTTGGTTGGTATGATTATGACCAAAGGCTGAATCTGGTATAATCATGATCGTTGGTGCTTTATTGAATATCTTTGGCCCGTAGTGCAAAGATGAACTGTTGATTTGCATGATTATGAGCAGGAACTGTGAATTTTTATTATCATGACTAATGGTATTTCAGATGATAAAAGTTGATGATGTTTTTACTAAAAAGAGAAGCGAGTGAACATTATGGTCTGCATTATTCTTCTAATAGATTGCTCATTCCGCTGCGATTATTGATCTGAACGTTGTTTAAGAATTTAACTACAGTTTTTGATATAAACCTTGTAGTCTATTGTATTCTATCAAGAACTCAACTGTTGAAGGCTAATGATAATTTATTCGTCATTATCTTAGTCATGATATGTGACGCCCCCAAATCTGAGCCCACACAGCCCAAACTTGAGTCGTCAA
Source organism: Hedera helix (assembly GCA_947179155.2). NCBI lineage: Eukaryota > Viridiplantae > Streptophyta > Magnoliopsida > Apiales > Araliaceae > Hedera > Hedera helix. Next base: position 40,074,700 of record OX359276.1, on the reverse strand, counting down.
AAGACTACAACAAAATTATTACAATGAAATACAACGTACAACAATACAGTGGATAATACAACACAACTAAGTCTTCATTATTATTGCCACACTATTTTATAACACGTGAAGACTATGATAGCTATCCCCGCACTCTCACTCCATTCCCCGGCTAGACCCCGTTACGTTCTCATCTCCTGTTGAAAAACAATGGAACGAAAAGAAAGGGTGAGCTCAAATAGCCCAGTAAGAAATATCATGACTAAGATAATGACGAATAAATTATCATTAGCCTTCAACAGTTGAGTTCTTGATAGAATACAATAGACTACAAGGTTTATATCAAAAACTGTAGTTAAATTCTTAAACAACGTTCAGATCAATAATAGCAGCGGAATGAGCAATCTATTAGAAGAATAATGCAGACTATAATGTCCACTCGCTTCTCTTTTTTTTGTAAAAATATCATCAACTTTTATCATCTGAAATACCATTAGTCATGATAATAAAAATTCACAGTTCCTGATCATAATCATGCAGATCAACAGTTCATATTTGCACTACGGGCCAAAGACATTTAATATAACACCAACGGTCATAATTATACCAGATTCAGCCTTTGGTAATAATCATACCAATCAACAGTTCATCTTTGCACTACGGGCCAAAGATATTCAATATAACACCAACGGTCATGATTATACCAGATTCAGCCTTTGGTAATAATCATACCAATCAACAGTTCATCTTTGCACTACGGGCCAAAGATATTCAATAAAGCACCAACGGTCATGATTATACCAGATTCAGCCTTTGGTCATAATCATACCAACCAACAGTTCATCTTTGCACTACGGGCCAAAGAGAACATTCACCACGTGCCATAAAAGACACCGAACAGATGTATCGCCTTTAACCTAGTATATCGCCTTTAACCTATCATCTGTTCAATAATTATATCACATCTGTGCCCTCGGCCACAGATATTCACAACAGCTTGATTCTTGATGATTAATACAAATAACAGTGATACAAATGATGAACAGAAGAACAGGATAAACAATAAGTATCAGAAGTTTACTTTGTGCAGATTCAAATAATGTCCAAATTGCCAACATGATGTGGAGTGAAATTTAAAAATGATATTCAAGATCCACAGTTCAGAATAACGGTTACAGTTCAATAGAAAGGTTCACGTAAATAGGAAGGTTCAGTTGAAATAATGAAGTTCAACTATTATGGAACATATAATATTTTCAGGAATTATAGAAGCAATAGTTCCATAATAAGTTTCGATTTAGGAGTATGAAATAAAATAATATCCCTTACCGTAGCAGGTTTGATTAACAAAAGGTGAGGGAAATTAATATCCCTTACCATAGTAAGTTTGAATAATGGAAGATGAAAAAGATGGTATCCCTTATGAGTATAAAGGAAAATGATATCACTTACGAATATGGAATAAAAGTGTCATGTGATAATTCGTGTAGACAAATTATTTCCACACGAGACAAATAAAAAGGGTTATTCACCAACAGGCGATAATCCGCACCGTAAGGTTATTCCCATCAATTTGAATACGAATAGTTATTCACCAAACAGGCGATAATACGCGCCGTAAGGTTATTCCCATCAATTTGAATACGAAGAGTTATTCACCAAACAGACGATAATCCGCACCGTAAGGTTATTCTCAAAGATTAATAAGGAATGAATACAAAAGGTTATTCACCAACAGGCGGTAAACCGCGCCGTAAGGTTATTCCCACAATTTAATACATGGAAGTAAATGGCACAAGAAAGAAACGATATTATTTTCGAGAATCAAAGAATGATAATCCCTTCAAGTAAGAAAGAAAATAATATCCATTTATGATGATGAAAAGAATGATACCCCTTACCTTAACACGTGACTGGATATTGATTTAAATGAGGTTGATCAACCTATATTTTTATAATAAAATTAGTAATTTCCACATATAAATTTCAAAGTGTATGATAACTCGTATAATATGAATTATCAAAATTATATATATTTAACATAATTTTTGTAGTATAATATAACTACTTTTAAATAGTTTTAAAAATAATATTCCAAAATAAATCTTCCAAAGAAAGCTTTTAAAAATGAATCTTCTTAAAGAAGAGTCTTCTAAAGGAAGATTTGTGAATACCGTGAAAAATAGGAATTTATAAAATTACTACACTTTAATAAAAGACTTACTTGAAAATTTTCTGCACTCCTTTTGACTTTCAAACTCTCAAAATAACCTTACTATTCTCAGAGAAAACTTATAAAATTCTTATAGAAAAATTTTATGTTTTAGGTGTGATTTTTCTATTCAGCTGAACAAGCTATTTATAGGAGAAAATAAGTTACTATGCGTGGTAGGTGAACAGAAAAAAATTCAGCAGAGGCTGCTGCGCAGCCTCCACCAACTCTTCAGCAAATTCTCACATTTCTCACATTTCATGTGGGCCCCACAATGGGTCCCACATGTTTCTTACTATTCACGTCACTATTCACGTCACTATTCACGTTACTATTCACGTTACTATTTCAAATAGTAAATTTAATTATTTTTTTTTTTTTTTTATTTATTTATTCTTCCTGTGAGTCTAACATATAAAATAATGTTACCATAATAATGTAAGAAACACTTTACATATTTTTATTAATTTAATAATATAAATTACAGTATATTTGCTACTGTGACAATTATTAGATTCAATAATTTTAAACTACAGTGCACCAACAATTATTGACTCGATGATATGAAATACAGTGTAATGACAATTATTGAATCAATAATGCAAAATACTGTGTAGCAACAATAATTGAATTGATAATATAAAATATTATGCAGTGACAATTATTGATGAAATGATGCGTAACAGTTACGGTGTCAATAATATGAGACACTGTGCAATACCGTGTGCTACTGTAGAATACCGTGTGCCACAATAAAATACCATAAATTACCGTATGCTACTATTCTTTTATCACCGGTATTTTAACAGTTAACACCGTTGACTATTTTTATTTAAAAAGGTTACTTCTGTCGTTTTCTATATCCGACAATTATTCCGTTGTGGGCTCCACCAATAATTAGTTATTTCGGCGCCGTCGTACGGCCCGAATATTCTCCGACAAAACGAATATTCCCCGACAAAAAGAATATTGTCCGACAAAATAAAATTTACACATAACATCCTTAACTTTCAATTTTGTCAATTTAACCATTTACTGTTTTAGGAAAAATATATATGAAGAAAAATTAAATTTTGTATTTCATAAATTCGGGGTCTTACAACATCCCCTCCTTATGAAATTTCGTCCCCGAAATTGACGTACCTGGCATTTCGAAGAGGTATGGATACCTAGACTTCATCTCAGATTCTAGCTCCCAGGTCATTTCCTCAATATCTTGGTTCCTCCATAAAACCTTAACTTGAGGTATAACCTTTGAGCGTAAGATCTGCTCCTTCTTATCTAGGATCTTAACAGGTACCTCCTCATACGTTAAATCTTCTGCTATAACGTCTGGTTCTAACTCAATGACGTGGTTTGGGTCCTTCACATATTTACGTAACATAGATATGTGAAAAACGTTATGGATGCGAGACATACTTGGTGGTAGGGCTAGTCTGTAGGCTACGGATCCTACTCGATCGAGGATTTCAAATGGGCCAATAAATCGAGGGTTGAGCTTTCCTCTCTTTCCGAATCTCGTAACCCCTTTCCATGGAGAAACACGTAAGAATACATGATCTCCGACGTTGAATCTCTCATCTCTCCGATGAAGATCGGCATAACTCTTTTGTCGTTCTTGTGCTGTCTGTATTCGTTGTCGGATCATTTGGATCTTTTCGGTCGTCAAGCGTACCAACTCGGGTCCCAACAGTTTTGCTTCTCCTACCTCATTCCAACATACTGGAGAGCGACACTTGCGTCCATATAAAGCCTCGAATGGAGCCATACCTATACTTGCTTGGTAACTGTTGTTGTAGGAAAATTCCACCAATGGCAAGTACTTATCCCAACTTCCTTTGAAATCTAGTACGCAAAGTCTCAAAAGATCTTCGAGGGTCTGGATCGTCCTTTCCGATTGTCCGTCCGTTTGAGGATGGTATGCAGAACTAAAACGTAGTTCAGTGCCCATAGCTTTTTGTAGACTGATCCAAAAGCGTGAAGTGAATCTAGGATCTCGATCAGAAACTATGGAAACTGGCATGCCATGCAGTCTCACGATTTCATTTATGTACATACCGGCAAGACGTTCAAGTGAAAAGTTTTCTCGTATAGGCAAGAAATGAGCGGATTTGGTCAATCTATCTACGATGACCCAAATTGCATCTAAGCCTTGAGAAACTTTGGGAAGACCCGTCACGAAATCCATATTGATGTGTTCCCACTTCCATTCGGGAACTTCAAGTGATTGTAATGGACCTTTAGGAACTTGATGCTCTGCCTTGACACGTTGACAAGTTAGGCACCTTGAGATAAACTCCGCAATCTCTCTTTTCATATTGTTCCACCAAAATGTATGTCGAAGATCTCGATACATCTTGGTACCTCCTGGGTGGATTGCAAACGGCGTGTTGTGTGCCTCCATCATGATTTTATGCTTTAATTCAGGATCGTTAGGAACACAGAGTCGAGAGTTGACTCGAAGTATTCCTTTCTCGTCGATTCTTGCTTCGGGAATGGTACCTTCTTGTACTTTTTTTATCATGTTTATCAGTTCCGGATCGGTAGCTTGAGCAGCTTTAATTTTATCGATTAAAGCTGGTTCTACTCGCACGTGAGCAATCTTCGAGTGGGTCCCTGGTGTCTTTAGCTCTATCTCCATCTTTTGCAAGTCGTACAAAATACGCTTTTGTGTTGTCAGCAGTGCACTTGTACTCGCATAAGATTTTCTGCTCAAAGCGTCAGCTACAACGTTCGCCTTTCCCGGGTGATACTGGATTGTGTGATCATAATCCTTCAACAGCTCAAGCCAACGTCGTTGTTGCATGTTGAGTTCCTTCTGGGTGAAGAAATACTTGAGACTTTTATGATCCGTATAGATATCCACTTTCTCTCCGTACAAGTAGTGTCTCCATATCTTCAACGCGAAAACGACTGCTGCCAACTCTAGATCGTGAGTAGGGTAATTTTTCTCATAATCTTTGAGTTGTCGAGAGGCATAGGCTATAACCTTTCCATGTTGCATAAGGACACAGCCTAGACCTTTGCCTGAAGCATCACTGTATATGACAAATTCTCCCGATCCTGATGGAATGGTCAGAACAGGAGCTGAAACAAGTCTCCTCTTAAGCTCTTGAAAACTTTTCTCGCATTGCTCGCTCCATATGAATTTTGTGCTTTTCCGAGTAAGCTGAGTTAATGGAGTGGCGATTCGAGAAAATCCTTCTACGAATCTCCGATAATAACCAGCTAGGCCCAGAAAACTTCGGACTTCGGTTACTGTCTTGGGTTGTTCCCAATTTAGTACCGTTTCAATCTTCGCAGGATCGACTGATATTCCTTGACTAGAAATCACATGCCCAAGAAACGTGACCTCCTCAAGCCAGAACTCACATTTCTTCAACTTGGCATATAATTTGTTCTCACGGAGCTTCTGGAGTATCAATCTCAGGTGTTGTTCATGATCCTCACGACTTTTGGAGTATATGAGGATGTCATCAATAAAGACAACCACAAAATGATCCAAATATTCCTTGAATATTCGGTTCATCATGTCCATGAAAGCTGCAAGAGCATTGGTTAGTCCAAAAGGCATGACTAAAAACTCATAATGCCCATAACGAGTTCTGAAAGCAGTCTTTGGAATGTCCTCAGCTTTAACCTTTAACTGATGATATCCAGAACGGAGATCAATCTTTGAGAAATGTTGAGCACCTTGTAATTGATCAAACATGTCATCAATTCGAGGTAACGGATACCTGTTTTTGATGGTGACATGGTTCAATTCTCGGTAGTCAATGCACAATCTCATACTCCCGTCTTTCTTCTTCACAAATAGAACAGGAGCACCCCAAGGTGATGCACTCGGACGAATGAAACCAGTATCCAACAATTCCTGTAGTTGGACTTTTAACTCTTGAAGTTCAATGGGAGCCATTCGGTATGGAGTTTTGGAAATGGGCTTAGTACCGGGTTCAAGATCGATACAGAATTCAATTTCTCGGTTTGGGGGTAAGCCAGGAAGTTCCTCCGGAAAAACGTCAGGAAACTCATTAACAATGGGAATATCATTCAAGTTTGACGTATTTTTGTTCAAATCAGTGACATGAGCTAAAAAGGCTTGACATCCGTTTTTCAATAAACGAATGGCTTTATGGCTAGAAATAACAGTTATAGATTTCAATGGTTTAGTTGCTTGAATTTGCATGACAGGTTGATTAGGAATATGAAAACTAATAATCTTATGAAAACAATCAATTTTAGCATGATGGGTAGTCAACCAATCAATTCCTAAAATCACATCAAATTCATGCATCTCCAAAGAAATAAGGTCAACAGGTAATGTGAGGTTGTTGATTTGAACTAGGCAAGATTTATAGACAGTAGATGTAATGGTCATTTCTCCTAATGGGGTTTCAACTGATAAGTCAAAGTCCAAATTTTCAGGAGTTAAGTTTAAACGCTGAGCACATGCAGGTGAGATAAAAGAATGGGTAGAGCCAGTATCTAACAAAGCGTAGACTTCACGAGAATTTATGAATAGCTTACCGGTTATCACCTCGTTCGAGTTTCGTGCCATTTGGGATGTCACAACAAAAGCTCTCCCTTGAACTACAGATTTTCCCTTATCCGCACTAGCTTTTGGTATCATCATTGCAGCTGGACTCGATTTTGTGGCAGGACAAAACCGCGCAAGATGACCCTCTTTCCCACAACTGTAGCACTTTTTGGACTGCAGTGTACAGTTTGGGCTGATGTGACCTTCCTGACCACACCTATAGCATCTCACTGGTGGTCGATCTTCTCCCCTTGAAACTGGGGTCGGTGCTGGTGCTGGTACTGGTGCTGATGCCCTTCCATAATTATTATGGAATCTCTTTCTTTTGAAATTGTTCCCACTGGATTCTCCTCTTCTGTTATTTGATGTGGAATTACCACCGAAGTGTTGGTTACCTCCTCGATGGTTCTCGTTCCTGTGGTTGTTGTCATTCCTTTCTCTATGCTGATCATTAAGTCTTGGCTGCAATGTTTCATCTGTTTGCTCCACCCTTTGAGCCCTATCCACAACATCTGAATACAAACTGAATTTATGAGAGCTAAGTTGTTGACGAATTTTGAGTCTCAAACCTCTTAGGAACATCCGACTCATTCGTGCTTCGTCATCCACTAGATGGGTGGCAAAACGAGATAACTCGGCGAACTTAGCTTCATATTGGGAAACTGTCATGTTTCCCTGCTCCAGCTTAATGAATTCCACCTCTTTCATATGGCGGATGCTTTCTGGGAAATACTTCTCGTTAAACAGTTCTTCGAATTCTGTCCAAGACATTTCGAGTGCTGAAGGTTGGATACGTTTTACCGCTTCCCACCAATGGTCCGCCTTACCTCGTAACATAAAAGTGGCAAATGACACCTTTTGATCATCAGCGCATTGTAAGACATCAAGTATTTTTGTCGTCTGCTTCAGCCATGCCTCCGCTTTGAGTGGGTCAGGCTTCCCGTGGAATTCAGGTGGTCCCAATTCTTTAAATTGCTTGACAGTGACCATCCTCAAATTACCAGCGTTTCTACCGTTATTATTGACTGGATTTCCTCTCGCTTGATTCTGTATGAACTGCATGAAATTCCTAAAGAATCCATCGTTCATCATGTTATCAGGAACATTATTTCCTGAGTTGGCAGGAGGATTGTTTGGGGCCTCCTGATTCTCGGCTACATTTGCTTCGGGTATTCCATAGTTAACCTCTTGATTTCCAGATGCCATACTAAACTGTGGTCACAAAATAAATGTTAGTTCAAATAAACTGACTCATCACTTCATGTCCCTATATTCAAATCAACTCATTAGATAATAAAATCTAATTTAGGTAGGACATACTAGTGACTGATTCTATTCGTCTCTCCCCTCCTAGTTCTAACCCAGATCTCCATTAAAGACCATATCCCTAAGCTCTGATGCCAACTGTGACGCCCCCAAATCTGAGCCCACACAGCCCAAACTTGAGTCGTCAAAAGACTACAACAAAATTATTACAATGAAATACAACGTACAACAATACAGTGGATAATACAACACAACTAAGTCTTCATTATTATTGTCACACTATTTTATAACACGTGAAGACTATGATAGCTATCCCCGCACTCTCACTCCATTCCCCGGCTAGACCCCGTTACGTTCTCATCTCCTGTTGAAAAACAATGGAACGAAAAGAAAGGGTGAGCTCAAATAGCCCAGTAAGAAATATCATGACTAAGATAATGACGAATAAATTATCATTAGCCTTCAACAGTTGAGTTCTTGATAGAATACAATAGACTACAAGGTTTATATCAAAAACTGTAGTTAAATTCTTAAACAACGTTCAGATCAATAATAGCAGCGGAATGAGCAATCTATTAGAAGAATAATGCAGACTATAATGTCCACTCGCTTCTCTTTTTTTTGTAAAAATATCATCAACTTTTATCATCTGAAATACCATTAGTCATGATAATAAAAATTCACAGTTCCTGATCATAATCATGCAGATCAACAGTTCATATTTGCACTACGGGCCAAAGACATTTAATATAACACCAACGGTCATGATTATACCAGATTCAGCCTTTGGTAATAATCATACCAATCAACAGTTCATCTTTGCACTACGGGCCAAAGATATTCAATATAACACCAACGATCATGATTATACCAGATTCAGCCTTTGGTAATAATCATACCAATCAACAGTTCATCTTTGCACTACGGGCCAAAGATATTCAATAAAGCACCAACGGTCATGATTATACCAGATTCAGCCTTTGGTCATAATCATACCAACCAACAGTTCATCTTTGCACTACGGGCCAAAGAGAACATTCACCACGTGCCATAAAAGACACCGAACAGATGTATCGCCTTTAACCTAGTATATCGCCTTTAACCTATCATCTGTTCAACAATTATATCACATCTGTGCCCCCGGCCACAGATATTCACAACAGCTTGATTCTTGATGATTAATACAAATAACAGTGATACAAATGATGAACAGAAGAACAGGATAAACAATAAGTATCAGAAGTTTACTTTGTGCAGATTCAAATAATGTCCAAATTGCCAACATGATGTGGAGTGAAATTTAAAAATGATATTCAAGATCCACAGTTCAGAATAACGGTTACAGTTCAATAGAAAGGTTCACGTAAATAGGAAGGTTCAGTTGAAATAATGAAGTTCAACTATTATGGAACATATAATATTTTCAGGAATTATAGAAGCAATAGTTCCATAATAAGTTTCGATTTAGGAGTATGAAAGAAAATAATATCCCTTACCGTAGCAGGTTTGATTAACAAAAGGTGAGGGAAATTAATATCCCTTACCATAGTAAGTTTGAATAATGGAAGATGAAAAAGATGGTATCCCTTATGAGTATAAAGGAAAATGATATCACTTACGAATATGGAATAAAAGTGTCATGTGATAATTCGTGTAGACAAATTATTTCCACACGAGACAAATAAAAAGGGTTATTCACCAACAGGCGATAATCCGCACCGTAAGGTTATTCCCATCAATTTGAATACGAATAGTTATTCACCAAACAGGCGATAATCCGCGCCGTAAGGTTATTCCCATCAATTTGAATACGAAGAGTTATTCACCAAACAGACGATAATCCGCACCGTAAGGTTATTCTCAAAGATTAATAAGGAATGAATACAAAAGGTTATTCACCAACAGGCGGTAAACCGCGCCGTAAGGTTATTCCCACAATTTAATACATGGAAGTAAATGGCACAAGAAAGAAACGATATTATTTTCGAGAATCAAAGAATGATAATCCCTTCAAGTAAGAAAGAAAATAATATCCATTTATGATGATGAAAAGAATGATACCCCTTACCTTAACACGTGACTGGATATTGATTTAAATGAGGTTGATCAACCTATATTTTTATAATAAAATTAGTAATTTCCACATATAAATTTCAAAGTGTATGATAACTCGTATAATATGAATTATCAAAATTATATATATTTAACATAATTTTTGTAGTATAATATAACTACTTTTAAATAGTTTTAAAAATAATATTCCAAAATAAATCTTCCAAAGAAAGCTTTTAAAAATGAATCTTCTTAAAGAAGAGTCTTCTAAAGGAAGATTTGTGAATACCGTGAAAAATAGGAATTTATAAAATTACTACACTTTAATAAAAGACTTACTTGAAAATTTTCTGCACTCCTTTTGGCTTTCAAACTCTCAAAATAACCTTACTATTCTCAGAGAAAACTTATAAAATTCTTATAGAAAAATTTTATGTTTTAGGTGTGATTTTTCTATTCAGCTGAACAAGCTATTTATAGGAGAAAATAAGTTACTATGCGTGGTAGGTGAACAGAAAAAAATTCAGCAGAGGCTGTTGCGCAGCCTCCACCAACTCTTCAGCAAATTCTCACATTTCTCACATTTCATGTGGGCCCCACAATGGGTCCCACATGTTTCTTACTATTCACGTACTATTCACGTCACTATTCACGTCACTATTCACGTTACTATTCACGTTACTATTTCAAATAGTAAATTTAATTATTTTTTTTTTTTTTTTTATTTATTTATTCTTCCTGTGAGTCTAACATATAAAATAATGTTACCATAATAATGTAAGAAACACGTTACATATTTTTATTAATTTAATAATATAAATTACAATATATTTGCTACTGTGACAATTATTAGATTCAATAATTTTAAACTACAGTGCACCAACAATTATTGACTCGATGATATGAAATACAGTGTAATGACAATTATTGAATCAATAATGCAAAATACTGTGTAGCAATAATAATTGAATTGATAATATAAAATATTATGCAGTGACAATTATTGATGAAATGATGCGTAACAGTTACGGTGTCAATAATATGAGACACTGTGCAATACCGTGTGCTACTGTAGAATACCGTGTGCCACAATAAAATACCATAAATTACCGTATGCTACTATTCTTTTATCACCGGTATTTTAACAGTTAACACCGTTGACTATTTTTATTTAAAAAGGTTACTTCTGTCGTTTTCTATATCCGACAATTATTCCGTTGTGGGCTCCACCAATAATTAGTTATTTTGGCACCGTCGTACGGCCCGAATATTCTCCAACAAAACGAATATTCCCCGACAAAAAGAATATTGTCCGACAAAATAAAATTTACACATAACATCCTTAACTTTCAATTTTGTCAATTTAACCATTTACTGTTTTAGGAAAAATATATAGGAAGAAAAATTAAATTTTGTATTTCATAAATTCGGGGTCTTACATGATATTTCTTACTGGGCTATTTGAGCTCACCCTTTCTTTTCGTTCCATTGTTTTTCAACAGGAGATGAGAACGTAACGGGGTCTAGCCGGGGAATGGAGTGAGAGTGCGGGGATAGCTGTCGTAGTCTTCACGTGTTGTAAAATAGTGTGGCAATAATAGTGAAGACTTAGTTGTGTATTATTATACACTGTATTGTTGTACGTTGTGTTTTGTTGTAATAATTTTGTTGTAGTCTTTTGACGACTCAAGTTTGGGCTGTGTGAGCTCAGATTTGGGGGCGTCACAGTTGGTATCAGAGCTTAGGGATATGGTCTTTAATGGAGATCTGAACTAGGAGGGGAGAGACGAATATAATCAGTCACTAGTGTGTCCCACCTAAATTAGATTTTATTATCTAATGAGTTGATTTGAATATAGGGACATGAAGTGATGAGTCAGTTTATTTGAACTAACATCTATTTTGTGACCAAAGTTAAGTATGACATCTGGAAATCAGGAGGTTAACCACGGAGTACCCGAAGTGAATGTAGAGGCCACAAACAATTCTTCTACAAACTCAGAGTTGAATAATTTGCCTAAAGCAAAAATTATTTGTATCCGATCTAAAGAAGAAGAAGGTGAAAGTTCTACCGTCGTTCTTCCAAATTCGTTCTTTAAAGGATATCCGGAACTTGCGGAAATTGTTGCCTTTAATTTGCTCGACAGTTGGAAACATATCATCACCTGGTTATGCTCGATAACAAAGGATCAGAATATATGGACGTTTCATATAAGTCTTTGGGATTTATGGTGTTCGAGCTATGATTTTCAAGATTATTTAAAAATGATGTATCTATACTTTTGGGCGTTACAATTTAGAGGAATTCAGGTTAAGTTAGTCACTATCGTGGAAACTGTAGTCTATCGAAAATACTATTTTAATGGAAATCATTGGTACGCTACTACTGATGAAGTTGAAGAATCTGAGAAACAGTTCGTTAGAGAACTATTTCGTGGTATCCCCATGGTTGAAATACGTGAAGATCCGGATGAAGTATATGGGACTCGATTTGATGATGACAGCCTTGATGATCAAGAAATCGAATGAGGTGATGACCGGTAAGCTATTCATCAATTCTCGAGAAGTCTATGCCATGTTAGATATTGGCTCTATCCACTCTTTTATCTCACCTATGTGACGCCCCCAAATCTGGGCCCACACAGCCCAAACTTGAGTCGTCAAAATACTACAACAAAATTATTACAACAAAGCACAACGTACAACAATACAGTGTATAATAATACACAACTAAGTCTTCACTATTATTGCCACACTATTTTACAAAACGTGAAGACTATGATAGCTATTCCTCGGACCCTCACTCCATTCCCCGGCTAGACCCTGTTATGTTTTCATCTCCTGTTGAAAAACAATGGAACAAAAGAAAGGGTGAACTCAAATAGCCCAGTAAAGAATATCATGACTAAGATAATGACGAATAAATTATCATTAGTCTTCAACAGTTGAGTTCTTGATAGAATACAATAGACTACAAGGTTTATATCAAAAACTGCAGTTAAATTCTTAAACAACGTTCAGATCAATAATAGCAGCGGAATGAGTAATCTATTAGAAGAATAATGCAGACTATAATGTCCACTCGGTTCTCTTTTTAGGAAAAACATCATCAACTTTTATCATCTGAAATATCATTAGTCAAGATAATACAAATTCAAAGTTCCTGATCATAATCATGCAGATCAACAGTTTATCTTTGCACTACGGGCCAAAGACATTCAATATAACACCAACGGTCATGATTATACCAGATTCAGCCTTTGGTCATAATCATACCAAACAACAGTTCATCTTTGCACTACGGGCCAAAGAGAACATTCACCACGTGCCATAAAAGACACCGAACAGATGTATCGCCTTTAACCTATTATATCGCCTTTAACCTATCATCTGTTCAACAAATATATCACATATGTGCCCCCGGCCACAGATATTCACAACAGCTTGATTTTTGGATGATTAGAATGATATAAATGATGAACAGAAGAAATAGGATAACAATAAGTATCGGAAGTTTACTTTGTACAGATTCAAATAATGTCCAAATTGTCAACATGATGTGGAGTGAAATTTAAAAATGATATTCAAGATCCACAGTTCAGAATAACGGTTACAATTCAATAGAAAGGTTCACGTAAATAGGAAGGTTCAGTTGAAATAATGAAGTTCAACTATTATGGAACATATAATATTTTCAGGAATTATAGAAGCAATAGTTCCATAATAAATTTCGATTTAGGAGTATGAAAGAAAATAATATCCCTTACCGTAGCAGGTTTGATTAACAAAAGGTGAATGAAATTAATACAAAGGGTTATTCACCAACAGGCGACAATCCGCTCCGTAAGGTTATTCCCACAATTTAATAGAATTTGAGTACAAAGAGTTATTCACCAAACAGGCGGCAATCCGCTCCGTAAGGTTATTCCCACAATTTAATAGAATTTGAGTACAAAGAGTTATTCACCAAACAGACGGCAATCCGCTCCGTAAGGTTATTCTCAGAGATTAATAATGAATGAATACGAAAGGTTATTCACCAACAGGCGGCAATCCGCTCCGTAAGGTTATTCCCACAATTTAATACATGGAAATAAAAGGCACGTCTTATGAGTAAGGAAGAAACAATATTATTATCGAGAATCAAATAATGATAATCCCTTACCATAGTATGTTTGAATAATGGAAGATGAAAAAGATGGTATCCCTTACCGTAACACGTGACTGGATATTGATTTAAATGAGGTTGATTAACTTGAACAGTACACGTATACTTATAGATCTTCACAAATACTCAAGATGACTTAAGCACACTTAGAGAGAACTTTCACAAGAAGTATTTAGAGAGAGAAAGAAAGAACAAGTAAGGAAGTTTATGAAAAATTCTTAAGTTAAGGCTTCTATTTATAGCCAAAAATCTTATCATTCATTTAATCTAAACCATTCATTTAAAGATCATCTTTTAATCTACACCATCCATTTCAAATATTATATTATCTTTAATCTACACCATTCATTTCATATCACCTAATAATCACCTAACTTTATATTATAAACAAATCAATTTAATTATTCAACAATAATTCACACTTTAATCTACACCATTCATTTCATATCACCTAATAATCACCTAACTTTATATTATAAACAAATCAATTCAATTATTCAACAATAATTCACACTTTAATCTACACCATTCATTTCATATCACCTAATAATCACCTAACTTTATATTATAAACAAATAACTTTATCAATTCAATTATTATGACTAATTGTTATAAATACAGTATAGTTAGCTCTTAGATATCAAGTCAATAAATTAATGAAATACAACTGTTTAAATAACATCATAATAGAGATAACAATAATGTAAAATAAAGCATACGTTACTGTGTAATGACAATTATTGATTCAATAATGTGAATTACTGTGCATATGTTACTGTGACAATTATTAGGTTCAATAATTTTAAAAACAGTGCAACAACAATTATTGACTCAATGATATAAAATACAGTGTAATGACAATTATTAAATCAATAATGCAAAATACTGTGTAACAACAATTATTGAATTGATAATATAAAATATTATGCAGTGACAATTATCGATGAAATGATGCGTAACAGTTACGGTGTCAATTATCAGACCAAAAATATGAGACACTATGCAATACCGTGTGTTACTGTAGAGTACCGAGTGCTACAGAAAATACCAATAACTACCGTATGCTACTATTCTTTTATCACTGGTATTTTAACAGCTCCGTTGACTATTTTTATTTAAAAAGGTTATTTCTGTCGTTTTCTATATCCGACAAATATTCCGTTGTGGGGTCCACCAATAATTTGTTATTTCGGCGCCGTCGGACCAAACGAATATTCCCCGACCAAACGAATATTCCCCGACAAAGCGAATATTGTCCGACAAAATAAAATTTGCACATAACATCCTTAACTTTTAACTTTATCGATTTAACCACTTACTGTTTAAAAAAATATCTATATGAAGAAAAATTAAATTTTGTATTTCATAAAATTCGGGGTCTTACAACCTATATGTACTCAACGTTTAAATTTGCCTATTGAAAACTTAAATCTTGTCTTATCAGTTGAAATCTCATTGGGAGAAATACCTATTACATTTACTATCTATAAATCTTGCCTAGTTTAAATCAACAACCTCACATTACCTGTTGACCTTATTTCTTTGGAGATGCATGAATTTGATGTGATTTTAGGAATTGATTGGTTGACTACCCATCATGCTAAAATTGATTATTTTCATAAGATTATAAGTTTTCATATTCCTAATCAACCTGTCATGCAAATTCAAGCAACTAAACCATTGAAATCTATAACTATTATTTCTAGCCATAAAGTCATTCGTTTATTGAAAAACGGATGTCAAGCCTTTTTAGCCCATGTCATTGATTTGAACAAAAACACGTCAAACTTGAATGATATTCCTATTGTTAATGAGTTCCTGACGTTTTTCCTGAGGAACTTCCTGGCTTATCCCCAAACCGAGAAATTGAATTCTGTATCAATCTTGAACCCGATACTAAACCCTTTTCCAAAGCTCAATACCAAATGGCTCCCATAGAACGCCAAGAGATGAAAGTTTGATTATTAGATATCGGTATCATTCGAGCGAGGAATGCGAGAAGAGTTTTCAAGAACTCAAGAGGAGACTTGTTTCAGCTCCTGTTCTGACCATTCTATCAGGATCGGGAGAATTTGTCATATATAGTGATGCTTCAGGCAAAGGTCTAGGCTGTGTCCTTATGCAACATGGAAAGGTTATAGCCTATGCCTCTCGACAACTCAAAGATTATGAGAAAAATTACCCTACTCATGATCTAGAGTTGGCAGCAGTCGTTTTAGCGTTGAAGATCTGGAGACACTACTTGTACGGAGAGAAAGTGGATATCTATACGGATCATAAAAGTCTCAAGTATTTCTTCACCCAGAAGGAACTCAACATGCGACAACGACGTTGGCTTGAGCTGTTGAAGGATTACGACCACACAATCCAGTATCACCCGGGAAAGGCGAACGTTGTAGCTGACGCTTTGAGCAGAAGATCTTATGCGAGTACAAGTGCACTGCTGACAACACAAAAGTGTATTTTGTACGACTTGCAAAAGATGGAGATAGAGCTAAAGACACCAGGGACCCACTCGAAGATTGCTCACGTGCGAGTAGAACCAGCTTTAATCGATAAAATTAAAGCTGCTCAAGCTACCGATCCGGAACTGATGAACATGATGAAGAAAGTACAAGAAGGTGCTATCCCCGAAGCAAGAATCGACGAGACAGGAATACTTCGAGTTAACTCTCGACTCTGTGTTCCTAACGATCCTGAATTGAAGCATAAAATCATGACGGAGGCACACAACACGCCGTTTGCAATCCACCCAGGAGGTACCAAGATGTATCGAGATCTTTGACATACATTTTGGTGGAATAATATGAAAAGGGAGATTGCAGAGTTTATCTCAAGGTGCCTAACTTGTCAACGTGTCAAGGCAGAGCATCAAGTACCTAAGGGTCCATTACAACCATTTGAGGTTCCCGAATGGAAGTGGGAACACATCAATATGGATTTCGTGACAGGTCTTCCCAAAGTTTCTCAAGGCTTAGATGCAATTTGGGTCATCGTAGATAGATTGACCAAATCCGCTCATTTCTTGCCTATACGAGAAAACTTTTCACTTGAACGTCTTGCCGGTATGTACATAAATGAGATCGTGAGATTGCATGGCATGCCAGTTTCCATAGTTTCTGATCGAGATCCTAGATTCACTTCACGCTTTTGGATCAGTCTACAAAAAGCTATGGGCACTGAACTACGTTTTAGTTCTGCATACCATCCTTAAACGGACGGACAATCGGAAAGGACGGTCCAGACCCTCGAAGATCTTTTGAGACTTTGCGTACTAGATTTCAAAGGAAGTTGGGATAAATACTTGCCATTGGTGGAATTTTCCTACAACAACAGTTACCAAGCAAGTATAGGTATGGCTCCATTCGAGGCTTTATATGGACGCAAGTGTCGCTCTCCAGTATGTTGGAATGAGGTAGGAGAAGCAAAATTGTTGGGACCCGAGTTGGTACGCTTGACGACCGGAAAGATCCAAATGATCCGACAACGAATACAGACAGCACAAGAACGACAAAAGAGTTATGCCGATCTTCATCGGAGAGATGAGAGATTCAACGTCGGAGATCATGTATTCTTACGTGTTTCTCCATGGAAAGGGGTTACGAGATTCGGAAAGAGAGGAAAGCTCAACCCTCAATTTATTGGCCCATTTGAAATCCTCGATCGAGTAGGAACCGTAGCCTACAGACTAGCTTTACCACCAAGTATGTCTCGCATCCATAATGTTTTTCACATATCTACGTTACGTAAATATGTGAAAGACCCAAACCATGTCATTGAGTTAGAAGCAGACGTTATAGCAGAAGATTTAACGTATGAGGAGGTACCTGTTAAGATCCTAGATAAGAAGGAGCAGATTCTACGCTCAAAGGTTATACCTCAAGTTAAGATTTTATGGAGGAACCAAGATATTGAGGAAATGACCTGGGAGCTAGAATCCGAGATGAAATCTAAATATCCTTACCTCTTCGAAATGCCAGGTACGTCAATTTCGGGGACGAAATTTCATAAGGAGGGGAGGTTGTAAGACCCCGAATTTTATGAAATATAAAATTTAATTTTTCTTCATATATTTTTTTCATGAAACAGTAAGTGGTTAAACTGACGAATTTGAAAGTTAAGGATGTTATGTGCAAATTTTATTTTGTCGGACAATATTCGTTTTGTCGGGGAATATTCGTTTGGTCGGGGAATATTCGTGCCGTACGACGGCGCCGAAATAACAAATTATTTGTGGACCCCACAACGGAATAATTGTCGGATATAGAAAACGACAGAAGTAACCTTTTTAAATAAAAATAGTCAACGGTGTTAACTGTTAAAATACCGGTGATAAAAGAATAGTAGCATACGGTAAATTATGGTATTTTCTATAGCACACGGTACTCTACTGTAGCACACGGTATTGCACAGTGTCTCATATTATTGACACCATAACTGTTACGCATCATTTCATCGATAATTGTCACTGCATAATATTTTATATTATCAATTCAATTATTGTTGTTACACAGTATTTTGCATTATTGATTCAATAATTGTCATTACACTATATTTCATATCATTGACTCAATAATTGTTGCTGCACTGTTTTTAAAATTATTGAATCTAATAATTGTCACAGTAGCAAATATACTGTAATTTATATTATTAAATTAATAATAATCTGTAACGTGTTTATTACATTATTGTTGAATTATTGTTGTAGCATTATTTTATATGTTGGACCCACAGGAAGAAAAAAAAATTATTAATTTTACTATTTGAAATAGTAACGTGAATAGTAACATGTGGGCCCCTGTAGGACCCACTTGAAAAAATTTTGCACAAAAATGTGCAGGAAGGAAAAGCAGCCAGCGGCTGCGTGCTGAAAATGTTCAGCACTGGCGTGCAGCACGCCAGTGCTCACCTACCACGCATAGTGAAAATTTTCTCCTATAAATAGCTTGCTCAACTGAATAGAAAAATCACACCTAAAACATAAAATTTTTCTATAAGAATTTTATGAGTTTTCTCTGAGAATAGTAAGGCTATTTTGAGAGTTTGAAAGCCAAAAGGAGTGCAGAAAATTTTCAAGTAAGTCTTTTATTAAAGAGTAGTAATTTTATAAATTCCTATTTTTCACGGTATTCACAAATCTTCCTTTAGAAGACTCTTCTTTAAGAAGATTCATTTTTAAAAGTTTTCTTTGGAAGATTTATTTTGGAATATTATTTTAAAACTATTTAAAAGTAGTTATATTACACTACAAAAATTATGTTAAATATATATAATTTTGATAATTCATATTATACGAGTTATCATACACTTTGAAATTTATATGTGGTAATTACTAATTTTATTATAAAAATATAGGTTGATCAACCTCATTTAAATCAATATCCAGTCACGTGTTAAGGTAAGGAATTTCATTTTCTTTCATACTCTTAAACTTACTACGGTAAGGAATATCATTATTTTCACACTCTTAAATTTATTGCGGTAAGGAATATCATTCTTTTCACACTCTTAAATTTATTACGGTAAGGGGTATCACTCTTTTCATCATCATAAATGGATATTATTTTCTTTCTTACTTGAAGGGATTATCATTCTTTGATTCTCGAAAATAATATCGTTTCTTTCTTGTGCCATTTACTTCCATGTATTAAATTGTGGGAATAACCTTACGGCGCGGTTTACCGCCTGTTGGTGAATAACCTTTTGTATTCATTCCTTATTAATCTTTGAGAATAACCTTACGGTGCGGATTATCGCCTGTTTGGTGAATAACTCTTCGTATTCAAATTGATGGGAATAACCTTACGGCGCGGATTATCGCCTGTTTGGTGAATAACTATTCGTATTCAAATTGATGGGAATAACCTTACGGTGCGGATTATCGCCTGTTGGTGAATAACCCTTTTTATTTGTCTCGTGTGGAAATAATTTGTCTACACGAATTATCACATGACACTTTTATTCCATATTCGTAAGTGATATCATTTTCCTTTATACTCATAAGGGATACCATCTTTTTCATCTTCCATTATTCAAACTTACTATGGTAAGGGATATTAATTCCCTTCACCTTTTGTTAATCAAACCTGCTACGGTAAGGGATATTATTTCCTTTCATACACCTAAATCGAAACTTATTATGGAACTATTGCTTCTATAATTCCTGAAAATATTATATGTTCCATAATAGTTGAATTTCATTATTTCAACTGAACCTTCCTATTTTCTAAACATTTCTATTGAACTGTAATCGTTATTCTGAACTGTGGATCTTGAATATCATTTTTAAATTTCACTCCACATCATGTTGGCAATTTGGACATTATTTGAATCTGCACAAAGTAAACTTCCGATACTTATTGTTTATCCTGTTCTTCTGTTCATCATTTGTATCACTGTTATTTGTATTAATCATCAAGAATCAAGCTGTTGTGAATATCTGTGGCCGGGGGCACAGATGTGATTTAATTGTTGAACAGATGATAGGTTAAAGGCGATATACTAGGTTAAAGGCGATACATCTGTTCGGTGTCTTTTATGGCACGTGGTGAATGTTCTCTTTGGCCCGTAGTGCAAAGATGAACTGTTGGTTGGTATGATTATGACCAAAGGCTGAATCTGGTATAATCATGACCGTTGGTGCTTTATTGAATATCTTTGGCCCGTAGTGCAAAGATGAACTGTTGGTTGGTATGATTATGACCAAAGGCTGAATCTGGTATAATCATGACCGTTGGTGCTTTATTGAATATCTTTGGCCCGTAGTGCAAAGATGAACTGTTGATTTGCATGATTATGAGCAGGAACTGTGAATTTTTATTATCATGACTAATGGTATTTCAGATGATAAAAGTTGATGATGTTTTTACTAAAAAGAGAAGCGAGTGAACATTATGGTTTGCATTATTCTTCTAATAGATTGCTCATTCCGCTGCTATTATTGATCTGAACGTTGTTTAAGAATTTAACTACAGCTTTTGATATAAACCTTATAGTCTATTGTATTCTATCAAGAACTCAACCGTTGAAGGCTAATGATAATTTATTCGTCATTATCTTAGTCATGATATTTCTTACTGGGCTATTTGAGCTCACCCTTTCTTTTCGTTCCATTGTTTTTCAACAGGAGATGAGAACGTAACGGGGTCTAGCCGGGGAATGGAGTGAGAGTGCGGGGATAGCTGTCGTAGTCTTCACGTGTTGTAAAATAGTATGGCAATAATAGTGAAGACTTAGTTGTGTATTATTATACACTGTATTGTTGTACGTTGTGCTTTGTTGTAATAATTTTGTTGTAGTCTTTTGACGACTCAAGTTTGGGCTGTGTGAGCTCAGATTTGGGGGCGTCACAAACATGCTTGAGATTGAACTATTTACTTTAATTTAATACTACTTTGCACTATTTAATCATTTGATGAGAGATTATTAATCCCTTAATATTAGACTAGTAGTTTCATAAAGTCATTTAATAGCTTAAAATGAGGTGGACTATTAATTTCACATTTTTTATGGGATTATATAATCTCACATAAATAGCCTAGAAATGATAAAAAGAAATAATTCATAGGATTATTTAAAAAATTATTAATCCCTCATCATGGGATAAAATAATCTAAAATAGTGTTAAATTAATATAAATAGTTAAATCTCAATTATGAGTATTGTAAACAAATATAGCCTTAATTTTTGGCAGGCCAGATAATATGATGGACGGACTTAATAGAAGTGCATTTGTGCTCTAAGCAAACATATTTGAATTGATGGGTGCCTCAATTTTTTATTTTCTACCTACTCTTTTGTTGCAATTACTTGAAAAAATAATGTGATATTGTTTGGTTCCTAGCTCCCAAGACAAGGAATATTCAAACCAAAACACACACACACATTAGAATCAATTTAATAGTGCAGCAGGCCATGCTAGGTGCGACAATGGTCCACACTCGGCCGGCTCATTTCAAGCAAAACATGGAATATGTTTTCTGATGTACAACATCAGCTTCAACCTTGTACATGCTGACCAGAATCTTCATGTTAAACTGTTTCCCAAAAATATTGTTCCATTTCATAAAAACAGCCCTTTTTATAAAATTTATTAATGTTAAATCACTTTTGTTCTACTGAAATTGACCATAATTTACATATTTATCATTGAATTAAAAAAAATTACGATCGTATCACTGAACTAGATATTTGATTACAAAATCTGTTAATTTAAATGGAAGAAGAAGTAAGTGAGAGAGAACATCGCTCCGCGTAATAAATTTAATCATGTGGCATCCAAGTAAGTAAGACCCAACCCTAAGACCTTCATATTAAAAAAAAAAAATACTTCGTCTTCCCCAATTTGAAACCCTATGATGTGATATGGCTAAAATCAAGCTCTGGTTTTTCAATTTGGGTGTAATTTTCTCGATGGGTTTTTCCATTTGGGTGTATTTGAACCACAATAACACTAGTGTATCTTGCAAAGTACAAGGGTTCTTTAAATTGGAATCAACCCATCCCAACAAGACAAATGGTCCTCATCCGCCAGTTAGCAGATTCATGCATGCCGGATCATTGATACAGCTTGAACCATTACATGTGTTTCAGACTTTTTCCCTCCAACGTGAGACACAAGATCTTTGAAACCCAAATTTTTACAAGTTCAGAGCACTGACAGAAGGGTATGACCTTTGAACAGAGATTGGGACTATCCAAGAACTCTG
This sequence comes from Hedera helix, assembly GCA_947179155.2. NCBI lineage: Eukaryota > Viridiplantae > Streptophyta > Magnoliopsida > Apiales > Araliaceae > Hedera > Hedera helix. The sequence goes on along the minus strand of OX359276.1, from coordinate 40,051,778 downwards.
GTAACTTTATTATGTTCAATATCGCAATTTGTTGTACCAATCTTTTAACTGATATGAGCCACCAATATTAACAATTCAGAAGAATTGATAGCTCTAATCTCTGGAAAAGAAATTCCGTGGAAATGCGTCAGTATTATCTTACCTGTATGAGTCAATATCATAAATGGAATAATTGTCCTCAATGGCATCTGTCCTGTTTGCACCAGTACATATACACTAAAAAGTTCTCCTGATCTAAGAATCTTGTTTGATTTCTCCACTAGTTTATAACTGATATAAGTCAAGCACTTCTTTCTGAAAATGGCCTGCATGGTCGCCGTATCCTTTTCTGTTCTCGCCGAAACCATGGGAGTTGCAAGAGAGAGAAACAAAGGAGAGAGAACACTACAAGAAAAACAACTATTTCCGAACAGACATAAATTCCGTCGGAAATAAATTATTAAAGTGTAATACCGACGGAATCTTTCGTAAAAATTGTAACATTAACAAGAAAAATAGGCCTATTTCGATGGAATAAGCCTATTTTCGATGGACTTATTCCCGACGAGATTACCTACAATCAAATTTCTGACCAAAAATTCAGTAGGAAATAAGGTTATTTCCGACAAAAAATATCGTCGGAAATAATTTTTTTTTCTTGTAGTGAAACTAGACTCACAAAAGTCACGCGACGTCGTTTAATCTCATCATTATCCACGTAAGCAGTCACGTCAATATTTTGTTAAAATTTAATATTCTTAGACGGAAAATTCAAATTTTATAAAAAATATTCAGTTCAGTTATGCGATTGTAAAAAATAATAATTCAATGATTCATATGTAAATTGGAATTCAGTTTAGTGGAGCAAAAGTAATTTAACCCCGTTTACTAATATTTAAAATATATTTTTATTTCATATTTATCCCTAAAATTAATAAGTTGTTTTGGTAAATATTAGTATGTGACTAGTTGGTTTTGGTCCATCTGACTGCGGTGTGGTCCCATATATTCTCAAACTTAGTACTCCATTAAAAAAAATAGAGAAAAGGTCCAACGACATTTTTTTGTGTGTGCGAGAATGAAATTGATGTGAAATTAACCATAGATGAGGGAGGTTTGAAATTGGAAGGAGAGGGAGAGATGATTGTTGGAGATGGGAAGCAAAATCATTAAGCATGAGCATGAGAATGAGAGATGCAATTATGTGCCTGCCATAGGAGTCTGGGTGTTGGTGTTTTTGTGGTGCTCTTTTTACTTATAATAACAATCATGCCCCGCATTACCGTAACATTTTCTTTACTAGTAATAATTTACACATGCATAAAACTACTAATATCGTTTCTCAAAAAAAAAAAAAAACTACTATCTATTTATTGGGTAAATAATTAAAATAACGAACCTTCTTATATATATTGAAGACTTGTATGAAATACATTTGTTGTTTGTGTATTCACGCAAAACTTAATTAGGTTGATAACTCGTGCAAAATATGGATTAATATCAATAATACAATACAAAATTATGGGGTGTGCTAATTAGTGTTATAATTTTTTAAGTATAAATAATATAGTATACATGATATTAAAGAGTTTGTATGTATATCAAAATTATTGATTATATTTTTTAATACATACATATATATTATTAGAATAATACAAAAAAAGATGCAACAAAATAGTATAATTATGAACATGACATACATTGTATTAGTAAAGATTATAAACTCGGGACTAGCTGGTTGATCAATTAAAATAACTCGATTAAATTATATCTCGTTGATCAATTAAAATAACTCGATTAAATTATATAAGATCTTTATTTGGTTTATCATATATATTAATAGATTATTTATTTTATGGCTTTGGTGCAGTTTAGTTTTGGGATGGTGCCGTGAGACTATTTTGTGAATTAGCATAAGATAAACCCTATTTGGGTTATTCCAGCTGAAGATAATTTTTAGCTTTATTGGAAACTTTTTAAGTACAAAATAAATTAGGAAAATGACAAGGCAGCAAAAGGTGGCAACTTACAAGGTGCTTTGGCACTTGCTAACTTTTAGGCTTTTAGCACACTCCCATGAGTCATGTCCGCTACGGTGAAATCCAAGCAATCTCATGCGTGGTCCCCACCACCCCCTCCAATCCGTATATTTTGGAGTATCATATGGAGTATAATAATAACAATAATAATAAGCTTGAAATAAGTTAATGATAAAATGTTAATATTAAGAATCTTGGTAAAACTAAAAAAATAAATTATATTACAATCGATCTACTTAATATAATATTTATAACTTGACACGGTAAAAATTTGTCTAAAATAACACGATTGTCGTCGTCATCGTGATAGAGATTTTATTTTATTTTTACTTTTCACCGTCATCATATTAATTTATTATTTTAATTCTTAACGTCAAACTTGTGATTATTGTAAATTTACTTATAGATGAATATTAATTCTGAGGTATATATTTGTAATGACATTTCTAGAAAAAGTGGGTGTATAGTATAGTATAAACAAATATACTTTGTGATCATGTGATGGAAAAATTAAGAAAAGGTAAACGTCCCTAACAAATCTCTACTACCCCACTCACTCCTTGTAATGTATCCCCCGCCATATTCAACGCGGGAATCCGAGGAAGGACGCCAGCTAAAATTACGTCTAATCATGTGCTTATTGTATCCTTTTGTAGATTTTATATATGTTACTAATAAATAGGGGGGAAACTTAATATGTGTTGTACATGCTAAACACGCAATTCAAGAGAATATTCTTTTGAATTGTGTGCATATTTTTCTTGAACTTAGTGCAGATGCAGAATTCAAGAGAATATGCACACAGTTCAAAAGAATATTCTCTTAAATTGTGTACTTAACATGTGCCCTTAGGGCACATGTTAAGAGAACCCATAAATAGGAGATGGAGCTAGATATATGTAGTTGGACTGATTGGGAACTGAGGTTGGGATGTCACAAGAGACTGTTTAATTTGTCAATGGATTGGGTGGGTAGCAGCAGTAATTAAACAATGTCTCTCTATTACTATTACCATCGTCATCATCATCGAACACTCCACTCTTTTCAAATTATATCATTTATATTCAAAATTAATTTGAGACTTTAAAAAAAAAATTGTTTTTTTTTTGTTTTGAAAATAATAAATCTCGCATATTTCTATTTTTATTATAATTTATGAATTCATATTTGCATCGACAAAAATGAAAATATTCATATCAATTTTGAATTTAGAAATGTTTTGAAAGAATTTTTAAAAAGTCAATATTTATCTTATATTTTAAACTTAGAAAGTTTATTCATATTTTAAAAAAATTAATTACCTCTTCCATCCATTCTAATTATTAAGTGAGCTAGCTTGACAATAAATCGGCCGAAACATGTGTCAAAAACTAAAATGATTTATTCCACCTGTGACTGTAATCAATCATTTTATTCCATCTCTCAAGAAATAACTTTTATAAACAAACATAATTTTTTTTATTACATAAGAATTCGTCATTTCATTCTCATTTTCATTCCTAAAACCAAACATAGCATAAAAGCTAAATACTGCATTTTAATTAATATCTAGATAAAGCAAAATAAAATAAAAGAGTGTTTAAAAGCTTTTCTAAATATTGATGGAGTGTTTCTACACTTATTTACAAATTTTACCCATAAAGTTTATCTGCAGCAAAGATAAAGGAGTGTAATCCCACTACATTCATTTTAATAATTAAAAGTGAAATCACATTCTTTTATTTCTTTTGCAGATAAGTTTTATGAGTAAAAATTTATAGATAAGCCTAGAATTTTTCATATTAATTTTGATAGACCAAGTAAACATGCATGCATCATGATATGGTTTCCTTATAGGTAAGCACGTGGCTTGATGCAGCGAAGCGATTGCAAATACCAGATCTTATTACTTAGTCCTATATAAAACTATAAATAAAAGAAAAAAGAAGAAGAGAAGGTTGAGCTTCTGATCTTAATTAGTTAGGAAAAGAGAGATGTGTGTTTTATTCGCATCGGATCCTTCGCCGAAGGGCTTATGAAAACCTTCCACCTTTTCTCTCTCATTCAAAACTGTTGTAAAAAATTAATATCACTTTATATGTCTCGGTCTTGATCGACTTTTAATGAATATTAAAAAAATATATAAAATAATAAAATTATTTATATTTAAATTTTTATCTAATTGTATAATTTATTACATGAATATGTATAAAGAATATAAATATAAAAATTAATACTAAGGATATTATAGGCAAATTATTATAAAAATTAAATTCTTTAATATAAGTAGACATTTATTTTGTGACGATCTAAAATACTAATAAGAACTTTTATTTGGAGAGAAAGAAGTATTAATATAATGGCAAAAAACCCAAAATTAAATAAACATATAAAAAAAGATGGCGAGCAGATATATCATGATTATATTCTTTGACACTCCACTTCTATTAATTTCTTACTCACCCCCCTGGTCCCTCCAACCATCTATATATCTCACTCTGCCGTTTAGACTTTCTTGTTCTTCTACATCTTCTTCTCTATATCTAATTTAATCCCGGCCATATATATCTATATATATATTCTGTCTCCTCATGTACTCTAAGTTTTGCTCATTTTCATTCATGGGAATGTCTAATTCTGGATTTTTCCTTAATGAAAAAGATCACAATTCAATGGAATGCAATTTCATGTCAAGACCCTTGTTACAATTTCAAGAAAATTGTCAACTTTCACGACAAGAAAAAAAGGCAGAAGATAAATGTGAAGTTTTGGTTTCGAATTCATTGGAGATCAAATTGTCGTCTTTAGGAGAGTTTAAGGTCGAGGATTACGATGATGGATGTACGACTCCAACATCTTTGGAGCACAAAATCCCAACGATCTGTCCGCCGCCTCCGAGAAAGCCCAAGTCACTTCCGTCCATGAAGAGAAAAGCTTCGTCGACGTCGTCTCAACGAAGAATTCTTCTTGATTTCTCTACCGAGATTGAGTCGATGTTTCCACCGGCTCTTCTTGCCGATCTTGGCAATAAGGTCAAGAAAGTAAGGACAGCTTAATTAACATAAGATAGCAAACTATGTATGTTATTAGATAAATATTGTTGGTGTTTTAATTGGGAAGCAAATTAATTATTATGTGAATTCATGGAATTTTTAATACTATGTTATTTAATCTATGACAATTAACGTTGTTGTCATTTTCATGATTTAATATCAATTTCTTCTCTATATATTATGTTGAGATAATTCATCTTCTTGCTGTATTTCTTACCGTGAATATGATGGAGTTTTATGATCATAGGATCTATGATCGAGTTTTATGTTAAGAGGTTGCATGTTTTTAGTCAATCGCTAGATCGGATCATAACTAAAGTAAATGTATTTAACGGTAACATTCTTGCCTTTTGCAGAACCTTGATTGTTATGTACCGATCAAGATTGATTGTGAGCGTTTTCTTCTTTAACAAAGAACTATCATGTGCTCCCCCGGTTCAAAATTAGAGACTCAGTTTTCTTTTAATTCGTTTAAGAATTAATAACATATTTTTATTTTAAAATTATAAGGTTAAACATAATTTACATTTCTAATAAATATTAGGTTTATTTGTAAAAATATAATATTTTATATATTATATTTACTGTAAAAATTAAATTCTTTCTACAAAATTGTTATTTTATATATATATATATATATATATATATATATATATATATATATATATATATATATATATATATAATTAATTTTGAAATGATGGAGTTTTAAATGAATGTAGATCTCCTTTTCTTTCTCAAGAAAGTTGCAGAAATGGGTTGCATTGACTTTTTATTTTATCTCATGATGATGCAAGCATATATCTCGATCCTTATTGGTTTTGGGTTTATAAAAAAAAATATTTTAATCCAGATATGAAGGGTCAGGGGGATATTCTCCCTTGACAGTAAAATTTTCAGTGTTCCAAACTTCAAGGTGGTTTTACCTTCCCACTTTTCATTAATTAATTGATTTATTATAGTAGTACATTGAATGACATATAGTTAGTAGCTAGGGTGTTACCTTTTCATGTCACTTTTACCTTCCATCACATGACTCGGGGGAATCAATAATAACATTGAAATATAGAGTCAAGTTCGGGTGAAGCTAACTTATGTAGGTAGCTAGCTTTTGGTGTATACTTTCGGTTTTTTAATTAGATATATTTTTGGAACAAAGATAATAGATTGTAGCATAAAATAGTAATATATTTCTTTATCAAGAACATAATAAAAAATATATATTTATAATTTTAAAACAGAATAAATAATTTATAATATGTGTTGTAAAAATTATGACTGGCTAACCCAGTAAAACTAATTTGAAGGGTATGTACTTGTACAATTTGCGTTAACAAATTAACCATGCCTATATTCTTCGAACTCCTATCTCAAAATGAGAGTTTCATATACTTTAATTTGTCTTTTATTTTTTCGCATATTAAGATTTATCAATTACACACAAAATAAAAATTTTGAACCAAATGAGATTCTCATTTTGGGACAAAATTAATGAAGCAACTACTATGATAATTAAATTCTAGCTAGGGGCCGGCCTATAAGAGCGGTGCAGCAGGCCATACCATGTAATGAGTCCCCCCAAAAGGATAAGCCGGCAAGTCAGCGTTAAGCAGACAGGAATGTCACAGGCATAGCAATCTGGACACATGCCAATATGTTACTACTATGATTACTAAGACAAAAAAATAAAACAGTAGATAGATTCAACTGTTCATTAACCAACTCATTAGTTTCTTGAAATATTTGGCAAGCTATATGTATATATGCATACAAAAGAAAACTTCCAAGGAGTAGAGGACTGTTTGGACTGTATTAATGTATCTCGGAGTGAATAGAATAAGAGTCAAAGCTAGTCTTGTGATAAAAGTTTTGAAACATAACAGGAAAATATACGCTTGTGTTGCCTTTCAGTCCCTGCAAAAGGCTAAACATACATATGTTCCAAAGCATATAGATATAATATTGAGCTTTGGCCCATAAGTGCCATAGAACTTTTTAAAGAAGTATAAAGAGCTGCATTCTTTTGAGTCCAATCTCTAATAGTAGTTCAAACTCTAATAGATTAATTTAGAAGTTAATAAACTTTTGCTCATTGCACATCTTTTTAGTACTTCCACAAGCAAATTTATGAGGGCAAGGACTTCGGATTACTTTTTTGGAGTACTTTCGTTAGTTAAACGAGCCGAGCTTGAACAAATGAAGGGTGATTTTGGATCAGGCTCGGTTGATTTTCAGCCTATGTTTTGCACTCAACGAACCAGTTTTAATCCCATATGTTGCGCTTCAACTATGGTCAGTAGAAACAAAACATTGTGATATATGGATATGCTCTAGTGTTTGGTACAACCATACTACTACTAAACTTATTTCAATAAAATTGTAAATGTTAAATCTGTTAAGATATCTTAGTAACAACTAATAACTACGTTTGCTTGCTTATGGTAGCTGCTCCAGTGAAGCTACTGCATTATTTAATTAATTAGGTAGAGTAATCATTGTATAACAGAGTTCAATAATTAATTTTTTGCGTTACTTGGGTCTGCTTTGTACTTGAAAAGGAATCTTTCATGGAATGGACTTGCAGTCTATGTATCATTCATTTAATACCGATTATATGAAACATTTACTCACATAATTTGCTTAATTGATGATCAGTGGAATTCCTTTTTTATCATGCTAGTTTTTAGTTTTGGAATATGGTGCTTTTGGGAATTCTATGGTTTTTCAATTCATTGAATTCTATATATGCAGATCATAGATGTACTATGACCTCGTAACGGTGAACAAGTACTAAGATGTTTGTCATGCCAAAGATCATTTTCGTAAAGGAAGCATTAGAGTGATATATATGATTAGATTCTCGATTTAATTCTATCCTACAGGTGATTATTTTTCCTCGTCGATCTTCAGAATTACATAAACCAGACTTTGTTGTTCCAATGTCTTAATTTTGCCGGCCAATATCATATTCATATCAATGTTCTGTTCACAATGTGCTACATTTTGTTGGACCATGCCATGTCCATTATCAGACATTGAATTTGTTCCATAAACTATAGTTTTGTATTAACTTCTCCGAAATTGTTCTCTGAAAGCAGATGCGCTTTCCTAGTAGACAGACCAGTCTTGTTGTTAATGATTGACATTCAACCTCTTTTTAATTCCTTAAAATATTGTATCGTGCAGAGTTTAACAAAGTTATTTGAAGTAAAATAGATTTTTTTTTCATACCAGGATAGCTGGTGTTTAAGGTATGAATATAAACCTTAACAAGAAGTGATTTTATCCCAATTAATTCTAGAATTGGCAAAATATTGCTTGGTCCAACAATTAGGCCGCCGCCTAATCCTCAACAGCCTTCTTTTTTCTAGTTTTGTGGAACAACTTGCACGAGATTTTGATCGCATTATTTTGGATGAAGCGAGCCTCATCTGCAGTATGTTTCTGCTTGATTGATCCCACATGACAACGTCTCAACTCAAGTATTCCGGGTATTTGTTGCTTGAATTTTGTGTTTTTACTTCATATATATTTTAAATTCCCAAGGCTTTAGCCAAGACTGGACCAAGTGCGTGCCTATTCCAATTCATTAATCTTCATCTAAACCTGGATCAACTATGGAATACTCTTGATGGTTTATCGAATCTGTAGCATAAGGAGTTTTTGTGTTCCTTTTTAGCGACTTCTTGATGGTTCTGAATAACAATTAAATTGATCGAATATTATGCTTGTTGCTAATTTTTCTGCCAAAATTTGTTAATTTTACAATATTTTTGACATTTTAAGGATTTGTATGGAAGGCTTGATGATCATTTGGAATTTAAACTTGCAATGGTACGGATGAAGTAAATCATTAGAGGAAATCGGAGAATGGGAATTTCACTGATACAATGTACCATAATTCAAGAGAATGATGGTATACCTAACATGTTCAATAATTTGATACTGTCATTTTCAGGCTCATTAAGAGCTGTGGTGAGATGAATTGCCAGCAGAAAAAAGGATATTCCCACTTTATTTGATTATTTGTACGTCGGTGGCAAGAGGTCGGCCATTGAAAGTCCTGACATGCTCATGCAGTGGTTTACTCCTGATGAAATATTTATTTGTTATAAGATGCAAAAACAAAAATGAACTTATTCATTCATAGTGAAGAAATTACGCTGTATGTAACTTTTCCTAACAATCACTCATGTTGGTATTGTAAAAAGGATATAAACCATATCTGTGATATGAGGGATATAACTTCTTTACTTTCTTATGACTTAAGAGCAGTATGAGTCTACCCAGGGGGGCAGAGTCAGGTTGGCAACTCAGAGGGTGCCATGACATAACTTTGGTATAAAAAATATATTAACATGCAAAAAAAAAAATTCGTCATATTTTTTATTAATCCTTGACTCTTTGGTAAAATATAGGCAAAAGAGAAGACAAAATAAACGTTTCATGCTTACATTTTAACTCAATCATATATCAAAATAGAATCTGACGTTCTTTCAAATCTCAAAATTCGTCTATGATTGATTTTATACTAAATTTCGCAGTAATTTTCCTCTCAATATATAAAATCAAAGAGTCAGTGAGAAAATCATTCTCCACCTTAGATCGAAACTTAGTTTTGATAATATTCTTGGACTGAACTGAATTTTGTATGAATCATTATGGTATTAATTATAATATGTAAAGTATATAATTTTAAAGATCTTAAAAATTCAGAGGGTGCCATGGCACCTCCAAGAAGGTACGTGGCTCCGCCCCGAGTCTACCCGGTTAGCTAACTGATAATCATTTTATTGAGGAATAAATTATTTGGCGGAGGCATAATAGTAGAAAGGGTTAACGCAGCGGATCCTTATAAGGATGGTTTATAAAAACAATTTATATTTTATATAACAATAATCGTATAAAATGCAACTTGTTGTTTTTATAGACTGCCTAAGTGGATTGTAATTGTAATCAGGATCTCAATGTGGCTAGCCACAAACTTACATTTCTTGTGTTCGATTCTCAAAACACTGGTTTGTAGGTTATTAAATGTATCTGCAGCATTAGTCCTGCAAACGGAGATTACCCTTGAACCAAACCTATTACAGAATTTTTATTGACAATCATAGTCACAAAAATCTGATGGAGTTACAAGTGCTGTGACTAAATGATTTTTTGAAGACAGGCTCACTATACTATGCTAATTGCAGGTTCGGTTGGTTAAAGGTTGAGCTTGATTGGGACTGAAGGTCCTTTGGAAAGAAAAAGAGGTTAGGTCTAAGCTGCAATCAAGTAGGAGAAGACTTTATTGTTTCCATATTGGTGGTACATATACAATAAAGCAAAAGTTCATTCAGTTTCACCCTTTATCGGATCCCCTTCTTCCCGAATCTCCAACAAAATCCATGAAATCTTTTTTGGACCTATATCCCCCTCTACCTTTTCCTCAAATGCCTACAGTGTCCCATTTATTTTCACCAAATCTCAGTTTTTTAAGTTGGTCATATTCATGTTTGAATTCCCTTGGCACTGTATGTGGTTTCCATATTAGATCTGCTTAGTTGTAGTCCACAAAGTTTTTACGACCAAAAGTCATAAATGGATGGTTGCATAATTGTATTATACTAACAAGTGTGTATAGAAAACTATTTTATGGCATCCTGCATTTTTCTCATTTTTGGGCCCTAACCAGGTGGGTGATCAGATGGTAGTAAAAATTATTATTATGGGCACATAGCAAAAGAACTTCATAAAACATATACTAGTAGATAATACCAAATTTTTATTGCATTATATCTTTTTATGCTAGATCTGATTTAAAATATAAACCAAAATTGAAAATTTAACAACTTTGTCAATTATAAGAGGAAGGCATACCAGTCATTTTGTATAAAGGCATGCCAATATACAACAAGATACAATGACATGTTACGTATAAAATAAACTTTAGGAAATTATGCACCGACATTATTATTCCGTATTGCTAAATAGAGCACTGTGTATAAATACATGCATAATATATTTATACGTCATATTGTAATAAAAATAAACTTTTTAAATTGCAAAATATATCATTTACTTGCTACTTATAAGTATGCAAGAGTCATGCATATACAAATCTTCAACTTCACTGCAGTTTTTTTTTATTAAAAAGAATGGAAAAAATAGGGGACATGTCACTTCTCCCCCTCTTTCTTTATCTGCTGCCTAAGGTCCTATAATGTCTTCATCTAGACTTTTCTTTACTAATTTCAATCATTCTGCTGTCAAACCCCAATTTTCCACGAGTAGTTTGTATCTATGGCTCAACAGGTAGTTCTGAATTTGTCTCGCACTAGCTCTTTCTTAAATTTATATATTTACCCATTTATGTTGTCTTTATAATTATACAGATTCTTTTATAAACCTAAATGTGTATGTTTGTGTTCTTTTCCTTATAATGTGTATACCTTGTTTTCATCATATTGCCCTTAAATGGAGGTTTTATGATATGCCACTTGTTTAATTAATTATTTTTCTGAATGATTTGATTGCAGGAAAAGGGATGGCCTCTGGGTTTGCAGCCATTGAATGTGAGAGTTGGGTTGGTTAATCGACCTGGTTCCTTATCATTCAACACATCAGTCAGTGCTTCCCCTTGTTCCTCCTCAGACTTGGACACAGAGGTCAGTACAATCAATAATTTCCCTCCGTTCCAAAACCAAAAGTTAGAGATACATTTTGAGTTTTTATTTTGAGCAATTTGTGGTTTCTAAAAATTCAGAATTAATATGAAAAATTTAAATTTTGGTGTATAATTGCTACAAAATACATTTATACTAAGTATAAACTTTAGGATTTTACGGATCGACTTCAAAATGTATTTCTAATTCTGAAATTGAGGTAATAGCAGAAAAAGCCTAGATAATGACATTAGTTCTATATATTGCACACCCTTTTCCTTGTTAGGTATTAGTACTGATTAAAACTGCTAAGAAATGGTACTCAACCAAAAAAATTGTTTTGGAAAGTAATAATTAACTAGCTTTATAAGAAGTGAGCACCTCAAATTGTTTTGGAAAGTAATAATTAACTAGCTTTTCTCACTACAGAAGAGGAGGAGGGGGGGGGGGGGGGGGGGGGGGGGGCGGTTTGGGTAGGAGGCACCTGTTAAATTTTATTTTTATCTCAAAATGATAGTCACTCTTTTTTGCAAACCTCAAAGGAAAATTTGTGCAAAACGACCTAAGCGTTTGAAGAGCCACTACAAGAAGTACGTCTCAATTATGACAGTCTTTGCAAGATAGAAGTAGTGTAAAAACAAAGGGACAGATTTATGTAGGAGTTTTTTTGGGTTGAAAATATTGTTATTTGTTTGGAACTTTCTAATGATTAATTTTTCTGGAAAAAAGAAAACTCTAATAATGTTTTCTAACAGTCCACAGGATCTTTCTTTCATGACAAGAGCATTACACTTGGCAGCCTACTAGGTGTTTCAAGCATTGTTGAGCTCTCCAGGAGATCAGTAAGAAAAAGAAGGCCAGAAACCTTTGGAATCAAGAAAAACAACAGGCCCAAATCTTGGTGTTTCTCCCTCTGCCCAAGGCACCACACCGATGCTGAGATAGGCAACCATAATGCTGCATCCCTAGGCCATTTTCTTGCAGTCGAAAGAAGGGCAGCTGATGAACATACAAGGAGCTATGGCCCAATTATTTATGGGCCAGGCGAGCTAGGCCTGGAGCAGCCTGATAGGGAACAAAACTCACTGTTTGTCGATGGACGTATCGCTCCGCCTCAGTTAAGCCCATGGGCTGCTTCAGATGATGAAAGAAGAGAGTTGGATCATGGAAAGGGATGTGGAGTTCCAGTGCTGTTTCCATGCATTTGTTGACATCCAATTCACTTAACTGGTCATGCTCAAAAGTATTGACTAATCATCCAATCCAATGCTGTAAAATTAGTATTGACTTTTTAAAGTTAATATCAAACATTTTCAAATTAAAAATTAATATGAATTTATTTAGTTTACATCAATACAATTATGAATAAGGTAAATTACTTAAAAAGTACTACTAGTCAGTGATGAAGCCAAAACTTTTTGTCAGTGGGGTCAATTATATGAGTATCAAATAATAAATCAAAGTTGATAATTATAGTAACAAAAAATCATTCAAATATATAACCAAAAAAATACAATATATGTCATTGTTATACCCTTCAGACTTATTCATAAAAAATAACTAGTGCAATATAATAATTACATGCAATTGTCCTCCACGTGTTCTCATTCGTTGAAATCGTTGCATAATACTTTCTCACTATCAATGCAATCAACATTCCCTTTCAATTCACATAGCGTAACATGAACTATACCAACAAAACGTTCGACAACAAATCCCTTTCTATCCACATAGCATAAACTACGGTCATGGTCATCTATTCTTTGACTGAAATATCACAAGACTCATCAACTAATATTGCAAATACATCATCTACAATATCACAAGTGATAGTAATGGTAGTTTCTATTGCAACACTATTTATAATATCTTCTTGACTATCACTCGACACCAATTTCAAATTTTTTGGAGCATTTTGCAACACAACATTGTTGATACTTTCATTGTGATCTGCAAGAAATTGTAGAAGCTACAAAAAAATTCCTCTATTACTTGAATTTTCATTTTCATCATTACCACGAAAGGATAACCCTTGTCGCAAAAGATATCTTATGCAATAGAGTGATGCATTTAAGTGAATTCGATAGTCAAGTCTTGCTTGTTCAGATTGTTTAATAAAAATATTTTGAAAGTTTTGTTTTGGTTTCTTCAAATCTTGACATTTACTTTAAGCTTGGTTATGAGCACTATTAGGCCCTCCAACATGAATATCAAATCTTTCTTTCTTGTTCTATGTTGTGAAGCCATTGTGATGAAAGAATCTCCACCCGCTTGTTTTCCAGTAAGAAAAACGCCACATCATTAGATATGTTATACTCCAACCAATTTTCATATTGTTTAAACCAAGAAGGATTAAATCTACAAAAGTATCTCCCAATTTGTGTCTGTGGGAGGTTGACAATGACCCTTTAGCATGTATGCTCTTCTTACTCTATCTTGAATATTATGATGATACTTTGATATTTTCTTTAGCAACCCGGGGTCAGATTTGAAATTTCCTAAATTTACTTTATCATCATATTTTTTCTAATTTTTATTATAACATGATTCGTCAAATGCAAAAGCTTTTTTGAACACAAATTTGTCCATTGGTACTTATCTTTTTGGTTGGTTAAAGATATTTTGAACCTAATTATTAATTAAGTTCAAAGTATGCACAGGAAAAACACACAAATCACAACCAAAAACAAATTTATTACCTCCGTTCAAAAATGTAAAAACCCTAAGATATAGAAGTAGGCCAATAAATTAAACACAAACATCATAATTCTTAACTAGATTATCTAAGCAACTTAGCAAAAAAATGAAAGCTTATAATGGGTATAATTTCATAACTCATAAGTTAACTGCTAACCTGATTTTGTGTTATTGACTCATTGTTTCTTAAGCATTTGCCTTGAAACTAATTGAGTTGAGCCCTAATATTTCTTTAAAATTTAACACACTAATTGAGACTAAAATTAGAACCCTAAAAATTGATAAAACATAAATTTAAGTCAAATTAGTGCCAATAGAATTTAAACTCACCAAAAATTGAATAGTCTATGCCATGAAGAAGTGAAGAAATTTAAGAAATTAACTTACCTTTTCTTATATTCATACTTTCATTGATAAATTGATGAGATTAATTGACAAATACATTTGATTTTTAAGATGGAAGTTATAACGATGAAAAAAATTGTGTTGCCGAGTCTCGAATGAATCGCGATAGTTGAGTGATAAAGTCGGAGAGAAGAAACGAGATGATTGAACATAAGAGTTTGATTTGAGAATTGGGAGTATAATACTGACTTAAGTGTTAAGCAACTAAGAGAGAGTTCTCATGTTTTAAATTGACCCTTATAAGTTATAAAATTTCAAATTTTAGTGGGGTCAAATTTATGTATTACACCAAAAAAAAAATCTAATATATCATATATAGTAAAAAAAAAAATTAAAAAAATCAGTGAAGTCAATTGACTTCACACTCGAACATGTAGTTTCTTTAGTGTTACTAGTTATAAAATTTATTTTTTTTAAAATTTAAATGAATCATGTTAATTTTAAATTTAAAAATATCTCAAATTAACTTTTAAAAAGTCAAAATTAATTTTATATTTCAGAACACATAGAGTAATACAAAGGTAATCTTAAATTATCAATATCATGTTATTTTATAATTATAAAATAAAAATATATCTGTAATTTTAATTTTAGTACCAATAAAAGAAAATCTAATTCTGAGGTATTGAATATCATTTTAGTTTCACAAAACCCAAAAGAAAAGGTCAACCAATCTTTACTAACAAGCGTTACCCATCAAATAAATATCTTAATTGGGACAGCCGACAAGGGCACAAGTGCAAGTGAATTGCGTGCGGATGTCATACCAGTGGAGCAAAACGTTCATTTTCAGCGACTTGTATTATATTGGAAAAGACGGTCCCTAAACTGGTGCCTTGTAGATTTATCAAAAATCACTTGCTAACAAAAAGGACTATTTAATTTGGGCCCCACATAAGCTAGGTGGCCATTACGTTTCACAGATTTTCATATATTCATGGGCCACACAACCTTCGGATGAAGATATCAAAGCCCACGTAGCAATATCCACATAAGCTAAGTGGCCGTTACGTTTCACAGTTTTTCATATATTCATCGGCCACACAACCTTCGGATGGAAGATATTAAAGGCCACGTAGCAATATCATATTTTGGATCAATATTTTTTGGGTCCCACTAAAGGGGACCCTTTCGCAGGTTTTCTCCACACATAATTGCAAAGCAGAGAATAATAAAAGTCACAATTATTGAAGCAGCAGAGACGTGATATTGTGGTAACATGACAACCAGCACCAAAATAGGCTTTCATTTTTTTTTCTTCTTACAAATTAATTCCACTAGATGAAATCATAAAACAATTATACAGCTTACACAAAGTAAGAGACATGAGTTGGGGTCCAATTTCCACACAACTTGGTGTTTGTATAACAATCTTTTGCTAAATAGTTGGATTTTTCTATTCAGGCTAACTAACAGGACCTTGAGATTACAACAATGTATTCACACCATAATACTCACCAACCCAAACCCTGCAAATTCACTTACTTTGATTAATTCCCAAATCTACAAAGCAGATGGAGAATGGAGATTTGTCTATACATGCCCATTTGTGTCGGGAAACCAGAGCGACCGGCCAATGGAATTCTTTATGCCAGAAAGTTTAGCAGCTTGTCAAGGCTTATCGAGCCATTCATTTTCAGCGGCAACTCTTCCTGAGCCACGGGCGCCCATTCTGCCAAATGAGCCTACAGCAGATGAGCTCTTGAAGCTGCTGCTGCCCTCACTGTAGTTACGGAACCTCCTGGATTTTCTGGGATTCGAGGAAGTAAGGTCCTTGGGGTTGGGATCGGTATCCTTGTCGACTTTAACCTTAGCAACTACCAATTGGGCAATACTGCTTCGGCAAAATGGGCATACTGGAGCAGTGAGGCAAGCAGTTGTTGGGTTGGGCTTGTTATGGCAGCACAAGGCTAGCGTGCATTGCGCGCACATTTGGTGGCCACAGTCTTGAACTTCAATTGTGCAGACTTGATCAAAGCATATGCAACATAGCTCGGCATCACTGGTCTGCATTAGAGTATTTTCACAATGAATACCACATAACTTTTACTACTTTTTAATTTTACATCAATCAACAAGTTTGCAACTTTGCATGATATCAAAAATGTGTGGCTGTAGAAGAGTATTCTTTAGGTTTATGTTTTCATGTTAGTTATTATTTCTTTCGAGGACTAGAATGGAAAGAGCAGGTCAGCAGACAAGGACCATATCAGTTAATCACAAAGAATGACCTTGAGTAGATTATATAAGGTGATTCCACAGAAGTTGGTAAGCAATTCCAATTAGCTACAGCCTACAAAGTTCCAAAATGTCATTTGATTTTAGTCAGTGATATAGATATTAAATTTAAACCTCATCTTATATTTTAGTTTATGACCAGAACTAAAATTGAAGCCAAACTAAAGACCTTTCAAAAAGCAGATGAAGAACTAATTTGTCATTAGTAAACTAATCTATTTAAGTTCAAACATTCACATCTCTAGTGGGGACTAATAACATATGAAACAAAGACAACAACTTAACTAAGTATTCTAGAAGACAATTCATCAAACAATTTTCTATGTCAACCATTGGTAATTGCCAACCTCAAGAAATGGAAAAGATCTGAGTTTGAATATAACAATCAGCTTGGATCATAGTTTAGGATTTTAAAGATACAAGTTAAAACAAGGTGGAATTTTACGTATCAAATTTGGCACTTCCCTTTGCCTTTGAAATTTCATATAAGAAGTTACATTCCAACAAAGATTTTCCAGCAGAAATGAAAATAATAAAAACTGAACTTTGGTGAGTATGTTATTTTTGTTTACTGAAATAATGAGGAAAATAAAATAATTTGGGAGGAAAAATTCTAATCCTTTGCTATAAAAGAAAGCCTAAAGAGGGCAGTAAATTTACCTCTGAGATATTATCATCAATTCTAGTATCAGAATGAGATGGAGATGGCACATAATATGCTGTGCCCTTTAAGATGCTTTTTTCCCTCTCCCTATTAGCCTCCATTAAAGCCTGTTCCAATAGAACTTTTGCCTCCTGATTAAGCTCACTAATAAACTTCAGAGGTGATGGCCAGACCATAGGCTCAGCAGATGAAGGATTCAGCAAAGCAGCACATGCCCCGTGCTTATGCTTTAGAGCAACCGTATATGGTATTCTCCTGCCAAAAAAGAAAGAAAGAAGAAAGGTTCAATTGCATACAAGGCAAAATCCCTCATATTAACACATGCACAAAAAATGAAAGGGAAAGCTACATGGTTTTCACATTCACTCTAGCTTAGCATCCAATAAAGGAATAAAAGATTATTTCTGCGCTAACAAGATTTCCACCAATCTGATGGCTGACATCATACAGATATTCAATCAGAAGGAAGAGACATCAAACATTAATTTCAAGTTCATGCAATCTGACAGACGTGAATCAACACAACAAAACAGCTTCCCTGGTGAGACAATTTTATTGAAATGGCCTAATAAACAACTAAACAAGATATTGAGATATAAAGTTGGGAGTTAAAAATCTTTATGATGCAAGTATGGGTTCTTATTTCATGACCAATCAAGATAATTAAACAATTTCCAATCGAGAAAAATTTATAGAAAAATTTAAAAATTAAGAAGATAACGACTTCAATACCCAGATGAATCTCTTTGAAGCCGATCTGCGCCCCAAGCTAAAAGCTCACGAATGCAATCCAAAGAACCCCCTCTTGCAGCTAAATGAAGTGGAGTGCTACCAGGGAAGCTGTAAACAATAATTTCATAATTCAAATACAAACTCTGGGGTTGCAGAAGTGGAATCCAATCAAGAATTTTCACAAGTAATTACCTATATCCACCCGTGGAGGCGCAAACCAGGGCTCCATTGTCTAGCAGTATATGCACACAATCCGGCCGCCTTTGACGTGCTGCTAAATGCAAAGGAGTAGCTCCTTTACCGTCTCTAATATTCACAAAACGAGTAAATCCCCTGGAATCCAATCCAATTCCAAGGAAATATAGATAATAAATTGTCTAAATACATATAGATGGAATTGGAATTGGAATTGGTTAAATCAAGAAGGAAAAATAGAGAAACACACCAAGACATAGCAACATGGGAGGAATGGGCAGCGGAGATAATGGCTTGGAGGGAGTCAGAATGGCCATAGTATGCAGCATAGTGCAAGCAGGTTCTCCCATTAAGTGAATCAAATTTCAAAATCTGATCCAAAAAGAAAAACTTCAAAAATTAAATTAAATAAATAGCCATCAATTTCACTTCACTCATAAAAGCATATCTATAAAAACGAGGGAAAGAGGGGATTTGACATACATTTGCTCCAGCTTGGATGAGCATTTCCACACAAGAAATCTTGCCATGCATTGCAGCCAACATTAGCGGAGTCTAAACCATTTCCAATCACCGCACTCAAACAGTCAATAAAAAGTTGAAATATAAAAAGAACCAAGTTGCAAGATAGAAAGATTTGGCATTTCCACTTTGGCGCTTATAATTAAAGCAAAAAAGATTGCAACTTTCCTAAACCTTCCAAACAATTTCTCAAAACAATAAACTGAAACACAAGAAAACAGAAACATCTCACCTGCTTATGACGATTCATCAAATCAGGATTAACAGATCGACCCAACAGCATAGAAACAATCTGAAAAACCCGCACTTCAAAAACAATCAAAACCCGCACTTCAAAAACAATCAAAACCCTCCAAAATCATATAAAAGAATCAATCTTTAAGCGAAATCCAGACAAACCCACCTCGATCTGGCCATTAGCAGCAGCTATATGAAGAGCAGAGTGGCGATCATAGACAGTGGTCTGATGAATAAGAGTTGGGTCTCTCTCCAAGAGAATCTGCACTGTCTCCAAATCCCCAAATTGAACCGCACTGAACAGCCCATCCTCCTCCCTTGTTCTGCAACTCAGCCCCTGACCCATCTCCTTTATCCACCGCAAACTCTCTCTCTATATATATGTGGGTGTGTGTGTGTATATATATAAGGACTTAAAGGTCAGGGGTGTTGTGCCACAGCAGGCAGGCAGTGGTGATTGGTGGCGTTAGATGGCTCTCATTGGTGAAGTTTTACATTTTAGGTAGTATTAGTACTAGTCGTATTTTTAGAGGGAGGGGAGAGATTGTCTTCGAGATTTGAGCTGCCCTAAGAGAAGAAAGGGAGCGGGCAGCTGACCGTGTAAGAACTTACACCCTGTTCCTAATTTTAGGGGCAAAAAAATATTTAAAAAACTTAATATATAATATAAAAAAATTAAAAAATAGTATATATTTTTATATTATTATTGAATTTATAAAAGGAAAAAATTAAATATTAAAAATATTTTATGGATAAAAATATTTTATTATTTATTACAAAACTCAATAACAAAAATATTAAACAAAAAAAATGAATTTCTTATCTATTTTATTTCTTTTTCATCCATTTTAAAACTCTTGTAAGAGAGATCTGAATGAGAGGACAGGCAGGGGGGTCAGATATTTTACGGACAGATATTTCCAAAGGAGACAATAATAAGAGGACTAAATATAATAATGTACCAACCGTCAAGTCGTGAGTCAGTGTTGCTGGTATTGCGTGGCATTTGTATAATCAGCAGTAGGAATAAAAGTGGGAATAAGATAATTTTATTAATTTAATTGTTTTTTTTATAAATTTTAATTTTTTTTAAAAAGTGTAGAGTAATTTATTTTAATTAAATTAAAATAAATTATTATATTCTTTATTATATTTTTTTATTTATTATATTTTTTCAACTCAACCGTAACATAATTTTATCAAATGTCAGAGTTTTCACGTTTTACCCTCATAAAAAATTGATTCGATTTGGGATTTATTTTATGCAGAGATCTCCACCGTTCATTGTTGGGATATCTGACCGTTGGTTGGATTCCTCGCTAACTCTGCCTCTTCGTCCCACGGATATTATTGCCCCAAAAGAATACTCTAACGTAATTAAAAAAATTAAATTAAATTATAAGTTTACTATTTTAAAAATATATTATCAAATTATATAAAAAATGATAAATACACATTTTATTTCTCATACTTCTATCTTAGAACATAAATAATAAAATATAATGTGTGTTTATCAGTTTATTATTATTTTTAATTAAGTCATAAATCTTATAATTTTATTTAATCTCATATATTAATAAACATCGCAAACATAATTTAATAAAAAAATAAATTCATAATACATAACAGACGTTGACATAATATAATTTTTTAAAATTTATCGGTTACGCTTTATACTTGCCATTATTGAAAAGGTTTTGTTGCCCCAAAAGAGTTGCCAAAATGATACGAATGATTTTAATAATATGTATGTTATCACAAGTTTACACAAATACAATAACGAGAACCAAAAATCATACCCTCGAAGCGTGATCTTTTGGTGCGGAAGAACTCGTACGGTTGAAAAACCAAAGCCAAACCCAAACCCAAACAGTCGTCTCCGAACTACAGAATGAGAACGGAGAACAAATTCACGATCCGTGACAAATTTGGGAATTCAGTTGTTATTTTAGGAGAAGTGTGGCTTAATCAATGTCCAGTATATTGATCATTGATGATGGGATAATCTCAGATGAACTGAGGTCGTGAGTTTTATAAGCGTAGTGGTTTAACCCACTCCCTATAAAACCTCCAACCACTCAGTCAACTTAACGTTATAATTATAACGTTAAAGACTGAGTCTCAATAGCCATCTGACTAACAACCAAATGGGTCGGACCCTCCATGGGCGCCCCATTTAAATATCCAAGATCCAACATCTCTCACTCGCCCATGGCGGGGACGACGTAATCATCACAACTGCTAAAAATTAGCTCAAACCAAAATAACATGTATTCATATTTGCCGGATCGTGTGACCGTTGAGTTCACCTGTAATGCGGGAGCTCTACACCAAACCCGTTAGGGCCAACATAAAGGCATCTACCCTTTCAAGAAAACAGTGCGGGAGCTCTCACGTCAAACTCAATTAGTTTACGTAGAGACTACAACCTATAAACTCATAGTACCACAGACACATTTGAATTTCACTGGGTTAAGTATCTCTAATCCCTCAGAGAGCCATACTTAACCGCCTTTGGGCCCAAGTCCATTTCGTATCTCACTTATTACTATATCGCTATCGAAGCGCTATAGTTGTCGACAATAAGTGCAGAACGAGGTGAAATCAAATTATCTTCTCTTTGCCCTAATACTATTCAGATATGAATCAACTGCTTTCCCAGAATCGGTCCTTAGAGTCTCATCAATCTTGACCTTAGGAATCGAAACCAAAGTAGCAACACTAATCCATGTCTTTGTAGTATAGTCAAAGATCACAAAGAGTACTTGATGTAGGAATAAAGATTTTGTCCTACAGGACTCACACGGTGAGGAAACAGGGATCCATTCACTCACCTCCTTTACATGGTCGTTAAGCACATGTAACACTCTCACAACATACTATTCTATAGCCTTGTTGTGCGGACCTTAGTCTAGTCACTCCTAGAGTGTCTAACTCGAACATTTCAAAAAATGCTCGCTTATCAAAGCGCCACATTTGAAATTTCGCGTCCGGTTATCATGTTATGGCAGACAATCTCATTTATATGAGCATATGTCATATGGTCATGCCATACGGATCTTAGTTCAGTCGCTCCACAAGCGCCTAACTCGAATTTCTAGATTGCTCGCTTTCCCAAGCGCCAACTCTGAAACTTCGCATCCGGCTATCAATACAGGTTAATATAGATGGTGGGGCATTCTATATTCAGTTAATCCAAATTAACTTCATCTTGGCTCATGCCAAGGCGACATAATATTTCATATTGCTCGCTATCAAGCGCCAATTGATTGTTATCCAAAACATCAAAATTCGCTACTCAAAGCGCCAATATGAACTGTCTCAACCTTGCTCGCTCTTCAAAGCGCTAAGGGTGATTGCTCGTGTGAGTGAGCCAATCAACCTGTTGACATATATTTAGTGTGTGTGCATATCCAATATGCATAATAACTGTGTGAACCATTAATATTTATCATATGCGCTAAAATCACACAATCATAAGTAGGAACAAATGAATCTCGCATAAATGATAAATATCTCGATACAACAATGAATATCTTTAATACAATCCAAATAATGAGTGATATACAATAAAATAAGAAAGTACATCAAACCCTACGAAGCCCTAACGAACTAACATGCCTACAAAAAGCATCTCTCGGTATCGGTTTCGTCAAGGGATCTGCTACCATAAGGTCAGTGGGCATGTACTCCAATATCACCTCATTATTTGCTATGTTCTCTCTAATGAAGTTCATCCTCAAGTCAATGTGCTTCGTCCTGCCGTGATACTTAGGGTCCTTAGTGTAACCTAGGGCCGCTGTGCTATCACAGTAAACAGTCACAGGATCTGAAGCATCAGGGACGACTCCAAGATCCTCGAAGAATCTCCTCAACCACATGGCTTCCTGAACAGCTGACGTACATGCTACAAACTCCGACTCCATCGTTGAAAGAGCAACGCAAGTCTGTTTCTTGCTACACCAAGTGATGGCACCACCATGTAGCAAGAATGCATATCCTGAGGTCGACTTGCGCATCCCTTGGTTACCTCCCCAACTAGCATCAGAGTAACCAATCAATCGCAGGTCCGGTCCTCCATAGCACAACATGTAGTCCAAAGTACCTTTCAAATATCGCAAGATCCTTTTGATTGCCCTCAAATGAGCAATTCCAGGATTTGATTGATAACGACCGAGATAACCGATTGCATATGCTATATCAGGCCGAGTACACACAACTGCATACATTAGCTTTCCTATAGCACTGGCATACGGGTAGTGGGACATTTTCTTAATTTCCTCGGGAGAACTAGGGCATTGCTCGGGTCCAATGGCATCGCCTTTAGCGATAGGAGTGTCTATGGGTTTGCAGTTGCTCATTTGGAATTGCTCCAGAACCTTCTTAAGGTAAGTCTCTTGAGACAAACCAAGAAGCTTTCTTGAGCGATCTCTATAGATCTTAACTCCAAGAACATAAGCTGTTTCTCCCATGTCCTTCATCTCAAAGTTAGAGGACAACCACCCTTTGGTGGTAACAATCATCTCCTTATCGTTCCCAGCTAGTAGGATGTCGTCGACATACATCGATAGGATAAGGAATTTATCTTTGGATCGTTTAATATACACACAATGGTCTTCCTCGATCATCGTAAACCCATCACTAATGACGGCTCGATGGAATCTCAGATACCATTGCCTAGATGCCTGTTTCAAACCATAGATAGAACGTTTGAGCTTGCAGACTTTGCGCTCTTGTCCTTCTATGATGAAACCCTCAGGTTGATCCATGTATATCTCCTCAACTAAATCTCCATTGAGAAAAGCTGTCTTAACGTCCATTTGATATAACTCCAGATCCAAATGTGCGACAATTGCTAAGATGAGGCGAATTGAGGCAAACCTCACAACCGGTGAGAAGGTTTCCTCGTAATCAATTCCCTCTTGCTGGGTGTAGCCCTTGGCTACAAGACGAGCTTTGTACCGATCGATGGAACCATCCGCCTTGCGTTTGACTTTAAGAATCCATTTGTTCCCAATAGCCTTTCGGCCCGGTGGAAGGTCAACCAAGTCCCAGACTTGATTAGTCCTCATGGATTCCATCTCATCTATCATTGCAGTCATCCACTTATCACTAGCAATAGATGATAGAGCATCTCGATAAGATCGAGGTTCCTCATCTTCATGCGTATCGGCCAGAAAGGCATTCCCCTCAATCTCAAAGAGACGACGTGGAATGTTGCCCCTTTGACTTTTACGCATTTGAGGAACAAGAGACTCTTCATTCGATGGAAGAGTACTGCTTGAAGGCATGTCACTCCCACTATCTACAGGAGCCTGAGGAATAGCCTCATCGGACTCTACTGTACGAGTTGGGGCGCCCAAATCTTCCTCCATCTCATAAAAGTTCATCTCTTTGCTCATATCACCTCTGTTAGGGAAATCCATCTCAAGAAAATCTGCATCTCGTGACTCTATCGCCGATATAGTCCCATCAGTTTGCTCTCCAACGAACACGTAGCCTTTGGAGTGTTCAGAATATCTTACAAAGATACACTTCTTACCCCTCGGGCCCAACTTCCCATGTTCATGGGAAGTGTTGTGCACATAAGCTGCTGATCCCCAAGGCCGCATATGGCCCAATTCGGGCTTTCTGCCGGTCCACAATTCATATGGGGTGGACTGAACGGATTTCGAAGGTACACGATTAAGTATATATGTCGCAGTCAACAATGCATCACCCCAATAGGAGATAGGCAAATTTGCTTGCGCCATCATAGACCTAACCATGTCTAATAATGTCCGATTCCTCCTCTCCGCCACACCATTTTGTTGCGGAGTTCTAGGGATTGTCAGTTGCCTGATTATCCCTCTTTCCTCACACAGTTCCTTGAACTGATCGGATAGATACTCGCGGCCTCGGTCAGTTCAAAGTGCCTTAACACTTTTATCCAACTGTTTCTCGACCTCAATCAAATAACGTCTAAAGCATTCTAATGCCTCAGACTTATGAGAGATCAAAAAAGTATATCCAAAGCGCGTATAGTCATCTATCATTGTGAGAAAGTAGGAACGTCCATTCCTTTCTTTCACATTCATAGGGCCACATATGTCTGAGTGAATGAGTTGCAATGGCATTTCTGCCCTAGTGGCTTTACCAAATGGTTTTCTAGTTGACTTTCCTGCTAGACAATGTTCACAAGTGGGTAGATTGACTTTAGCGAGTGGGCCTAAAAGACCTGCTCGAGCTAACCTAGTCATTCTATCATGTCCAATATGGCCTAATCTAGCATGCCATTGAATTGAACTAACATTATCATTCTCAACAAGCAAGGAATATGAATCATTACTATTAATGCTAGAATCAACAGTATCCAAAACCATAAAACCATTATTAATAAAACCATATCCAAAAATATTCGTCCCATGCGAAATTATTACAACGTTGTTCTCAAAACTAACAGAATAGCCTAAACGAAGTACTGATAAAACAGAAAATAAATTCTGCCGGACATCCGGCGCATAAAGTACATCATGTAGGGTTAATGCAGAGCCTCCTCGCATTTCCAGTTTGTAAGTGTCAATGCCTAGCACGTCCACACTGGAATCGTTCCCCATGAATACTTTTCTGCCAGCCGGAATGCGGCGGTATTCCACGAATCCACTCCGATCTCTAGCTATGTGGTCCGTTGCTCCTGAATCTACAATCCACATATGGAGAGAATGAGCAACCATAACAGTACTTGATACTAAACACATAGATAGATTAGGACTAGGAATTACCTTCTTCGGCTCAGTGCATTCACGAGCGAAGTGTCCCGCCTTGCCACAATTGTAGCATGCCATCTTGGCCTTGTCCTTTTTGCCAGCACCTCGCTTGCCTCTTTTCCGTTTGCTGACACCACCACTCGCAGCCATCTTAGGCGCAGTAGGATTAGCAGATTTCTTGCCCTTCTTTGGCTTGAACCCTTTATAAGAGCTCGATTCAGCTACATATGCCCTGGAGGACTTGACAACGTCAAGGCGCTCATCCTCGAGCTCCAGGTGGTGACGAATATCATCAAAATTTCTGATATTCTCGTTATGGGTCATGTTGACCCGCATATGTTCCCAACTGTCGGGAAGAGAGCGAACCACTGCTGAAATCTGCTGCTCGTCTGACAGCTGAGTCCCACCGGATTTTAATTCCCGGATCATGTTAGCCATGATTCGAAGGTGTTGTTTCATAGTGTGGTTATCACGTTTTTTATAACCATCGAATCTTATGGCTAACTCTCTCAGCCTTGTCAGCGAGGTGCCGCCAAACTTTGTCTTGAGAGCTTCCCACATCTCATGTGCCGTTGAGTATTGTTCATACTCAAACAGGAAGTCGTTGTTCATGCAGCTCAGCAACGTTATGCGAGCGATTCGGTCCGTTTTGCGCCAACATTCGAAGGCTACAACCTTGACCGGATCCTTTGCATCTTCACCGTCTGGTTTTGTCATTTTGGACAGCAGGGTTTCTTCAACCTCTTGCTCCTCCAAGACCATCCTAACCTTGCGGTGCCAAACATCGTAATTATCTCCGTCTAACTTGTTTCCTTGATTAAGATCTGCGATTATGTGTTTTGAAGCCATTTCTGTTTCGGAAAAAATTGATTAGAGATATTCATAGTTCACCACAGTATAATTATATCTTAGCCGCACGAATCAAATTAACATAAAAATAATTAGGACATAAATATAAAAGGGAGACTTCGCCAAGCTTAGGAATCACAATTCATATAAATGTCCAATTATTTAAACTTAATTTTTCGGCGCTTAAGACATTTAATTTAGGGAATAATTTTACTTAAATTACTACCACCTAAATCACTCCCACTAGAAATATGTGTGCATGTGCAATTACAGCATAACAATTTAATTCCATGTATCAAACAATTAATATTTCAAAATATTAACAAAGGAATTAAATAATAAGCAATATTACACAATTTAATATACCAAGTATATTATAAACACATCAAAAAATTTCCCAAAAATTTCTAACAGTGTATTATCATCATAAAAGGTTACTGTAATTTTCTGGGATTTTTCTGATAATTATTCTAATTATCACAATTAATTAATCATTGCACAATTAAGTTGGAAATTAACAAAAATATCCAAATATATTAATTTTCCAAAACAAACAGTGGAAACATCAATTATATGCAAATAATTAATTTCTGTAAAATTTTCGGAATTTATTAATTTCATTTAGTATTTATAAATCATTTTCTTATATAAAATAATTAATAAAAACATTTTCTGAAATAAAATAAACCGAGCGGGTCAAGAAATGGGTCGGTCAAGAACCGCGGGTCGGAACCGGGTCAGGGCGCGGGTCAACCGTCAGGCGCGTGTACGACACGCGCCAGATCCTGATGGGCGTCCGCGCATTGCGCGGGGCGCGTGGGAACTGCGGCGGCACTAAGCGCGTGTAAAACACGCGCCACCTTCCCGACCTCCGTTCGCGACGTTGGGTTTTCTGTTGTGATCGTCTGGATGAGCTGAGTCCAATGGTGTGCTCAACCACAATTTTGGGAGCTTCCACGATAGTGTTGTAATGAACGTGCAAGCCACTGAGAGTGGTTATTGCACTTCATCTTCAACCTCCAGCCATCAGATCGCGAATTATTCTTACAGAGGCCATAACTTGGTCATTTCTTATCCAAATCATGCATATAATATATCTACGGAAAGCCCATGAAATATTCTACGCATACATGTCAAAATCACATGAAACGGATTATTACCCAGAAAGTTATGGCAAATTAAAGCATGCGGTTTTGATTTTTATACATGCTTTCATGGCATATTGTGTAAACAGTACATACATATGATCATACAACCATGCTCTGATACCAATGAAGGATTTTAATAATATGTATGTTATCACAAGTTTACACAAATACAATAACGAGAACCAAAAATCATACCCTCGAAGCGTGATCTTTTGGTGCGGAAGAACTCGTACGGTTGAAAAACCAAAGCCAAACCCAAACCCAAACAGTCGTCTCCGAACTACAGAATGAGAACGGAGAACAAATTCACGATCCGTGACAAATTTGGGAATTCAGTTGTTATTTTAGGAGAAGTGTGGCTTAATCAATATCCAGTATATTGATCATTGATGATGGGATAATCTCAGATGAACTGAGGTCGTGAGTTTTATAAGCGTAGTGGTTTAACCCACTCCCTATAAAACCTCCAACCACTCAGTCAACTTAACGTTATAATTATAACGTTATAATTATAACGTTAAAGACTGAGTCTCAATAGCCATCTGACTAACAATCAAATGGGTCGGACCCTCTATGAGCGCCCCATTTAAATATCCAAGATCCAACATGATATATGACGTTCTTCATTGGATTGTGCCAGGGTACGTAGTTGGTCGTTTGCCATGGTGCCTTGCATATATATATGCACTGTATATATCTCCATCACTACCAATATTATTATTATTATTATTATTATTATTAATCAAACTTGGACTTGGTAGCAGATGTTATTAAGGCTTAAACTTATTTGATAAGAAAAATAAAAAGAAATAAGAAACATTATCAAAATATAAATATTAAATGGATTTATCTTCCACATTTGGCCTTTCTTTTTTTATATTCGCAAAAAACTATACATTTGATGCAAATCGCATCAACGGGGTAACGAACAAGACTGTGAAAAATATTTAGCAAGACTCGTCATCACCAACAACTCCACCAAACCAACTCTACCACAATTTGCCTTTCCAAATCTTAATTGGTAAACCTGTTCATAAACAGTCCATAAACCAGTGGTTCCAGAGAATTGGAATATATAATCTTCTTATCTCATTCTCAGATGATGAAGACGCTTTTCAGCAATTGCTCATAAAAAGAATGGTCACAGATAATATTCCCTTCGTTGATTATTATTGAGTATTTTTTTTAAATAATTTAATATATTTTCAAATTCAAAATTGAATTAATTTATTTTATATTATAAAAAAATAAATCTTATAATAAGTAATATTTTTAAGATAATTTATAATATTTATTATTGTATTGACTAAAATTAAAAAATCTATATTAATTTTGAATTTGAAAATGTCTTTATTTTAAAACATCAATAATGATTTAATATTTTAAAATGGACGAAGTATTATTACATTGAATAAGCACAATAAAAAGCTCCTCCCAATCACACTTTTAGCAAAACCGTAATATCCACCCAATTTTACATTGAAATATGTGAGATACTTTGATATATATATATATATATATATATATATATATATATATATATATATATATATATATATATATATATATATAATAATAATTTAAACTACTATTATTAATGCCTTTAATTATAACATTTTGGTTAAACTTATAGGGTATGTTTGACTATTGTACTATTTTTGAAATGTTATATTTGAACCACAAACGTAATAATTATGAATTAAATAAATTATATTTAAAAAAAATTATTTATAAATAAAAAAAATTCTCAACTGTATTTAATATATTTGAAATCTCTAAGCACAACAAACCTTCCAAAGACAAACAAGCACATAGTAGGACAAGAAAGATTCTGTCGGAAGTGTAACAAACATTTGGCAATAAATTTAAATGAAAAAACAAAAGTACATTTAATAGCTTGATATTTGACGCCACCACATTTTGAGGGTTGGTTTAAAATATGGCAAATCAGAAAGTAGAGGTGGCAAACTGGCCCGGTCGGCCCAAATTGGTTGGGCTATTGGAGGATCGGGTCAAAATGATTTAATTTTTTGTGAGTTGAAAAATTAAAATTTGTGCCTCCTACGGGCTATTTTAGTATTTTATTTTTTATTTTTATAACTATAAAATATAATTTAAAATAAATACTATTTATAATTATGACACATAATTTTTACATAGTCATTTAATATTATTAGGAACAAGAAGAAAAGGCAAGATTAAAATAATTTTCCTTTCCTTTCCCTGATTACAAAATCCTCATGATCAGTATGTGGTTTCCTCAGATGGCTTCTGTTCACCAACCAGAGGGACATATACTGTTCTAATTAGTTTTTGCTTAATTTAACAATCAAAATCCTAGCTGCTTGCCCAACAGTTGACAAAATTGTTATTTTTGGTACAACCAACGACATGCATATATAGCTTTTATATGTAATTTTTCTTTTGCCGTCATTTTTTTTCTACGATCCCATTTGATAAATATATAATTTACATAGTTTTAAAAATATAAAAGTGCAAATCCCCAAGCGATATTTGCATCTTAGTAATAGGATGCATGGTTCCATAGTCATTGATGTACAAAGAGTCTTATTTTTCTTTTCATTATTATTATTATTATTATTTGTTCGTTTTTCCTAGAGGGAGTATTTAGTTCCAAAAAAGAAAAGGAAAGAAAAACACTAATTGTTCAGTTCCTTGTAAGAGTACTTCAGCAAGAGTGTAATACCTGGTTTTTTTTTTTTTTTTTTTTTTGGAGAAGTCCCACATCACTTAATTTCTAAGTCATTGACCTTTCCTTAGCCTATATATAGGGGACTACCCCTTTAGTTTTAATCACCTAAACAATAAGAATCTCCCATTGTGAAAAATGACCTTATTGTGTTTGGGACTTTTAAGTAAGAATCTCCATAGTTAAATATTTTATTTTTCCTTCTTTGAATTTTGGGTATTGATATAAGCCCAAATTTTTGTTGGTTTTCTTTGGAGACGGTGGATCTCTTCTTAAATTCGGGTATGTCTCTTTTTCTTTCTTTATGTAATTATTTAATTTTCTGTATTAGTCTTAATTTTATAGCTTTAACTTTTGTATGTTATTTAGTTTGTTAGTGAATATATTTTGGGTATATATCTTTGTTAGTAATTAGCATTTTGGGATATTAAATTATTATTTTGTAACTTTAGAGTTTTGACATAATAATAATAATAATAATAATAATAATAATAATAATAATAATAATAATAATAATAATAATAATATTTATTTGTAACATAATTAAAAATAGAAAGAATATTTTTGTAAATATATTTAAATTTATTTTAGAACAAGAAGGTGGTTAATTATTAAAATATTATATATGATTAAAATATGTATAACTTTAGGTAAAATTTTGTTAAGAACGAAAGGAGAAATTCGCTTAAGAGAAAGAAAATGTGTAAAACTTAATCAATTAATTAATTATTTATTTATTCTTTAATTTTGTTTAATTAGTTCCGACGGGGGAAATTTAACGAGTCGTTTTGGATTATAATTTCAGATATTTCATTGCTTAATTCAGGTACGGATTCCGTACTCCTTCAGCGATATTTCTTTACTTTTAAGTTTATTCGTTTTGTCTCTCGATTAGAATTCAGATATTATTTTAATATATTATTTATAGTCAAATGTTTATGATAGAATTGTTTGTTTTTAGATATTCGAAAATTCATAACTTGTACTCTTTGGACATAGAGAGCATGTCATATTAATTAATGTAAATAATGTGAAATATTAATAATAATATTTATTAGTCCATTTAGTAATTTAATACTTATGGGTTAGAATATTTAATTATTTATTCAATCTAATTATTTATTTAATCATGGATTGAATAATTAATGTGTAAATTATTAAATTAGCCCAACATGGGTCAATTAGTAGCCCAAGTGGAGAATAATAAAATTTGACAATTTAGTAGCCCAAACAATTTAATAGAAGCCCAATTGGTATTTTAAATTAAAGCCCAATGATTGACTCACTTGAAAAATACTTAATTAAACTATTATTTATTTAAAAAGTAAGCTTGTGACAATAAAATTGGGACAAAAATAAAGCCATCAGCCGACCATCATGTTGGGAGATGAGAGAGAAAATTGATTTTTGTTTTATTTTAATTTAGTTTTCATTTATTTAATTAATTGTTGCTTGTTTTATTTTTTTTGGTACATGGACACCATCCCTCTTTTCACCAACTAAGTCATGGTATTTATTATGATTCTGTAGAACATGCTAATATATATTTTGAGGACTTTGTGTTGATTCGTTTCGGTTTAGCATGTGCGGATTAGAACTCCTTTTATTTGTATTGTGTCGCATATATTGTGACATGATATTTTTATTAGAATGTACCGTATGGTATATCTGAGCTATAACCACCTGTGGGGGTACCACAGACATGTCCTCTTGACACCGAGGCATGACACTTCCATGGCAGTGTGATTAGTCCACGACGTCTCCATTTTGTGTGCTTCGATGGGAGTTGGCCAATTGGTGTTTTGTTATGGGAGGCGTATGGGTCGACCCTAGTTTTCTGTTATGAGGTTTGGTGTTGTTTGTGTCGAACACACCTTCCGATTTTGCATACATTTGGATCTGCAGTCTAATGTGTGCCTGCATGTGTGGCAGTATTTTGACTTGTCTTTGTGACAAGGTATATTTTTGTTCTATTCTGAGCTCGGTATGAAATAACCCCAGCCATTTGATTCAGCCTATTATGTTATAGTTCAGTTCAGTTAGTTTTGTTATTCATTTTAGTTCTTATTTTCTTGCACTCTATATCCGTACTGGGCATTTGGCTCATACTATGTTTTTCTTCCGGCAGGTAATCAGGGGGAGTAAGAGTAAGTGTGAAGAGAGCTTCCTTTATGTAAATAGTTTAGATATTTTGTGTAGGACTTGATATTTTGGTTTTTAAGTATTGTAGTAATACTCAGACCGTGTTTTAGCCAGTTGGCAATTATCTATTCAGACTATTCGGTTTCATATTCAAGTTTTGGATATCAGTTTATTAGTTTTGTTATATTATGTGCATAACCTCTCTTTCCAGTTCGGGAAGAGAGTGTTACAGAGTTGGTATCAGAGCTAAGGTTCTTTCTTGTAGAAAACCTATTTAGGTTCGACCTGTGAGTTATGGGTAGATTTCTGGGTTAGGTTTTATTCGGTTTGATATTCTATTAAGCTATAATATTAGTTTATTTTCGAAATTGCCTCGAATCTATTTTCTTCCATCCGTTGTTCTTAGATGGCTCGTAGATCTGTTAGATGTGCTGTAAGGCGAGGTAATAGTAGAGGAAGAGGCGAGGCCCAACCCAATGAGCAACCTGATGTGCAACCTAATAATCTGGATATGGCAGCCTTGGTAAATCAAGCAGTTAATCAGGCTTTATCGCAGTCAGTGGCACAAGTCGTTCAGGCGATACAGATGCAGCAACAACCGCCAGAAAATTTCGATCAAGGAAACCCGGGAAATGGTGGTCCACAGGCAAATGAAGAGGAAGGAAATGTAAATGGTATTGACCAGTTTATGGTGCCAAC
The DNA here is from genome assembly GCA_947179155.2 of Hedera helix. NCBI lineage: Eukaryota > Viridiplantae > Streptophyta > Magnoliopsida > Apiales > Araliaceae > Hedera > Hedera helix. The sequence goes on along the minus strand of OX359276.1, from coordinate 40,018,097 downwards.
ATATGTATGGTTAGAAAGGTTTCAGAAATAGAGACCACATTCATTCAGTTCAGCTCCAACTCCAATCGAAGCAGCGAATTGGATTGCCCATCTAGAGAAGATCTTTGATGTGTTGGGGTGCTCGGATAACCAAAGAGTGTTATTGGCTGCTTACAAATTAGATGAGGATGCGCAGAGATGGTGGAAAGTTATAAAAGTAACAAATGGTGACAGATTCGTCGAGGCACTTACATGGGCAGAATTTTGTGATGTCTTTTATCAGCAGTATTTCTCAACTGCTGATAAAGAGGCATATGGTAGAGAGTTTCTGTCTATTCAACAAAAGGATGACGAGTCCATCACCGACTTCATGACAAGGTTCACCAGGTTGACAGGATTTGAGGGAACTTCAGCAGGGACTGCAACAGAACAAGCAGCGAAATTTAAGTAGAGAATTCATTACAAGTATCGTCAACATCTCATAAACACTAAGTTTGAAGATGTATCGGCAGTGGCTAATGCAGCCAAGAATATTGAGATGGAGCGACAGGACTTTCGGTCTTCTAAATCGGAAGGGAGTCGAAAGAGGGACAGAGATGACCAACAGGGTCAAGTTTCGAGTCAACAGAAACCGTGGTGGTCAGCAGGGGCAATGGCGTGGCCAGAATCAGAATAGGGGTTATCAACCGTTGTCTCAGTAAGGCCAGAATCGCCAGCTTCAGCTACCTCAGCACGGTCAGAATCGCCAACAGTGGCAGAATCGTCAGCAGGGGCAGAATCAAGGTCGTTACCCAGGGCCAGTTGGTGGGGGCAACCCTAATCTTATCCCTATTACTCCTTGCGCTATCTGTGGGGCAAATCATCCGGGAAGACATTGTCATAGAGTTACTGGTGTATGCTTCTTGTGTGGACAAATGGGTCACATTGCTAGATATTGTACCGGGCCACGTGGTAACGGTGGAGGCGGTGGTAATGGAGGTCAGCGTCAGGCTGGTCGGGTGTTTGCATTGACATGTAATCAGGCGGCAGGTGCGTCAGATACTATTTCTGGCACTCTTTTAGTTGGTAGTCGCGAGGCTTCTGTTTTATTTGATACTGGTTCTACTCATTCTATTGTTGCTCAATCTTTTGTTAGGCACCTTGGCGTGCCATCTCAGTCCTTAGATTATGTTATGTCTATTGTTACCCCGATGGGGACTTCTGTTGTCATTTCTGATTTTTATCGAGAGTGTCCAATTAGTTTTAGAGATAAGATTCGTAGGGCTAATCTTCTTCCGATGGGTATGCATGATTTCAATATTATTCTTGGGATGGACTGGTTGGATAAGCACTAGGCTAATATCGATTGTCAGGCGAGGAAGGTTATATTTGGAGATGTGAAGTCTCAAGAGTTCGTATTTCAGGGTTCACGACCAAGTAAGGTGGTGAACTTGATTTCAGCTTTGAAAGCTGGGAAGTTAGTGGCAAAGGGTTGTGAGGGGTATTTCACATTTGTGAAGAATACCGCTATAGGTGAGTCTCGTATTGAAGATGTTCCAATTGTTAGTGATTTTCCCGATGTGTTTCCTGAGGGATTGTTTGGGTTGCCACCGCAGCGGGAAGTTGAGTTCACTATTGAACTTATTCCTGGTGCGGAGCCTATCTCTAAAGCGCCGTATAGAATGGCACCGTTGGAGTTACATGAGTTAAAAGAGCAGTTATAAGAATTGTTAGATCGTGGTGTGATTCGGCCAAGTGTTTCGCCGTGGGGTGCTCCAGTTTTGTTTGTAAAGAAGAAAGATGGGTCTATGAGGTTATGCATAGATTATAGGGAGTTGAACAAGATTATAATCAGGAATCGGTATCCATTACCGAGAATTGATGACTTGTTTGACCAACTTCAGGGGGTGAAATATTTTTCAAAGATAGACCTGAGATCGGGTTATCATCAGCTAAGGGTAAGGGATGAGGATATCTCTAAGACAACTTTTCGCACTCGCTATGGGCATTACGAGTTTCTAGTGATGCCATTCGGGTTGACAAATGCTCCGGCAGTGTTTATGGATTTAATGAATCGGGTGTTCAGGGAGTACTTAGACCAATTTGTCATTGTCTTTATTGATGACATTTTGGTTTACTCCAAGTCTAGGGAAGAGCATGAGGAGCATCTTCGCACAGTTTTGAGAATTTTGCAGAAAGAGAAGTTATATGCTAAATTCTCCAAATGCGAGTTTTGGTTGGAGCAGGTTGCATTCTTGGGTCACGTTGTGTCTGTTGAAGGCATTAAGGTGGATCATGCGAAGGTTGAGGCTGTCACTAAATGGCCGAGACCTACTACGGTGACGGAGGTTAGGAGTTTCTTAGGTTTGGCAGGGTACTATAGGCAATTTGTGGAAGGATTTTCCTTGCTTGCCTTGCCATTGACTCAGTTGATGAGAAAGGGCACGAAGTTTGTGTTGCGTGAGAAGAGCTTTGAAGAATTGAAGAAACGACTTGTGACAGCTCCAATACTTACATTACCATCGGGCACGGGAGGTTACCAAATTTTTAGTGATGCTTCTAAAAAGGGCTTGGGGTGTGTTTTGATGCAGCATGGTAAGGTGATTACTTATGCTTCTAGGCAACTTAAACCTTACGAAGTGAACTACCCCACTCATGATTTGGAGTTGGCAGCAGTAATTTTTGCCTTAAAAATTTGGAGGCACTATTTGTATGGAGAGACTTGTGATATCTTCATCGATCACAAAAGTCTTAAATACATTTTCACTCAGAAGGAGCTCAACATGAGGCAAAGGCGTTGGTTGGAGCTTCTAAAAGATTATGATGCGAGAATTCAGTATCACCCGAAAAAAGCGAATGTGGTTGCAAATACTCTTAGCCGAAAGAGTTCAGGGAGTGTAGCAGCCCTTATTACACAACGTCAACTTATTGCGGATATGGAGCGACTAAAGTTAAAGTTTTATGTTCAAGGTTCGGATGAACATTTAGCAGGTATGAGAGTGGAGCCCTCTCTTATCTTACGGGTTAAAGAAGCTCAGAAAGAAGATGGAGAGTTGTAGGCAATGACGCATAACTTGGAGGAGGGCAAAGAAACTGAGTTCCGTATTGATGATTATGGTGTGATTTGGTTGGACAAACGGTTATGTGTGCCGTTAGATTCAACTATTCGAGAAGCAGTATTGGCTGAAGCTCATAGTTCACCATTTTCTATTCATCCGGGTTCTTCGAAGATGTACAGGGATTTAAAGAAAAAATTTTGGTGGAATGGGATGAAGCGAGATGTGGCCGAATATGTTGGGAAGTGCCTCATTTGTCAACAAGTGAAGATAGAACATCAACGAACTAGTGGACTGCTGCAACAATTAGACATTCCAGTTTGGAAGTGGGAGGATATCACAATGGATTTTGTGACTGGTTTGCCAAAGACTTTCAAGAAGAATGATGTCATTTGGGTTGTGGTGGATTGGTTGGCAAAATCGGCACACTTCTTAGCAATCCATGAAGGTTACTCGGTGGACAGGTTAGCACAAATCTTTCAGCAGGAAATTATTAGACTCCATGGTACTCCGGTGTCTATTGTTTCAGATCGGGACCCACGGTTCACTTCACGGTTCTGGAAAGGGTTTCAGCGAGCTTGGGGCACTCGGCTCAACTTCAGTACTTCTTTCCATCCACAAACTGATGGGCAATCTGAACGGACTATTCAGACGTTAGAGGACATGTTGAGGTCTTGTGCACTTGAGTGGTCGGGTAATTGGGATGATTACTTGAGCCTAGTTGAGTTTGCTTATAATAACAGCTGGCAAGCAAGTATTGGAATGGCTCCGTTTGAGGCGTTGTATGGTAGAAAGTGTCGGGCACCAACTTGTTAGGATGAGGTTGGTGAGAAGGCCATAGAAGGACCTGAGTTAGTTCAAATTACTGCGGAGAAGGTAGCGGTGGCTAAGGAGAAATTGCGGTCGGCTCGATCACGACAGAAGAGTTATGCTGATAAGCATAGAAAGAAGTTAGAGTTTGAACCTGGTGAGCATGTATTTTTAAAAGTTTCTCCTTGGAAGGGTATTCGACGATTTGGGTTAAAAAGAAAACTTAGTCCGCGTTATATTGGCCCATTCGAGATTTTGGAGAGAGTTGGTGAGGTTGCATATCGGTTAGCTTTGCCTTCACAGCTAGCTCATGTGCATAATGTGTTCCATGGGTCGGTGTTGAGAAGTTATCATTATCATCCGTTGCATGTGGTGCAATATCCGTTCGATAAAATTCGGGGTGATCTTACTTGTGAAGAGCAAGCCGAGGCGATTTTGGATCGTCAAGAACGGATTATGAGGAGAAAGACAATTCCATTTGTTAAAGTTTTGTGGAGGAACCATTCAGAACGGGAAGCTACTTGGGAGATGGAGGAGTCTATTCGAGCGGAGTATCCTCATCTTTTTGATAATTAGGTACATTTTATTTTTCTTTTGATTCCGGGGATGGAATCCTTTTTAAGGGGGAAGTAATGTAATACCTGATTTTCTTTCTTTTTTGGAGAAGTCCCATATCACTTAATTTCTAAGTCATTGACCCTTCCTTAGCCTATATATAGGGGACTACCCCTTTAGTTGTAATCACCTAAACAATAAGGATCTCCCATTGTGAGAAAGGACCTTATTGTGTGAGGGACTTTTAAGTAAGAACCTCCATAGTTAAATATTTTATTTTTCCTTATTTAGATTTTGGGTATTGATATAAGCCCAAATTTCTGTTGGTTTTCTTTGGAGACGGTGAATCTCTTCTTAAATTCGGGTATGTCTCTTTTTCTTTCTTTATGTAATTATTTAATTTTCTGTATTAGTCTTAATTTTGTAGTTTAATTTTTATATGTTATTTAGTTTGTTAGTGAATATATTTTGGGTATATATCTTTGTTAGTAATTAGCATTTTGGGATATTAAATTATTATTTTGTAACTTTAGAGTTTTGACATAATATAATAATAATAATAATAATAATAATAATAATAATAATAATAATAATAATAATAATAATAATAATAATATTTATTTGTAACATAATTAAAAATAAAAAGAATATTTTTGTAAATATATTTAAATTTATTTTAGAACAAGAAGGTGGTTAATTATTAAAATATTATATATGATTAAAATATGTATAACTTTAGGTAAAATTTTGTTAAGAACGAAAGGATTTCAAATTCGCTTAAGAGAAAAAAAAATGTGTAAAACTTAATCAATCAATTAATTATTTATTTATTCTTTTATTTTGTTTAATTAGTTCCGACGGGGAAAATTTAACGAGTTTTTTTGGATTATAATTTCAGATATTTCATTGCTTAATTCAGGTATGGATTCCGTACTCCTTCAGCGATATTTCTTTACTTTTAAGTTTATTCGTTTTGTCTCTCTATTAAAATTTAGATATTATTTTAATATATTATTCATAGTCAAATGCTTATGATAGAATTGTTTGTTTTTAGATATTCGGAAATTCATAACTTGTACTCTTTGGACATAGAGAGCATGTCTAGTATTTATTCTGATTCTGTAGAACATGCTAATATATATTTTGAGGACTTTGTGTTGATTCGTTTCGGTTTAGCATGTGCGGATTAGAACCCCTTTTGTTTGTATTGTGTCGCATATATTGTGACATGATATTTTTATTAGAATGTACCGTAGGGGTATACCTGAGCTATAACCACCTGTGGGGGTACCACAGACATGTCCTCTTGACACCGAGGCATGACACTTCCGTGGCGGTGTAATTAGTCCACGGCGTCTCCATTTTGTGTGCTCCGATGAGAGTTGGCCAATTGGTGTTTTGTTGTGAGAGGCGTATGGGTCGACCCTAGTTTTCTGTTATGAGGTTTGGTGTTGTTTGTGTTGAACACGCCTTCCAATTTTGCATACATTTGGATCTGCAGTCTAATGTGTGCCTGCATGTGTGACAGTATTTTGACTTGTCTTTGTGATAATGTATATTTTTGTTCTATTCTGAGCTCGGTATGAAATAACCCCAGCCATTTGATTTAGCCTATTATGTTATTCAGATTAGTTCAGTTCAGTTAGTTTTGTTATTCATTTTAGTTCTTATTTTCTTGCACTCTATATCCGTACTGGGCATTTGGCTCATACTATGTTTTTCTTCCGGCAGGTAATCAGGGGGAGTAAGAGTAAGTGTGAAGAGAGCTTCCTTTATGTAAATAGTTTAGATATTTTGTGTAGGACTTGATATTTTGGTTTTTAAGTATTGTAGTAATACTCAGACCGTGTTTTAGCCAGTTGGCAATTATCTATTCAGACTATTCGGTTTCATATTCAAGTTTCGGATATCAGTTTATTAGTTTTGTTATATACTGTGCGTAACCTCTCTTTCCAGTTCGGGAAGGAGATGTTACAAAGAGACTTGCGTCCAAGAACAAGTTTAATTTTGTATTGTGTTGAGCATATTATATATAATATATAGAAAATGATTACTTTAAAGAATAAACCGTTCTGATATAATAAAATTCATTTCATTCTTTTAATTTTTATTTCATGTGAGAGGTGGTAAAATAAAATTTATTTTAATGGAATGAATATATATCATAATTTTACAATTATATTACATCACTCACAAGTCACACCTATCAACAATCAAACATATATTTAAAATACCTTAAAATTATTTTATTTCTTTCTCTATTTTATTCATTCAATTCAAACGCAGCATAAACGTTTAATTTATGTTGCTAATTAATTTGACAAGAAACTAAATTAAAATACTCCTGTTGTAACAAGCTGCTCCCATATATACACAGCCTAAAACTAAATAAAAATACTGGAACAAACGTTTTGTCTTTCTCTACATTTTCAACTAGCAATCCCAAACAGACCAAGACTCAAAGGTGGAAGGAAACAAAGGGAATACGTACGTACACATTTAGAACTATAATCATTTCAATAAATATTAAATTAGAAAAAAGAGTTTTCTGTCGACTTATTTTTTGATTGAGTGAAGGGTACTGCATATATAAATCAAATTTATTTACTTATTATTTTTTCACAATCATTTATTTGTGACCTACTTACTTTCTCTTATATAGAATTTCTACCTTGTAGAAAGAGAAAACCGAAATTTATTTATAGATATTGTTTTTTTATATATACATCATACAAAATCTAAATATTTCTCTTTTAGCATATAGTATGAGCTCCTAATTTAGTTTTAACTGCATGCACATGATTTAGAGCTCGTTTGTCCAAGTGTTAATTAAAATCACAATTATTTATAGATTTATAAGATTATTAAAGAATCAAATAGCATCTAACATATACAATTATAAACGTGTAATTAATTGGGATTTATTCATATTAATTTTAAAACTTTAATTAAGCACAAAACCAATTTGCAACGAACATTTTACTCCTCTAAAAAATATGACCATTTTTGAAAATTTTGTTGGTGTTATTAGACATTATAATAGCAATATTGTAAATTAAATGTGGAACAGGCACTTATTTATATGGTGTGCAAATATTGAAAAAGAAGGCACTTTATAAAGGGAAAAAACTGATATGCTCACCTTTCTCCCGAAAGACCAAAGAAGAAGGCACGCATTATTTGTCTTAATAGACCCGAAGATCGATCATATGCACACGGCGTAATATTCTATTATGAAATATAGTTAATATTTTTATAAGAGAAATTGATAATCTTACGAGATATCATTCACAAAAAAATAAATTTTATTTATTATTCATATAAATAAAATCTTACAAAATTATTAATTTTTCTTATAAAAATATCGATTCTCTTGTGAAAGTATGAATAATGAAAACTGAAAAGTTAATTCTTAGCGTTTTCATGGGCTAACTTTGGTGAGCTTCTTGTATTTTAAATGGGCTAACAAAGCGTCATAGACCCATGAGGTCTGGTAGCATTTTGCTCAGTACCCTTTGAAGTATAATAAAGACCGAATAAGTTAGGTGGGAGATGTGTACCCTAGTTGCTTCATCAACTAGAAACTAAACAAATTATGTTGTAACAAGGTCCCATACAAAAATCTACAATAACATTTTTAAAAATTAAAATCATTATTTTCACAAGAAGCTTTTGATATTTTTTATAAATTTCCTTATTCCTGTCACGAAAGTCTAGTGCCCAATTAATATTCAAAGTAATGCTACAGTGATAAAAGACGATTATAAAAAAATTGATACAAAATGATGTGTTAAATTATAATTAATTGATTTGTCATTGTACATGAATGAGTTCATTAGTTATATCTAATATCTAATTACCATCATACATATTATTTTGTATCTTATTTTTATATCTAATATTTTGTCATCAAAATATTATTGTTAATATTTGTGTGAAAGAGATTTTATGAAAATTAGTTATTTGATATGCACACAGTACATTCTACGTGTTTGAAAAAAAATTAAAAATAAAAATTTGGAGAAAATAAATTATGATAGAGTGGGTGAATGAAAATATGATAAAACACTAAAAAAAAAAAAGTGACACATCCTCAAGAAAACTAAAATTCTTCTTATTAATAAGAAAGAGAAAGAAAGAACAAACTAGGAATACCACTTAACCTAACAAGTGGCAGCCATCAAAATGGCTTTAAAATGATGAAGAACACAATTTCATAGCAGGGTAAAATTACCGACCCCACCCTTCAAAAACCCTAAACCCTAAAAATTACAACCTCCCTCGCACCTCCTCCCAGGCTCCCACCACCCTTATAGCTCACCTTCCCCTGGTTTCCTCAAACAACCAATCATTTCCCCTTCTCCATTACCCTAAAGACCTTAACTTTCTGAGCTCCAGCCGAAGTAGCCACCATGTCTGAACTCGAGCTCTCTCGCTCGGAGAAGAAGAAAAAGAAGACCAAATCCAAAGACGAATCCACACCCTTCACTGCCTCCGATTCAAACCCGACCCAAAACAACTCCGACGATTACCTAATCAAACCCCAGAGCTTTACGCCCTCCATCGACACTTCTCAGTGGCCAATTCTCCTCAAGAACTACGATCGCCTCAATGTACGAACCGGACACTACACTCCTCTCCCCTCCGGTTACTCCCCCCTCAAGCGTCCCCTCGCCGAATACATCAGGTACGGTGTTATGAACCTCGATAAGCCCGCCAACCCCTCTTCTCACGAGGTTGTGGCCTGGATCAAACGAATTCTCCGGGTCGAGAAAACGGGTCACAGTGGTACACTCGACCCGAAGGTCACTGGTAATTTGATTGTTTGCATTGATAGAGCCACTCGCCTTGTTAAATCCCAACAGGGTGCTGGAAAAGAGTATGTTTGTGTTGCCCGGCTACATTCTGCTGTGCCCGATGTGGCAAAAGTAGCTCGGGCTCTGGAGACGCTGACCGGTGCGGTTTTCCAGCGGCCGCCACTTATTTCGGCTGTCAAGAGACAGCTTAGGATTAGGACTATTTATGAGAGTAAGATGTTGGAGTATGATGCTGATAAGCATTTGGTTGTGTTTTGGATATCTTGTGAGGCTGGGACTTATGTTAGGACAATGTGTGTTCATTTGGGTTTGATTTTGGGTGTGGGTGCGCATATGCAGGAGTTGAGGCGTGTGCGGTCTGGGATTATGGGTGAGAAAGATAATATGGTGACTATGCATGATGTTATGGATGCACAGTGGGTATATGATAATTTTAGGGATGAGAGTTATTTGAGACGGGTGATTATGCCGCTTGAGGTGATTTTGACTAGTTATAAGAGGCTAGTGGTGAAGGATTCTGCAGTGAATGCAATTTGTTATGGCGCAAAGTTGATGATTCCTGGGTTGCTGAGGTTTGAGAATGATATTGAGGTTGGGGAGGAGGTCGTTCTGATGACTACTAAGGGGGAAGCAATTGCCTTGGGTATTGCAGAAATGACGACTGCTGTTATGGCTACTTGTGATCATGGGGTTGTTGCAAAAATTAAGAGGGTGGTGATGGATAGGGATACTTATCCTAGGAAATGGGGGTTGGGTCCTAAAGCTTCGATGAAGAAGAAGTTAGTTGCTGAGGGAAAATTAGATAAGCATGGAAAGCTGAATGAGAATACGCCGGCAGAATGGATGAGGAATGTTGTGCTTCCTGCTGGTGGGGATTCTATGGTTGCAAGCTTTGCCGCTGTAACTGATCCGGTTTCGGTGAAATCAGAGGTTCCTGATGTGGAAGCTGATGAGAAGAAGAAGAAGAAGAAAAAGAATAAGGATAAGGAAAAGGGGGAGGCACATAAGAGAAAGTTGGAGGAAACTGATGCTAGCCCTGCACCAGAACTTCATAAGAAAATGAAGGTTGAAGAAGTTGAGGAAACTTTGGAGGTTGAGAAGAAAGAAAAGAAGAAGAAGAAGAAGGGGGGTGATGAAGCTGTAGCTTTGGATGGGGAAACAGCTAAGAAGGAGAAGAAAAAGAACAAGAAGGATGATTCAGAATCATCGGAGGAGGAGAAATCTGAGAAGAAGAAAAAGAAGAAGAAGAAAAGCAAAGATAATGAGAATGGTGATTTGTCTACAGCTGCTGTTGGCAGTGATGATGAGGGCAAAAGCGAGAAAAAGAAGGAGAAGAAGAAGAAAAAGAAGAAGAATAAAGATGCGGAAGAAGAGTAGATGGATAGATTGCAAATGCAGCTTATCATGGAAACACTCAATGTTTGCTTTTATCCTCCAGTGACGTGTATGTGTTCAGAGATTTTGTCATCAGTTGGTAATTCCCTTCAAAACAGTTTTCAACTTTTGAGCTCTCTGGAATTATACTTGTTGCTTTTGTTTAGTAGTTGATTTTTTTTTAGTTTTTTTCTTATGTTATGGTGCTTAAAAACTTGGTAATTTCAGAACTTTAATGTTTTCTTTTGTTAAAATTGCTAGAATAATTAGCTTGGGTGTTTGGTTGTTACATTATGCTTTTTCCTTTACCTTTTATAGATGTAATGGAATGTTGCCTTGTCTTTTGAATTGATAAATGCTATTGACCTTCTAATGAATAATGATATCGTGCACTATAGCATCATCAAGGTTACTTTATCCATCATACAGAGAACGCATAGTATGCAGTTAAATTGTTAACCAAAATACCACATATCTGCTTATGGTAAAGATGATTAATTAAGGGATCAATTCCTACTAAGCTAAGCTGGATAAGAATTATATTTATCAATTAAGAAGAAGGGACTAAAATTAAGTCTTTGAATCAATAATTAAGTACTTAAGCCTTTTCTTTATTTTATCTATGTTTTTTATATGTTGATTAATTCTCAGATCTTTAACTCCTCTACAAGCACATAAAAAGTTTTTTGAAAGCTCATTGTTCATATGCCACCCTTGGCCATGCATTTGATTGTTTTCAAGCTTCCCCTGTCCTTTGTCACCCCATTGATGTTTTGCAGAGGCCTGCAAACTCACTCACTATGATTTCAAGTCTGCCTGTGTAGTTGGAGGCAACCAGGCCTATTGTGGGTTTATCATAATAACCTGAATGAACTAACCCCTGAACCTTATTGCATCGTTTGATTTTACTACAGTTTGAAGCTGTGATATTTTTCTTAGTTTTTCATGTGTTTTCTATCTTTTGAAGTTTTTATTCTAAGATGGCTTTGTTTTTTTGGTGAAATTCTCCACCAAGTAGGCCAGCAACACAAGTAATATATTATGATATCCAAAGGGAGAAAAAAGTGTTGCAGGATAATTTTTAGTCCAAGTTTTAGGAGTCAAAATTTGAGGCAGGCAAATTTTGATCAGTACCAAAGCAACACAATCAAATTGCATGTTTCAAAAGTTCCTCATGCACAGTGAGGTTTTGAGTTGATAATCTTTTGAACTAGAATAAATCAGGTGACGACTAGGAAGTTATTTTCCAGAGTTTTGTCAATATGGCTTTTTTGAAATAATGTTGCCTCTAGCTTAGGCAGCATGAACAACTGTAGGAAAGGCAATACAATCTGTTTATAGTTGTATCTGGAGATTGAGGTACAATATTTGTAGTACAGTTGAACAGGATTGTGAGGTCAACTCCTGGTTGCGCTGAAGCTCCTTAACTTGTCTGCTCAAATTAGTTAACTAACACAGAACCTTCTCCGACAGCTTGCAAGTTAGGTGTGATTCATTTTAATTTTTTTTTTGCTGTTCTCTAGATTAGCTTTTGTGCTTTTGGCAGGCTATTTAACTCTGTAGAAAATTGTGAGGTTTGGATGTAAGTAATGAATTAGAAGTGATTCAAGCAAGATTTACTTTAGCATTGAGCATTGCAGCTGAGCTATTATTTTACGGCTCGTAAGCATTTTGGAGGTGCTAGTGAAGTTATCCGGATGATACTAAAGCATTTTGCTGCAAGTAGTAAAACTTGGGAGAGGAAAAAAATTCTGATTGCAACTTTGAATCATAAGCTTGTAGCAGCACTGGTATGAAAGTCTAAAGCATTGAATGAGTTCAGCCGTGTTGGCCAACTACACCTATAATCCCAACTGGTGATATGCTAAATCTGCTCCATAAATACTTACACATTTCATTTGGTTGAGAGAAACAATTGAGAATTCTTTAATATCTCCTTTTCTTTTGTCATCAACCAATTTTATTTGGGGTTTTTCAAAAAAAAAAAGAAAAAGAGAGATAAATGTGTAATTCTCTCTTATTTCCAAACTAATAACTTAAGCTATTCTTCTCAATATTAGGGCATGGAGCAGGTGAAAACTTCCTTCGAGTCTACCACCATTTTCACATAAGAGGAGATTTTACTAACAAATAGTCCTTTGGATTATTCATGCCAGAAGCAGACTTCTGGGTCTCCCAAATCTTGGTTATTTCAGAAGTAGGCTATACCTGCTTACGTGCTGCTCTCGTTGTTCAGTTGTTAATGGAATTTACATCAATTTTTAATTTCAAAATTTTGGAAGTTTAAAAAAAATATCAATGAACCTTTTTTGGCAAAATGGGTGGGAGTTTCTTTCCCATTGAAATTTTAGTACTTTATTTTAAGTCGCTGACATTTAAAATCGATAATGACACATTCACTTGGACCAATCTATAATCTATACGTATGAAGTCAATTTGTTTTTTCAAAGAAACACATTTAAAATTCGGTGGACACTTTAAGGCAACGTAAAAGATAAAATGCCTAAAAATATAAAATTAAAAGAATCCTGCCACAAGACATAATTTAGAGTAAAAAATAATTAAATTTGAAACTAATGGGGATCAGATCTTGTTAGGCCGTCAATATTGATGCTATTGCTTCCCTCCTTCCCATTTTACTTGTCCTCGCGGAGATTTCATGCAGAAAGAAAAAAAAGAAGGTACGAGAGTGGTGTGGTAAATAAAATGGAGTTTACATCTTTACCAATTATGGGCCACACCATTATCTTTTGAATCAAAGCTTATATGGTGGGGAACTCATTAGGTACAAAATTCAAACTCAAATGGCAGAACTGCAATGTTGTTGGGCGTTGCGTTTGAAAATGGAAGAGGACATGGTTTTAGGACATCCATATAGGAAAGGGAACAAGTAAAATGAGACGCAGAAAAAATTATTTAACATGCACATATTGATAAATGATCCAAATAAAAAACAAGAATCAAAAAGTAAAGCTAGACAAACAACAAAAAGATTTTTTTGGTCATACACGAAGACAATGAAAACAAGACAGAAAATTATTCAAATGTGAAAATATCAAAATCTCATATGAAAAATATCACTTTCCTAGAATAATCTTGTTGCTCATCTATATAGTATATAAGAGAGATGTTATATGTAGAAGTTAAAGGGATGAGCAATGGTACTTGCATTGTAGTTAGCAAGCTATGTAAGAAGCCTCTGACATAATAAACCCAACTAAAAGAACAGTGAAGAGAGCATGATTATTTTTTACCTGCAGTTAAAATTTATCAATGTCAGCATGCATGCACTAAGGTCAATTGCTGCGTACAAAGTCTAATAGTAAACCCAAATTTGAATCTAGCTTAGAAGAAATCAAAACAGTATTAGATCGCAGTTTGTACAAGTTTTCCACAATGTAAGTACTGTACATTGCACATAATTTTTGTTACCTGTATGTTTATAAGATGTTCACAGACCTCGCAGCCTTTAAAAAGGACTATCAAACGCGTTTGTATTGATAGGAAAACCAGGATCACGACAGGATACTGCTAGGATATTGCAGATATGAAAGAAAAATAACAAAATTAAACTAGTTTTGTGAGTTACGTAAAAAAACAAGGAGCCAGGGAAGTATTAAGAGTACGAATGAGAAGCTTTCCTACGGACCGATCAGGATAATCAAGTTCTGCGTTAAACAAAAAGACCAATAAAATCGAAAGGGCTGCAGTGAAATGAAATCTTTCAGCTTGTTAAGCTTGCACCAAGGTGAGGAGGTCATAAGTAAAAGCGCAAAGATCTGGTGAAATACTATGAGTTCTTATTTCATAGTACACGGGCAGGTTGGAGCTGCATATTTTGTTGGTAGGAAAAACTACAAGAAATCGTGAAATACAAAGAAATCTTGTTTCATAATAAGCAGGTTCAAGCTACATATATAGCAGGTTTGACTTGATAAAGTTGGAGTTGATTGAATTACACAGTTACAAATTCAGAGGCACAACAGCTAATTAAGAGTGACCTCCCCTAATATCTCCTTGCTCTCATTGTATGAACTGATCATATGAGGATTTGCAGAAGGGAAAATGCAAAGAAATTCATTTTCCTCTCCCATCAACAAAGTGTTTTAAAGAACCAAACAGAAACGATATAGGTTTCAGTTATTTATTTTACGAATTTAACATTATAACCTGGTCGAATCACAATGATATAAACACACCAAAGGAACCATATATTGATCACAACAAAGGCAGGACTACCGAACATGCAGGACAGGTTTAAATTAGTTTCAAATAAAGATCAAGGATAAGAATTAATGGTGATAAACCTATAATGCAAAGAATCATAGAAAAACGTACATAAAATCAAAATGTTTTAATCTCAAATTAATCAATATATATATATATATATATATATATATATATATATATATATATATATATATATATATATATATATATATATATATATTCAACCCTGAAAAGTAACCGAAATTACATCAGTTCAATAAAAACCCTAGTTCTAAACATATCCTAATAAGAATCATATCTACTAGTCCTGATAATAATGTCTCTAAACAATACTATTCAATTAATAACTAATTCATAGATTCCCACAAAATATTGCTCCGCATCAATCACAATCAGTAATTCCAAAAAGCCTACTGTGCCCCACCTTCAAACCCTCCCACACCAGCGCCACCCCAACTGAAAATAACAAACAACGATCAGAATTGAAATTCACAACCAATCATAAATACACACTTATACATACATATAAATATATGTATGTATCTATAGAGAGAGAGAAAGAAGGGAACCTGACCTACGAAAAAAACAGTAGTGAGACGAGTGGGGGTGGGGAAAAGATAAGGGAAGTAGTTAGTGGCACAAGCAATGAAGATGCCTCTGATTAGTGTGCCAACGGTCTTGATTATCGTTAACTGCACTAGACTCCATTGATGTCGCTCAATTTTTTCTGCCATTTTTAAAATGCTCAGAACGACTGAAGATGAAATTTGCCCTGCGATCGGCTCAACTGCAGCTGCTAGGGAAATTCAAAATTTGAAGGTACTTAAATTTAGACCATTTATTTTAAATCTAAGGTCAAGATATTACCAATATCATTCCTAATTAAATTTAATAATTACTCATTTTATTTTAAATTATAAAATTATTATTAATTTTTTTAAAATTAATTTAAAATATTTTTAAATTTAAAATTGACACAATTTAGTAAAATTTTTAAAATAATAAATTTTATAATTAATAATATTTTTAAAATAATTTATAATTATATTAATATAAACTAAATAAATTTGTTAATTTTAAATTTAAAAATATTTTTTTAAATTAATATTAATTTTATAATTTAAAATAAAGAGAATAGCACATATCCAATTGAACTGCCAACTCACATTTTGTCCAATCCTTAATTTTGCTCTTTAATTTTCACCATCAGTTCCTTTCTCTCCCCTCCTAGACCTGGCAAATCGGGCTGGCCCATGGACTTATTTTTCAGTCTAAAAAAATTTGGGAGTTTTGGCCCGGCCGTGGCCCAATTTTTTTTTCTTATTTTTCTTATTTGATATTGATGACAAAAAAAAATATTAACTTAAAAAATGAATCAAATAGAAATTATGAAGAATATAAGAGTAAATTTTAACATGTGATATTGAATAATAATACAAAAAAAAATTATGAATATTATATATATATTACCTATAGTATTTCTTTTACTATCTTATCTTTAATATTAATATTATATACATTTATCAATTAATTAATCACAAGATTAGTTACATTTTAATATATATGACTATAAAATTATTAATTATTTTATTTACTAATACTATTAAATGATTATGTATAAATTATGTGTTATAATTGTAAATATTTAGAGTTAATATTTATTTTAAATTATGTATTATAGTTGTAAATATATATATATATATATATATTTAAAAAAATTATATATTTTTTAAAAATATTTATAAAAAAAAAACTTTTAAAACCCGCGGGCCGGGCGGGCCACGGGCAGCAAATTTTTAACTCGGCAAATTTCGGGTCTTTTCAGCCCGAACCGACGAAATCCGATCCGTTTGCCAAGTATACCCCTCCATATACTTGTCCCGACCAAATTTGTCTTGTATGATCAATGGTAGCGGGTTTCAACAATTTGCAAATTGGATATCGGAATTATTTAAAATTCCAAAGGATTGATATTTGAGGCATTATTTTATATTTGAGTTATTAATAAATTTGATTTAAAATTATTTAATAGTAAGATGGCCTGAGCTTGTTATTTAAGTTTATTAGGGTCAATTTAATCGATTTTATCGATGAGTTCAATTTGAGTTTTGACAAAATAATACAATGAATTTAAATAGCCGGTATTTTTCGGTATCATATGTATACGTATGTTATAGTTTGCACAAAAAAAACAAGTATATATGTTGTAGTGTATGTGTATCGATGTATATAATAATAGAAAGAATATAGAAGTTCAATCGAGAATGAAAATTTTTGATTTATGAGTAAGTTGTATATATAAAGTGTACATAAACACTTATATATAAATATTATTAGAATTCATGTATTTAATAGTATTTTTTTAAATAAAATTTGATTAAAAATTAAATATATTTAAATCGTATTTTATTTTTTTATTTTTTTTGTACACTAGTTGTATAAAATAGATAAACATTATGTTTATCTTGGACCTTGCCCTCAAAATGTGAACGTTTACCCTTCGAAATATTGCTTCCTCCACTTTATTCAAGGTGTAAATTATGGTTACAATATATTTAGATTTTGGGGATCGAGAATTGGACGGCTGTGATGAGTTCAAAACTCCAAGATGGGATCAGAGACATCAAATATCATTGAAACCACGTCGACCATGTGCCACGGTTCATCCGGGTCCTACTTACTAAAACAAGAGTTTGGCTTAGACTAGAGATAATGCAGGCGGCCAGGTTTACGTAATCAGCTCAGCTGTATCTCTCTTTTGCTCGGCTCTGTCTCTCAGCTACTGTAAAAGCTTGGTATCCTCGAATGTTATACGGCTCTAGATATGAAGCTGAGCTATCATTTGTTGATGTTACATGAGTAACGTTACCTATCCCACCACAAATCAGCCGGCAAATATGACATGGGCAAAACGTTACGGTAAAATTTATTGCATGTATACACATTACACATGTAATTTAATATAAAAAATTTATATTAGAGAGTAAAAAATAAAAAGATAAAAAAATAAGAGAGAGAAAAAGTGAAAATAAAAATTTAACTGTCTATTTAAAAGAATTAATATATAAAAATAAAAGAATTTAAATGATTTTATTTTTATTTTTAATGTTAATTTTAATAATAATTATTTAATTTTCTCTCACTCTATAATATAAATAAATATTTAATATTTGAATTACTAATGAAGTTTATAATTTTTTATACGCCCTTTTGTTATCATTGATTATGTACGTCCTAACATTAATGTATCTGTCTATAATTTTAAATTTGAATATAGTTATCACGATCAAGTATAATGTAAAATTATAAAATAATTAATATTAACATAAATTATTCTCATATATATGACAACACTGGTAAAGAATCAATAGCGCCTATTAGGTCTGAGCAAAAAATTAATTTGTCTCTGAAACAGCATAAAAAATTTATACAAACGATTTCGATATATGAGATAGTTTTAGGTAGGTTAAAAAATCGAATTTATAATTTGAGTTTGATTTTTGGACAAAATCATACATGAAAAAACCATATTTTTATTTATTTTTGTCATTTGTCTATTTTTCAACATAAAACATATTAAGAAGCATTATTATGAAAGTCACATTTCAATTAATCTATTTAGAATTATTCCTCATGTAATTATCTCTGTTTATAATTTTTATATGCGATAATTTTTTTTGAATTAATCCATTTAGAATTATCATTCATGTAATTTCTATTTTATTTTTATTTAGCTAAAATATTATAAATAAAATTGTATGTGTTATTAAAATGATATTTAATATTGTGTAACGCTAAATTGTTAATTTAAATTACATAAAATTTTATTGTTTAATTTGTTTTAAAATCGATACTACACTAAATGAAGTCACACCACACCAATCACAAAATATTTTATGTGTAATTTTGAATTTATTCCATATAATAGAGGAAGCGAAAGAGTCTTGGCCGAGATGTGGGCCACTTAGGCTCCTTGACCATGTAAGATATTTGGGCCTTGTGTACTAGGCCCAGTTGTAGATATTCTGTCTGTCCTAACAATAAAAAAAACAAAAGTTAAACCATTTATTAAACAAAAAATCCTTTCTGAATTGTGAAGGAACAAGGAATATCGCGAGAAAGGAAATATTTTATAATTTTTCTTCTCTCAAATGGATTGATTCTATTTCAGTTGTCATTCCTTCATCTCTCTTTGTTTAATAGTAGTCCTCTTTTTTATTTATTTTTATTTTTATTTTTTATTTTTGGTGAGAATTTATTCTATTAGAACGGGAAAGGGGTCAAGATGGGAAGTTGGAAGGAACCTAGGAGAAATTTTGATTCGTGACTTTATACAGTAAAATAATAGACTTTTATCACTAGGATATATCACCTTTGGTCTTAATGCTTTCTAATTAGTTTACAATAAAATTAGTAGTTTGTATTAAAGTTAAATAATTCAAATTAATTTTTAATTTAACATTTTGCAAATAAATATAGAAAGTCAAATTGTATATCTAATAAATTATATCTCACGGAGTATGAATGTTATTCCAATTATGTTTTTTAACCTTATCTCTAAACTTCTTTGCTTTTTTGAAGTTTCACTTTTGGAGAGTACAATATAATTTTATAATCAAGTACGTCATTATTATTATAATTAATCAAGTCTCACATAGATGAGAAAGAAATAAATTCACAAATAAGTTGTATACAAAAAAAGCACACTTTACATAAATAAATAAATAAATTCACCAAAATAAAAATTATACCTGAAATTTAAAAATCATAATACTTCAGTCTTAAGTTAAGATCTCATCAGCACCACCTCTTAACTAGATTATGAATTGTTTGTACCAAGGGATATGGTGGATAACCCAAGCCTACTTGATCGGGTCTGCCCCTTATTTCCCCCCAATGTAATTTACGGGATCAGCTAAGAAAGCCTGTCCAATAGTAGATTAAAATTATATAGTTCACCCTCTTACAATAAGTAATTGTAGGGTATATAAAACTTTATCTGATAAACCTATCCAACAGATTCAAATAAAGTTACTTTATAGGGTATACAAAATGTTAATGATTATTAATTTGTTCGTTTATCCATTAATTCTTTGTTTGACATGTTTTTACGTTTAGAAGAAAAAAGATGATACATATCTTTCATTTTTGTTCTACAAAGGTTTCTTCTCCCTAAGAAAAAAGGGTTCTGCTATAGATACAATTCTGTGTGTATAGGTTGTTTTTCTCTTCTTATTTTGTTTCTCATGTTAACTTTTCTTTATGTCCTTTCCGGTTACAAAATTTGAGTAGTGCTTTTCTAGTACTAAATTAGAAAAGCACCCTAACAGAAAGTAACAAGGATAATAACTTTAAGAAATTGATATTTTCACAAAATTCTTTTTACATGAATAGTACATACGTGGTGGGGCCTATCTCATTTGAATAAGATCTCGTGAAAATATTAATTCCCTAACTTTAACTACATACTATCTCGAAAAGAACAAGAAATTTCGATATGTATATCTAATTTTGAAAGGGAATTAGTATTTTATAGATAAAATATATTTTAATTATTACACTACAAACGAGAAGTTTCTAACATGCATGCATGTAATTACTTACTTTTAAATTAAATATTATTTTGCTACTATTATTATTATTATATTTTTAACAAATATTATCAATAAATTTTAATTATTTTTATAATTATATTTTTAATTTTAAAATAGAGGAGAGTTTATTTTTGTAAAATTTATCAACTATCATAATATTAATTAAAACTTGCTTGGTTGACAAATATAAATTTTGTTCGACTCTGCTCCTCATCATTGGTGATGTGACAATGACACAGGACATAGTCTTTACCTATTTGAAAAAATTATAAAATATTTTAAAAATATTTATCACATAATATTTTACATTATTTATATGTTATTATTTTAATAGTTAAAAAATATTGAGATTGATATCACATAAGTGATATAAGACAATATATAATATATAATCTAAAATTACTCAATAATTACTCAACTATTTAAGAGTACTCGTAGCAAACCCATTGATAAAATATTCGAACTACTTTCTTCTTATAATTCCAAGACAACATAAAATATCGGTACCCTATACTTTTTATAATTATTAACAATAAAACGTAAAATAAAAAATTATTCTTTAAAATTGTTAGAGATTATTAAGTTGAGAAAATCAATTGTCAGAAATTGTGTGTAAAGGAAAGGAAAATTATAATTTAGCAGAAAAAAAGGAATTATAAAAGAGATGTTGAAAGGCAGAGGAAAAAGGTGGTATATATATATATATATATATATGACATCAGAAATCAACAATTTACACAAAAATCTATAAAGAATGAAAGAAGTTCAGCAATTAATATTCAAATCCAAACCGAGATTGTTGTTGTATAAAGCTTCTTAATTAATATTCATTCTAGCGGTAATTTGAAAAAAATAAATTAATAATGACAAGGAAAAACACAGTATTCCCATTGTCATGCTTTTGACAATTATATGGAACTTAATTGGCATGCATGGAGATGCCAGCAAAGAAGTAAACTACTACTCTCTTTCAAACTTAGAGGTAGATTTTAATTTTTTTTCTTTTATGTTTATTAAAAAATTGAGTAAAAACAAAATTGGATAAAAAAATTTAAATTTTTTATCTATTTTTTTTCCTGTCCTTTTTAAAACTCAGTAACATGGCGTTAGAGAGGGAATTGCTAAAATTGAACTTGCCAGATGAAGCGATTTGCATTTTCCACAAATATTTTTTCATGTCCTTTTTTGGGTTTGCGCCAGACCTTACAACACCGTTGACATAACTATTTCCGCCAAATTGATTTACACATATTTCTTGAATTCATAATTAAGAAACATCCTTCCTCATTCTATAATTGTAAAAGCTCTTTGAAAGAATAAGGAAATTATATATATCTAAGCATATGTTTCTTAAGCTAGGGTTTGTTATTTTTTAACTCGTAATTATATAATATTTTGGAGGTTTAATTTCTAGGCAGAAACTAGAAGATTACAAAAGTGAATTCAAAAATTGTATATTTGACCCAAAATAATAATAATAAAAAAATGTTCATCTTTGTCGACAAACATACAATCAAGTTGCCAGACAAACCTTACAATCATTTTGCAAGACAAACATACAATCACATTAATTTACAATAATTTTACCAAAAAAGAAAAAAAATAATTAAAATGACAACTTTGCAAGAGGATGGATGGATATATAGTGCATCCTTTAATACTGATAATTAGATAAATTGCAATTAGTATTCCGTGATTAGTCAGCCCACGGCGAAAAATGAGTGTGAAAACATGTAAAATTTGCTAGAGGTCGGGTACTAATCAATTAGACAAAAATCAAAAGCAGTTAACACGTTATTAGTGTACTACTACCTTTCTGAACTATGAAGACAATGAGACCAAATCTTCTCTCTTTAATCTCATGATGTCTCATGATATATTTGGTTTTGAAGTATAATATATATATACTGATTTATAATTTATTTTTTAAATGTGTAAATATTACCTAACACTACATAGATAAGACAGGAAAAGAGAGAGTGAATCTTAATTCAAAGAAAATTAATCTCTTACCAAAAGAAATTTAAAGAAATGATCTTACATTTAAGGAGGTGTATTCAATTAAGACTTTTAAAAACTTTTAAAGACTCTTTTAAGTGACAATTTTTTTTAGAGTTTGTTGACTTTTAATGACTTTAAAGACTTTTAAAGACTCCATAAAATAAGTGACATACTTTTATAGACTTTTTACTAAAGACTTTGATAGACTTTTATATATTTTTAATATATCTTGTAGCTTACATCATTAAGCATTTTGTTGAAGAGGTCGGACAATATGCTTTGAAGAAAACTATAGAAATGATGAACTCGATAGATTGGTTTGGTCTGGAAGTATCCCCATCTTTACACCTTTGACATAATAGAGTATCACATAACCTAATGATCACAAATGGATAAAAAATTAAGGTGATAACTGATTTAGAGAAAATTACACATTGCCTTATAATGGAAAAAGTTTATAAACCACATAGAACTTTAAAATGTTCTATTATTTTTTTACTGCTAGTACCTAAATATTGTAATTACAATTTTAACTCAATAACATAAAATGACATTCGCAACCAAATGAAAGGAGGGGTTATTCATGAAAATTATGTGTTTTTATTAATTTTATTTGTATTTATTTTATATTATTTTCATCTTCTCCCTTTCTCAAATATTTGAAAATTTTTGGCAAATATTTGGAAGTCTTTAGGCATGAGGCATGAGGCCAGGCTTTGGAAGACTTTGAATAAGAATAAATCTTGTTTTAAAGTCTATCAAACTCCACCATTTGATAAAAATCTTTAAAATCTATGACTTTTTGAATACTAAAATATTTTTATAGACTTTGTAAAAGTCTTGATTCAATACCACATAACTTTTAAAGACATTAAAAAAGTTGTAATTAAATATCACTAAACTTTTATAAACTCTTTAAATATCTTGATTGAATACAACTAAACTTTTAAAGTCTTTATAAATCCTTACAAATCCTAATTGAATACACTCCCCTTAGTTACATAAGATGTATAATATACATCCTTAGAAGAATATACATACAGTTATATAATTAGGCGGCAATTAAGCATGCATAAAACGTAGCACAGATGCAGATCGATAAAAGCATTCAAGGGGCGCTTGTGTGTGTGAGAGAGAAAGAACAAAGAGGAGGGGTCCTAGAAAGAAAAGGAAAGGAAAAGAAAAGAAAAGCGAAAGCTGGCCGGTAAGGTAATATATATATAAGAAGAGGACGTTTCACGCTTATCCATGTATGTGGGCATAAACATGAGAATCTAAATGTACAGTAGCAGGCTCTCAGCCTTGGATTTCCGTGCCCTAACTACTCTTTGATTGCTCTCCTTCCTTCCTTCATTAGCCAAAATCACTAGTACGTACCCACCTCCCACAATCAAGGCCCCCTAGCAGCAACAACTCGCCACTCTTTATTAATTTCCTTCATTCCGCTAGCTACTCATTTACATGTAGATCGAATTTTGGTATCTCAATTTACAATTTCCCTTTCGTTTGTCAACTCATAAGAAAGAGCATCATTTGTACAAGGCATACTTAAGAATATTAGTTTGTCAAAAAATAATACTACTTTTTTTATATACAAATGTAATTCTTTTGTATGACTTCACTGTATTCCTATAGAAAATTGTTGACGTTTGTATGAAACAGTTCAACTTCTATTTTATACAAACGCAATATTTTTTTTGACTTGATCGTAACTTTACTGAATTCAAATGCCTAAAAAAATTAGCTGTTTAACTTCACTCAACCCGGATCCAATGATGCTATTAACTAGCTAGTGCTTAGTAACTATTAGTAGTTTGCATGCAGTGTGTAGCAACGTAACATTCACTGACAGACAGACTTGACTATGATGAAGAGAGAGAGAAAAGGAAAAAGAGGAGAGAGAGAGAGCTTTATTAATTGGCATCCATCCATACTAGCTAGTCCTGTTTACAGGTTCCAATTGCTTTATTCGGTCTCTCTCTCTCTCGCTGGGTAGTCTCTTCTTGGTCCCTGCAAAAGCAATATCATCATGTATCTCTGGATTCCTTTTTCTTTTTAGACTACCAACCCACAACCCCGGCCCCAGTTGTGTCATAAATAATATATACTATTTTTACTTGCAACTAATTATTTGCCTCTAACGTTTAAGCTTTGTTAATTCTTGCCCCTTAAAACATATTTATACCTATCTCATTTTATTTAAAAAAAACTGTCAATTAAACTGCAATCACTATTTGCGGGTGTGCAACACTTAAAAAATCACAAAGAATAACACCAAATAGGTCCAAAATTCTTATAAATATCACAATTACCTTTTCCTTTCATCACTTAACTTTTACATCGTAAGAGAAAAGAGAAAAATAAGCCAAACAAGTTAAAAGGGAAAGGTTTAGAATCAGCTCTCACATTTATATATGTGAAGCCAAACAATTTAAAAGGGAAAGGTTTAGATCGAAGCAGCTCTCACATTTATATATGTGAAGATCAGAATAATATTTACTTCATCCGTTCTATTAAAACAAATTATCTGTAAAATTTATAAAGTTTAAGGAATATGTTTTTGTTCCATATTTATTTTTAAATTAAAATAATAACTATTTAGTTTAATAGTGTTTAAATGATAATAAAATTATGATAATAAACATAAAAAAATATTATCACCAACGAAAAGAGAACTCTGTTTGCGAACCATTTTCTTTTACAAATAGGAAGGAGTATCTTTTTGACCCGGCCTGCAGCTGTGGTGTTCAATTTGATTTTATGACACCCTTCTTTTCTCTCTCCCTCTTTATTTCTGTCATGCAGTAGCTATTAGGGTTAAATCTGCATGGTTTTGAGTGGAGGTTTGGCGTGTTGCTAGCTTGCTGGATAAGTAAGTATTGTCTCTTTTCATTCTCTAACTACCAACCAATTATAAGTACGTCCGTCCTATGTTACAATACGTATTACTCTTGTTATTGCAAAATCATTACGTAGTCAAGTATATGTATGATGACAAATATATTTCTCCCTTCCTCTCTCTCTCTCTCTCTCAAGCATGTAAGAGCTAGATAAAATGTGATCATGTGCTCCAATATATTCATCAATAGATGCCTTGATGAACAGCTTTCTTGGAGAAATAATCAACTTCTAAATATGCGAGGTCAAATGCCTTTTTCTAGTTCGGGGACTTGCGAGAATGCAACATTTTGCTATAACAATTGATGAATCCTTTTACCGATATATTTTGAACTACATATATATATGGCTAGCAAACTACTCTTCAAAGAATGAAAAAAGAACCATGAACTATATATGAACCTCTTGGAATGTGGTTGGGTCAGTCCTCATCACCAAAGAAGGATTATATACTAATAGTTTACCCTGTTTTTGAATATGATAAAATTAAGGGTTAATTTCACCGACCCAAAAAAACAAACAGAAACCAGATTATCTGTGTAACATTAACTAATCTGAAAGAGTTATATACACGTATTTTTTCCTACAATAAGTATATATGGTCAGCCAACTGCATCATATTACAATATGCTAATCATATACGAGCTATTCAATTGACAATCTTTCTAGGGTTCCTGTTAATTGTGATTGTAAATTGGTGCTAGAACAAATGAACACAGTACTGCAAGCAATTTTGAAGTAAAACTATGTTAATAAGTAAAGGATTTTCCATGAAAACATCAGTTCATCATATAGCAAACTTCACACATTATCTACATATTCAACACACCAAGTAAACAAACCCACTACAAGCAACTCTAAGAACATCAAAAAAAATAAAACAAAAATAAAAATCAACAAGACAAAACCAATTTAACTCTACCATAATGAGACTGATAGATTTATCAATCAATCCTTCAAGTTTCGCCGCCTCCGTTTTTGCTTGAAAACTTTCAAGTCCACCCGCTTTGTGTCAAGTACTTTCGACTGAAGCACGCAATATATAGCCACAAAGAATGAGCTTAGGCTTCCAGGAGAGCCTAAATATTTCAGCAACATAATAAAATGTCTCAAATTATAGAAAATGGCTGGTAGAAGAAGTGTTAATCTGACCCTAAGAAAAATCTGTAGTCCATGAATTCCCACCCCAGTATTGATTAGTATTATTATTCTCCGAAACACCCAAAAATTGCCTGGACAAATTTAAACCCCCTCGATTCTCTTCAATCTTCACCGGACCAGATGGTGGCTCAATTCCTTCAACTTGATATGAAAACAAATTTGAACCCGGTTGCTCAAACCCTGCCAAAATAGGTAATCTCCACCCTTCAGCTCCTCCACCTGATAAAATGTTGTTGTTTCCACTTGGGCCATTACCCAATTGGAAACCCATCTCGGGTTGACCCGAACCTCCAGCTGCCACCATGTGAGTCTGAAACCCACCAAAATTCCCAGCCCCATAATGGCCAAGATTCTGTAAAGCAGCCATTAGGGGTACTTGTGATGAAAAATGGTTAGTCATTTCTGCGCTGCAGCTAGACGGGCTTTGATCACTTATAGAATTATTATTATTAGTACCCGTCTGGCGATCATCGGTGATCGGAGATTTTGAGGTCCTGCTTTTGGTTCTCTTGTTTCTACGGCAGCCCCCACCAACCGGCACACTCCTTAGAGCACCGCCACGTGTCCAGTAACGGCGGCAGGTCTTGCAGAAGTGTCGAGGCTGAGTAAGGCTGTAGTTGTTGAAGTAGCAGAATTTTGTGTTGGTCGAATCACAACGCGGGCAGTTTAGGCCTGCCTCTGGGAGTGGCAGCTTGGCTAACCGGGCTCGGTCAACCATGGAACCAGGTCTAATTGACCCTTCACCGCCACCGCCGCCGCCGCTGCTAACTTGAGGCGGCGGCAGTGGAAGTTGGGAATTTTGTCCTTGTTGATGGTTAGGTTGCTGCTGCAACTAAAAAACAAAAACCCCAAAAAAAAAAATTAAAATTAAAGGTTAAGAATTTATAGTTATATATATATATATATATATATATATATATATATATATATATATATATATATATATATATGTCTATCTGGTATATTCAAGAAGATAAATTATAAAGAGAGAATATGAATATATGAACATCTTTATAATATGCTTTTTTGATGAAGAAGACTTAAATTTACCTGGTGCCAATTGGGATGAGGATGATGAGGATGATGATCTAAGTTATAAGAAGGAACAGATGAGGAGAAGGCCATGGGGGTTTAAATTTGATCTTTTTTTTCTTCTTTTGTAAAGGTTGATGAGTTATTTTTTTGGAAATATATGGTGGAGAATCAAACTATTTGCTAGGAGGAGAATACTAGTAACCAGAGAGAGCCAAACAAAGATAGAGAGAGAGAGAGATAAAGAGGAGATGTGAAGGAAAGAATGGAGGAGAGGCTTTATTGTTTTTCTTAATTTTTTTTCTCTCATTCAATATATTCTCCATCCATCCTCTTTTTGTTTTATTATATAATTAGGGTTTTTTGAAGGTGAGTGCGCAAAGTTTCTTACTCTTTAAGCTTTCTCCTCTGCTTGTGTGATGTTGTGGACTGCATCTTAGTGCTCGAGATAAAGTGAATTGTGACAAATGGGGTGTTCATTTGGTAAAAATCGATCTCAATCGGTATCAAAATTATATAAAACTTGATACCGAAATCGATATTGATTAGCTGGTTCGATACCGTTTTTTACCGAAATAAATCAATTTTTTATATTTTTATTATTATTAATAATAAATTAATAATAATAATAATAATAATAATAATAAAAAAAAAAATAGGAAACCGTTACAACCGGTTTGGTCCGGTTAATACCGATCTTCCAAAACTCCGAATCGGTATCGAACCGATCTTTTTTGTACTGAAACGGTCGATTCGGACCAGTCCAATATACCATAAATACCCAAAAAAGGGG
Source organism: Hedera helix (assembly GCA_947179155.2). NCBI lineage: Eukaryota > Viridiplantae > Streptophyta > Magnoliopsida > Apiales > Araliaceae > Hedera > Hedera helix. The sequence continues at coordinate 39,989,818 of OX359276.1, read as the reverse complement.
AAATTTTGGACGCTCCTAGTGACAATGGGACTTTTCTCATGCATGGAATGGAGAGAATGAGAATATATATATATATATATATATATATATATATATATATATATATATATATATATATATCGTTTTTAATTGTAACTAGCTAGCCATCATGGTGGGATCTCCCCGTGAAATTGAAATCCAAATGGGGCAGCACACAAATCACATTTCTTCGAGAGAAATTTTCCACTTGAACCATGTAGGTACGAAAATTACGTATCTTGCTAGGGTTAGGGTTCGTAATAATGATGGAGGTGAGAAACTTGAGAAAGATACATAATCGGTTGAAAGATTAGAAATGGGAGAAGAATCGGTGAGTAACTACTAGAGTAACACATGGCAGAACTCTCGGAGTTTTAACGTAATCGTTAGTGTTCGAGAGCCGTGACAAGTGTTTCGAGTGAATTACAGATAGGCAACGCCAATACTTTTATTCACTCGATTCAGAATTGATCACAAGTTCCGTAATTCCTTCCAACTTTTTTCTATGTTTTGATAGAGAGAGAGCTCTTAAGTGGCAAAAGTTCTCAAAGTTCCAAAAGTCCCTTTACTTGTCAAGTGAATAGGTATTTATAGGGTCCAGGTCATGTGTCAAACACATGTTAGATGAGAAAACTTCATAAATACCCTTAATGACAAAAAATTCCTAAAATACCTGGTTACCAGGGTAATGCCCAAATGATCCAATTTTTCTAGCCACTAATCTAATCTCTCAACCGATTCCCAATAAAAGTTGTTCCCACGAGTCTTCTGCCTCGGAACTTGTGACAACAAACTCTTAAATCATTTTTTAAAGGTTAAATAATAGTAAGTTAAAAAAAATGCACAAATAAATTTTATCGTCAAAGAAACCCGAAGAAGCGCATTACGAAGCAGTCGTGAACCAACCCTAAGGGGACCTACTATAGGGAGCCAAACCCTAGGGGGCCCGTTCCTTGGTCGCATTTCGTGTTTTCTTGATTGATTTTCGTCTGTTTCTCTTTATTCTCATTTTTATGAAAAGTTTATCTTGTCATATAGAAGATAAGAAATATCACTTTTAAGTCTTCACAAGTTTACTTAGTTTCAGGTTCATTATTCATTCATTGTACCGCTTCAAACTCGTTCGGAACAAAGTTCAAAAAGTAAAACATTAAATAGACTCTAAGTGATCAACCCCTAGGGGGCCAAACCCTAGGGGACATCCTTAGGTTTTTTGGCTTTTTCGGTCTTTTGTTCGTTCGTTCACTGTTTGTTGGCTTGTTGTTTATTATTTGTTAATTTCATGTTAGTCCATTCCATATGAACCTTAATTTTATTCATGGGCTCACATTTGCTCTCTGCACGTAAGTCACATCTTGGAAGTGACAATTGCGCACAAAATTCAAGTTTTAGAAGGGTCGATACTGTTTTTATCATAACTTTTGATCCGTTTAGAGTTTTGGGCCCCATAATATGTCAAAACGACTGTAATGACGAGCCCTATAAGACTTATTAACTTTGTCCATGACGGACATCGTAAAAATCCCAAAAAAAGGCTCAGGACCAGATGTTTTGGCTTTTTGAAGTTTTTTTTTATTTTCTTGGATTTTTTAGATACCTTCGTATTTTGATTATTCTTTTCATAATTAAGCTTTTCAACTCATTATTTGTGTTTAAAAGATGTTTTCACATATGTTAGGGCCTGCTCGAAATTACATATTTTTAATTGGATTTTTTCTTTAGCATTCAAATTCTGGGCTTGCGAAAATCCAAATCTGAAGAGGAAAATCCCTAGTGTCGGATCTTAGGGCACAAATCCGAACCCTAGGGTCTTCTCGCTTTTCGGTTATTTATTCATTCATTGATTGTTTGTTTATTTTGGACTCTTTCGTCTTTTATCCATTTATTTATGGTTTCATGTGAGCCTTAATTTATACTTGCGCTTACATTTTTCGCCTCCACGTAAGTCACGTTTTGAGTGAGTCACGTGCACAATTTCTTCAAGACATTAAATCCTTGCTTTAGTTTTCTAAATAGTTTTCTGGAGTTTAACCTTTGTAAGCTTCAAAAGATGAAGTTCTTAGGAGAAGGATCCTCTATAGGCTTGAACTCTTAAAGGTCGAACCCTAGGAGGGCTCTCCTAGGATGTCTCATACAATCATTTATCAAGTTTATTAGAATATTTTTTCATCTCATTGCTTTCTCGATTTTTCGTAGACTGGAGTCCTTCGTGCGAAAATCAATTTATGTCATTATGAAAATGTCTTTCTTTTAGGAAAGCTTTAGTTACACTTCAAGATGTTATATCTAATCTTGAATGTCGAGCTTTGGATACTAAATTCTATTGAGGTAATAACAACATCGAGAAGGAAAAGGCTCAGGATTTCGCTATTGTCGACTTGAAGGATCTAGCTCTGCCTTTTCTTCAATTTGATATGTCATGGGCGTTAGATTATGACCCATTTGCAACCTTTCGTTTCCTTATCACTTTTTGAAGGAAAAGTGTAACTTTGTCGGGTTGAGGACTTAGGGTCAAACACTTCATCACTCTAAATGTTTTAAAAGTGTAATTATCGGGTTGCTTTTGAAGTTTTGAAAGCGTAACTATTAAGTCGCTTTTGAAGTTTAAAAGCGTAACTGTTCGGGTTTGAGGGCTTATGGTCAGATGTCTCATCACTTTTGAAGAAAAAAGTATAACTTATCGGGTTGAGGGCTTATATTTAGGTGTCTCATCACTTTTGAAGAAAAAGAGTAACTTTTCGGGTTGAGGGCTTAGGGTCGAGCACCTCATCACTTTTAAAGAAAAAGTGTATCTTTTCGGGTTGAGGGTTTATGTTTAGGTGTCTTGTCACTTTTGAAAAGAAAATATAACTGTTCGGGTTGAGAACTTATGTTCAGGTGCCTCGTCACTTTTGAAGAGAAAGTGTAACTGTTATATATATGAATTCAAATCGTTTCATCACTTTTGGAATTTAAAGTGTAACTTTTTGAGAAATATTTTGCTCAAGATACGGTGTATTTATTTAATAATATCAAAAGACATAAATGACAATATGAAAGTACTTAATTTTATTGGCACATGTCTTGTTCAGCATGCTACCTCTCTATTCCAGCTCAGTTTCTCCTGCAACTAATTTTTTGTGGTAATTTTTTCCTAATTTGCCACAATCCATGGTGGAGTGCCCTACACATTAATGATATATGCAAAAGTATGGGCTCCTATTCATTTCTTCGGTCACCATGAACCTGAGTGTTGGAGGCTTCACTACTCCGTGTTCCACCTATTATTCGTACAAATTGTTGAATGTCTCCTCGCTATAGTAGATGGCTTCTGGAATTGGCGACTCTGGATTATTTTCATTCCTTTCCCTTTTTCCTCCTATGGCTTTAGCTGAGAATTTGATAAAGTCATAGTAGATGTCCTCTTACCCTTCCACGCAACGGTCTCGCGGCTCTCGAATAATGATTTGATTCCTCCTAATCCCTGTACGAATAATGACAGTGTTGTGAAGGAGTCGCAGGCCTAAGTAATAAGGTAGGGCTTTAAAACATCTATAGCACCATTATTGCATATGCTTACAAGGTTCTTTTCTTCAATCGACTCTACACGTTTCTGTGCTTGAGCCCTGAATCTATCTATATAGTTTGATAACTCCCTCGTTCGATTTCTGTATGATTCTTACCAGTTCCATGATGGTCACCTGATTCTGCACATAGAAAAACTTCTTAAAAAATTGTGACTTCATGTCATCCCAGTCCTAGACCGATCCCTTTTCCAAGTTAGAGTACCAGCCGAAGGCACTCTCTGTCAATGTTTTGTTGAACTCTCTTTATAAGATGTTATGATTGTTGGCTTCATCATCTTCTAACCATGGGGACATTGATTCTATAAATCTGTTTATATGCTCCTTTGAGTTCCCCTTCTCTCCATTGTATTTCGAGAATTGCAGAGGGTGCTCAATATAACTTGTTGGATAAGGTTGTCTCCAAACATGTACCTTGTAAGGTGGGATGAAGTTCAGTTCTGATGGCTTGGTTGTATGTCTATGAAAGTAGTTGATCACATCCATTATATCATCTTTGGTTACATACTGATTTGACGTATAACCTTTTAAGGTGGGGCCATCGGAATCTGCATTTGTGAACATGGTAAAATTATGGTTGGAATTATTATTGGTTGAGGTCTTGGGTCTCCAAAATAACAGTTGAAATTTGTTGGGCTTCTATTGTTGGAGGTGCATTTTGAATATCTTTATTGGCTTTTCTCACTCTCGTTTGCATTGCATGTAGATTTTTTGGGAACATGGCTCTGAATGTCGGGATTTGCATAAACTGTTGGCGGAAACTCATCATCTCCTCCTATAGTTTTTGCATTTTTAACATCATGGACATCGTCATGTCTTGCCCATCACGAGTCTCCTTTAATGCCTTCATCATCTCCCGCTGCATGGCCTCCATGGTATTTCGCTCTCCTATTTCTTCCTCACTTTGTACCCTTGTGTTTACTGGCACGACACTTGTGAGTTGTTGATTAGCTATTTGTGATAAACTGCTACTCGTAGTCGGTGAAACTCTTCTCGTGGCTTTCCTGCTCCGAGTTGTAGGTATATCCTTCACAAATTCTTGCGTCCTTAGAGGAGCAACCAAAAAATGTAGGCATGAAAATTACATACATTGCTAGGGTTAGGGTTCATAATAATGGTAGAGGCGAGAAACCTACGAAAGATACGAAAACGGTCGAAATATTATAGAGGAAAAAAGAACCAGTGAACAACTACCAGAGTAATATGTGGCAGAACTCTCGGGGTTCTGGTGTAATCGCTAGTGTCCAAGAACCGTGACAAGTGTTTCAAGTGAATTTCAAATAGACGCTAACAATTTTATTCACTCAATTCAGAATTGATCACAAGTTCTGCAATTCCTTCCAACTTTTTTCTATGTTTTGAGAAAGAGAGCTCTTAAGTGACAAAAGTTCTAAAAGTCCCTTCATTTGTTAAGTGAAGGTTATTTATAGGGTCTAGGTCATGTGCCAAGCACGTGCCAGATGAGAAAATTCCAAAAATACCCTTAATGACAAGAAAATTCTTAAAATATCCCTGGTTATTCGGGTAATGCCCAAATCATCCAATTCTTTTAGCCACCAATCCAATTTCTTAACTAATTCCCAATACAAGTTGCCCTCACGAGTCTTCTGCCTCAGGACTCGTGACAACAATTTTAAAACATATTTTTAAGGTTAAACAATATTAAGTCCAGAAAAATCGCACAAATCAATTTTAATGTCGAAAACTCGAAGAAACGCATTATGGAGCGGGCGAGGACTAACCCTAGGGAGACCCACCCTAGGGGGCCACTTCTCTTCCGTCACGTTTCTTTTGTTTCGTGTTTTCTTAATCTATTTTCGTCTGTTTCTCTTGATTCTCATTTATATGAAAAATTCATCTTGTCATATAAAAACTAAGAAATATCACTTTTAAGTCCGCACAAGTTTATTTTTCGGGTTCATTATTCGTTCATTGTACCGCTTGAAACTCGTTCGGAACAAAGTTTAGGAAATAAAACATTAAACAAGCTCTAAGTGATCAACCCCTAGGGGGCCAAACCCTAGGGGACATCCTTAGGTTTTCTGTCTTTTTCGATCTTTTATTCGTTCGTTCGTTGTTTGTTGGTTTATTGTTCGTTATTCGTTAATTTCGTTTTAGTTCATTCAATATGAACTCTAATTTTATTTATAGTCTTACAAATCAAAACTTGATTTCTTGGTCGTATACATATGCATTGTTTATGTTCTTTCCTTTTCTTTCTTTCCTCTCTCGGGTTTCCCAACATTTCATACTAAACCCCATATAATTAGGGATTCCCTTTTCTTTATATATATATGTGTGTGTGTGTGTGTGTGTTTGTATATGCGCGTGTATATATATAGCATAAAGTTGTGGTTTCTTAACCTTTATTAATATTTTATTATGTAACTATGTGATATAGAAATAAAACTCTTTCCTGTGAATTAAGGAAATGTTAACTTGAGTGAATTCGGATCCCTGATAAGTACTTTACTCTTGAAACAAAAGAACCATTGATTGAGATTGCGTCGGTTGATTTAGCCAAAAAAGAAAAAGAAAAAGAGATTGCGTATGTTGCAGCAAATTCTACTAAATTAGATAGGGATTTTGTCTTTCCAGAAATGACCAAAAGAGAAGGGGAAAACAATTAATTAGAAGATGATAGTAGACTTTCTTTAACTTTGTGCTTTTGCAGTGTTGACATGATTCTATCGGAATATCAGGGGCGAGTCTTTCTATTCTTGCGACCATGTTCTAATTTTCATTTTATTAAATAAAAGAAAAATGGATATTTACAAATGTAGAGTAGCAATTTGCTTTTGAATGTTCTGTCTGCAAGTCTCTAATATTAATTACTCATATTTACAAATGACAATGCACGTGACTTGTGAAACAGAGAATAATTTTGAAAGGATCCGGTTAGTATGAAATTAACTTTATAGTAAATTAAACAATGGACAAACACAGTATTGACACGGGTTGGGGGTGTTTTCTCCCTCTATGTGTCAGTACTGTATTGATTTATTGTCCAACTTGCTATAAAGTTAACTTCACGTTATCTAGATTCATTTTGAAGGTACTTAAAGCGGATGGTCGATCACTTTTTCAATTATGTTCCAAAGTTTTTCTTGTATTGTCAAATTTCACTTAAGTTAATAGAAAGACTACATCATTCATGTACACAAATCTGACAATCTTGATGATAGTGCCTTCATTTTTCGAAATAAATCTTTTATATATTTATGCAAAGATAAATAAAGAAAAGATAATTACAGATTGTGAGAAAAATAAAAGATTAAAAATAATAAATGCCCTCCATGTCTTATCATTTGCACTCCATTGCAAAGTTAAAATGGTGGAATTAAAGTTTGCATATAAGTACAAATTATTTATTTTTTAAAAAAGTGAAAGTTGAACAAGAATGCAACTTTTGGAAAGTTAACATGGATGAAATAGTTTACCATTATTTTTTTTTTTTTTTTTTTTTGCTGATGAAATACCATTTGAACCCCACTTTGAAAGTGCATTATTATGAAGACACGGCTGAAAATATGGTCTAAACTTCTGTCGCCTTTGGTGTTAAATCAGGGAAAGAAATTTTACTCCAAAATCTAGGAATTGTTGACTAATGAGGCAGGCCTCCGTCTGGTTCTATTGGTGAAGCTCTTGTACTGTATTAATCTATTCTTTCCTTATATATATGAGAAGTCTTTTATATTCTTTCAGTCATCCATTTCTCAAGAAAAATGGTCCAGGTTTGAATTTTGAACCATTTAACAGGAGGGAAGGCTTAGATATAGGTAAATATTTATATAGATGTTCAGTAGGCCAGTTTAGGATTTAAATAAGTTAACCTTTGTTACTTTATGTTACATCTCAGATTAGAGACCTTTTCATTACTCTTTGTGAAAAGGATGAAGAGTATATATAATTACATAACGGGTTCTATTCTTCTGGCCATGGAAAAAATTAGTGGTTATCAGTTTGTAACTAATTATATGTTCATCAAATCATATCTAATCAAAACAAGGTCATGCATGAAAAATGAGAGTACTAGTATGTATGTATTGCAATTAATTTGTATTAAATTACAATTTTAAAACTTATAATACATGAGATTAGATATAACTAGATACAACCCCGCGCGTTGCGGCGGGATTATTCGTTTTGTTAAAATAAATTAAAAATTGTTTAGATTAATCACCAATCAATTTGAGATAATATAAAATAAAATTATGTGATATAATATTAATTTAGAATTGATGCAATTTTGGGATATAATATCAGTTTAGATTTGTATTTATGAGATAATATTAAAAAAAAATTTGTCTGGTTAAGGAATTTAAAAATTAAAAAAATTATGCATGAATTTTTTTTGTAAATAAAGTTCTAAAGCCCAATGATGGGATAATATTACATATTTTTTTGCTTGAGAATTATTTTTAAAAAAATTAAAAATTTAAATTATTAGATAATATCATATATTTATGTGTCAAAGTTATTAGCAAAAAATGAGATAATAAATCAATTCAAAAATCAAATTATTGGATAATATCAATTTGAAATTGCGGCAAGTCAATATAGTTTGACTGGTATATGAATACAGCATTAGAACAAAAAATTCATACGAATCTATTGTATAATTGTAGTTTTGAGCAATATGTATAGTTTACATGTTATCAGTTAATTCAATATTAACTCTCTTACTTTGTTTCCCATTGTTTGTGCTAAGTTGTAAATCTCCAATTGCAGTTAGTTGAGCAATAATGTAATGTCCCAGAATTTCCACATTTTTATTAATTAAAATATTAATTTAATTTGCAACGAGTTAGTTTTACGAGATTATTTAAATCCTTTTATGTGATTGATTAATTATGTGATTAAATAATTATGTAATTAATTACTAAAATTAATTAAAGGGGGTCACTAATATGTTATTAAATTAGTGAACAAACCCTAAAGTTTTAATATCAAAATAATTGATAAGTTTCCTATTAATTAAATATTCAATTAAATTGAATATAATGAGTGAATTAAATATAATAAATTAATTAATATGATTATTAATTAATGTAAATAATGTGAAATATTAATAATAATATTTATTAGTCTATTTAGTAATTAAATACTAATGAGTTAGAATATTTAATTATTTATTCAATGTAATTATTTATTTAACCATAGATTGAATAATTAATGTGTAAATTATTAAATTAGCCCAACATGGGTCAATTAGTAGCCCAAGTGGGGAATAATAAAATTTGACAATTTAGTAGCCCAAACAATTTAATAGAAGCCCAATTGGTATTTTAAATTAAAGCCCAATGATTGGCCCACTTGAAAAATACTTAATTAAACTATTATTTATTTAAAAAGTAAAAGTGACTCAAATTATGGGACAAAAAGAAGGGAGTCCAGCCGAGAGCCTACAAGGAGGAGGAGAGAGAAAATTGAATTTTTGTTTTATTTTAGTTTATTTTCTTATTTATTTAATTAAATAATTGCTTGGATTGATTTTTAAAGTACATAGACACCATGCTTCTTTTCACCTAATGTGGTTAACTTGTGTAAGTATCCAATAGGTGCATGATGGGCTAAAATTATTAGATATATTATGTATCTATCATATTTGCAAGTATACTTACAATTTGGTAGTTTTGAAAGTCATTTCTCATCTTTTATTTTCAAACAAAAGAGAGAGCTAGAGAGCATTTGAGAGGGTGAGAAAATTTGAGAGCAAAATACTAAGAGAAGAGAAGGAGTCTTGGTTCATGCCTTCAAACCTCATCACCTACTTTGGAAGAAAAAGAAAGATAGCCATTAAATCAAGGTAATGGTTATTCTAAATCTAAGTTTTATTTTTAAATTAAATAAACTAATATGTGTGTACAAATATGTTAATATAGTTATTAATGTATAGTGGTAATATTTATGCCATGCTTGAGTTTAATATGTTTGGTTTGTATTTTGGTATATTTTATATGCTAAATTATGTGTTTAATAGTGTGTAAACAAGTTTTGAAATTTATGTCCAAAAATATTTTTATAAAACTTAGGTTTGATGTTCTAATATTATAGAACATTAAATCATGAGAAAAACAAAGTTTGAATCACTCAAAATGGAGTTGTACACAAAAAGTTATGATTTATAGTAGTTTATGTGATGTAAAATTTTTTATAAAAAAATATGTCATTAAATCATGAAAAATTAATTTTTTCATGTTATAAATTAATATAAGGTGATTGGTAATTTTTTTTGGATTTTTATTGTGAAGTTAAAGATTTATTAAAGGTATAATTTTTGTTAAAAATGCACTGTTCACATTCTGCTAAAAGGAGAAAAAAAGGAACAGTCCGCGCAATGCGCGCGAGGCGTTAGGCTGACAAAACGCGGAGCCAAACGACGTCGTTTGGCGTCTGTGAAGAATTCACTCCGCGCAATGCGCGGAAGCCGTTTACGGCTTCTCAAAACGGCACCGTTTTGGGCCGTTGTTACTGAAGGCGCGCGCAATGTGCGAGCGCCGGTTTTCTGCGAAATTACCAGTTTGTGTGACGCCCCCAAATCTGGGCCCACACAGCCCAAACTTGAGTCGTCAAAAGACTACAACAAAAGTATTACAACAAAGCACAACGTACAACAATACAGTGTATAATAATACACAACTAAGTTTTCACTATTATTGACACACTATTTTACAAAACGTGAAGACTATGATAACTATTCCTCGGACCCTCACTCCATTCCCCGGCTAGACCCTGTTATGTTTTCATCTCCTGTTGAAAAATAATGGAACAAAAGAAAGGGTGAGCTCAAATAGCCCAGTAAAGAATATCATGACTAAGATAATGACGAATAAATTATCATTAGCCTTCAACAGTTGAGTTCTTGATAGAATACAATAGACTACGAGGTTTATATCAAAAACTGTAGTTAAATTCTTAAACAATGTTCAGATCAATAATAGCAGCGGAATGAGCAATCTATTAGAAGAATAATGCAGACTATAATGTCCACTCGCTTCTCTTTTTCATAAAAACATCATCAACTTTTATCATCTGAAATACCATTAGTCATGATAATATAAATTCACATTTCCTGATCATAATCATGCACATCAACAGTTCATCTTTGCACTACGGGCCAAAGATATTCAATATAGCACCAACGGTCATGATTATACCAGATTCAGCCTTTGGTCATAATCATACCAAACAACAGTTCATCTTTGCATTACGGGCCAAAGAGAACATTCACCACGTGTCATAAAAGACACCGAACAGATGTATCGCCTTTAACCTAGTATATCGCCTTTAACCTATCATTTGTTCAACAATTATATCACATCTGTGCCCCCGGCCACAGATATTCACAACAGCTTGATTCTTGATGATTAATACAAATAACAGTGATACAAATTATGAACAGAAGAACAGGATAAACAATAAGTATCAGAAGTTTACTTTGTGCAGATTCAAATAATGTCCAAATTGCCAACATGATGTGGAGTGAAATTTAAAAATGATATTCAAGATCCACAGTTCAGAATAACGATTATAGTTCAACAGAAAGGTTCAGAAAATAGGAAGGTTCAGTTGAAATAATGAAGTTCAACTATTATGGAACATATAATATTTTCAGGAATTATAGAAGCAATAGTTCCATAATAAGTTTCGATTTAGGTGCATGGAAGAAAATAATATCCCTTACCGTAGCAGGTTTGATTAACAGAAGGTGAAGAAAATTAATGTCCCTTACCATAGTAAGTTTGAATAATGGAAGATGAAAAAGATGGTATCCCTTATGAGTATAAAGGAAAATGATATCACTTACGAATATGGAATAAAAGTGTCATGTGATAATTCGTGTAGACAAATTATTTCCACACGAGACAAATAAAAAGGGTTATTCACCAACAGGCGATAATCCGCACCGTAAGGTTATTCCCATCAATTTGAATACGAATAGTTATTCACCAAACAGGCGTATTCCGCACCATAAGGTTATTCCCACAATTTAATAGAATTTGAACACGAAGAGTTATTCACCAAACAGGCGATAATCCGCACCGTAAGGTTATTCTCAAAGATTAATAAGGAATGAATACAAAAGGTTATTCACCAACAGGCGGTAAACCGCGCCGTAAGGTTATTCCCATAATTTAATACATGAAAATAAATGGCACAAGAAAGAAACGATATTATTTTCGAGAATCAAAGAATGATAATCCCTTCAAGTAAGAAAGAAAATAATATCCATTTATGATGATGAAAAAAAATGATACCCCTTACCGTAGTAAGTTTAAGAGTGTGAAAAGATTGATATTCCTTACCTTGATATTGTGAAACAAGTTTATAGCCGAACAAATCCTTCCTTGTTTGTAGCAGTAAGGAATCTGACTTTTGAGTCTTCTAGAGTTTTTAAAATCTCTTTATGCTTTTAAAATAATGTTACTCTCGGAAAGATAGACAACATAGACTCAAGAATCACTCAATTCGGAGTTAATATGAATGAGTTATGAATTTTCAAAACTAAGACTGAAAATAGCGACGAAAATCAGAATAGGTTACGGTTTTTAGTATTTTAAGACATGAAGATGATTTCAGATGACTTTTCTTCCTTCTTCAAAGTTGTAGAGGACGAAAAACTGAAGAGACAGACTTTTAATTCATTAAATTCTGACAAATAATGAATTTACTACGATTTTTTGAAAGAGTTGCTGTACATAAGAAAATTCTACTCGGGAATTCAAAGAAGAATGCAAAAGATTTCAAAACTAGGAATGACTTAAGAACACTTAGAGAGAACTTACACAAAAAGTATTTAGAGAGAGAAAGAAAGAACAAGTAAGGAAGTTTATGAAAAATCCTTAAGTTAAGGCTTCTATTTATAGCCAAAAATCTTATCATTCATTTAATCTAAACCATTCATTTAAAGATCATCTTTTAATCTACACCATCCATTTCAAATATTATATTATCTTTAATCTACACCATTCATTTCATATCACCTAATAATCACCTAACTTTATATTATAAACAAATCAATTCAATTATTCAACAATAATTCACACTTTAATCTACACCATTCATTTCATATCACCTAATAATCACCTAACTTTATATTATAAACAAATCAATTCAATTATTCAACAATAATTCACACTTTAATCTACACCATTCATTTCATATCACCTAATAATCACCTAACTTTATATTATAAACAAATAACTTTATCAATTCAATTATTATGACTAATTGTTATAAATACAATATAGTTAGCTCTTAGATATCAAGTCAATAAATTAATGAAATACAACTGTTTAAATAACATCATAATAGAGATAACAATAATATAAAATAAAGCATACGTTACTGTGTAATGACAATTATTGATTCAATAATGTGAATTACTGTGCATATGTTACTGTGACAATTATTAGGTTCAATAATTTTAAAAACAGTGCAACAACAATTATTGACTCAATGATATAAAATACAGTGTAATGACAATTATTAAATCAATAATGCAAAATACTGTGTAACAACAATTATTGAATTGATAATATAAAATATTATGCAGTGACAATTATCGATGAAATGATGCGTAACAGTTACGGTGTCAATTATCAGACCAATAATATGAGACACTATGCAATACCGTGTGTTACTGTAGAGTACCGTGTGCTACAGAAAATACCATAAACTACCGTATGCTACTATTCTTTTATCACCGGTATTTTAACAGTTCCGTTGACTATTTTTATTTAAAAAGGTTATTTCTGTCGTTTTCTATATCCGACAAATATTCCGTTGTGGGGTCCACCAATAATTTGTTATTTCGGCGCCGTCGTACGGCACGAATATTCCCCGACCAAACGAATATTCCCCGACAAAGCGAATATTGTCCGACAAAATAAAATTTGCACATAACATCCTTAACTTTTAACTTTATCGATTTAACCACTTACTGTTTCAAAAAAAATATATATGAAGAAAAATTAAATTTTGTATTTCATAAAATTCGGGGTCTTACAACCTCCCCTCCTTATGAAATTTCGTCCCCGAAATTGACGTACCGGGCATTTCATAGTTATCCTCCTGATTTTTAGATGTCATACTAAACTGTGGTCACAAAATAATTGTTAGTTCAAACAAACTGACTCATCACTTCCTGTTCCTACATTCAAATCGATTCGTTAGATAACAAAATCTAATTTAGGTAGGACATACTAGTGACTGATTCTATTCGTCTCTCCCCTCCTAGTTCTACCCCAGATCTCCATTAAAGACCATATCCCTAAGCTCTTATGCCAACTGTGACGCCCCCAAATCCGGGCCCACACAGCCCAAACTTGAGTCGTCAAAAGACTACAACAAAAGTATTACAACAAAGCACAACGTACAACAATACAGTGTATAATAATACACAACTAAGTCTTCACTATTATTGACACACTATTTTACAAAACGTGAAGACTATGATAACTATTCCTCGGACCCTCACTCCATTCCCCGGCTAGACCCTGTTATGTTTTCATCTCCTGTTGAAAAACAATGGAACAAAAGAAAGGGTGAGCTCAAATAGCCCAGTAAAGAATATCATGACTAAGATAATGACGAATAAATTATCATTAGCCTTCAACAGTTGAGTTCTTGATAGAATACAATAGACTACGAGGTTTATATCAAAAACTGTAGTTAAATTCTTAAACAATGTTCAGATCAATAATAGCAGCGGAATGAGCAATCTATTAGAAGAATAATGCAGACTATAATGTCCACTCGCTTCTCTTTTTCATAAAAACATCATCAACTTTTATCATCTGAAATACCATTAGTCATGATAATATAAATTCACATTTCCTGATCATAATCATGCACATCAACAGTTCATCTTTGCACTACGGGCCAAAGATATTCAATATAGCACCAACGGTCATGATTATACCAGATTCAGCCTTTGGTCATAATCATACCAAACAACAGTTCATCTTTGCATTACAGGCCAAAGAGAACATTCACCACGTGTCATAAAAGACACCGAACAGATGTATCGCCTTTAACCTAGTATATCGCCTTTAACCTATCATCTGTTCAACAATTATATCACATCTGTGCCCCCGGCCACAGATATTCACAACAGCTTGATTCTTGATGATTAATACAAATAACAGTGATACAAATGATGAACAGAAGAACAGGATAAACAATAAGTATCAGAAGTTTACTTTGTGCAGATTCAAATAATGTCCAAATTGCCAACATGATGTGGAGTGAAATTTAAAAATGATATTCAAGATCCACAGTTCAGAATAACGATTATAGTTCAACAGAAAGGTTCAGAAAATAGGAAGGTTCAGTTGAAATAATGAAGTTCAACTATTATGGAACATATAATATTTTCAGGAATTATAGAAGCAATAGTTCCATAATAAGTTTCGATTTAGGTGCATGGAAGAAAATAATATCCCTTACCGTAGCAGGTTTGATTAACAGAAGGTGAAGAAAATTAATGTCCCTTACCATAGTAAGTTTGAATAATGGAAGATGAAAAAGATGGTATCCCTTATGAGTATAAAGGAAAATGATATCACTTACTGATAGGACTAAATTATACGATGTTTTTATGCCCTAATACTTAGTTTTTATATTTATTGTGTGCTTAAATGTTTAATTATTTAGCTTATTTTGGTTTTAATAGGTTTTATAGGACTTTAGTTAATTTATGTTAATTTAGGTAATTTTATAGTGTTTTTATATTTCTTTTTATTTATGTGTTTTTATGTATTTTTAGTATTTTAGGAGTTTTATTTATTATTATGTGTTTTTAGGATTTTTAGTATTTTTATATTATTTTTATTTATTTTTATATTTTATTTTGTAGGAAAAATAAAGCTTGGGGGCAAATCTGAAAAATTCGCAAAAGTCTGATGGCATTTTCAGTAAATAACCAGGCTGATGGCAAAATCGTAATTAAGGAAGAAAAGACGCGGAAGGGTATAATGGTAATTAGCCGGAACTCAGATGTTCGCGCAATGCGCGGATGCTGGCAGACTGAAACGACGTCGTATTACACTGGAGACCGCGCAATGCGCGGGCGTTTCGCTGACGTCACCGGACGCGGTATGCGCGTTGACTGGTCAACTGTGGCGCGTGGAGGGGCTGTTTGGCAGCGCGTTAATGCTGGAAAACGAGATTTTTTTGGATTTTTGCTACTTTTTGATTCCAAATTGGATTTTTATTCCAACTAGGGTTAGGATAATAATTATTTTTCTTTTTCTTTTATTTTTAATTGTAAATCCTATTAGGTTTTGGACAAGTTAGAGGCCTATAAATAGAGGGTCAAGCTCTCTCATTATTCATTGTAAGCTTTTAGGAGTTCTTTCTTCTACTTTCTTGGAGAGAGCTTTTCAACTCTTGAAGATTATTTTGAAGAATGTCAGGCTAAGTTTTTATTTTCAGTTCTAAAGGGATGTTGAACCTTATTTTTAATTAATGTTTTAATTGAGTTTTATTATTTATTCCTTCATGCATGAGATTTATTCTTGATAATCTGTTTTAATTGTTTTATGATATTTGCTTGATTAATTTGATAATGGCCTGTTAGATTAATCAATAATTTATCATATGCTAGATTAAGATTTGATATTAAGCAAACGATATTTTATCTGATCATAAGTAGCAATTAATAATATTTGATTGTGGACAAACTTTTGAATATTATTATGATTATCAAGATGACAAGTTAAATGGTCCGCGATGTTGAGATTGTTGCTTGGAATAATCTAATTCTCTAATTTTTAATGCAACTGTTATATTAAATCTAGACTGATAGTTCTAGGTTGTATGATAGTTAGGGTCTTTTGTGAGCGATTGCTGCATTAGATTTATAATTTAAGGAGGATTTCGGGTAGCTTGGCGATTGTCGGTTATCTAGGATTATTAATTTCAATTGAAGGAAAAGATAATAATAACTTGATTAATTCGTTAATTAAAAGAAGGGGATACTAAACTAAGGAACTGAAGTTTGTTTTTAATTGATTTTTCTCATCTTTATTATTTATTATTTAGTTTTATTTTAATTAGTTAATTAATAATTCAAAACCCCCCATTTAATTAGATATTTTTGAAAACATTAGATTCATTAAAACAATTCACTCTCTGTGGGTTCGACTCTTACTTTCACTACTACATTAATATTTTTCAAAGTAAGATTTTATTTTTGGTTGCTTGCGACAGCTTCCCAAATTTTGGCGCCGTTGCCGGGGAGTGTTATTTGTTTTATTTTTCTTTGTTTTCTTTAATTAACTATTTAATTTATTTACTTATTTTTCTTTGTTTTGTAGTGTATGACCCGATCCTCTCAATTTGGTGAATTGAATTTTGATCCAGAGATCGAGAGAACTGCAAGAAGATTAAGAAAAGAGACTCGTCAAGCTAAGAGAACAGTTGAGGACCAAGCTTTCATATCATCACCAGGCCTCAACGTTGCACTTGAACTCTATTCCAACAGTTCCCCTAGCGATTCCGAAGAAGAGAAGATGGCTAACAACAACAGGACTTTAAAGGAGTTGGCTACTCCTAATTTAAATCAACAGCCATTGTGTATTGAGTATCCTAATTTAGATGCTTCTTTTGAACTTAAATCTGGTCTAATTCATCTTTTGCCTACTTTCCGTGGTCTTACAGGTGAAGATCCATACAAGCATCTAAAGGAGTTCCATGTGGTATGTTCAACCATGAAACCACAAGGAGTCAATGAAGAACACATCAAGCTGAGAGCATTCCCGTTCTCCTTAGCAGACCTAGCAAAGGATTGGCTGTACTTTCTCCCTTCAGGTTCAATACAATCATGGAGTGACATGCAAAGGCTATTCTTGGAGAAATACTTTCCTGCTTCAAGAGTTGCCAACATAAGGAAGGAGATATGCGCCATCCGACAGTACAATGGAGAGACTCTATACGAGTATTGGGAAAGGTTCAAGAAGCTGTGCTCCAGTTGTCCACTACACCAAATCGATGAACAACATCTTATCCAATATTTTTATGAAGGATTATTGCCAATGGATAGATGTATGATCGATGCTGCAAGTGGTGGAGGCTCGTTGACAAGACTCCCGACGCTGCAAAGAACTTAATTGCAAATATGGCAGCTAACTCACAGCAGTATGGAACTAGGGTGGATCACTCACCGAAGAGGGTCAATGAGGTGAACACAGGCAGTATTGAGCAACAATTGTCGGATTTAACTGCTTTAGTTTTGAAGATGTCCACGGGAAATACACCACCTGTTGCCAAGAGTTGTGGGATTTGCTCATCATCGAATCATTCTACAGATGCTTGCCCCACATTACAAGAGGATGACACCACACAACAAGCCAACGCAATAGGGAACTTCCAAGGACAACCTCAACGCCGATATGATCCCTATTCTAATACATACAATCCAGGATGGAGGGATCATCCCAATCTGAGCTACGGAGGAAATAGACCACCACCACCGCAACAAAATGCCTTTCCGAATAGGCAGCAAGGTTTCCAACCAGCTCAACAACAGTACCCACCTCGACAAGTACCACCTGCAAATTCTGGGACATCTTTGGAGGATATGTTCAAAGCCTTTATGAACCAAACCCAACAGTTTCAACAAGATACAAGGGCTTCCATTCACAATCTAGAGAGTCAGATAAGTCAGTTGGCTACAACCGTTGGTCAATTGGATTCTCAAGGCTCAGGAAAATTACCTTCACAAACCATTATAAATCCTAGAGAAAATGCAAGTGCTATTACGTTAAGGAGTGGAACACAGCTGGACACACCAAGCGCTACTGTTGAATTTAATGAGGATAAGGCTAAGGAAGAAGCAGAACTTTCAAAGGTAATCTCTAACCCTCATATTCAACTTAAGTCTAATCCTTTACCTTTTCCTCCCAGGAATCTTAGAACTTCAAAGAAGGATGAGCAAGATAAGGAGATTCTAGAGACCTTCAGGAAGGTAGAAGTTAACATTCCTCTATTAGACGCAATCAAGCAAGTTCCAAGGTATGCCAAATTTTTGAAAGAATTATGCACTAATAAGAGGAAATTAAAAGACGATGAAAAAGTGACGGTCGGAGAGAACGTGTCAGCGGTCCTCCAAAGAAAGATGCCCCCAAAATGTAAGGATCCAGGTATGTTCACAATTCCATGCAAAATAGGTAATACCAGATTTGAGAAAGCCATGCTAGATTTAGGAGCTTCAATCAATGTCATGCCATTATCTATTTATGCTTCTTTAAATCTAGGACCTTTGAAAAATACTGGTGTTATTATTCAATTGGCTGACCGTACTAACACTTATCCCGAAGGGGTAATTGAGGATGTGTTGGTGCAGGTCAATGAGCTTATATTTCCTGCAGATTTTTACATCGTGAATATGGAAGATGATACATCTCCAAATCCCGCCCATATACTGTTAGGGAGGCCATTTTTGAAGACAGCAAGAACCATGATTGATGTGCACAATGGAACCTTGACCATGGAGTTCGATGGCGAGAAAATTCAGTTCAATATCTATGAGGCCATGAGGTATCCTAGCGATGTCAATTCTGTTTTTGCTATTAACGTCATTGATTCACTAATGCAGGATTCATTCGATCAAGTGCATAAGGATAGCTTGGAGGTTGCCCTCACAAAGAGTTTGGAGGTGAACCAAGAGGAGGAGATTGAGCGAACACAAGAATTGAAAGAGACAATAGCTGCTTTGCATTCATTGCCTAAAATTTCAGCTAAGTATACAGTTTCATCTATTCAATTACCTGTAACTCATCAAAAACTGTTACCTTCTGTTGTGCAGGCACCCACATTGGAATTGAAGCCGTTACCGACACATTTGAAGTATGCATACCTAGGGAAGGAGGACACCCTGCCAGTGATCATTGCCAACAATCTAACCAAAGTTCAAGAAGATAAACTGCTTCGCGTCTTGAGGGACCACATCACAGTCTTTGGTTGGACTATCGCAGACATCAAAGGCATAAGCCCGGCTGTGTGTATGCATCGGATACTTTTGGAGGAAGGAGCTAAACCAAAAAGAGAGGCTCAAAGAAGATTGAATCCACCCATGATGGAGGTAGTGAAAAAAGAGGTGATCAAATTGCTCGATGCAGGTTATAACCAAATTGTGATAGCACCAGAAGACCAAGAAAAGACCACTTTCACATGTCCATTCGGTACATTTGCCTATCGAAGGATGTCTTTTGGATTGTGCAATGCACCAGGTACTTTCCAAAGATGTATGGTGAGTCTATTTTCTGATCTTCTTGAGAAATGTATTGAAGTTTTTATGGATGATTTCACAATTCATGGTGATTCTTTGGATGCATGCTTAGACAATTTAACTCGTGTACTCGACAGATGTTTAGAAACTAATCTTGTTCTTAATTGGGAAAAATGTCATTTTATGGTAGAACAAGGTATAGTACTTGGTCATGTAGTCTCAGCTAGAGGATTAGAAGTCGATAGAGCTAAGATAGACATTATTTCTGCTTTGCCTTATCCTGCCAGTGTGCAGGCGATCCGTTCTTTTCTTGGTCATGCAGGATTCTATCGTAGATTTATCAAGGACTTCTCAAAGATAGCCCTACCACTGTGCGAATTACTGAAAAAGGATGTGCAATTCCAATTCAATGACGATTGCAAGGAGGCGTTTAACAAGTTGAAGAAATTATTAACCTCCGCACCAGTCATACAACCACCAGATTGGAGTTTGCCATTTGAGATCATGTGTGATGCTAGCAACTATGCCGTAGGAGCTGTTTTGGGCCAACGAGTGAACAAAGCTGTGCATGCCATCTACTATGCTTCCCGAACTTTGAACGCTGCTCAGATTAACTACTCAACAACGGAAAAAGAATTACTCTCTGTTGTTTTTGCTTTAGAAAAATTCAGATCTTATCTTCTTGGCACTAAAGTTGTAGTTTATTCTGACCATGCAGCTCTCAGGTACCTGTTAACCAAGAAGGATTCAAAACCGAGGATTATCAGATGGATCCTACTGCTCCAAGAATTCGACTTGGAAATCAAAGATAAAAAAGGAGCAGAAAACTTGGTGGCAGACCATTTGAGCAGGCTGATTAAAGAAGAAGACTCTCTACCATTACAAGATTCTTTTCCAGACGAACATCTCCTTTCCATTGACAATTCGGTACCCTGGTATGCAAATCTCGTTAATTATTTGGTTAGTGCTTACATGCCTAGTGAGTTTTCTAAACTCCAAAAAGAAAAGCTAAGACGAGATGCGAAATATTATGTGTGGGATGATCCGTACTTGTGGAAATTTTGTTCTGATCAGGTAATTAGAAGGTGTGTGCCTGCTAGTGAGTTTTTGTCTATTCTTACTTTTTGTCACTCTTATGCTTGTGGAGGACATTTCGGACCTAAAAGAACAGCCCATAAAGTTTTAGAATCTGGTTTCTTTTGGCCAACTATTTTTAAAGATTCTTATCTGTTTTGTAAATCATGTGCAAATTGTCAAAGAACGGGTAATATCTCAAGTAGGAATCAAATGCCACAAACTCCTATCTTAATTGTTGAAATTTTTGATGTTTGGGGTATTGATTTTATGGGACCATTTCCTGCTTCTTATGGTAATGTTTACATTCTTTTGGCTGTTGACTATGTTTCAAAATGGGTGGAAGCTAAAGCCACTAGGACTGACGATTCTAAAGTTGTTGCAGATTTTATCAAGTCTAACATCTTTGTCAGGTTTGGAACTCCAAGGGCTATTATCAGCGACAAAGGAACTCATTTCTGCAATAGGATGCTAGCGGCTCTGCTTAAGAAGTACAATGTTATACATAGAGTCTCTACAGCCTATCACCCACAAAGCAATGGTCAAGCTGAAGTGTCCAACCGTGAAGTCAAGTCCATTTTAGAAAAGGTTGTCAAGCCAAATAGAAAGGATTGGAGTCTGAAATTAGAAGATGCACTATGGGCGTATAGGACAGCATTTAAAACTCCTATAGGGATGTCACCATATAGGATTGTGTTCGGCAAGCCATGTCATCTGCCAGTGGAACTAGAACACAAAGCTTTTTGGGCGATCAAGCAGTGCAATATAAGCCTAGATCAAGCAGGAGAGCACAGAAAATTGCAATTACAAGAGCTTGAAGAACTCCGAAATGAAGCATATGAAAGCTCGAAATTGTATAAAGAAAAGACAAAGGCGTTCCACGATAAGAAAATTTTAAGGAAAACCTTTACAGTGGGTCAACAAGTCCTCCTATACAATTCCCGATTGAAATTATTTCCAGGTAAACTTCGTTCTCGATGGGAAGGTCCATTTATTATTGTTCATATTTTTCCTCATAGTGCAGTAGAAATTCATAATCCGAGTACTGGAAAAATATTCAAAGTGAACGGCCATCGACTCAAACCATTCTATGACGGTCATCAAGTGGAAAACATGGAGATCCTGACGTTGACGGATCCAGTTTACCAAGATTGAGAGCAGAAAGTGGTCGAGCCAATGACGATAAACAAAGGCGCTGCTTGGGAGGCAACCCAAGAAATCAGATTTGCATTTCTTTTCCCTTTTTCTTTTTATAGTTGTTTGTTCTTGTTTCTTTGCATTATAGTTTACATTAGGGACATTAGGGACAGTCGTCAAAAGACTACAACAAAAGTATTACAACAAAGCATAACGTACAACAATACAGTGTATAATAATACACAACTAAGTCTTCACTATTATTGACACACTATTTTACAAAACGTGAAGACTATGATAACTATTCCTCGGACCCTCACTCCATTCCCCGGCTAGACCCTGTTATGTTTTCATCTCCTGTTGAAAAACAATGGAACAAAAGAAAGGGTGAGCTCAAATAGCCCAGTAAAGAATATCATGACTAAGATAATGACGAATAAATTATCATTAGCCTTCAACAGTTGAGTTCTTGATAGAATACAATAGACTACGAGGTTTATATCAAAAACTGTAGTTAAATTCTTAAACAATGTTCAGATCAATAATAGCAGCGGAATGAGCAATCTATTAGAAGAATAATGCAGACTATAATGTCCACTCGCTTCTCTTTTTCATAAAAACATCATCAACTTTTATCATCTGAAATACCATTAGTCATGATAATATAAATTCACATTTCCTGATCATAATCATGCACATCAACAGTTCATCTTTGCACTACGGGCCAAAGATATTCAATATAGCACCAACGGTCATGATTATACCAGATTCAGCCTTTGGTCATAATCATACCAAACAACAGTTCATCTTTGCATTACGGGCCAAAGAGAACATTCACCACGTGTCATAAAAGACACCGAACAGATGTATCGCCTTTAACCTAGTATATCGCCTTTAACCTATCATCTGTTCAACAATTATATCACATCTGTGCCCCCGGCCACAGATATTCACAACAGCTTGATTCTTGATGATTAATACAAATAACAGTGATACAAATGATGAACAGAAGAACAGGATAAACAATAAGTATCAGAAGTTTACTTTGTGCAGATTCAAATAATGTCCAAATTGCCAACATGATGTGGAGTGAAATTTAAAAATGATATTCAAGATCCACAGTTCAGAATAACGATTATAGTTCAACAGAAAGGTTCAGAAAATAGGAAGGTTCAGTTGAAATAATGAAGTTCAACTATTATGGAACATATAATATTTTCAGGAATTATAGAAGCAATAGTTCCATAATAAGTTTCGATTTAGGTGCATGGAAGAAAATAATATCCCTTACCGTAGCAGGTTTGATTAACAGAAGGTGAAGAAAATTAATGTCCCTTACCATAGTAAGTTTGAATAATGGAAGATGAAAAAGATGGTATCCCTTATGAGTATAAAGGAAAATGATATCACTTACGAATATGGAATAAAAGTGTCATGTGATAATTCGTGTAGACAAATTATTTCCACACGAGACAAATAAAAAGGGTTATTCACCAACAGGCGATAATCCGCACCGTAAGGTTATTCCCATCAATTTGAATACGAATAGTTATTCACCAAACAGGCGTATTCCGCACCGTAAGGTTATTCCCACAATTTAATAGAATTTGAACACGAAGAGTTATTCACCAAACAGGCGATAATCCGCACCGTAAGGTTATTCTCAAAGATTAATAAGGAATGAATACAAAAGGTTATTCACCAACAGGCGGTAAACCGCGCCGTAAGGTTATTCCCATAATTTAATACATGAAAATAAATGGCACAAGAAAGAAACGATATTATTTTCGAGAATCAAAGAATGATAATCCCTTCAAGTAAGAAAGAAAATAATATCCATTTATGATGATGAAAAAAAATGATACCCCTTACCGTAGTAAGTTTAAGAGTGTGAAAAGATTGATATTCCTTACCTTGATATTGTGAAACAAGTTTATAGCCGAACAAATCCTTCCTTGTTTGTAGCAGTAAGGAATCTGACTTTTGAGTCTTCTACAGTTTTTAAAATCTCTTTATGCTTTTAAAATAATGTTACTCTCGGAAAGATAGACAACATAGACTCAAGAATCACTCAATTCGGAGTTAATATGAATGAGTTATGAATTTTCAAAACTAAGACTGAAAATAGCGACGAAAATCAGAATAGGTTACGGTTTTTAGTATTTTAAGACATGAAGATGATTTCAGATGACTTTTCTTCCTTCTTCAAAGTTGTAGAGGACGAAAAACTGAAGAGACATGCTTTTAATTCATTAAATTCTGACAAATAATGAATTTACTACGATTTTTCGAAAGAGTTGCTGTACATAAGAAAATTCTACTCGGGAATTCAAAGAAGAATGCAAAAGATTTCAAAACTAGGAATGACTTAAGAACACTTAGAGAGAACTTACACAAAAAGTATTTAGAGAGAGAAAGAAAGAACAAGTAAGGAAGTTTATGAAAAATCCTTAAGTTAAGGCTTCTATTTATAGCCAAAAATCTTATCATTCATTTAATCTAAACCATTCATTTAAAGATCATCTTTTAATCTACACCATCCATTTCAAATATTATATTATCTTTAATCTACACCATTCATTTCATATCACCTAATAATCACCTAACTTTATATTATAAACAAATCAATTCAATTATTCAACAATAATTCACACTTTAATCTACACCATTCATTTCATATCACCTAATAATCACCTAACTTTATATTATAAACAAATCAATTCAATTATTCAACAATAATTCACACTTTAATCTACACCATTCATTTCATATCACCTAATAATCACCTAACTTTATATTATAAACAAATAACTTTATCAATTCAATTATTATGACTAATTGTTATAAATACAATATAGTTAGCTCTTAGATATCAAGTCAATAAATTAATGAAATACAACTGTTTAAATAACATCATAATAGAGATAACAATAATATAAAATAAAGCATACGTTACTGTGTAATGACAACTATTGATTCAATAATGTGAATTACTGTGCATATGTTACTGTGACAATTATTAGGTTCAATAATTTTAAAAACAGTGCAACAACAATTATTGACTCAATGATATAAAATACAGTGTAATGACAATTATTAAATCAATAATGCAAAATACTGTGTAACAACAATTATTGAATTGATAATATAAAATATTATGCAGTGACAATTATCGATGAAATGATGCGTAACAGTTACGGTGTCAATTATCAGACCAATAATATGAGACACTATGCAATACCGTGTGTTACTGTAGAGTACCGTGTGCTACAGAAAATACCATAAACTACCGTATGCTACTATTCTTTTATCACCGGTATTTTAACAGTTCCGTTGACTATTTTTATTTAAAAAGGTTATTTCTGTCGTTTTCTATATCCGACAAATATTCCGTTGTGGGGTCCACCAATAATTTGTTATTTCGGCGCCGTCGTACGGCACGAATATTCCCCGACCAAACGAATATTCCCCGACAAAGCGAATATTGTCCGACAAAATAAAATTTGCACATAACATCCTTAACTTTTAACTTTATCGATTTAACCACTTACTGTTTCAAAAAAAATATATATGAAGAAAAATTAAATTTTGTATTTCATAAAATTCGGGGTCTTACAACCTCCCCTCCTTATGAAATTTCGTCCCCGAAATTGACGTACCGGGCATTTCATAGTTATCCTCCTGATTTTTAGATGTCATACTAAACTGTGGTCACAAAATAATTGTTAGTTCAAACAAACTGACTCATCACTTCCTGTTCCTACATTCAAATCGATTCGTTAGATAACAAAATCTAATTTAGGTAGGACATACTAGTGACTGATTCTATTCGTCTCTCCCCTCCTAGTTCTACCCCAGATCTCCATTAAAGACCATATCCCTAAGCTCTGATGCCAACTGTGACGCCCCCAAATCCGGGCCCACACAGCCCAAACTTGAGTCGTCAAAAGACTACAACAAAAGTATTACAACAAAGCACAACGTACAACAATACAGTGTATAATAATACACAACTAAGTCTTCACTATTATTGACACACTATTTTACAAAACGTGAAGACTATGATAACTATTCCTCGGACCCTCACTCCATTCCCCGGCTAGACCCTGTTATGTTTTCATCTCCTGTTGAAAAACAATGGAACAAAAGAAAGGGTGAGCTCAAATAGCCCAGTAAAGAATATCATGACTAAGATAATGACGAATAAATTATCATTAGCCTTCAACAGTTGAGTTCTTGATAGAATACAATAGACTACGAGGTTTATATCAAAAACTGTAGTTAAATTCTTAAACAATGTTCAGATCAATAATAGCAGCGGAATGAGCAATCTATTAGAAGAATAATGCAGACTATAATGTCCACTCGCTTCTCTTTTTCATAAAAACATCATCAACTTTTATCATCTGAAATACCATTAGTCATGATAATATAAATTCACATTTCCTGATCATAATCATGCACATCAACAGTTCATCTTTGCACTACGGGCCAAAGATATTCAATATAGCACCAACGGTCATGATTATACCAGATTCAGCCTTTGGTCATAATCATACCAAACAACAGTTCATCTTTGCATTACGGGCCAAAGAGAACATTCACCACGTGTCATAAAAGACACCGAACAGATGTATCGCCTTTAACCTAGTATATCGCCTTTAACCTATCATCTGTTCAACAATTATATCACATCTGTGCCCCCGGCCACAGATATTCACAACAGCTTGATTCTTGATGATTAATACAAATAACAGTGATACAAATGATGAACAGAAGAACAGGATAAACAATAAGTATCAGAAGTTTACTTTGTGCAGATTCAAATAATGTCCAAATTGCCAACATGATGTGGAGTGAAATTTAAAAATGATATTCAAGATCCACAGTTCAGAATAACGATTATAGTTCAACAGAAAGGTTCAGAAAATAGGAAGGTTCAGTTGAAATAATGAAGTTCAACTATTATGGAACATATAATATTTTCAGGAATTATAGAAGCAATAGTTCCATAATAAGTTTCGATTTAGGTGCATGGAAGAAAATAATATCCCTTACCGTAGCAGGTTTGATTAACAGAAGGTGAAGAAAATTAATGTCCCTTACCATAGTAAGTTTGAATAATGGAAGATGAAAAAGATGGTATCCCTTATGAGTATAAAGGAAAATGATATCACTTACGAATATGGAATAAAAGTGTCATGTGATAATTCGTGTAGACAAATTATTTCCACACGAGACAAATAAAAAGGGTTATTCACCAACAGGCGATAATCCGCACCGTAAGGTTATTCCCATCAATTTGAATACGAATAGTTATTCACCAAACAGGCGTATTCCGCACCGTAAGGTTATTCCCACAATTTAATAGAATTTGAACACGAAGAGTTATTCACCAAACAGGCGATAATCCGCACCGTAAGGTTATTCTCAAAGATTAATAAGGAATGAATACAAAAGGTTATTCACCAACAGGCGGTAAACCGCGCCGTAAGGTTATTCCCATAATTTAATACATGAAAATAAATGGCACAAGAAAGAAACGATATTATTTTCGAGAATCAAAGAATGATAATCCCTTCAAGTAAGAAAGAAAATAATATCCATTTATGATGATGAAAAAAAATGATACCCCTTACCGTAGTAAGTTTAAGAGTGTGAAAAGATTGATATTCCTTACCTTGATATTGTGAAACAAGTTTATAGCCGAACAAATCCTTCCTTGTTTGTAGCAGTAAGGAATCTGACTTTTGAGTCTTCTACAGTTTTTAAAATCTCTTTATGCTTTTAAAATAATGTTACTCTCGGAAAGATAGACAACATAGACTCAAGAATCACTCAATTCGGAGTTAATATGAATGAGTTATGAATTTTCAAAACTAAGACTGAAAATAGCGACGAAAATCAGAATAGGTTACGGTTTTTAGTATTTTAAGACATGAAGATGATTTCAGATGACTTTTCTTCCTTCTTCAAAGTTGTAGAGGACGAAAAACTGAAGAGACATGCTTTTAATTCATTAAATTCTGACAAATAATGAATTTACTACGATTTTTCGAAAGAGTTGCTGTACATAAGAAAATTCTACTCGGGAATTCAAAGAAGAATGCAAAAGATTTCAAAACTAGGAATGACTTAAGAACACTTAGAGAGAACTTACACAAAAAGTATTTAGAGAGAGAAAGAAAGAACAAGTAAGGAAGTTTATGAAAAATCCTTAAGTTAAGGCTTCTATTTATAGCCAAAAATCTTATCATTCATTTAATCTAAACCATTCATTTAAAGATCATCTTTTAATCTACACCATCCATTTCAAATATTATATTATCTTTAATCTACACCATTCATTTCATATCACCTAATAATCACCTAACTTTATATTATAAACAAATCAATTCAATTATTCAACAATAATTCACACTTTAATCTACACCATTCATTTCATATCACCTAATAATCACCTAACTTTATATTATAAACAAATCAATTCAATTATTCAACAATAATTCACACTTTAATCTACACCATTCATTTCATATCACCTAATAATCACCTAACTTTATATTATAAACAAATAACTTTATCAATTCAATTATTATGACTAATTGTTATAAATACAATATAGTTAGCTCTTAGATATCAAGTCAATAAATTAATGAAATACAACTGTTTAAATAACATCATAATAGAGATAACAATAATATAAAATAAAGCATACGTTACTGTGTAATGACAATTATTGATTCAATAATGTGAATTACTGTGCATATGTTACTGTGACAATTATTAGGTTCAATAATTTTAAAAACAGTGCAACAACAATTATTGACTCAATGATATAAAATACAGTGTAATGACAATTATTAAATCAATAATGCAAAATACTGTGTAACAACAATTATTGAATTGATAATATAAAATATTATGCAGTGACAATTATCGATGAAATGATGCGTAACAGTTACGGTGTCAATTATCAGACCAATAATATGAGACACTATGCAATACCGTGTGTTACTGTAGAGTACCGTGTGCTACAGAAAATACCATAAACTACCGTATGCTACTATTCTTTTATCACCGGTATTTTAACAGTTCCGTTGACTATTTTTATTTAAAAAGGTTATTTCTGTCGTTTTCTATATCCGACAAATATTCCGTTGTGGGGTCCACCAATAATTTGTTATTTCGGCGCCGTCGTACGGCACGAATATTCCCCGACCAAACGAATATTCCCCGACAAAGCGAATATTGTCCGACAAAATAAAATTTGCACATAACATCCTTAACTTTTAACTTTATCGATTTAACCACTTACTGTTTCAAAAAAAATATATATGAAGAAAAATTAAATTTTGTATTTCATAAAATTCGGGGTCTTACAGTTTGCCCCTCCGTGTTTTTTCTTGGCAGAATTACCATTCTGCCCTCGGTCCGGTTTTTCAACTTATTTACGAAAATGCCATTCGGGTTAATTTTAATTAATTTAAATATTTAAAAATTAATTTAAAATTATAACAAAAATAATAATAATAATACAAAAATAATATTGGGGAGGATATTTTTCATTAAGTTTAATATTTAAATATTTTAAATATTAATCTAGTTAGCTAAACCATGGTTAAGTTAAATAAATTTATTATTTATTTATTATTTTAAATGTTAATAATAAATAAAGATGATAAATTAGCAATTATTATTAAATGCCTATTAAATAATACTTAAAGAGAGATAAAATTTATAAATTAATTATTTATTATTTAAAAATTATTAAATAATAAATAAGGATAATTAAGTAATTAATTATTAATTAATTAGCATTAAATAACGATTAATGGAAATTAAGTTATTAGAGTAATAATTTATTATTTAATTTAAATAATAAATAAGAATGATTTTATTATTATTTAACCTTAAATAATAATTAAAATTAATTAAATAATTAATTATTATTTAATTGACATTAAATAATAATTAAAGAGGATTAAGATTAGTAAACTATTATTTAATTTCCTTAATTAAATAATAAGTAAGGTTAATTACTTAGTTAATTATTGGTTGATTAACATTAAATTAAAGAAGGTTAAAACTAAGTTAATAATTATTTATTATTTAATTATAATTAAATAATAAGTAAGTACAATTAGTTATTATTTATTTTAAATAATAACTAGAGTTAATTAATTAATTTCTATTTAATCAATATTAAATAGTAATTAAAAAGAGATTGAGTTAATAAAATAAATTGAATTTAATTAAACAATTATAATAAGTTGTTTAAAGGTTTAATAAGTGTCCAACACTTAAGAAAAAATATTTTCTAACTTATTAAATTATTAACCTAAAATGATTAAGTGTCTATAAGGTTAATAATATTATTTTGACTACTGTAAATTATGTGTTAGTACTTATGTGTGGTAAATAAGTTCGTTATTTAAGCGTATAGTTATGCAAATACGCCGTACTAATTATTAGACCGACTTTATTAATGTTAGGTCTTTCAAAGCAAGTTAGTTAAAGCTAGACAATTATTGTAGCTGAGCAAACAGGCAAGTTCTCTAACCCTACTCAATTATTATCGTTGAACAAGTTTCCATACTTGTATTTATTATTAAAGCTTGAAGTGGTTTAATTATTTAAAATTATTCCACATCCATATTGTTTATACAATCGCACTTAGTGCATTTGAAGCTTGTTAGTTCTTGATTCATGAACTGTATTAAAAATGTCTGAAGCTAATAGTTCAGCTAGACATTGCTTTTCTAAATTCAATAACTTGAATACTTTTAAAAGCTTATCCAAACCATTGTTGGGTGCGGATTTCTTATATTAAGTCTGAGAATTGAACAACCCTAAATTAGGGGATTTTGTGTCGGGAAACCGACTTTGGGCGCCAGTGACTAAATGTAATGCATATACAGCGGGTTGAATAGGCTGATCCCCTTGAAAACCAAACAACTCAAAGGGTCAGAAGAAACTCTATTATACCCTAGTTAGTTCAGGGTCCTTAGTGACCACTCAGCATTTTAAGATTCAAATATTCTGTTTATTAAAATTTGAATCCTGTTTCATTCACAATTGTTATATCTATTGTTGAATCATTGATGATATTTCCCATTCATTCATGATATATTAAATCTTTATGACTGTTCTAAACTTGCTGAGCAAACTAGTTGCTCATTCTTGCTATATCATGAACCATTCTTTTCAGATAATCCTGATTGCTCAAAGAATGATAAGGGAAAAGGAAAGGCCAGAGCTTAAGTAGTTTATGCATGCTAATTAGATGCTTAAATTTGTGTTTACTGTTGTTAAACCTTTTGTAATTCCTTATGATAGGAACTGTTTATGTTAAGGTTAATAGACCCTGGTATTGTAACCTTTTTGTAAGGGAACCAATATGTATTATTCCGCGATATTTAAATGCAATGTATGTATTTAATTGTTAGTAATGTGTTGAATAGTGAGAACCAAACTCGAGGTTATGGAACCCGAATTTGGGGTTCGTCACAAATAACATCTAAATACAAAACATTACAATTATACAGTTAAATAATAAAATTTGTATGAAAAAGATGGCTTCAAAATCATTGTGAAACATACCAACTAAGTAGGAATCATCAATCGCGCTAGCTAGTATTTGATCAAATGGACTGAATTGGAGTCCATATGTATGAATTGAAGCATCATCTGACTCTTGCAATGAGGTGGAATATACGAAATTAATCTTATATGGATGTTTGGTAGCTTTAAAAGAACCACCGTTCTGACTAACAAAATTGGTGATAATAAAAACTTTGTTTTCCTTGACCAATGGTTGAAATTTATTTTAAAGTGTTCTTTTGATATTGATTTGTATTCTGCCATCCTACGAAGGAATAACTTGTAGATGTTAAGTTGTTATAATAAAGGTAAACAATTTGTAGATGTCAAGTTGTTATAGTAAAGGTAAAATTTATGTATGTATATATATTTTCTTATTCAACAATATCATCTTAATACTGTTTATGTAGTCGCCTTTATAGAAGCAAGGCATATTCCAGAGTTTAATTATTTGTGCCTTAATTTTCCATGTTTCTCTTTACAAGACTGATGTTAGTAACACAATTGTATTTAGTAGTTGCGCCAGCTAAATAATCAAACAACAAAAAAGTTGAAGTCAGATTTGTGGTGAGACAAAGGTTCAGAATGAAGTAGAAGTAGAAAGAAAATTTGAAGTCAGATTCATGATGAGGCAAAGAAACAGAATGTAATAGAAATAGAAAAAGAGCAATAACAAAAGAAAAATAAGCTTACCATATAGAAGCAAAATATATGAAGAAGAAAACTATTGTGTGGTGTGATTTGGAATGAAATAGGTGGTATATATTTATAGGGCTATTATAAAAATTGTGTAGACCAACCATACATAAAATTGGATTATTATCTATTTGGTATTTCTTTAATTTTGTAATTTTATATGATTTGTGACAAAAAAAAATTAATATTATTTTTTGTGCTATACTTATATATTTTAATGGGATAATATTGAATTTTCAATTTATTGGATAATGTTCGATTGTCTTATATTCAATTTGAGATTGTTTAAATTAATGTGATTTTAATTGGATAATATTCAAAACTGAATTAATTTGATAAGATCAAATTGAGATTGCTTAAATTATGCAATATTTTTAGGTGATAGATTTATTTGCAACAATTTAGAATTATTGAATGACAGTAATATTTATAGGTTACATTCTATTTTTTATGATAGTAGTATGATTTGTTAAGATTAAATTAATGGGATTTGAGGATTTGAGATTGCTAAAATTAATGGGATTTTAATTGGATAATATTCTAAACTGAATTAATTTGATAAGATCAAATTGAGATTGCTTAAATTATGCAATATTTTTTGTGGTAGAGTTATTTGCAACAACTTTGGGAGGTAAAAAACAATAATATTATATGTACAAATCCGAATGTATTGGATAAAGTAATTATGGATTTAGTTTCGAATCCTAATGCAATATTTACGGAGAAGTTTTATTTTTGGTTGTGAGAGTTGGCAGAAATTGGGGATCTAATAATATTATCAGATAATTAATATTATATGTAAAAAAAATTAGAAATTATTGCATGACAGTCATAACATGGATTTGATGCAATTTTGTAATCGCAACATATTTATTGGTTATATTACAATTTTATTGTGTAATTATGGAATTAATATTTTTTTTTTGTGAGATAAAATTAATTTTTAAAAGTTTAATACATAAACGTGAATTGTATGAGTTAAAATAATTTTATTGTCTGTGAGAATAGTCTGAATGTAAAAATAATTATTTTTATGGTGAGTATGGTCTGATTTTTAAAAGTCGAAAAAATATAGAAATATCCAATTGTGAGATGTGATATGTATATCGAATTAAGATATGTTGAGTTATTCTGTGTATGTGAAATAATTAAAAAAATGGGTGTATTAAGGTTTCACTGAAAGTGCAAGCTGCGAGTGACATTTCCAGTAATGTTTCATCATAGAGCGACACATGGCATAAGTTTAGATTTAACGTGAGATTGAGATAAATGGTATAATATTACGCTGTAATATAATTAATGTTGTTATATAAGTGTAAATAAATTGTATAATATTACGTAATAATATAATTAAATTTTTGCAGTTGAGATTAATAGAGCACTTGAGATTATCAAAACAGTTTAGATATGTACTGGTTTTGTTTTTAGGATATAATAATTATGTTTGAACATAATTAAATTTAGATTTGTAGTGATTGTGTAGATTATACCATACATTATAAAAATAATTTTGTTATTATTTGTGTGTGGTATAATATTATAAATGGTATATAAGGTTAGTAAATTGTATTTTTTTACTTGTTTAAGGTATAGTGTGTAGTATAATATTATAAAATACGAAAAACAGGAGTAATGGTTCAGCTCAATTTTGTTATTATTTATTTTAATAATAATATGTATGATATAATGTAAAATATAATATTATAAATGGTATATAATATTTTAAAATTCCAAAAGCCGGATTTAATGGGTAATTATGGTTAGTAATTTGGGAAGTAAGTTATATGTATGGTATAATTATATAAAATGTATAATATTAAAAAATTATAAAAAGTGGAGTAAATTCCCAATAGTAAGGATTGAGGGTATTAAATACATAAGACATGTGTTTCATTGTGAGAAAACCACTTGTCAAGCAACGGTGTTATGTACTGCATTTTAGTATATATAATAGATTATAAGAGAGTTTCTCTTATTATACATTTCTTCAGAAGGATTATTATTAATATTTATCCGCGTAATTGGTAATAAAAAATTGACATAAACATTCGTAATATATATCACTTTTCAAAAAGAATCCACGTATGATACAAATGAATTTTATAATCAACATAAAGAATATTTTTAATTAAAATATCACAATTTCATTAAATCTTACACTATGTGAGTAATTAAAAATATAATTCTCGTAGTAAGAAAGAGCGGGGGGAATTCCTTAATAAACGGAAAATAAAAACTCATACACATCTGGTGAATAGAGGTCCCCTCTCTGATGGGTATAGGAGAGGCCAAGCCCTCGTGAAATCCATGCAGTTAGGGTCCCAAGAGCTCTCAGACGTGGAGACACACAGGTTACTCTCCATCAATCACTCATTTTCCATCAGATTCTCATGGTGTGGTCCATCTTTTTTATCTTGCTTAGTTAATTATATACCCGCGCATTATACTCTTAGTCATATATATATATATATATATATATGAGAGAGAGAGAATGATCCGGGTCCAAAATTGGACCGGAGTATTTATCCATTTGACTTAATCTTATTCATCCGTTGCGAGATCGAAATGTTTAAAAAAAAAGAATATATACCGCATAACAATTATTAGCAACCTAATAAACCGTTAATTATGCATTATATGACCCACATAAAAAATAACCAAATTACCCCTCGTTGGCTAAAAGAAGCACCGTACAATTATTTTGTTGTACCATTTATTAGAACACCAAATGAGGGTGAATGAATATTATATTATTGTGCATGAAATAATAATACATCATCCTAATATATAATCATGAGTTTGGAGAGTTCTCAAGTAATACAAATACTTGAATAATTATCTCATAATTCAAAGTCTACTTTATCCTAATCCTAATATAACAACTTGATAAATATAAAACTATCCTAAATTATTATTTCTCTAATACACCCCCTCAGGCAAAACGTAAGATACTGAAGCTTTTGCTTGCACTGGAAAGAACATCTGCGTAAACAGAAAATCAAGAAAGTAACAAAACCGCCAACAATAGACAACACGAGCAATCTCAACGCCATATTGAACAAGAGCATGACACGCATAGCTATAATATCAAGCCAGAAATATTGAGTTTTTGGTTTGACGCACCCTTGCAACAAATAAGAACCTTGCCATCCTTGGGTTGCATCTGTGCAACATAAAATTCCGTAAACATGCTTACCAATGTCGGACAAGGCATCATGAATAAAAAAGGATCCTGGACCGAAGTGAATAGGTTCTGGCTTCATATGGAATGAAGATGAAGGACATAGTAAAAATGAATTATCCAGGACATGTGAATGAAGACGGCCATGGAGACTTGCGTAGAAATAGTCTAATAATTGGGATTTGAGAAGAGTGCAACTTTTTGGAACCGCTAAACAAGAAATCTCATCTGAAGAGATATTAAATGGACTTGTGTTATTAGTAGTTGTCTTGATTGGAGTTGCTGGAATTACCGGCAGTGTACTAGATGATGAGGAGGAGGGCACAGGAACTACGGAAGGAGTTGGGTTTAAAAGAGGCTGATGAAAGCCCGGTAGAGATGGTGGTACAACTTCATGCTCAAGAAGCAAAGTACATAGAGAAGTGAAACAAGGATGCATCAAATAGTAATAAGATTGAATTCTTTTAAAAAGATATTCATCTAACCCTTCAACCAAAAAATCAGTGAATTCAGAGTCAGAGAGTGACCCTCCCGCGTTATTTAATGCCGTTAGAATTGATTTGGCTTCTGAAACATAACTCCGAACAGATTGAGTAGGATGCTTTTGTAAGCAAGCAAGGTGATCAAACAGATCATCCGTATACCAACTTAATGTTGCTTCACTTGCAAAATTGTAATCATCATTTTCATCAACGAATGAGTCGTCAGAATCTGGAAATGGACTGTATATCTGAT
Source organism: Hedera helix (assembly GCA_947179155.2). Lineage (NCBI taxonomy): Eukaryota > Viridiplantae > Streptophyta > Magnoliopsida > Apiales > Araliaceae > Hedera > Hedera helix. Next base: position 39,953,574 of record OX359276.1, on the reverse strand, counting down.
CGGCCATGGAGACAGGACTGTTTATGGAAAATTTATCTTGCAACTCATGAGAATAATCATAAGCAAAATCATCTGAGATGGTTGAATAAGATGGAGGATCAAGCCACCATTTGGGATCGTATGGAGAGGGTTGAAAATCTAGAGATGGGTAAATAGTATTTTCTTCCATAGAGATGGAAACTGAGAGACTGATGGAAGAATTATTTTTCGGGTAATAGGAAAAACAAGAGATTGGGAAAATAATGAAGAAGAATAAGGGGGGAAATAGTATCGAGGTGCTAATTTGCAAAATGAATAATTGAAGGAGTAGAAGAAAACAAGGTGCAGGCTATTGCAGAATCTGTTGAGAGAGGAGAGAGAAAGTGAGAGAGAAGGTAGCGTGGAATTATTGAGTGAAGAAACAGAGGTAACGGAAAAAAAATAGAGGATCAAAAGAAGAAAAAAAATTGCCGTTAGGCTATATGGCTCTTGATACCATATTAGAACACTAAATGAGGGTGAATGAATATTATATTATTGTGCATGAAATAATAATACATCATCCTAATATATAATCATGAGTTTGGAGAGTTCTCAAGTAATACAAATACTTGAATAATTATCTCATAATTCAAAGTCTACTTTATCCTAATCCTAATATAACAACTTGATAAATATAAAATTATCCTAAATTATTATTTCTCTAATACCATTTAAAACCGTATAACAATTATGTGATAGCAACAAAAGATAAAAAAAGAGTCAAGGTAAGAGTTGGACAATTTGTTGTACGACAGATCATGCAATCCATGATGCTGAACAAAACTTGAATCCGGTATACTAATCTGCCTGAAATACTTGGACTACTTGGAAGGAATTGAGCCAGAAAGATTGTTGTAAGAGAGAACTAGGCATTGTAACTGAGCCAAGCCTGTGAGTTCCTCCGGAATGGACCTATTGAGCCAGTTGTCTCCAAGGTCCAATGTGGTGAGAGAAATACAATTTTCCGAGCCAAGAGGGGTCATGAAAGTTGATTATTTTCTGCTGAAAATGACAGTATTGGTAGCTCCCTAAGCTCTTTAGGCAATGACCCAGATAAAGAATTGGAAGACAGCATTAGAGTTTTCAAATTTCGACAACTTTCAAACTCAGAGGGTGCATAACCATCGAGCTCAGCGTAAACAATATTCAATATTGTCAAATTTTGCAACTTTCCTATCGATTTTGGGATTGAGCACCTTGATGGGTTGTATGAAAGGTCGAGCTTGCTAGAAGATTTAAGCTTTGAAATCGTTTCTGGAATCAGACCCCTGATTGAAGAAGAAGGAGAAAAGTTTTGAAGACTCGAAAGTTGGCCTCTATTTCGGTGGGTCAGTGGGGTTTTTTAAGTACTCAATTTATAGCGGAATGCAGCCAGAGAGAGTGTTGCTAACAAGAGTAATGGTGAAGAAATAGTCCTTCCTCCAATGACCGTTGATTTTGAACAAAATCAAGTAATGTTTTTACAATCATTTGATGAGTGATTTTTATGATTTAGCTATTAAAGCTGCTTGTTCAGTTCGAAGTTGCACAACTGTCCTAAAACTTAATGAAAAACTCCAAACTCACAATTATGCAATAATATTTTTTGGGCAGTTGTTAATTCCCATTAGTTGTAAGTTATGGCAATAATTTGGGTTGATATTAGTTTACCCCCATCCTTACCCTCTAATAAATCCTCCGACATGTGATTTTTTGGGTCATATAGAATGGCATTATCAATTGGTTCGGGGTTTCAGTTCTCCATATTTTACCAAAAAAAGAATAAAATAAACACAAATAAATAATTTTCAATGAAAATTATACAAAATAAACCATGCTATCATATAACCTGTTCCCAATCCAAACACAACATATAGTTAATTTTCACTAAATTTACTTCTATACTTTTTTTCAACATAAAATTCATCAAAATTATGCATAAAATAAGTTTTAAAAAATCAGTTAAAATTTCTTTACTTAGACTTTGAGTGAAATAACTGGTTAAGAAGAAGATTTTGGTGTAGATGAAAGTTTCCTCTCTAAGTCTGTGTTGCCTTGTCTTCCTCCTACGTCATTTGACTTGCCAATAGAAGGACTAGAAACTACGTCGCTTTAGGTTTACTAAGTGTGCACGTTCTACAAGTAGAAGTGGTTGGGCTAATTGTTATGTCGCAAGTTGTCGACGCCTGCCAGACATGCCAGCGTATGTCGCCAGAAAGACTAGTGGCAGCTGCCGCCAAAAGAATTGGCAACTTCTAGGACTAATCGTGTAAATTCTCATGCCACTAATAAGTATCTTCCTACCGCTAGATATGACAAAATTCTTATTTTGTACTGTTAGATCTTTATATAAAAGGTATGTAACATAAATTTACTAAAATAGTGTTCATAATAATCATTTGTTATAAATCATTTCTCATATATATGTTACCACTTCCTATAAATAGCTATGGAACTTAAAAAGGATTTTTGGCAATGTAAAGGCATATTTTCTATACTACCCTCCTCTTTGTCTGTCGGAGATCCATTTGATTTTAATTTTCGTCATTTGCCTTTAACCACATTTACAAGTAACTTTTTTAAATACATGTTTCAAAATCAAATTTTTAATACTAAAATTTGTTACCGTACGTAAAAATATTATATTTAAGTATGTTCTAGATTAACGTAAATATGCATGCTTTACTAAAAATACAATATCAATTTATTGTATCTTGAGGGAAGATTTTGGCTTATATCGAAACTCATGGACTAAAATCACAAGTGAATAAATTGAAGGGATAATTTTACATTTAATCTTCTTTTATTGGTGTATCATTTTCCGGATCAATTAACCATGTAACGTTCTAAGTTTACAAGACGACATATGTGCACACAATTAGGTCGAATTCCAATTGAAATTAGACAGCCAAGTAGCTTGCCAAAATATTGTAAAGAAATGTACCTAAAAAAGTAACCCAAAAAAAACGTACAATATGCATCTGAACTTTAAACCACAATGCACGTGCATGGACTTATAATAATAATCGTTTCATAAATAATTGTAGTTGATAATGTTATCTGATACTACTAGTAGCTAGCTAGTATATATATAGTGTGGTGTTTGATCTTCATAGATTCTGTCGCCTGCTGCAGCTATATCATCATGCATGAAATCTTAAACATGGATCTGTTCTTCATTTGTATAATTAGTTATTAATTATGGGAATAATTAATTAATCAAAGCAGAGAGCAAATTAAAGCTAATCTGGGATTGGGATATATGAAGCTTCCTAAGTGATATATGATCGTGCTAGAATCTAATTCCCTGTCTGTCTTAGCATGCCTTTTTTTTCTGTTAACTTTCATGCTAAAAGCAACTCTCTCTCTCTCTCTCTCTCTCTCTCTCTCTCTCTCTCTCTCTCTCTCTCTATATATATATATATATATATATATATATATATATATATATATATATATATATATATAGTCACTTAAGATTGGTCATGATTCGTGAGGCCGATAGAAAAAATGATGCATGCTATTTTAAAATTTTAATAATCAACTAGCTTTCCTCTGTCCAAAATTCAAGTACTCACCTATCTTACCTGATATCTCTATTTTTTACTTGAAGAAGTACCCCATTTTCTTGGGTCAATATAAGTGCAAGTACAATATTTACAATAAGCCATACCACTAACATCACATAGGAAAAAACACATCTTATAAAAAAGAGAAAATAAACTCACATAAAGATAAAAATCTACCTGAAATTAAAAATTTCGATCATTTCCAAATTCAATAGACGAGATTTAAATATTTTTGAAAACTATTGCTACGCACATGATGGTGCAAAATTAATCATTGACTTTTTTCAAATCGCATTTGTTGGATCTTATAATCCAAAGGGATGATTGTAAATCAATTTTGACTTTAAATTACTCTTTAATATAAATGTATGTGTCTAATGAAATTATGCAAAAGCAAAATTGAATTTTAACATCCGGAACAAAAGGTTATGATCGATTAGAACAACACATGCATACTGCTTTTTCAGAGCCAATCACTTTAATTGGTGTGGTTATTTTCTTCATCTTTTGTTTTTCTTCTTTTATTAGTAAGATGCCAATTGGTATGTCCACAGTAGTAACTTGTTAGGTTCAACTACATATATCAAAATATATTTTTCTTTTTCTTTTTTGTTTTTTGGGACAAAGGAGAAAGAAGAACCAAAAGAAAAAAACGATATTGTTTTCCTCGATCTTTATTTTCAAAAATTTAATAGCGACCACGCACATTTAGAAAAAGTTCCTTGATGGTATCAAAACGACTGGTCATATATCAGTTGAATGGTATTACTAATATTTACTTCTAGCAGCACGTCTCTTCTACTGTTGATGGACTTTGGCCGCCGGATACAGCGACAAAAGGGACATTTAGCGACAGTCTTACTACTTCTCAAACACTAATTTCTTGTAGTGAGGCCAGAACATATGCATCCTCCAGCTTTCTTTTTCTCTAGTTAGCATAAGAAAAAGAGAGAGAGAGAGAGAGAGAGAGAGAATTAATCGAGTCTTGTGGATGATCAACTAGACACGAGGGTGATCAAGGCAAATAACCTATTAATGCTAATTTATAATATACACCTTCCATAATTCTAAAATTAGAGAAAAAAATTTAATCCGTTTAAAAATTATAAATAACACAAAATTTCACACTTGCCAATAATTATATTCTACATAATTTGAATACTATAATTGCCACCATCAGGATACTTTTAAGATATGTTAGGAACCGGGAGTCTTCAAAATTTCCTGTTTTTCGATAGTTATGGTATACTGGTTGGACTGGTCCGAACCGACCGATTAGGTACAAAAAAAATCTATCCGATACCGATTTGGTATCGGTCCAGAGTTTTGGAAAATCACTATTAACCGGATCGAACCAGTTGTACCGATTTTGTATTTTTTTAATTATTATTATTATTATTAAATAATTAATAATATTATTAAAAATAATAATAATAATAATAATATTTTTTATTATTATTATGAATTATTTATTAATAATAATAATAAAAAAAAATATTATTAATATTATTATTATTTATTAATAAAAATAAAATAATAAAAATAATAAAATTTGGTTTATTTTGGTAAAAACGAGTACCGAACCGGTCCAACCGATTTTGGTACACAATTTTATGTAATTTCGATACCGGTTTGGTCCAATTCGATTCGATTTTTACCGAATGAACACCCCTATTAGGAACTTTGACCATGTTTGTTTGCTTCAGGATTATAATATCAAAGCATGAATTATAATCTCAAGATTATATTTGTTGGTAATAATTACACTTGAGATAAGCCTATTAATCACAAGTGTCTTATTTATTTTTAAATTTAGATTTGAAATTATTAATTCAGGAATTTTAAAATGACTTAATATAGGAGATTATTTAATACCATATTTAACTGAATATTATAATCTCAAGACTATTTAATCTTAAGATTAATAATCTTAAAATTATAATCCTATAAATTATAATATCATAATCTCAGGATTATAGTTTTTACAAATAAATATGACCAAAATTTTGATTCCTAGTATGTGTGTGGTTGTGCTTTATCTTTGTTGTCAAACTTTCTTTCAATTTTTATTGTGGGAGTTTGTCTTCTCCAATTTATTGTGATGTTTGTATTTTCACGAGTGCGAGAGTTACTTAATATTATACTTTAAAGAGATTAAATACATCATTTATTATATTTGTATTAATATTTCTCCAAAAAAATGAATGTTTAAAAACAAAATTATGTCTTTGCATGCCTGTTCACGATGTATTATTTACCAAACACAACAGCCATCATTATCAACAAGACTGGATCACTTATTGCAGCTCAATTAATTCTACACTCTAAAAAATTAGTCGAGACCACTATTCTCAAAAAAAAAAAAAAAAAATCAGTCTTTTTTAATCGAGAGTGAGATGGGTTTGATTTTCATGTGAAAATATCATATGCACAAATAAAAATATTAATTTTAATCCAAAAGTTAAGGGTGAAAAGTAATTTTAGATTTATTTTTTTTTAAGTAAGAAACGTTGGTAGATTTCTCTCACATTTAATAAAAGTTTGGAATCTTGGTTACTAATGGGTGAAATACCCCATTTGAATTTTTTTTGAATTGGTATTTAAGAAAATAATATTCTAGAAAAATACGCCCAAGAAATTACTTTTTAGGACATTTATATTTGTGATGAATTCAAAATTTCGTTGAGGCAAAATGTCTTCACTATAAGACCAAATGTCATAATTTAGTGGTAATTAATAACTTTTTTTTCTATCATAGATTCCAGTTTATTTACCAACAAAGTCATAATAAAAGTAAATTTTTTAAGTTATCTTTCTCTTCCTTTAATTACTGTGCTTGGTTATATTTGACTTTTAAAATTAATCTAGGAAATCCTAAAATTTAAAACTAAGATGAATTCATTTGGTATTAATTTATAAAATAATAATTACTGTAAAATATCTTTAAAATATTAATTTCTTTGTTTCACTAAAAAGAGTTTTACTTGTAAATTGTTTGTTCCACAAAAATGTCCTATTTTATTGTAATAGTATAAATTAAAATGACACAATGTCTTTTACTTTACGATTATATCATAATTTCTTTATCATGTCATTATTACGAAATTAATAATTTATTGTTTTAAGGAATAAACATGAAACAAAAAATATATTATTAATGTAATTCTTTTTGCGAAAATATTTACATGTAAAAATAATAAGTTATTAGCTTAGCTTTAGTGAAATGATAAGAAAATGACAATTGTAAAAATGAGTACATTCAATATAAGAGTACGGAAGGTAAGAGACATCTTGTGTTTTTACGTGATTTGTCCCGTTAATAATTAAGTATTAATAATACTATTTAAAAAAATTATAAAATACTTCTTTGTATACAATATGGGAGAAAATATTTTTTTATATATATTCATTTACACAAATGATATCGTTTTTGTATTATAACTCACAGAATTATATGTGGTGTCATTCACCTCTTTTTTGGCCATTTGATGTATTATTATCAATAAAATGAGGTCTCCTTTTATTTATCACAAAAATAGTAAATTAAATAAACTCTTTCTGTGAAACAAATGAGAATAAAATTATTACTATTTTTTTAAAATTTACAAATCAATTTTAAAAGGTCAAATAAGACTTTTCCTTCCCTTTTCGTTTAATAATTTAAATTTGAGACAAGGGTAATTCCCCTATTAAGCGGGAATGAATTGGTCAGGTAGAGAGTGAGGAAATAAAAGCGGGCAAAGCCGTTAAACAAAGCGCTGATTTTCATCAAAAACTGTTACTCCAAGATGAAGAAGAAGATTCTGGAGTGCCATTTGCCCCAATTGCCAATCACTATATATACAATACACCACTCTTTCTCCTCCTCGTTCTCGAATCAAGCAAAGCGATGGCCGGAAAAGGAGAAGGTCCAGCGATCGGAATCGATCTCGGAACGACTTATTCTTGTGTGGGGGTCTGGCAACACGACCGAGTAGAGATAATTGCGAATGATCAGGGCAACAGAACTACCCCATCTTATGTTGGTTTCACCGACACCGAGCGATTGATCGGCGATGCTGCTAAGAATCAGGTCGCCATGAACCCCATTAACACCGTTTTCGGTAAGCTCTCTCTCAATTTAATTGTTTAGGTTATGTTTGTTTGTAAAAAAAAATACTTGAAATTAGACTATTTATATTAATTTAACACTACTTTAGACTATTTTATCCCAGAATGGGGATTAATAGTCCTATAGACTATTTTTTATCGTTCTTAAAACTATTTATATGTCCATGAAAAATTTGGGATTAATAGTCGTTCTCATTTTAAGCTATTAAATGACTTTATGTGGATTAATAGTCTAACATTAAGCAATTAATAATCTCTCATCAAATGATTAAATAATACAAAATAGTATTAAATTAAGATAAATAGTCAAATTCCAAAAATAACCCAGGTATTTTGATTTTGTGTTCGTTGTTGGTTACTATGTTTGGCTGTTTTTGGTTTCCCATTTTGTTTGGATTCTTATATATTTATTTATTTCGAATATGTGATAGGACACTATTGTATTTGGATTTTTAAAATTAAAAAAAAATATAGTTTATACAATGTAAAGTGCATTTAGACTAGGCTGGATGTTTTATTAGTCTTACATTTTGATGTTTTAATCAAGGAGAGCCTAATGAGACCGGAAAATGAATCCCACGCATGTGTCAATGGCTTGATTTGCCCCCGAAGAAAGTTAGACGTGTTGAATTTGACTCGACCTTAATTGGAGAGATTGATTATCAAACGAAGCAATTGGTGGTTTAATTTATTGGACTAATCTATTTTTCATAATTTTGAAACAATTTAAATTGATTGCATTAGGATTTCTACCCCACCCTGAGGATATTATGTTGGTCTTGTAATTTGGACTTTTATGTTGTCATATATTTAATTTTTGTATGTATTGTGCCTACTGTGCTGGTAATTATTAAGCATCGATTAGCTGCCATGGGCTGTATAGTATGTCTTACTCTTTGATGTATCACAACCTATCCTACGGTTCAATTAAATGGCTGCTTTCATCTGAGATAAATATGGTAGATTTTTTCAAGGTCTATTTGGGTTCTCAATTGTTTCTTTTATTTTTGCAAATATTTGCATGCCAATTGTGTTTTAAGATTGTGTTTGATTCCATAATTCCATGCCCACTCTTCATTTGATGGTTGTATGAGTTGGGCGCTTATGATTGTTCATATTTGGTTTCTTTTATCCATCATCAGATGCAAAGCGTCTCATTGGTAGAAGACATAGTGATTCCTGTGTCCAGAATGATATCAAGCTGTGGCCTTTTAAGGTGCTTGCTGGTGCTGGCGACAAGCCAATGATTGCTGTCAGCTACAAGGGCGAAGAGAAGCAGTTTGCTGCTGAGGAAATATCCTCTATGGTGCTTATAAAGATGAAGGAGATTGCTGAGGCCTTCCTTGGATCAATTGTGAAGAATGCTGTTGTCACTGTTCCAGCATACTTCAATGACTCCCAACGCCAGGCTACGAAGGATGCTGGTGTCATTTCCGGTCTCAATGTCCTGCGTATAATCAATGAGCCAACTGCTGCTGCTATTGCATATGGTCTTGACAAGAAAGCTTCTAGCGTTGGTGAGAAGAATGTGCTCATCTTTGACCTTGGAGGTGGGACTTTTGATGTGTCTTTGCTCACGATTGAAGAGGGTATTTTTGAGGTCAAATCCACAGCTGGAGATACTCATCTTGGAGGGGAAGATTTTGATAATAGAATGGTGAACCACTTTGTGCAGGAGTTTAAGAGGAAGCACAAGAAAGATATTTGTGGTAACCCGAGAGCTCTGAGGAGATTGAGGACATCTTGCGAGAGGGCAAAGAGGACACTCTCCTCCACTGCTCAGACCACAATTGAGATTGATTCTCTTTTCGAGGGTGTTGACTTCTACTCCACCATAACCCGTGCCAGATTCGAGGAACTGAACATGGATCTCTTCAGAAAATGTATGGAGCCTGTCGAGAAATGTTTAAGGGATGCCAAAATGGACAAGAGCACTATCCATGATGTCGTTCTTGTTGGTGGTTCCACTAGAATTCCAAAGGTACAACAGCTGTTGCAAGACTTTTTCAATGGCAAGGAGCTCTGCAAGAGCATAAATCCTGATGAGGCAGTTGCTTATGGCGCTGCTGTTCAAGCTGCCATTCTCAGTGGTGAGGGAAATGAGAAGGTGCAGGATTTGCTGTTGCTGGATGTCACTCCTCTGTCCCTTGGGTTAGAAACTGCTGGAGGAGTCATGACCGTCTTAATTCAAAGAAACACTACCATTCCAACCAAGAAAGAACAAGTATTCTCGACTTACTCAGATAACCAGCCTGGTGTTTTGATTCAGGTTTATGAAGGTGAGAGAACTAGAACAAGAGACAATAATTTGTTGGGGAAATTTGAGTTATCAGGCATTCCTCCGGCTCCCAGGGGTGTGCCTCAGATCACTGTCTGTTTCGACATTGATGCTAATGGTATTCTAAATGTTTCTGCCGAGGACAAGACCACCGGACAGAAGAACAAAATCACAATCACTAATGACAAGGGCAGGCTATCCAAGGAGGAAATAGAGAAGATGGTACAGGAAGCAGAGAAGTACAAGGCAGAGGATGAAGAACATAAAAGGAAGGTGGAGGCGAAGAACGCTCTGGAGAACTATGCGTATAACATGAGAAACACCGTGAAGGATGAGAAGATTGGTTCTAAGCTCAATCCGGAGGACAAGAAAAAGATTGAAGATTCTATTGATCAGGCTATCTCATGGCTTGATAGCAACCAACTTGCAGAAGCTGATGAGTTTGAGGATAAGATGAAGGAGCTCGAAGGTATCTGCAACCCCATCATTGCCAAGATGTACAGTGCAAGCGGTGAAGCAGGTGGCTCTATGGATGATGAGGCTCCTTCTGGTGGTGCTGGCCCTAAGATTGAAGAGGTTGACTAGAATAGTATTCTAGTCATTGATTTTCAGTTTTAGTTTCTAGCAATGAAGTATTTAGTTCCATTAGGAACTTTGCATTCGGTCTGGTGTGGTGGCAATGGCAGTGTTGTGTCGTTTTTTTTATACTTTGTCGGGCATTTAGCTTTGCTGTTTAAGACTCGTTAATGCAGATATAGTAGGTAATTTCATACGTTGTTTTTCAATTTGTTGCTATAGCAGCATAAGTTTCAACTTTCAACTTGTTGTTTCTGGGTTACATTTAAATTCTGGACTATTATAAGCTACTGTTTATTTTATATGATAAATCATAAGCTCAAAGTTTCCCTTAGGTGAGGTTTAGTTCGTGAAATTGATATTTAATGTAATATACTCCCTCCATTCATTTTTTTAAGATTATATAAATAAATTAAAAAATACAATTAATACTTTGTCTAATCGACTAAATTAAATATAAAATTTCAATATTAATCTTCTAAAATTTATTAAAAAGATGAGAGAGAAATAAATTAACTTTTAATTATAAAAGATAATATGAAAAATTAAGCATTTAATGCTTCTTTTAAATCTATAAATGACAAATAAAAAAGAACAAAAAATTCTCTTTAAAAAGACATATAAAAAGGGATGGAAGGAGTAATAATATACGTAATACAATAAAATTATAATGTAATAATAATAAGTTATTACAACATATTTATGTAATAATTGTAATATTATTACATTATGTTCAAAATTGTGTTTGATAAACTAAATTATATGATTGTATGTAATGAATAAAATAAATTGCAAGTTAAAGTATCAAATCAATTATAATCATTACTGTTTTATCTTTTATGACCTATTACATTGCAGACGCAATAAAGCCAATAATGAATACAATAGATTGCAAGTTAAAATATCAAATCAATTATAATCATTACTGTTTTATCTTTTATGACCTATTACATTGCAGACGCAATAAAGCCAATAATGAATAAACCAAACACAATAAATGTGACGTCAATGTAATAGTCTGTTGCATTACGGAACTATTACATTACAGGACTATTACATTGATTTAACGCAAACCAAACGCCACCTTAAAACAAACAAACTGGTTAAATGAAATGGCTTGGGAGACTTGCGTTAGAGTTGGAATTGGAGCTCATTCCACTCCATTGGTTGTTGGACAGTGAATGTAGTACATCCAATTTTCTGTTGGAGAATTATTAGCATTTTTTTCAACTTTATAACAAGAAAGAGGAATGATTAATCATGCCAACTGTTTATGATATCCCCCTCTTGTTAGCTCTTCCAAGTTTTATCTTAAGCTTATCGCATATTCATAACATATATTACAGCATGATAGCATATACACGAGGCAAAGAAGAAATGCATCTCTCATAATTCAGATATTATAAACCATCTTTTGCCCCTGAATTTAGTCCATCTTCTACAAAATGTACCAGGTGATAGTAAGCATAAATTAATGTCCTTTACACAAGGATTAAACATCGACAGACATGATGCTGCATTAAAAATTTAAATTCCTAGGTAAGTGGTAGGATTCCTAGAAGGATCATTACTGGCATACGTAAAGGAGTATAAGAAGCACAGCATATCAAATTGATATAGCACACATCCAGAAAATAAGGAATTTTGCAAAGACAACGGAGTTTGTCTATAAATTATTGAGAAACTTGCTCCCCTCCATAAGAAATTGATAAGTTGAGCCTATTTCAGTAATTTTAGCCAAGATGCCTGAAAATTTTCTGCCATTACATCTGAAAAATGAACAATGTGAAAAAGACCATCATTTTCTGTTCTGTTATAGCTTAAAAACTACCTTCTTCCCCTGTTAAGCCTCTGCAGGTGATAATTGATGCTTCCAAACGGTTTTCTGTTTTTGCCAGCCTTCAAAAACATAGCAACCAAAAGCTAAATTTGTAAAAATTATGAAAAATATCAAGTGGATGATTACTACAAGTTTTTATTTCAATCAGAACATGCAATTTAAAAAGAAAACGTAGACAGAGAGAACATAAAACAATGCAGAATTCACTATTACAATCAATAAATAAAATATTCAATCACCTGAGCATCCATGCAGGCATTCAATTGGTCCTTTTGCCGAACACACTTCTCATCATTGTTATGGTTAAGAGACAAACAATTAAGAAATGCCATAGTTTCCTTCATGCAAGGTTTTGCAAGACTCCCAAACTTCTTTGGGTTTATATACAGCCCACCAGCTTTCCGACCCATTCTTCCCTAAATCCAACTACAAACAAGGCAAGGAACAAGATATCAGCTCCAGGACTGTTTCTCATATATCAACCAAATTTGACATAGTAAGACGGATAATAATGGTAGTGGTATATAGTTTTAAAGCTACTACCTACCTAGATACATAAATTGATTCACCAAATACAATGAAAAACAAGGCATCTCATGAAAAGAATGTGCAGCAGTTTATCTATTTTCGACATCTATATATAAAGCCAAGTCATGCAGAAGTTACACTATCCATACAACCTTATAACTAGACTTCAGAAAACAAAAATACATCAAGTAACAGCATACATATGTGTCCGCATGTCTTATTTATTTATTTTTTTCAGGTATTGGGGGTGGGTTTTTTTTTTTTTTTTTTTTTTTTTTGGGGAGGGGGGGGAGGGTATCAAGAAATAGAAAAGCTGGACTAAGAACTAATTTGCTTTTATAAACATCAAAACTTGCATGACTTGAATTTTTTCCTCTTTCTCAGTTGTTGAATGCTTTCCAAGATTTTATATTAAAAAATACTTCCATCATTCCAGGATAAAAGTCCTTATTACTATTTTAGGCAGTCCCAAATTAAATGTCTACTTACCTTAAATAATCTATATTTTACAATAATTTGCCTATAATATCCTTAGTATTAATTGCTATATTTTTATTCTCTATGCATATTTATAGAGCATCGCTAGTCATGTGTAGAAAGTTATACAATTAAATGAGAATTTAAATATGAACAATTTTGTCATTTTATCCTTTTTCTTAATATGCACAAAAAGTCAACTAGGACTTTTATCTGGGACGGAAAAAGTATTAAATAAATAGGAATGCAATAGCAACAAAAGAGGACAAGTTGTTCTACAAAAAGTAAATAAAGAGTCACCCTATGAAATGTAAAACCTAAGAGAGAACATCACCCTCCACTTCTGTCTTAAGCATCAAAGTAACTATGTTTCTATATCTCCCAAAGTCCAACCACAGAAACAAACAAAGAAAAATCATAATGTCCCTCAAAAAAATGGAAACAATTGTACTAATCTTTAAAGTTCTAAGATTCCTTAATTTCCAAATGCCCCAAAAGAACTGGGACAATACAAGACACCCCAAGACTACTAAAGAACCTAGAGAACAAACTCCATATGCACCAAATTGATGCAAGAAAAATGAACATGAACCGCATTAGTCTACTGAGGTCCTCAGACTGCTTAAAAATTAAACAGGAGACACCTTCCCATTTGGGCTTGGGCAATCTAATCATATCTGGTTTTCCATAGAATTGAGCCTTCACTAGTTAAAAAGTAATAACATAATTTTTCCGTAGAATAATGTAGTCCCACTCAAAACATCTTGGAGTCATGCTAAAAACTACTAAAATAACACTTTGCTCTCAGTACTTCCTCAAGAAGTTGTACTTTAGAAGGGATAACTCGCCAAAGTGCCAAGACTCTTCCAAATTCCAAGCATCTTATTTCTTTTAAGATGTATGACACAGTTTGATCAATGAGGTGAAGTTTCAAAGAATTGATGGAGTAGCCACTCTCAACAATTAATACGAGGCAAGAACTGAAAAAACTACCAATGAATGTAGATAAGCTAAGCTTCTACTAATAGGAAGGCTCAATGACCTCCTTGGGATACCAAAAAGAAGTCGCAATTTGATCCACCAATTGATAAAGATTTGAGCAAGAAATTAATTAGCAAAACACAACTCATAAAGGGGTAAAAAAAAATCATATCTATCTGTCAGCAGTAATTAAAAGATAATACAAATAACACATCATGATCTACCTTTATCGTATACACAAATTAAAACTGATCTACCTTTATGGTTTACACAACTAAACTAACAAGAGTAAAAGACCCATGCCAGTAACCACTTCACAGCCTTACAGGAGTCATCGCACATCCTAAAGTTAGTGAGGAAATTGGTATGAACTTCGATGATAAGAAGCATGTTGAAACCGGAAATAAGATTAGAAAGCAAGGTTTAATGGGTGCTAGCAATGTAAGAGACAAAGAATACCAAAAGTTTATTTTCAAAATTTGCACACCTTGAAAGTGGGCTGGGAATAAGATATGGAAATTGGAAACTTAAAACCAGGCTGATAACCAAGTATCTAAGATGAATACTAAAAGTCTGGTTGCTATCTTAATAAAGAGTGGTCCTCTCTTTGCTACCCTATTGTCACTCACAAGTTTTTATGAATGAAATACTTTGAATAAGTGTTGGAAAATTATTTGGATAGGTACATACATCATATTATGGGACTTCAGCATTTGCAGATACACTATTCAGGTTCAAAGTTCAAACTGCAAGCAGTAATAAAACCTTTTATATAGTTTTGATTTCCACTAGTCCATACTAACAAAAATACTCAATAGTCCTTAATCCAAGAAGATGACCAAAGACTGAATCATCTAATAATAACAGTCAACAATTTTGAGATAAATTTGAAGAATATCCAAAGCCAATAAGATAATTTCATGCAATATACTAACAAGCATCCAAAATTCTTAAGAACATCTTTAGTAGTTTTTGACAAGTAAAATCAGCTAAAGAGAAAATAAATATAAATAAATTAAACTCCACTTCCATGGAATCAAAACAATTTAAAGCACTACAATAACCTCGAAATATAATGGAAACCTGAAAGAAGAAGTTAAGATTGGTAAATGAGTTCACCCTCAAAATTTATCATTTTCCCATCTTGAATCAATTAAGTGCAAGAATCAACGCTCCTATAGAAATGAAATCACATAAGAGAGCTAAATAGGTAGATACGCGTAGAGGGAAGGAGAAAGAGAGATCAGAAGCTTACCGTATTGGTAACAGCAACAGCAGTTGAGCAGGCGGACGGACGGAGTAGTCTAGGGCTTCATTTTTGCTGTAACAAGGCTTTTAAAGAAAGAAAATTAAAATAAAACAATTACCTATAAAAAAATAAAAAATAAAATAGGAATAGAAAATTGAATAATGAATGGAACAATTTTCTAGGGAAGAGCAGTGCCGTGTGATGTGATACGGTTATATGCGCCAACTGCAATTCAATTGAGTAAAATATAAAATTGTCCCTCGAATTTGTATTATTTTTATAAAAAAAAAATTAAATTTATTTTTGACAAAAAAATTTCTTCAATTTATATTATTTTTTTTGTTTTTGGCAAAACTCTCCCTAAAAATTATATTAACTGGTCAAAATGGACTTTTATATTTTTATTTTATTTTTATTTTTTTACATAAAATTTATTTCCTATTTTATAATATTTGAAAAAATTTTATATTAAGGTGTCTTTTGTCTAGTAATAAGATTATTGCTTGTTACAATGGAGCTTGGAGGAGTTGGAATATGTAGCAATTGGGCATGTAATTTACAGTGTGGTAGTTTTTGTAATAAAAAAATTGTGTTATGTAATAACTTTTTAGAATAATTTTTAAATATATAAAATGACCCAATAATTACAAAAAAAAATGTAAAAAAGAAAAATGCTATTTTTTCCCATTAATTACTTTTTTTCATATTAAAATTCAATTTATGTACTCTCTCGGCGTACAACAAACAAAAGGAAAAAACACCTCCCTTCCTTGGTTGAAACAACAAATGATAAAATTAATAATAACAAAATAAATAAATCAGGTATGATTATATAGAGAGGATTCAAGCAAGTTTTTCCTTCGCTGTAATCCAGCCTAGACCCGAAAGAGTACAAAAACATAAGTGAGTTTTTATTTTTTACAAGAGAAATGTGTACCTGAATTGGGTGGGAGAAGGAAGAATATTGGTATACAAAAAGTAATTATTAATTGGTGTGAAAAAAATAATAATTTCTTCTATTAATTAAATTTTTTTACAAGAAAAAAATAATACATCTTGGAATGTAATATAAGAGTCCAATTTGCCCCATTAATACATCTTGGAGAGAGAGTTTTGTCAAAAAAACAGTTTAAGAAAAAGTTTTACAAAAAAACAATACAAACTAGAGGGCTGGACTGCTGGAGGGAGAGGTTTGCCAAAAAAAAATTAGGGAGAGTTTTACAAAAATAATACAAATCGGATGGACAGTTTTGCATTTCAGTCAATTCAATTAATATACAGTTATTAATATTACTCTTTCCGTCCCAAGATAAAAGTTTTAGTTGACTTTTTATGCATTTTAAGAAAAAAAGATATAATAACAAGATTTTCCAGATTTAAATTATTATTTAATTGCTTAATTTTTTGTACATGATTAGTGATATTTCATAAATATGCATAAATAATAAAAACATTACAATTAATACTAAGGATATTATAAGCATATTGCTGTAAAAAATAGATTATAAGGTAAATAGACATTTAATGTGAGATTACCTAAAATAATTATAAAGACTTTTATCTTGGAACACATGGAGTAATAATTATAATTATGTGATTCTTGGGGTTGCGATTTTATGTAGTTGTGATGCGATAATAGTTACATAATTATTTTTAGATATATTTAAAAAAAATTATAATATATATTTTTTATACTACTAATTCATATTATAAAAAAAAAATCACTTTAACACATACTTATTTAAAATTTTTATGTGTATAACATAAATAATAAAAATTTCAATTTACAAATTGCAGCTAAATATGAATTATATGTAAGTAACTATTATTATATATGTTAAAGTAAAAAATAAAGTTGCGAATTTAATTACATAAATTAAAAATATTTTAATAACTCACCATAAATAGAGTTTTAATCATTTATGTTTCTTTGTACCAGTAGTGATTATCATGGATTATGTTGTCTTTTATATTCGTTCTCGTAAAGTTGAAAAGTTGAAGGGAGGTGCATTTGCATAAAGTTGAAGAGAAGTAATGAATTTTTAGAAAAATAATTGATATACACGAATATAATATTACACGTATAAGTAACTAAAACTCATAAAAAAATAATTTAAATTATATTATTCACTTATAATTTTATTAAATGCACTACAATTTGATATTTAGTATATATAAAACATATATAATTTATTATAAAATGCGGTGCAGCGTGATACAGTTTGTAAAGAGTGATCTGCAACAACAATCACAATTTGTAGTGTGTAAAAAATAAAAACCGCACCGCATACCTATTGTGACGCCCCCAAATCTAGGCCTACACAACCCAAACTTGAGTCGTCAAAAGACTACAACAAAATTATTACAACAAAGCATAACGTACAACAATACAGTGTATAATAATACACAACTAAGTCTTCACTATTATTGTCACACTATTTTACAACACGTGAAGATTAGGATAGCTATTCGTCGGACTCTCACTCCATCTCCCGGCTAGACCCCGTTACGTTTTCATCTCCTGTTGAAAAACAATGGAACAAAAGAAAGGGTGAGCTCAAATAGCCCAGTAAGAAATATCATGACTAAGATAATGACGAATAAATTATCATTAGCCTTCAACAGTTGAGTACTTGATAGAATACAATAGACTACAAGGTTTATATCAAAAACTGCAGTTAAATTCTTGAACAATATTCAGATCAATAATAGCAGCGGAATGAACAATCTATTAGAAGAATAATGCAGACTATAATGTCCACTCGCTTCTCTTTTTATTAAAAATATCATCAACTTTTATCATCTGAAATACCATTAGTCAAGATAATACAGCTTCACAGTTCCTGGTCATAATCATGCAGATTAACAGTTCATCTTTGCACTACGGGCCAAAGACATTCAATATAACACCAACGGTCATGATTATACCAGATTCAGCCTTTGGTCATAATCATACCAACCAACAGTTCATCTTTGCACTACGGGCCAAAGAGAACATTCACCACGTGTCATAAAAGACACCGAACAGATGTATCGCCTTTAACCTAGTATATCGCCTTTAACCTATCATCTGTTCAACAATTATATCACATCTGTGCCCCCGGCCACAGATATTCACAACAGTTTGATTCTTGATGATTAATACAAATAACAATGATACAAATGATGAACAGAAGAACAGGATAAACAATAAGTACCGAAAGTTTACTTTGTGCAGATTCAAATAATGTCCAAATTGTCAACATGATGTGGAGTGAAATTTAAAAATGATATTCAAGATCCACAGTTCAGAATAACGATTACAGTTCAATAGAAATGTTCAGAAAATAGGAAGGTTCAGTTAAAATAATGAAATTCAACTATTATGGAACATATAATATTTTCAGGAATTATAGAAGCAATAGTTCCATAATAAGTTTTGCTAATTTATTTATATTTTTTTTTGTTGAACTTAGTTTTAAAAAAAACAAAAAATTCTTACTCCCCCCGCTAGCTAAGATGCCGGGTGGAGGATTTCAAATTTTTTTTTTTAAACTTAGTTTAAAAAAAAAAACAAAAAAAAAATTCACTCTACCTGTTAGCTTAGATGCCGGGTGGACGTTTTGCAATTTATTTATTTATTTATTTTTATTTTTTGTTAAACTTAATTTAAAAAAAAAAACAAAAAAAAAATTCACTCCACTCCCAGGTGGAGGTTTTGCAAATTTTATTTTATTATTATTATTTTTTTGGTTGAACTTAGTTTTAAAAAATAAAAAATTTAAGAAAAAATAAAAAAAATTCACTCCACCCGCTAACTAAGATGCCGGGTGGACTATGAATTTTTTTATTTTTTGTCCTACCTGTTATCTTAGATAACCAGAGGCGGAACCAAGGGGGGGCGAGGGGGGTCATTTGACCCCCCTATTCCGGAGGTTATGTATATACATATATATATGTATATATAAAACGTCCATATGGGCATTTGGTCTGGTAGTATGATTCTTGTTTAGGGGGCTAGAGGTCTTGAGTTTCGAATCCTGCAATGTCCCTAAATTATTCCATACTTGTTTTCTTATAATTTAATACTTTTTTTCTACTAATTCATTTGGTCTGGTGGTATAATTCTTGTTTAAAGGGGCTAGAGGTCCTGAGTTCGAATCCTGGAATGTCCCTAAATTATTCCATACTTCTTTTCTTATAATTTAATACTTGTTTATCCTGGAATGTCCCTAAATTATTCCATACTTCTTTTCTTATAATTTAATACTTTTCTTATAATTTAATACTTGTTTATGGGTCCTGCTTAGGTAATAAGAAGTCTCGAGTTCAATTTTTGTAATGGCCCTATATTATTAAATACTTATTTTCTTACCATTTAATTTATTATTTTTTTTAGTTTCAAATTTATAACTCCTAAGAATGCGCTCCTCTCTCTCTCTCTTCCACCAAAATTTACAAGTTGAGTGATATTCAAGTTTTGAGCATATACATACACTTATTATTAATTCGTGCACCATCTTTAATTATGTCAATAATAAAATACATAAATCATATATAGGTTACCAACCCCTCCAACACATATTATAGCTCAAATGCCTCTTAGGTTATTTAGGATTTTAAAATATATTTTGAAAAATAATTATGACCGAATTAAATATGTTAACATAAAAAATATATTAAGACTTCAATACATTAGATTTGATATTACATTTCTCTTGAACATATATAATTGTAATTATGTTTCTTAAGATTTTTTATATTCTTATATAACTTTTATGTTGCCTCCTCTCAGTCGTACAACCGAAAAAAATACTTCAAGCGACAATTAAAAAAAAATTACTGTTGTATTTTGACCCCCCTCAAAAAACGTTCTGGTTCCGCCACTGTAGATAACGGATGAAAATCCATCTCATCCTTTAATATTATTATTTCAACGGTTGAAGATGCGTTTGTTGGAATAATGTTCATAGCAAACGCTTGCTATGGATCATTCCCCATATATATACATATAGATATATTTTGCAAATTAAAAGAAGAACTCTCATTTAGAAAATGCCTCTGTTCTTAATCTTCAATTCCCCCACCGGTAGTCCAACCTTCCCAATTCCCACCAGCACCATTATCCCACATATCCTCACAACGTCCTAGCAGGACACATTCCCGCTATAATAGCTCAACGTCGAATACCCATCACAGCAAATACCCAGTAACTCCATAATCCATCAAATTATGGCGCAAAACTTAAATTTGGTAGACGTAGTGCTGTCTGTGTATTTCACTGAATCCAATCTTCTTCGGTCATTATTGTGCCTTGCAAACTCTCGGGAAGAAAGATCACGTGCGGTACGCATGATTGGATTCAAAAAATCAATTGATTTAGTACTTTGTAATTAGCAAATGTTTCCTTATAATTTGTAGAATTTGATACTTTTTGCCTCGTCTAGAGCAGGGCCGGCCCAACTTAATAAATAAAAAAGTCTGCGCTTTAGGCCTCATTTCAAAGAAGGCCCCAAATTTTTTAAACATCATAAATAATTCATATAAAAAGGTCTTATAAAATATAAGCTAAATAATTTTTTAGGGCCCATAATCCAATTCAAATATTAAATAAGTAAAAAAAAATTAACAGTATAAAAAAAAGCCTCATTTAAATAAAAATTATTAATACTCCTTCCGTCCCAAAATAAAAGTTCTCCATTGATTTTTGTAGTCAAATTGACCATTTTTAAAATTAACAATTAAACATATATATTTAGATTTTTAAAAAAGTAAACATTGAGATTAGTACTAAATTTTATATAATTTATAATGTTTATAGGCTTTTTACATATATATTAAATAATAATAAGCTATATTTATTCAAAAAATGATCAATTTGACCATAAAAGTCAATAAAAAATGTACCAAACATAGAAGGCCTCATTAAAAATATCGCTTTAGCATTATCCAAAAATAAATAAATATCGCTTTAGGCCTCATATTGTCTTGAGCCACCCCTGGTCTAGAGATGACAATTTGTCTCATTCTCACAGTAATCTTCACGCTCTCACTTTGAATGAAAGCAATGATTTTGACTCTCGTCAAGATGAAGAATCACCGAATGTTATATATAAAGATAGAGGCGAAATGTTACTAAAATATTATTTTTTTCAAGTTAAATTTTAATTTTTAAAATTACTTTGTACAACTATTTTTAATTTAAAATCAAACAACATACAATATTTTTATTACTAGCAATCTATTATATTACACATATTATAAATTTACAGTGAAATAACTTAAATAAGTACATAATTATATATATACACAAAATGTTATTTTAAAAAAAATTATATATATACATATAATTAAGTCATTGCGGAGTAAAAGCGTATATCTCATGCCTAATCTTAATCCTAACCTTATAGGATTTAAAAATTTGAGTCCAATTATAATCGAGATCGAGTGGGGCCCGTTGAGATTTGGGTGAAATTGCTAGCCCTAGGCATACCAAAATACCAGCTCCAAAGCCTATCCCAGCTTCCAATTCCATTTTAACGCCACCTTCTTCTTCTCTTCTTCCTTTTTTTTTATTTATTTATTATTATTGTTTGGCTCTTTCATCCACCTCTTTCGATTTAAAAATAAACAAAATTGAGCTATAAGACAAATAATCATAAGCTAGTCGGCCTTAAAATTAGATAGTTTAAATTTCACTACTCGTAACAACCCTAAAATTTTAAAATTTTAAACAAGATAGTGATTAGTGTCGAACATTTTTCTAAGCGTAGGGTGGAAAAGTTGGAGGATGTAGGACTATTCTAAAGCAAAAAAGTGGTAGCACTCAAACTGAGTTTTATTTTAACTTCACCAATCCAATACGGGGACAATATTAAAAGTAAAAAAAAAAAAAATTATATAAAGATGACCTGTAAATTTAATTTTTTACACTATCCAGTAATAACATGCCACAAAAAAAATTTATGAGATTTAAAATTCAATACGATTGATTAAACAATTTTACCATGATAAATAATAATTAAATAATATAATAAATCATTTCAAATTTCTTGATCTTCTCCTAAATTCTCTACATAGCACGTTATTATTGAAATTGAATAATATAAAACATTGATTTTATTGGCCATTCTTAAATAATTTATTCTCAAGTAAATGAGATTGCTATCCATTGTTGTCCTACGTCACGAATAAGGTTTATCACTATTGCCAAGAATAAATTTGAAATATCATGTAATCGTTTTAATTAAAATAAAAATAAATAAATTAATACACCAAAAATGAAACTGTCGTTTTACACAATATGTATATATGCATGTCTTTAAAGGTATTGAAGTATATATAATTATATTCTACTAGTCTATTAGCACGGATAATGTTTTTTTTGCTGGTTTATAATTTTTTTTGAGTAATTCAATAATCTTTATGTATAAAATAATAAAATTTATAATCAATTAAAGGTTTATATTTAAACATATAATACAACAATTGTTAATTTTTCTTATTCATTCAAAATTGGGTCCAAGTCTAACCTACATAAAATATTGAACAGAATACTATTAAACTCAATACAAAAAATAGAATACTTGGTTAATTTTTGGATTTTCCAATAAAATAGATTTCAGATTCTAAGTCTCTTAGTTATATGAATTTTCATAAAATATCTAATAAATTTGCATTTCTTTTTTACTTCTTTCTCCCTTATTGTCATTTTTTCTATTCTTTTGAGTGATTTATATAGAAAGTCACAACAGCTCGTACTAAATGCGATTATAATTAAATACATTCATAAAACTTGAAAAATGAATAAACATAAGTATTCAATCAATGCTAAAATTTTCGCACCTATCATCAATAATTCTAAAATTTTAAAAAAATTAATGCAACAAATAATTAAATACAACATTGGTCTTTCAATTAATTAAAAACTGAACTCAAGTCAGCCTTTTAAATATAGAAATTGATGTATTTAGAGTTTGTAGGAGAACCTCCATTTGACTTTAAAAAAAAAAGAAAAAAAGAAGAGAACCTCCATTTCTGTCTACAATCTTATGCGAGTTTTAAAATTTATTCAAAATGGGTCTTGTACATCATATTTTACAATAATACTTTGATGACAAAAAATTAGATATAAAAAGAGGATATAAAATAAAGTGGATAGTAGTTACTTATTTTAACCATTGGATACACATATATAGTGAAGTATTCACTAATTATAATTCGACACATTATTTTGTATCATTTTTCTATAATAATCTTTTATCACCGAAATTTTATTCCATTTTTTAACATGCATATTCGTCCAATGCGGGAGGCAGGGTAAGGAGATAACTTCACTTAAATTCGCCCCATTGCCGTCCTACTTGCAAGTTGCAAATAAGTTGTAAACTCTTTTATGTTCTTTAAATTTAGTGATGCATCCTAACAACAGAATCTGGTGGGCCGGGTCGAACATTATTCGGTCCAAAATTTCATTTTGTCATAATCCCCAAAATTGAAGAAGATGATAATTCATGCCAGATTGGGCATATAACATTAATTATTATTTTAAATGTTGCACCTTGTGGTGTTGAGAATATAACAAATGTTGTCCCTTCTCAAAATGGACCATCTATATCCACCCTGACCCACCCCAATCAAATTCTCCTATCCATCTTAAGTGACAGTATTTTTGCTCTGTACATTTTCATATCCTTATGAAATCTTGAATAAGAAAAGAGAAATGACATTTGAATTTACACTTTTCTCCCTAGAAATTTCTTCCCCTTGTTTTCAATGGTATTATTAAAGAAAAGGAAAAACAGATATGTATATATTTTCTTTTTCTTTCCCTTACTTGAGCCATGGAAAACCCTGAGCCCGCCCTAGCTTGTAACTACTCTTTAGGCATTCAATATTTAAAGATTGCTGCAACAAATAATGGTTCGAGGTGGGGGCAGCTTTTTAGGCCGAACATGTGAAAGTCTTTGTTTTTTAGGTAGAAGCTCAAAGAACTTTCACAACTCCAACAACATCACTGTCATCTACTTTGTCCCTTTGTATTTCAACAAGACTTCCTCCAAATTCAGCAGTAAATAATAAATATAATGGACCTTCAAATTTTTAAGAGATAAGTTAAAGTGTCTTAATTATGCTATTAAGTGTATTAATAACCTGTCATGACTTTAAAATAGGTTTGTGATTAGTCACAATGACCAAAGTGCTATTGGAACGGTCCGAAGCTCCGGTGGATTACACATTTTCTAAGCAATGCACTTTAATTTGGGCGATTTTTGTTCAAAAGTAGACACATATTTGAATTTAAGAATGGAATGACTCATTTCTATGAAATTAAAAAAATTGTATTTGGTTACTCCATTAGAATGTTATGGACCATTCACATCTCTTTTAAATTTATGAATTTTATTATTTGAGAGATAGTATGAAATGACTTATTCTACTCGAAATGATCTGAATCATTTTACTCTTTATTCTATTCTATTTTTTATTTTATTCCTTTAATCCAAACGTCATATGAAAGTTGTTTTGAATGGCATGGTAAGCTTGAGTAGCTTTCTTCGAGAAATTAATTTAGTTCTATTTACAAATTAAAGATTTGTTAAGCGGTGAGTAAAAGAGCATTAGGTAGACAGTGGTTTCGTGAAAATCGTGTATAACTAGAAAATGTACACCAAGCACACAAACCCATGTTTGATGTTTTGTACAAAACATGATGCACAATCATTTAAAGCTTCTTTTGTTCTTTAGGTAAGCAATACGTATATTGATAATCTTGTCTCGTCTTTTTTTTAGTTTCCTTTTCTTGTAGATTAATCAAGTATAAGTTGTTGATATTTCAAGCTCAAATAATTAATTTTTTCGGCATTTATTTTTAATTATTGATGCACGTGATACAATTGTACGATACGATGCAACACTAACGCTGAAAATATTAATTCCTCTACAATGCATCAAAAGATTAGTTATGATTAACTCAAATGGTAATGAGTTTGTGGTAATTTTGGTTCATAAAGAACTAGTATAATTTAAACTCTTTATTTTTTTTTATTAGATTGGTCAATCTCTGTCATAGAAAATAGGAGACGTGTACATGAATACTACACAATTTGGTAATGATGCACTTGGATGTGAGTCGGTTGTACAAAAAGGATGGATGTGAATGTTTGGAAGATACGTGTCAAAAAACAAATAAATATATATATATATATATATATGTTTAGTAATTTTGAGACACTGTCACGTCATATTTCAGATCAATCACATCTTTTTATTATAGTGATGTCTCACTGTTTATAACTTTGAACCTACAAAATAAAAAGATGTAATTGAAATGAAATACCACATGTATCCCGGATCACTGAATGATTATTCAAAAAAAATGTAAGTGAATGAATGTTTGACAAAAAATCCGGGATAACTCTACACACAAAAATACTAAACACAAACTCTATCTCCACTATTAAAAAGTATGGTCTCAGACTCCACTTTTAATAGTGAGATAGAGTTTGTGTTTAGTTGGTTATGTAAGTACATTTATTCAAAAATCCGGTCGAAACATTTGTAAAACAATGATTTTTAATATAAATTTATTTTTTATGACATAATAATACCTAGTCAGATATAATAATACTTGATCAAATAAAATTATACGTAAAAATTGTATTTAATTGACAAAAAATAAGTATCTCTGATTTTTAAAACGAAAAGTAACAAAAAATAAAAAAGCTCAAATGAATGCGCGGAAGATATCTACAACTATACAAGTGAGCGTGTGAAAGATACATATTGAAAGGATGCAAGTGAACATGTGGAAGATGCATACTAAAAGGAAAGGAGACATGTTATAAAGGGAGAAAAATGACAGCAAGTAAAGGTATCACTTTTAGGAGATATTTTAATTTTGTTTCACTAGGTGGCGCAAATTTTATGTCATTAGGAAATGCAGATGGATAAGTTTAAATTGCAAATAGTGTTTCTTTTGCAATTTTTTTATACGCAATAATTTGTATAATAATTTGTGTAATAATTTTTTATAAAATAATAAATTTATTATTTTAATTATCTTATAATACTCATTATTTTATAAAGAATCATCGTATATGTTATTACTTTCTTTTGCAATGTCTGTCCTCACCTCTTCAGCTTTTGAAAATCTATCACATCCTATTTTTTTAGATTGGAGAAAAATAAAATCAACAACATAATAAATTTTAACCCAATTTAAGAGTATTTTTTTCCACCAGCAAACATGACCTAATTTGTCCTTATATTTTGAAAGAAGGATGTGACTTTGTTATGCTTACAGAAATTAATTATATAATTAAAAGTACAAATTTAATTTCACTAATTTTTTATTTCATAATTTTTTTTGTTCAGCTTTCTTATTCATATTAGCATTAGTATTATTCAAATTTAAAAATATTTCTATTTTTAATAGGATATTTTTTTCTATTCAAATTAGTATAAGTACTATATAAATTTATAATAATTAAATATATATTATCTAAATTTGTAAAGTATTCAAATGACACCGAAGCAATCTTTAATAGGTAATTACCCACAAGACAGCCCTCTGAATTGGGCAACAAATGCAGGGAATGTTGCAAATTAACACCATGGCTATGTTAGTATCTTTCCCAAAATTCATAAGAACAAGAACCCATAAGCTTAACAGAATGTTCTATTGTCCATTAAAGGATTAAAACAAATACACAGAACTACAGAATTAATTATTTTGTAAATTTAATTAACAGATGAAAGAAGGGTTATAAACAAAAACTTGCAAGAACAACCCAAGACACATTTCTTGTTAATTTAAGGAGAGCTATTGCACAGTGGATTTGTTATCAATATGTATGAATGCTGAAGGAGAAGTTGCCAATGGAAGTACCGGTGAATGCTGAGTTATCTGTTTGTTTTGGCTCACAAAAACTGTAACAAAAGAATCATCTTTCTCTTCTGTTTTAAAAACAGAATCTTGAACACAGTCCCCAATTAATTGGCACTTTTTCTCAGCTGTTTCCATAAATTTTCTCACCAGTTTCTCCTCAGCATCCCTCAAGAACTTGAACTTAGGAAGGGGAGAAAATGTCAACCTATTAATCTCTGCATCTGTGGATGATTCAAAAAGAGGATTGAATCCATGGTGATTAAAAGAATCCAAAGATTGAGCCTTCAAGCTTGGTGAAGCCAAAGGGGTCGAATAAGGGGATTCATCATAAGCAAAAAGGTCACTCAAGCTCTTATTTCTCAACCCTTTTCTGCTGCTTCTTTCTCCTCTTGATTTCCCATCATCAGATTCCAAATCCTCATTAGTTTCCTCCTTGATTGTGAAGAGAAATCTGGGTGGCCCACAGAGATTGTGCAGCCTCATCAGCTCTGATTCCACACCTTCTTCACCATAGTTTTTCAGCAGCAAATCCTTTCCATTCCCTCCTAGCTCTAAATCTTGTTCATGGCCATTGAAATCTGCTGGCTTTTTCACAGAAGTGGGGAGCTCTTGCCTTTTGCTGCTACCATTCACAAAATTGATGGTTTTCCAACAAGAGAGATGAGAAATCTCAGTGGCATTGTTGGTGGGTTGAGGATTTTCAATTCCTCTGTTTGTGAATCTCTTTTTCCACCATAATAGATAGTAGAGTTCAGAAACAAGGCCTAAGAGGAAGCAACCAAACAAGAAACTCAAACCAACATCTAAATGACTTAAAGATCCCATCTTTTTCTGTGGAAACTCACGTCAAATACCTAAGCTACTTGCTCATAAACTTCAGCAAGAAATTCAAAATTGAGTGGATAGAAAAACAAGAAGAGTAGTAGCACTCGTACAACGTAACTAGAAAAAATAAATTCTCCAATTTAAATTGAACTGATATAATATCCAAGAAAAAAATCACACAGAACCCATAGTAAAAAGATTCAGCCTTTAGCAAAAAAAATCAAAAATCAAGAAATCCTACCCCTATTGAATTAGTAAGAAGAAGTCAGAATTTTAAGTAGAAACCCACCCGCAAGAGTTGCTAAGAGGCAAGCGGACTTTTCCCCCAAAGTTCACATGCTGAAAACAAACAAGTCATGATTCCTTAAAAATAAGCGCTTATTTTTAGGGAACTTATATTATATATTGCCTGAGCCTGAACCACACGCTAGAAGATAAAACCAGTTGCCTTGTGAAGATTCACCGCATGGAGAAAAAAAATCATCAACCTACTTTTTAGGAACTACTTTCAACAAGGTTTATAAAATTTGAGAAATCAAAGAGAGAAAATTAATTTCCTTATTTGAAATTTTTGGGAAATTCATAGAAAACTAGAAGCGCTTATCCACTTTTGGCAAGGCAGGTGAAGAACTTGAGACCGCATCCACTGGGGAGGGATCACATGGGCTGGCAAATAAAGTGTATTATAAAGAGAGATAATTCTATAGTTTAAACTAATTATACATGGAGATAATCTTTCTCCCTTTTCTCTCATTTTTGATAAATATATAAATACTATATATAATTAATTAAATAAAACACTATCATATTTCTTATGGTATACGTTCTCTTAATACATTAATTCGTTAAAAAATAAAAATAAAGAGCATAATGCATAAAAGTGTCGTTATAGGTATATAACAACAATTTTGACCGTCGTTATAAGTCTATAATGACAGTTTACATGTAAAAATATCAAAAATCATGTAAAAATATCACTTCCCATGCTGATATTGTATATCTAACAAAGTCAAATAGTCTCCTGCTACATATATTTTCCTAAAAAGGTAATATTAATGGTTTTAATATTTTAGTATATTTATGTGTGTGTGTGTATATATATATATATTCAAAGTGTATATACATATATTCAAGGTGTATATATTCAAAGATACACTTAAAAATAAAATAATAATAATTTATTTTTATTTTTTTAATATATATTTTTATTTTTATTTTATTTTTGTATATGTCTGTTCGTATATATATTCAATTTTAATTTCCTGTCATTCACTACTTCGTTTCCCAAAGCTTCCCTCTAAATATACACCCTAATGCTATAAATGACTTCAAATCCTCTGTAACAAAATATAAACGTATCTTTGTTGCGAGACCTATAACGACAATTTTTAGGATCTATGGCGACAGTTTGTCCCGTCGCCATAAAGTAGGGCTACGGCAATAGTTGACGGGACAAACTGTCGTTATAGACTCTAAAAAATGTCGTTATAAATCTCGCAACAAAGATACAGATAAATTTTGTTACAGATGATTTGGTCACGTTATAAATAAAACAATCCCAACCGGGTTGTCATTTTCCTCTTATTTCTCAATCATACCACTACTTCCTCTCCATTTGGAGTATCCCAATTTCAATTTGTTTCACCTTCTTAATTCTTAAGATGTTACCAAAGTAGGGGTAATTTCATCTTTATAGGCATCTCCTGCATTGAACAAAGACGAAATAATCGGCATCAGGTATCCGTTAATCGCTATCTTTTCAAAGATGTTTAGCACAAAAAATAATACACATGTTAACCTCTCTCTCTCTAAATCATTTAATGCTCCTAGAGCATGGTGAATAGTTTGTTCATTTGTTCATATGCATGTGGATCTTCTGTGGGCTCTACCACAGAGGGCTCCACATGCATATGAGTGGAGGAGCATGCTATTCACCATGCTCCAAGAGCATGAAATATTTTTTACTCTCTCTCTCTCTCTCTCCCCCTTATTTTCTTTGACTTTCAATATCCAGGTACACTATTATATGACCAATAAAAAAATTTAATTATAAAATTTAAAAATATTATTATATTTATATTTACTCATGAATCTGTTAGTATTTACAGCAAAATGTTGTGACAATAATTCCATAATATTAAGTCTTTTATACCATCATTAGGAAGGGAAAAAAAAATCTTGTTAAGAATAAAAGTAGTTTTTTTTGGAAGGAGGGAAGTATTGCATATTTTTCTACATAATTGTAAATAATCATTTGCTACTTCTCTCTGTGTCCTCTATATATATATGTGTGTGTGTGTAAGACAAAAACCATGCAAAAAAAGTAAAACATCTCAACTCTCTCTTCATGATCTCCCACTTAAAATTAAACAAAAACACTTAAATTCTTGATTGGTTTTGTTTAACAATGGAGAGTGATCACGAGGACATATCAGCGTCCAGCCATGGAACTCTTGCTACCCATACAATTTTTGGGATACTAATGAAATTTTATTTTTAAAAAAGTAGTATCATAAAGAGAAAGAGTCTTATAAAAAATAAGAGTATTATTTATAAAGGTTCTTAATAGAATATTTATTATATACTGGAATCCTATTATGAGAATGAATTTTATTTTTAATACTAGTAGTATTGAAAGTGTCTTATTTTAAATAAGAAAAAAAAATTATGGGTATTTTATAAATATAAAGTAGAGTATTATGTTTAGTTGTTGAAGTGTAGCACAAAAGAAGTTGCGAGTGAGTTTTGTGTTTATGTGTAAGGAATGATTTTTGCACCTTTTATATTTTTTGTAAAAAATTTGTATTGTGGGAATGAGAGTTTTACAGTTTTTAGTCCGTGCAAAAAAATAGTTTCGTGGAGATTATCATATTATGTAACCTCAAGTTTTAGGGTGGAAAACTTGGAAGAATTATTATAAACCCATTATTTTGATTTAGTGAAAATTCAAATTTTGGCACATGTTTTTTTTCTTTAAGAATTTTTCACGTTAAATCTTGTGTTGTTTTGACTCTATTTATTTTATATTATTTGGTTTATGATAACTTAATTTCTAACAAGTGGTATCATGAGTTAGGTTAAGTTAGATTAATTAGATCCAAAGTAGAGAGGAATTAGTCATATTAGTGTGAAAAATAAAAAAAGTGTAGATTGAATGAGTTGGATTCAATGTTCATCTTGATGTTGATGAACAAGAGATTTTGTGGATATGAAGAATCACCATTGTAGTCATCGAATGACAGAGATAAAGATTATGAAAATAAAGACGGAGATACTGATGAAAATGAAGATAATAATATTGATGATGGTGCTATTGAAGAAGTAGATGTTGTAAATGACGCAAATAATGAGAATGTTGTGGATGTTGCATATATCGCGGATGTTAGGATGATGTAGATGATGGTTGACAACTACGACAACACTAACCGTGATGAAATTGAAGTATTTTAGGATTCGAGTTAAAGGAGAAATTGTTGGGATACTACTCGAATCCTATTTAAACGTGAAGTTCAAATATTTGGGAATTCGAGTCAATGTAAAAATTGTTAAGATACTCTTCGAATCCTATTTAAAAAAAGATTGTTATTATGAAAATGAATAATCCTACTGAAAATAGGAGTATTGTTTTGGAATGTGTCATATTTTTAGTAAGATATTTATTATATGCTAGAGTCATATTATGAGAAGAAATTTTATTTTTGGTTGAAGTATTATTTTGAAAGTGTCTTGTTTTGAATAGGAAGAAGAAAGTTATATAAATAGAGTATTATATTTAGTTGTTGAAGTGTAGTACAACCAAATATCAAGTAATATCCTAAGAGATTGAGAGAATGTGAGTGAGTTTTGTGTATATATGAGAGGGAGAATTTTTGCAACTTTTATATTCCCTGCAAAAGAGAGAGCGTTTTGTAATTTTTAGTCCGTGCAAAAAATTGTATCGTAAAGATTATCATATTGTATAACTTCATGTTTTAGGGTGAAAAACTTGAAAGTATTATTATAAATCCATTATTTTGATATAATGAATATTTGAAATTTGGCCCGAAATTTTTTCTTTAATATTTTCACATTAAATCTTGTATTGTTTATATTTTTTTATTTTATTGTTTAGTTTTCAATGAGTTAATTCCCAACATAGATGGAATCCGAGAAAAGAGCAAATGAATATGCTTAAGAACATGTATATGCAAGGAATAAGAACTCCAACTGCTGAGCATGTTCAAGAAATAACAAGTTGGCTAAAAGAGTATGATGACATAGAAGGGAAGAATATGTCCTACTGGTTTCAGAATCACGAAGAGCAAAGGGAGAAAATAATGTATCATTTTTTTATATAATTTTTTCAGTCTAAATATTGTCTCTAGTATTTATAAACTTTCATCTAGTATGTTTGGGTGTATTCAGTATGAACACTTGAGTTAATTTGCATTGCTTCTAGTAACAACTTCGTATTAACGAGAAACCTTTGTTCGCGAAATTGTAATAGTTGCGTTCGTGGGATTATTTGTAGATTGAGTATTCTGGTTCAACCGTTTCCACTTCGTAGATACTAACCGACTCATATGTAAGTTTATATAAGTTTACGTATTAGTTTCCATTTAATTTAACGATTTTTTTATTCTCTAAATTTTGTTGATTTAATTAGTTTAAATTTAAGTTGCCTTTTTGATTTTTAAATATTAGTTCAGTAAATCGCAAGTTCTTAAGGGCTTGATAAGCAAGTGAAAAATGGGAGACCAAGTCCTTATACTCCCACCCAAAAGAGCCTCTATTTTATTTTTTATATTTAATGTAAGACTCCAATTTTTATTAAATAAAATTTAATTTTTTTTATAATATTTAACTTTATCACTAAATATAAGTTTTCAAAATATATTCCCCAACTTTTATAATATATGTCTAGGAATATTCGATTTATCGGAGAATATTCGATTCGTACAACGGCGTCGAAATAGTCAGTTATGGGTGGACCACACAACGTAATATTGTTGGATATAAAAAACGACAATAATAACTTTTTTAAATAAAAATGGTCAACGGTATAATCACTTTTAACTATTAAAATACCCGGTAATAAAAGAATAGTTGCGTATGGTATTTTATGATATTTTGCTGTAGTACACGGTATTGCATAATATTGAATCAATAATTGTCATTACACAGTGTTTTAAATTATTGAATCAATAATCGTCATTAAACTGTATTTTAGATTACTAATTGCACAATATTCTATATTATTGAATCAATAATCGTCACAATGCACAACATCTTATACTATTTGACTAATAATTGTCACAGTAGTAGTCACAGGTATTAAATAGGTAGACATATTCATTATTTGAATAACATTGTATATTTAAATAATTGTAATATTAAGTCAATAATACAGAAAAATGGATAATATAATATAAAAGTGCGTAACGCGTGCAAATGTGTAACGCGTGTAAATGTGAAACGTGTGTTATTTAATAAACGATGTATATTAAAGTGTGAAACGTGTGTTGGCTAATGAATAACATAGATTAAAAGATGAGATTGAAATGTGTAATGTGTGTGTATGAAAAATGTGGTTATGCTCTAGCTATAAATAGAGGACTTATCATAAGGAGTTTTTATACATTACTTACTCAATATTCCTTCCACTCTCAGAATATTTCTTAGTATAATTGTCTCTCTGATATCCCAAATTTTTTATTCTCTAAATTTTCATGGTTTAATTAGTTTAAATTTAAGTTGCCTTTTTGAATTTTAAATATCAATTCAGTAAATTGCAAGTTCTTAAAGGCTTGATAAGAAAGTGAAAAATGAGAGACCAAGTTCTTATACTCCCTCCCTCCCACCCAAAAGAGCCTCTATTTTATTTATTATATTTAATGTAAGACCCTAATTTTTATTAAATAAAATTTAATTTTTCTTTATAATATTTAACTTTATCACTAAATATAAGTTTTCTAAATATAATCCCCAACTTTTATAATATAAGTCAGGGAATATTCGTTTTGTCAGAGAATATTCGATTCGTACAACTGCATCGAAACAATCAGTTATGGGTGGACCCCACAACGTAATATTGTCAGATATAGAAAACGATAGTAGTAATTTTTTTAAATAAAAATGATCAACGATACAATCACTTTTAACTGTTAAAATACGCAGTGATAAAAGAATAGCTGCATATGGTATTTCATGGTATTTTACTGTAATACATGGTATTGCACAGTATTTCATTAATAATTGTCATTGCATAGTATTTCATATTATTGAATCAATAATGGTCATTACACATTGTTTTACATTATTAAATAAATAATTGACATTACACTGTATTTTACATTATTAATTGCACAATATTTTATATTATTGAATTAATAATCGTCACAATACACACAACATCTTGTATTATTGGACCAATAATTATCACAGTAGTAGTCACGAGTATTAAATAGTTAGATAGATTCATTATTTGAATAACATTGTATGTTTAAATAATTGTGATATTAAGTTAATAATACAGAAAAATAGATAATATAGTATAAAAGTGTGTAACGCGTGTAAATGTGTAATACGTGTAAGTATGAAATGTGTGTTATTCAACGAACGGTGTAGGTTAAAGTGTGAAACGTGTGTTGGCTAATGAATGACATGGATTAAAAGTTGAGATTGAAATGTGTAATGTGTGTGTGAAAAATGTGGTTAGGCTCTGGCTATAAATAGGGGGCTTACCATAAAGAGTTTTCATACATCTTACTCAATCGTTTTTTCACTCTCAGAATATTTCTTAGTATAATTCTCTCTCTGAGTATATTAAGGTTATTTTAAGCGTTGAAAATTTGTAAGAGTACGAGTATTATTCAAGTAAATTTTTTTTATAAAAGTTATATAAACACTCACACACACATTAATTTACAACTCTTTCTTTAGAAGAATCTTCTATTAGAAAATTTATTTTGAAAAGTTTCATTTGAAAGATTTTACTTTTGAAATATTATTTTTCTTCAAAAAAAAAAAACTATTTTGAAATAAACTCTTCTATAGTAACTTTTGATGATTTTATAATATATAGTATACACATGAAATTGGTATGTGTTAATTACTAATTAAATTATAAATATATATATATATATATATATATATATATATATATATATATATATATATGTTGATCAACTTCATAGAAAGCAGTATCTAGTCACGTATTAAGGTAAGAGATATCATTTTTTTTCTATTAAAATGATTAATAGTTTGCGCTTTATGTAAATATATTTTGACATGAAAATTTTTATTAAATTTTCATCGTTATGTTTGAACAGTGAACTATTAGACCTTGAATTTTTGACCTATGAATATTTACTTGAACTGTGAACATTATGGACTGTTAAATATTTCTTGTACCATAAACCTTACCGATGAACTTCTTCCCTGTGAATCTTAGACATTATTCTTAGACTTAAACACATTTTTCTCTATATCATGTTGACAATTTGGACATTATTTAATTATGGACAAAGTAAAAATTATAAACTTTCGATATCTTTTGTTTATTCTATTATTATTTTTCTTCTGTTCATCATTTATATCACTGTTATTTGCACTAATCATCAAGAATAAAGTTGTTGTGAATATATGTGGTCTGATACACAGATGATAGGTTAAAAATGATATAATGGTGATATGTCTTTTAGGGCACTTGGTGAATGTTCTATTTGGCCTGAGGTAAAGAAGAATCGTTGTTTGGCATGATTATGACTAGTGGTATTTTAGTTAATAAATGTGTATGATGATTTTTTTTTTAAAAAGAAGCTGGTAGACCTCATGATCTACATGATTCTTCAAATGGTTATTATTCCGCTGCATTTGTTGATCTAAATTTTGTTTAAGAACTTAACTGCAGTTGTTGATTTAAAATTTGTTGTTTATTTTATTCTATCAAAAACTTAACTGTTGAAGGCTAATGATAATTTATTCGTTATTATCTTAATTATGATATTCTTTATTGGCTATTTGAGCTCACTCTTTTCTTTTTGTTCTGTTGTTCAGGAAATGAAAAAGTAGTTGAGACTAGTCGGAAAATGAAGTGAAGGTCCGAGTGATAACCGTAATAGTCTTCACATGTTGTATAATAGCGTGACAATAATAGTGATAACTTAGTTGTGTATTATCTGAGTACTATATTATAATATTTGTTGTTTGCTTCGGTTATGTAAACCCGATTTGGAGGCGTAACATTTAATTTGTAAAATCCTAAAATTCAAAATCAATTTTAATATATTTGAAATTATGCAACAGTCAAAAAGTTTTGCTATGTACAAAAATATAATTTTAAAAATTTAAATAAATACATATCATAATTTGAATTTTAAAATTCACAAACAATATCTTCTTTTTTTTTTTTTGAGTGAATGGAGTATAATACATGTATCCTACCAAAAGTCTCCCATATTGTAAACTTATTGTATAATAACATTTTCTTGATTTTGCAAATGGAAACATTTCATTTCATTTCATTTCATTTCATTTCTAGTTTGGAAAGATAACAAATGGAGGGTGCTTTTTGGCTTCGGCATTACTTCAGACTCCAGAATATTTATTCGGACGGCAAACAAAAGACTTCACTGTTTGTTAATTTTTTATAATATTAAAGTTTGCAGAAAACATGCTTACACATATTTTTTGGAATAACTTTTACAATATTCCACTTTAAAGATTAAAAAATATTTTAAAACACTTTGTTTAAAGTACACAAAATCTTTATATTCGAGAAAAATAGTAGGAAAAAATAAAAAACTCTTATTTTCAAATAAAGCTAATATAAAGAGGAATTAAAAATATTATCACTACTGATTAAGACCTATTTATTACAACTTGTTTATAATCAAATTATAATTTATAGTTTTAAACAAACAAGCTCATCAATCCAATTTGAAGAACGGGTGACATAGATACTAATTAATTATATTAACTAGTATTCGGTGACACACGCATTACATGTATAAATAATGTAGGGATAAAATGTGTGTAAATAATGTAGGGGTAAAATATAAAATTTATAAAATTTAAATGACTAAGTAGATAAATTTTAAAAAATAATAAAAAAAGACAAAATAGAAATTATCATAAAACTCGAAGGGCATTCTCAAAAATGCCAAAAAGCTTGTTAGCAGTCGAAGTCCTCCGGCTTTATATAATAGATAAATTGGTAAATATTTAATTATAATTTTAAGAAGCTAGTCGTCGTAGTTATTAAATTATTAAATATTTATTTAAATAATAAATTATTAAATTAATATTATATTTTTTTTCGATTAATTATTTAGCTAAATAGTTGAATGAAGTAAATATTTATTTAGTTATAATTATGAGAAAATAATTATAATTATTTTATTTATATTTGTAATAGAATTCTATATTAATGTTTATATCGATAAAATCTACTTGAAATTCTAATCTGAATAAAAGTATAAAACTCAAGGTTTAATAAATTTTAATTTAATTATGACAATTAGTTAGTAATAAATTCACTATTTTTTAAATTAATTTTACTATTATATTTTAAAAATATTCGCATATACTATTAGTACAATTAAATGTGTGATTTGGTAAAATTTCAAGTTTTAATGAATTTAATTCAATTAGGATATTAATTTAATAATAAAATTCAAGACTGATATTATTATAATAAATGTATATATATTAAGAGATTTTTTTTGATATCTTAATAAAATTATAATAATAGATTTATCCAACATAAAATTTGTTAAGATATATTATATTACTTAAAATTGTGATAAAAAAAAGTTATAATAAAATTGGAAGAATGAAAAATAAAAATTCTTTTAAAGGTTCATTTTCCTATTAGAGATGTAAAAAATAAAATAAAATAAAAACATCTTCCTTATTCATAATAGGTTGGGGTCCTTTTGAATACTTTACAAATATGAATAATATTTAATTGTTACAAATTTAGATAATATACTAATTTGGATAAAAACGTACTATATTAACAAAAAAATTGTGAAACTAAAAATTAGTGAAACTAAGTTTGTGCTTTTAACTATAACAAACTCACCCGTGCAAAACACGAGTGACATGGATAATGGTTTATTATATAAATTATCAAGATAATTAACTAAATATAAAATAAATATTTAACTAGGTTTTTGAAAAGATAATTATAGTTATTAAATTATTAAATATTTGTTTAAATAATAAATTATTGAATTATATAGTCTACTTTCCTTTGATTAATTATTAAGTTAAACATTTAAATGATATCTAAATTTATTTAGTTATGATTATGAAAAAAATAATTATGTTAATTTTATTTAAGTTTGTAATGGAATTCTATTTTAGTGTTTATATTAACAAAATTTACTTAATTTTTTTTATCCAAATAGAACTATGAATCATTATAATTTTTTAACTAATTTTTTAGCTATTGTGTTTTAAAAAAATTCACATATATTATTAATATAATTAATCGTGTGATTTGATAAAATTTTAAGTTTTAACAAATTTAATTTAGTTTGAACATTAATTTAA
This sequence comes from Hedera helix, assembly GCA_947179155.2. NCBI lineage: Eukaryota > Viridiplantae > Streptophyta > Magnoliopsida > Apiales > Araliaceae > Hedera > Hedera helix. The sequence continues at coordinate 39,914,733 of OX359276.1, read as the reverse complement.
TAATAAAACTCACAACTAATATTAATATAACTAAATAGCATAATATGCTAAGAGACTTTTTTGATATCTTAATATTTTAATAAAATTGTAATAATAAAATTATTTTACATAAAATTTCTTAGGATATATATTGTCTTAATTACATAAAATTGTGATAAAAAAATCTTGCAATAATATTGGTATCATTAAAAATAAAAATTATATTAGAAGTTTTTTTTCTTGTATACATAAAAAAAAAAAAATAACTCACTTTTCCTAACAGACTATTTTTAAAAAAAAAATACTTTATAAATATGGAAAGTATATATTTAATTATTATAAATTTGGATAATATTTATTCTAATTTAGATAGAAAAGCAAAAAGTTGAACAAAAAACTGATAAAATCAAGTTTGTATTTTTAATTATATAATTAATTGATACAAATTTAAATAGTATTTATGCTGAAAGAATTGTAACTATAAAATATTTGAAATATATCATCTCACATAAACATCAAGTAATAAAAAAAACTAAACTTAATATCCTCTTGTACATCGATTGGACTAAAATTAACATAAAATTGTAATATATGATACAATATAATGTCTATATATTGTCTTAATTAATTACATAAACTTGTTGTAAGACCCCGAATTTTATGAAATATAAAAATTAATTTTTCTTCATATATATTTTTCCTGAAACAGTAAGTGGTTAAATTAACGAAATTGAAAGTTAAGGATGTTATGTGTAAATTTTATTTTGTCGGACAATATTCGTTTTGTCGGGGAATATTCGTTTTGTCGGGGAATATTCGGGCCGTACGACGGCGCCGAAATAACTAATTATTGGTGGACCCCACAACGGAATATTTGTCAGATATAGAAAACGACAGAAGTAACCTTTTTAAATAAAAATAGTCAACAGTGTTAACTGTTATACAGATGTGATATATTTGTTGAACAGATGATAGGTTAAAGGCGATATATTAGGTTAAAGGCGATACATCTGTTCGGTGTCTTTTATGGCACGTGGTGAAAGTTCTCTTTGGCCCGTAGTGCATAGATGAACTGTTGTTTGGTATGATTATGACCAAAGGCTGAATCTGGTATAATCATGACCGTTGTTGTTATATTAAAAGTTCTCTTTGGCCCGTAGTGCATAGATGAACTGTTGTTTGGTATGATTATGACCAAAGGCTGAATCTGGTATAATCATGACCGTTGTTGTTATATTGAAAGTTCTCTTTGGCCCGTAGCGCATAGATGAACTGTTGTTTGGTATGATTATGACCAAAGGCTGAATCTGGTATAATCATGACCGCTGGTGCTATATTGAATGTTCTCTTTGGCCCGTAATGCATTGATGAACTGTTGATTTGCATGATTATGACCAGGAACTGTGAATTTGTATTATCTTGACTAATGGTATTTCAGATGATAAAAGTTGATGATGTTTTTACGAAAAAGAGAAGCGCGTGGACATTATAGTCTACATTATTCTTCTAATAGATTGCTCATTCCGCCGCTATTATTGATCTGAACATTGTTCAAGAATTTAACTGCAGTTTTTGATATACACCTTGTATTATGTTGTATTCTATCAAGAACTCACCTGTTGAAGGCTAATGATAATTTATTCGTCATTATCTTAGTCATGATATTTCTTACTGGGCTATTTGAGCTCACCCTTTCTTTCCATTGTTTTTCAACAGGAGATGAAAACGTAACGGGGTTTAACCGGGGAATGGAGTGAGAGTGCAGGGATAGCTATCATAGTCTTCACGTGTTATAAAATAGTGTGGCAATAATAGTGAAGACTTAGTTGTGTTGTATTATCCACTGTATTGTTGTACGTTGTATTTCATTGTAATAATTTTGTTGTAGTCTTTTGACGACTCAAGTTTGGGCTGTGTGGGCCTAGATTTGGGGGCGTCACACTTGTGATAAAAAAAATTTGTAATAAAATTGATAAAACTAAAACTAAAAATTCTTTTGAAAGTTATTTTTTGTAATAAAAATTGATTAGGTTTCTTTTGATTACTTTACAAATTTGGATAATATATATTTAATTATTATAAATTTGTATATTACTTATGCTAATTTGAATAGGAAAAAAGAAAGATCTCCTTTTTTGTATTCCTATTAGAAATAGGAATATTTTAAAATATGGATAATAATTATGCTAATATGAATAGAAAAGTTGAACAAAAAAATTTGTGAAAATAAGTTTGTGTTTTTAATTATATAGTTGACAAGCTTGTCAACCCCAACCCCATGAGAAGCATGAGCGACATGGATAATAATTTATCATGTCCATTATTAAGATAATTAATTAAATATAAAATAAATATGTAATTACAATTTTGAGAAAGATAGTTGTAGTTATTAAATTATTAAATTTTTATTTGAATAATAAATTATTTAATAATATATATTATAGGTTCATTTGATCAATTATTAAGTTAAACACTTAGTTGAGATGTAGCTTTATTTAGTTATGATTATAAAAAAAATAATTATTCTAATTTTATTTAAGTTTATAATAAAATTCTACATAGTGTTTATATTAACAAAATTTACTTAGAATTTTAATTCGAATAAAAGTATGAAACTCAAATTTAATAATTTTTAATTTAGTTATGATAATTAGTTAGTAATGAATCTATTACAAATTTTCATTGTGTTTAAAAAAAATTCACATATATTATTAATACAATTAATTATGTGATTTGATAAAATTTTAATTTTTAATGAATTTAATTTAGTTAGAATATTATTTTAATAATGAAATTAACGACTAATGTTAATACGACTTAATTACGTGATATGATAAGAGAATTTTTTTTGATATTTTAATATAATTATAATAATAAAATTGCCCTGTACAAAGTTTGTTAAAATATATTATCTTATATAAAATTGTGACAAAAAAAAGTCTGTAATAAAATTGGTAAAATAAAAAATAAAAATTCTTTTAAAAGTTCATTTTCTATTAGAGATATAAAAATAAAATATACCTTCCTTTTTCTAACAAATTGGGGATATTTTGAATACTTTATAAATTTAGATAGTATTTAATTGCTATAAATTTAAATAACATTTGTACTAATTTGAATAGAAAAAAATTTAAATTAAAAATTTATAAAATTAAATTTATACTTTTAATTATATCATCTCATTCTCGCACTAATTAATCGATCTTTTAAGGGGCTATGTTTTTTTTCCTATTGAAGTTGAAGACTTTCTAAACAAGAAAAGTCTCGGTCGTGTTTGAAGTTTAGTTGAATAATATTGATTGATGACAACAGAATATTTGCTTTGGTGTCTCTTGTACAAAGTAGATGGGTTATAGCCTGGACTAGGTACAATTTACACTTTCTGTTTGAAATTATTATCATGCTTTGAATTATGTTATAATTAAATAGATTATATAAATATAAATTAAAAAGAAAATAAGTAAATTCATTAAAACTCATGTATCTGAAAAAATCGAATAGAACACTAATTTAATTATCATAATCTATAAACAGTCTTATTGAACCAATAATTTAAGGAAAACTCTACACTTACCCGGTAAGTGTACCCGCAGCCTTATCCGGAGTGTAAGTTTTTTTTTTTTTTTTTTTTTTTTTTTTGAAAAAAAAAAAAAAACTGTGAGTGTGGGTAAGACAGCGGGTAAACTTTCCGGGTAAGTGTAGAAGTGCTTATAATTTAATTATCATAATCCGCATATAAATTCCTTCTCCGCCGTTTCCAAACAGAGGCTACTTAGACGGTCTAGACACACGCCAAATAATATCCGTCTATATAGACGGTTTGCTTAACGGACACCGTCAATGTTTTATTTCCCTCTGTCTTTGGGTTTCTGCCTTCTCTGCCCTTTTGCACTCTCCTCTCTTTCTTCAGGCTTTAGATTATTGGATTTGGAGGGGGTTGCTTTGTCGAGATTTTCTCTGTTTATGGATTCAAAGGTAAATTTCTGAGATCCCGACCGTTCCTATTCCTTTTTTCTTGTATTTATCTTCCAGACTTGTAGGGTTTTCATATCTTTTATTAGCCTTTTTGCTGTACCGTTTTTCCTTTCCTTTTTTGCCACTTTAGAGAAGATTATACCCTTCTGACCTTTACTGTGTTGAATTCTTGAATACCCATATTTATTTTCTATCGATTTTTTAGTTGGAGATTGAATTTTGAAGTAAAAGATTCAATATTGTTAGTATCCCTATGCTAATATGAGTTAGGTTGTTTGAGATGCTCTTTTGATTTTCGTGGGTCGAAAATGGGAGAAGATTTACTCACATCTTTAACAATTGAGAATTATCACCCATCCACATTTTTGTCCATGGATTCAATTGCTACCCCTCATGAGGAATCAGACCGCGACATGAACCGGCCTGTCATTCTTTCTGGGCCGCCCGATATTAATCTCCCTTTATCAGTTGAGCCTAGTCCTCTACAGTCATCATGGAATCATGATGCTATTGATATGCTAGATGTTAACCTTGGACATCAAGTTAATGAATCGGACACACTCCTTAATATGTCTAAGAGTGTGAGGAAGTGTGCTAAGAGATTGGATTGTATTTGGGGGGCTTGGTTTTTCTTTAATTTCTACTTCAAGCCTGTTTTGAAGGAGAAATCAAAGTGCAATGTGATTCGGGATAGTAATGGGGTGTCTGGATTTGATAAATCGGATCTCCAGCTTGATGTCTTCTTGGTTCAGCATGATATGGAGAACATGTACATGTGGGTATTTAAGGAGAGACCCGAAAATGCACTTGGTAAAATGCAGTTGCGGAGTTATATGAATGGGCATTCGCGCATGGGTGAACCTCCATTTCCATTTAGTGCTGACAGGGGGTTTGTTCGGTCTCACAGAATGCAGCGTAAGCACTACAGGGGCCTTTCTAATCCTCAGTGTTTACATGGAATTGAACTCGTTCCATCACCCAATCTCAAGGTTATCGATGAGGAGGAGCAGAAGAAGTGGATGGAACTTACAGGTTGGGATCTGAATTTTTCTGTGCCACCTGAAGCAAGGGAATTCTGTTCATGGAGAACTCTTCCAAATACAGAGTTTGAACTTGAGAGACCGCTTCCTGTGCTGAAGAATAATACACATCCCCATTCAAGAAAATTGCTCAATGGGTCTGGTTTGAACTTGTCAACTCAGTCATCAAACCATGTAAATGGCAATGGAATAGATCTTTTGCCTGCTTGCAATAAGAGGAAGAAAGATCTATTCTCAAATGGGAATGATGATGATTGTTGCTTGCCCACTAAGCCGCATTCAGATCGAATTCAAGAAGAGTTCAACCCAAGCGAACCACCTTGGATGAATGAGTTCAGTGGGATGATGAAGAATGTATGTGGACCGGTTACAGCTGCAAAATCTATATATGAGGATGAAGAAGGATATTTGATCGTCGTCTCCTTGCCTTTTTCTGATCCGAAAAGAGTTAAAGTTCATTGGTGGAACAATCTTACACACGGTGTTGTGAAAATATCATGCGTGAGCACATTTTGCATGCCCTTTCTCCAGAGAAATGAAAGAAAGTTTAAGCTCACCGATCCATCTCCTGAGCATTGTCCTCCAGGGGAATTTAAACGTGAAATTCCTCTTGCTACACGAATTCCAGATGATGCCAAGCTAGAAGCATACTTCGACAAAAGTGGAACAGTTCTTGAGATCATAGTGCCCAAACACCGTGTGGGACCAGAAGAGCATGAAGTTCCTGTTTGTCTTTGGCCTCCCAATGAGTTTATCTAGTCTGGAATGATGTTTTTTGTTGGGGGAATGTAAGGGTAGCTATTCTGCTAAATATCTATAGGTTAAACTAAAACCATTGGAAATCATAGTTTTTAGCCAAACTATTTATCGCATTTCATCATTAATCACAGATGATGATTCCGATTATCTTTTGTAGCATTTGTCTTTCATAACTATTTGATTAGCGCTTGCAAAATTGAAGTGCTGAAGTATATGGTAAGAATTCTATGATCAAATTGCAAGTTATACTAGTTTTAGATGTGATATTATCGATACATAATACAACCTCATGTCATTTCAGTTCCTCTGCAAACTGCATTGTTAATTTTTGACACTGTTATTCGAGTTTCAAATCCCGGAACCATGATGTACAATTTGTAATAGTCCTAACTAGAAAAAGTGAGTGGTTAAAATATTTTCGATTTGAATGTAAATACTGTATCAATACAGATCAGATTAACAGTAAGTCTACTGCAGTCAGACGTTAAATTGTGCCATCTGTATGCATGTGGATGTAAATGTTGTTAGGTGGTCTATACAAGTGACTTCTTTTGTAAGAAAGTGTCATTTAGCAGCTGGATTTGTAAGTTTCTTAGTTTCGATGGTTTTAAGTTTTCAGCCTTTTGAATATATACTCCGAAAATATAAATCTTGAATGGTGGTTCCAGACTTTTAGTTCATTCTATACTGATCTTTTAATCACTGCTGGCTGTATTAGTTAGTGAAAGGTCATGTTCATTGTAAATTTATTGTTTGTTTCGACTGATAGAAAATATCGTACAAGAGAGGAAGAGAATAGTGTAGGGGTCAGAATTTAACAAACTAATGCCATGACACTACTTTCATCATAAAAATTCTATTTTAACTTTTTGAGTTTCGTTTTACACAATTTTTGCTTAGAACACATTCAAACATTGTAGGCTTGAGTAGCTTCTCATTCTCTCTCAAAATTCAATTAGGGGAATGCTAGGGTATCAAATTTGTAGTCTAAGTAAGTGTCTCAAAAAAAATGTCTCTATCATTATATTGATTGGATATATTTCTTGTGATTGACTATGTTATAAAATATAATTTAAATATTCAATGCTGCATCGATCTGAGACTAAATATTTGAGACTCTTAGCATTAAGATAATTACACTGTTGAGAAAGTTACTTTGTTTCAACTAAGATTCAATTTCAATCTATTTGCCGCATCTCCACTCTACTTGAGAAGTACCAAAAAGTTGAACTGAAACTTTCGTCGGGAGATTCTCTTTTACATTCAAAAGGCATATTAAAGGGTACCACACTGTTCCCTCGAACCTGTCTGGGAGTAAGAAAGGGGAGAAAGAAAAGTTAAGAGAGAAAAGAAAGTTTAAGAAAAAATATTTCATTTTTTATTTATTTGATTTCCAACATCCAGGCCTTCTTAAGCTTGCACACCCTAGTTAATTGATTAATCAGTATCTTAATCAGCTAGCAAAAGAAAATATTTATGAATTTACCAAGTCTGATTTTTTATTTTTTTTAATTGCATGATTGAAAACGAAACTACAGTTATCTATACTCTATCTTCGGCTCCTCCTTATTTACACGTAAAGATCTAATCCACGCCATTATTGTTCAGCTCTGTAATCCAACACACTTCTTTAAGAGAATTTATGGTCACCAAAAAACAACAACGAGCCTTGTAAAACATTAAACCAATACGATTGTGTTTATTAAAAAGAAAAACTAATACGGGTAACCTTCACATCAAAAACCAGCACACTTTGTCACTACCAGCGGCACTGTAGATAATATAACATAAGATCCCATATAACCATACGGGGAACAATACCAAATCTACCATTTAATCAACTTCCTCGATCTTTGGCCCAGCACCAGCACCGCTTCCACCACCAACAGAAGGGCCATCTTCATCCATACCTCCTCCCATGTCGCCAGCACCTCCCTGGTACATCTTGGCAATGATGGGGTTGCAAATACCCTCTAGCTCCTTCATCTTATCTTCAAATTCATCAACCTCCGCGAGCTGATTCCCATCAAGCCACTGAATCGCCTGCTCAATTGCATCCTCAATCTTCTTCTTGTCTGCAGCAGGAAGGTTCGAGCTTATCTTCTCATCTTTGATGGTGTTCCTCATATTGTATGCATAATTTTCCAATGCATTCTTAGCCTCCACCTTCTTCTTATGCTCCTCGTCCTCGGATTTGTACTTCTCTGCTTCCTGCACCATCTTCTCAATCTCCTCTTTGGAGAGCCTGCCCTTGTCATTGGTGATTGTAATCTTGTTCTTCTGGCCTGTTGTTTTGTCCTCAGCCGAAACATTGAGAATACCATTAGCATCAATGTCAAAGCAGACAGTGATCTGAGGTACACCCCTTGGAGCAGGTGGAATACCAGACAGCTCAAACTTGCCCAATAAATTGTTATCCCTTGTCCTTGTTCGTTCACCTTCAAAGACCTGAATCAGCACACCAGGTTGATTATCGGAATATGTTGAGAACACTTGCTCCTTCTTGGTTGGGATGGTCGTATTCCTCGGGATCAAAACAGTCATTACACCTCCAGCAGTCTCCAAACCAAGTGATAGAGGAGTAACATCCAGCAGTAACAAGTCTTGCACCTTCTCATTGCCTTCACCACTCAAAATCGCAGCCTGAACAGCCGCACCATAAGCAACAGCCTCGTCAGGGTTGATGCTCTTGCAGAGCTCTTTCCCATTGAAGAAGTCCTGCAACAATTGCTGAACTTTGGGAATCCTTGTAGACCCTCCAACAAGCACGACATCATGGACGGAGTTCTTGTCCATTTTCGCATCCCTCAAACACTTCTCCACAGGCTCCATACACTTCCTGAAAAGATCCATGTTGAGCTCCTCAAACCTTGCCCGAGTAATTGTCGTGTAAAAGTCAATTCCCTCATACAACGAATCGATTTCAATTGTTGTTTGAGCAGTTGAAGAAAGAGTCCTTTTTGCCCTCTCACAGGCAGTCCTCAATCTCCTCAATGCTCTAGCATTCCCACCAATATCCTTCTTGTTCTTCCTTTTGAACTCTTGAACAAAGTGATTCACCATTCTGTTATCAAAATCCTCACCTCCCAAGTGAGTATCACCAGCTGTGGCTTTAACCTCAAAAATACCTTCTTCAATAGTAAGAAGCGAGACATCAAATGTTCCACCTCCAAGATCAAAGATTAGCACATTTTTCTCACCAACACTAGTAGACTTCTTGTCTAGACCATAGGCAATTGCAGCTGCGGTGGGCTCATTGATGATTCGCATTACATTAAGGCCAGAGATGACACCGGCATCCTTTGTTGCTTGACGCTGCGAATCATTGAAATAAGCAGGGACAGTGACAACTGCATTTTTCACTGCTGTCCCTAGAAAAGCCTCGGCAATCTCTCTCATCTTTATGAGAACCATGGAAGAGATTTCTTCAGCAGAAAATTGTTTCTCTTCGCCCTTGTAATTGACAACAATCATTGGCTTGTCGCCAGGTCCAGCTACAACCTTAAAAGGCCACAACTTCATGTCACTCTGCACAGAAGCATCACTAAACCTCCTTCCAATCAATCGCTTGGCATCTGAAAAAGAAACAAATTCAATTCCCAGTCAGATCATAAAACCAATATATGTATTCTTTAGAAGAAGAAAAAAGGAGCAAACAAAGGGAATTTTATTTTTAGGGCATTGAAAAGAGCCCAACAGATAATAATTTTAAACAGAGGAAACAGAGCATAAAATCATGGATTTGGGGTAAAAAGTTGATGAATTTAAATCTTTAGATAATCTTGCACACCCCTATAATCATTCAAATGCAAGAAGGGAAATATTCTATATTTGCATAATTCATTTAACATTGAGATTTGGACAATAATCTCATTCTCTTACAAAATTAGATAGTAAAAATTAAACAAATCCACAAAATTAGATCTATCCCAAGTAAATTATACAAATCCACAAATAAGTTGCTTTAACAAAATTTAAAGTAAAGCCCCTACAAAACACAAAATCCAACCATAATATATCATTTTAAAAAATGCACGTTCATAGGGGAATAGAATATTAAACCAGTAAATATGAATTCCTTTTTTACCAATATTTCAGCTCATTATACAAGAATATGCGTTCATATAGCTAAACAATATTCGCATAAAAATATACAAACCTACACAACTAGATAAAAATAATGCTGTGGGCTCAAATTAATGGAATGTTACATTGAAAAGGCTTAGAACATACCAAAAACAGTGTTGATTGGGTTCATGGCGACCTGATTCTTAGCAGCATCCCCAATCAAACGCTCCGTATCAGTGAAGGCAACATAAGATGGCGTCGTCCTGTTACCCTGATCATTGGCTATGATCTCAACTCGATCGTGTTGCCAAACGCCCACACATGAGTAAGTTGTTCCCAAATCAATTCCGATCGCCGGCCCTTCACCTTTTCCGGCCATTCTTCTTCTCCAAAATCAACGATAACAAAAATTCAATGAAACTAAAAGTAGAAGATATACAAAAATTGCAAAAACACTGATGCTAGTACTTTTAATGGTTGTTTGTTTGCTTGTTTGATGAATGGAGATGTAAGCAGAGGGGAGGGGTTTATAAAGGAAAAGGTTGATCTCCAGAATGTTCTTAAATCTTACTGTGAGTGGTTCTGGGACGTTCGATCAAAGGAATTGAAGGGTGGTTAGAATTTTGATATATATTTATTTATTTTAAGTTTTTAATTCCCGCGTTTTGTATATTTCTGGGTGGTTCCAGAGTTTTCGGTTCAACTTTGAAAGTATTTTCGAACGTGGCATAGTCACATACGCTTGAAGACTTTCTGGAGCGGTGGGTTGACAGGTTTCATCACATCGTTATTGGTAGATTTAGATATACAAGTTTGATAGCGTGTAAAACAGTGTAAAAAAATAAAATAATTTTTTTTTAAATTTATTTAATAAGTATTATTTATTTATTTTATTTAAATATTAATCATTATGTATTATTTTTATTTTTATATAGTACAATTTAGAGTTTTTATTATAAATTAAATATTTATTTTCTTAGATATTCTAATTTTATTATTTAAAAAAATATTACAAACTCAGCTCAAGATATATATATATATGTAATGTATAAATATTATAATATTATACATACGTGATATATATGTATATTATTATATATTATAAGTATAATTTTATTGATTCATAAATATCTAATTTATTGGGAAAAGAAGAGTTTGAAAATAACTATTCGAAAGAAGAGTTTTATGGGAGTTATCTGTTTTTGAGTTTTGAACGGAAAAAAAAATAGAAAACTTAAATTAGAACAAAAAAAAAGAATAGAAAGTTTAACGTTTTCATGTGTGTTGTTTCTGAGTTTTTAATAGAAAACAATAGAAAATTTAAAAAATTTCTTTTCCTACCTTTCTGAGTTCCAATGAAAATAAAAGAAAAATATAACTTTTACAAAATTATTCTTCTTATTATAATTATAACTAATGAACCATGAATCAAAAATATACAAGATAAATTTAATCAAAGAAAAAAATTTATAATTAAATACAAATATCCAAACAAATGTAAAATAAAAACAACAAAAAAAAAAAAAATACACCCCACAAACGTTAACCAAGTCACTCCACTGATTCAAGATAACCAATTCAGTGTACAAGTAAACAGAATCCTATAAATGAAAACCTCAAATGTTCCCATGCCAAAGAGGGTCAAGAACAATCACAAAACTGATGATCAATCCCCAAATATTTAAATATATACACAGAGCAGTATTTCAAAGATTAAGAACACAAATAAAACATAAATAACAATCAAATTTCTTAGACATACCATTAAGAAAGATATTTCAATTTCATCCCAGTTAATAGAAGAAAGCAACATATTTTGTCAACTTGAAACCAAGCAAAAAAAAGTAATTCACTCGGACAAATCAACGTACACCTGAAGTGTTGTATTATTACACAAACAATAAAGCAAAACATCAATCTTTGAAGTTGTTCACAACAAGAAGAATAAGAAGAAGATAGAGGTTAATTTACCTTGCAAAGTCGATCATAACTGATATCAAGAACAGAGTTGTTCGTGGCAGTTTGAAGTTGTTTACGGCATAGAGAAATCTATTTCTCTTTATCAGCTTAGACTTAAAAGATACCTAATAAAAAAAATTGGGAACATGAATTGTAATTTAAAATTTATTATACTGGAAATTGAGGGTAATATAGGAGTTATAAAAATATTACTTATCCCATTATCTTTTCCGTCAAAATCTTGTCAATTTTCCGTCAAACGCAAGAATTTGACAGAAAACTTGAGTTTTTTGTCAATTTCTTTTCTTCTTCTTTTTTGTCCTTTTTAAAATTCAGAAACAGAGTATAAGAGTTTATGGAAGAATGACCTTTCAACCTTATCCAAATTGAGTTATGTCAAACTCGGTTAATTGATTCGTGACGAACGAAGTTGCTCAAAATAATTGGATTTGAAATCGCCTCTTGCATTGTTATATATTAGTATTGATTTTATTGTAATTAATTGTTTGAGAATATTTAAAATAAAAATTTAACACCCTAACAATTTAATTTCTTCTTTTATAGAAAAAAAAAAGTGTTTTTTATCAATCGTTTTGATAAATAAATAAGGCCTTAATTTTTAAATTTATTTCTCTTTTTTCTTTTTAATAATTTTTTTAAAAAGTAATATTATTAAGATTTTATATTTTAATTAATTAAAGAAATTATTAATAATATTTATACTCACCCCCCCCCCCCCTCTTTTTTCTTTTTAATAATTTTTTAAAAAAAGTAATATTATTAAGATTTTATATTTAAATTAATTAAAGAAATTATTAATAATATTTATACCCCCCTCCCCCCCCCCCCCCCCCCCACCCCACCCCAAAATTAAAAAAACAAAGGTAGTAATAAGTTCTAAAATTCACAATTTTATCATTTGAATGACCAATAGGTCCAACATAATTGCGTGGATTACTTTATTAGTTAAAATACATTTAACTCAATTAACGCACCATAATAATTATTTTGTTATAAAAATCATATCTTATTTTTATATAATTTTTAATTATACATATTATTACTTTTGATAATGTGGAGTATCTTAACTACAGTCGGACTAAGTCTCCCCATCTCGGACCAAGTTTTGCGCACAGGTTTCATCTAAGACATGACTTCGTCCTTGAATATGCGACCAGTGACCGAGTTGACCATTTCTGACCTTAACAATTGTGTTGCTGCTAGTAGTCGAACTCAAAACGTTCGAATTTACGGCTCGTCTGTTCTTATCAGTTTAATTTTTAATTACATTCGTGTGCTCTTAAAATTTATATTCGGATTATCAATAATATTTAATTATTTAATTTTATTATTAAAATATAAACACTATTATTCAAGTTTAACTAGAATTCTATAACTACAAATATAATATAGTTTTATTAATTATTTTTATAGTTTCCTTAATTTAAATTGTATAATTTTCTAATTTGTTGACCCATTTTGTCATATGCATTAATAATATATATGTTTGGTTACTGAGTGTTTATATATTTAGACTTTTAAATGCACTTAAAATTTTTGTTAAATCAAAAATAATTTATTTACAACACAATTTATTTAAGTTATAAAGACAGCTTTTGGGATCCAAAACGCAATGCACCAAAAGTATAAACTCTAGTAATTAGGGGCGGAGTTACTAGTCGACTCCGCTGGTTGTAGCCCGCTATAATTTTATTTATTTATTAAATATATTATATAATTAAGTAGCCCTGAGTTAGAATAACCTTAGTTAGCCCAGCCTAAAATGACTTTAAGTTAGAATAGTTTTGATCAACTCAGCTCAATTTAAATTCCTGTTCCACCCCTGCTAATAATCAAGCAAACCTAGTGTATTATACAGGGGCGAAGCCACATTATCTCTTGGCCCCCTAGATTTTTAAGATCTTCAAAATTATATGCTTTAAAATTATAATTAATGCCATAAATAGCCCATACAAAATTCAATCAAGCCCAAGAATATCATCAAAACTAAGTTTCGATCTAATATGGAGTATGATTTTCTCACCGACTCTTTGATTTTATATATTGAAAGAAAAATTGCTACGAAATTTAGTATAAAATCAATCATAGCGAATTTCGAGATTTGAAAGAATGTCGGATTCTATTTTAATATATGATTAAGTTAAAATGTAAACATGAAACGTTTATTTTGTCTCATCTTTTACCTATATTTTGTTAAGGAGGGAAGGATGGGTAGAAAATATGATGATATATATATAATTTTTTGTTTGTTAATATATTTTTTATACCAAAATTATACCATAACACCCCCTGAGTTGCTAACCTGGCTCCGCCCCTAGTATTATAATTTTTTTTTTGTTGATATTTTTATTAAAAAAAGTGATAATTTCATAAGATATCTGCCGTATGAGTTATAAATGATACATACTCATATCAACTTTTACTTGAAAAAATAATAATTTCCTATAAAAATTGTTCCACAGGTAAGGGCTGCCGTCAGGGGTTGGCCTAATAGATTGTTTTGGTAGTCCTATTTAAGGTGCTGAACCAACATGAAGCAACGCGATTCACATCGATTCGGCATGAATCCATACCCGCCCGGCCCATAGCCATCCTTATGAATTTTTGTTACTTTCTTACACAGATTTAGAATGTAGTTTGTTTCTCGATGGTGGTGAAGTATATATATATATATATATTAAAAAAAAACATAGTACAAACTCTAGTAATCAGGGACAAAATTACTAATCGGCTCTGTTGACTGTAGCCAGCCATAATTTTGAGCCAGCCATAATTTTTTTTATTTATTAAATATATTATATAATTAAGTAGTCCTAAATTAGAATAACCTTAGTCAGCCTAACTTAAAATGACCTTAAGTTGAAATAGTTTTAATCAGTCTATTTCAATTTAAATTCCTGACTCTGCCCCTACTAGTAATCAAGTAAACCCAATGAATTATAATATTTTTTTTTGGATATTTTTATAAAAAGTGATAATTTCACAAAATATCTGTCATATGAGTAATAAATGATACATACTCATATCAACTTTTATTTATAAAAATAATAATTTCCTATAAAAATTGTTCAACACGTAAGGGCTGCCGTCAGGGTTGGCGTAATAGATTGTTTTGGTAGTCCTATTTAAGTTAGTGAACCAACATGGAGCAATGCGATTCACATTGATTCGGCATGAATCCATACCCGCCCGGCCCATAGCCATCCTTTCGTATTGTTGTTACTTTCTTACACAGATTTAGAATGTAGTTTGTTTCTCGATAGTGGTGAATAATCCTCCCCCCCCCCCCCCCACACACACACACACACACACACACAAACGAAAAATGGAAGATTTTCCTTACACTTGTTTTCCTTCGCATACAATAGTTTATATTGCCATATTGTTAAGTCAATTGTGAGTTAGAAGTTCAATTCAAGACTTTAATTATAATAAAGCTATTGTTTACAATATCTCACCAGAACTTTAATTATAATAAAGCTATTATTTACAATGTCTTACTAAAAATTATTAGACACTGACCGACCTTTTATATTATGTGTTTAAACCAACCTTTTGGTCTTATAAGGTATTCCCTCCCTATCACAATAAAAGTTTTACTTATATTTATTATTTTGTGACACAGATTTATTATCTTTTTTTTATAAATACTACTATAAATTGATAATACGTATTTAAGAATTTTAATTTCATTATCATTTTATTATTATTAAACTCACGGGTTATAATTGTTAGATTTAAATTTAAAATCAAAATATATTCTTATTCGCAAATACGTGTTTAGACTTTTTTGTCATTCTACAAATTCTGTATTGGTGTACACATAGTTTATTTAAATATATATATTTTTATTTTACATGTAATATGCAATTATAATTTTTTAATATATTTTTGAAACCCTAAAAATTGACCTATTGGCTGAATCTAATTCGAGTCTACTAGCATTGGATTTAGTTTTGGGGTCACGAGTAGAACTACTTATAAGAAGGTCGTTGAGCTTGATTGATAAAATCGTGAGATGCCACTAAACGAAAGTCGAAGAAATCTCAGGCGGATGGGGTTGTGGGAGTCTGTTAATAACTAACTGAAAAACTATTAACGCCCACAAATTCTATCTACTTTTAGTGAATGACCGTATTGACCTTCTTATTCTGACGTGGCATGCATGCATTGGACATCGT
This sequence comes from Hedera helix, assembly GCA_947179155.2. NCBI lineage: Eukaryota > Viridiplantae > Streptophyta > Magnoliopsida > Apiales > Araliaceae > Hedera > Hedera helix. The sequence continues at coordinate 39,898,751 of OX359276.1, read as the reverse complement.
GGAAGAACTGAGCACGACTTGCAAACAGACAATTTACCAAATTTCTTTTGGAAATCACAAAAATGATACGGATAACAAAATAAATAAATAAATATTATTCTCCCTCCTTTCCTCGACTGCAAAGCTTTTCTCATCGTCCACATTCCCATCCTCCATTTCTCTCAGCTCCCATGCCCAGACATCAGCTGAACTGAATCCCCTGCAGCCTAAACCCTTGCTAGCTATCTAGCTTTCTCTCTCCTCTATGGCGAAGACTCTAATTTCATCTCCTTCTTTTATCGGCACGCCCCTTCGCTATGGCCTCCACATCCTCCCGCAGCGAAGACTTGTGACCGCCATAGTCAAATTCAGCTTCAACGGTCTTCCTCCGATTCAATCCTTTGATGGTTCTCTTGATTTGAGCGCGATTGTTAGCCGAACAGAGAGCCTATTGTACACTCTCGCCGATGCAGCTGTTGCAGTTGATTCGGCTTCCGGTGGCGCGGTTTCTGCATCGGCTGATTCTTCTGTCCAGAAAAACGGCGGCTGGTTCGGTTTTATTTCAGACACAATGGAAGTTGTTTTGAAGGTAAAGAATTTAAACTCCAGCTTACCTTGGTATAATTGTGGTTTGTACGTATTTTGTTTACTCAATTAACTATTAAGCACAGTACACATGCTCGTATATAGGTATAGAGTTAATCGGAAGCAAAATGTTATTATATAAATAATTGTCTGAGAATATGTTAATTAGTGCATGACAATTGTATCGTCTAAAATTCCAATTATTTAATGTAAGTTATTATTGTTATCTCATTTAAAGCAATCTCTGCACAGTGACTAGTTAAAAAAATGAAGTAGTAAATGTAGATATTATAAAGTAACAATCTTGAAACGTCAGGTCAAAAAATTGTTGCTTTATAACTTCTTAGGCTTGCAGAGATCATGAATTTATTTCTATATAAATGGAGATTTAGTGAATTTGTTTAGCCTCATGATAGCCTTAGTGGTAACATGCTCTGACAGTGTGGTTGTTTTGCTGTTCTATTTGGCATTTGGATGGAGGTATGCTCGGAATCTTAGTGATCAGTAAATGTCTTTTTTTATCTCCTTTGGGGTAGGATTCGTTCCTGCCTTCTTTGTGGCCTTTATCGATGGGAGCTGAAGAAGTTGATGTAATCTCTTATCCGAATGGGCAGAACATTTTTTTGTACTTCTTTTTATATATATATGTGCTATATTTCATGTAAGAGGAATATCAAATGCACAAAAAGTTATGCCAACAAATGTCAACGATGTAAAAAATTATGCGTACACACAAGTCAGAATGGATACACTAAGCCAAGGTTCATACAAGAATGTTGTTGAAGTTCTACTTGGTTGCTCTCCTGGCCAGTGACAAAGCCAGATTATTTGTTTAGTGGGGTCAAAAAAATTATATGATTATAAATAATTTAGTGGGGGTTCGGGGGCAACGCCCCCGAGCCAAAATTTTTGAATAATTTTATACTTTCAGGTTGTATGTATAAAATATATATTTAATTACAATGATAATATAATAATTGTTAACTCTATATATATTTATATGCATGTATATATATACCCTATTGACTCCTAATAGACTTTTCTAAAGACAAACTGTTTATAAATAATTAATTCCTTCAAAAAGTAATATAAAATTAATTATTAATTAGTTTAAGAAAATTATATAAATATACATATATGATATATAGAGGATGTAAAAATGATATGAGATTGAGATTTAAGTGAGAAAGTTATAAATTTTTAATTTGACCCCATATATTAGAAATTTTACAAAATTTCAGTGGGGTCCATTTGTATATAACATTTAAAATTTTTAAATATTTGCCATATATTATAAAACAAAAACAAAAAAAAATCAGTGGGGTCAATTGACCCCACATCCTCCAACGTGGTTTCGCCACTGCTCCCGGCAAAGATTTAAAATTCTGATATCAAACATATCTCACTTTCCCCTAATTTGTTATCAACAAAATACTAAACAATTTAAGTTATAGATTTCATTGGTTGGTGGATGATAATTACCTCCCATAATCATAGTTTTGAGATTTTTATAAAGCTCCCTCCTTCCGCAATATAAGAGCAATTTTGACTTTTTAAAGTCAATATGAGGTATTTTCAAATTTAAAATTGACGTGATTCATTTAAATTTTGAGAATAATAAATTTTAATTAATAGTACTTTTTATATAAATTACAATATTAACTAAAAATCAAATAAATTCATGAAAATTATGAATTTGAAATTTTCTCATATTGAATTCAAAAAGTCAAAATTGCTCCTATATTTTGGAACAGAGGGAGTATTTTTTCCTCATACACCATTTGTATATTTTCTGTTTTTTTGAGATATTGTTATCTCATACAAAATTTTCTATTATTATTGTTTTGTTGTTTCAAGTGACTGGAGTCAGTTTTGCCTTAAAATTGCTGGGCAATATGCCTTTTCTGCAATTATATGATGGATTAGCATGCATATCAAACAAACACAAGTCTTACTAAAATTTAACAGTTGGGTGATTAAAGGATTGGGAGTAACAAGGGTCTGCTGATAATTTGACACGCTATGAATTACCGGATTTTAATCCACCTATAACAATTTCTACAGATTATATCATGTATTTCTGAATCTTGGGCGATTCTCCTATTCTGAATGGAGCATTGTGGTTATTTAAAATTATATCATCTTATGTGTGTTTTGCTTCCTGATTTTTCAATTGTCTTGTATGGTGCTGCGTACTTGTTTTCCTCACAGTTTGATACCACATGTAGCTCCAGAAATTATGTCCTTAGCGAAACTTAATGATGACTTAACCTTAATATGCTTGCCAGAAGATTCTCAAGTAGTCTTAAAATTTGGAAAGAGTAGTATCAATGATAAATATATAGTGGTAACTAATGTGATTTTCTTGTACCAGGTTTTGAAGGATGGACTCTCAGCTGTTCATGTGCCTTATTCTTATGGATTTGCTATTATATTGCTCACAGTTCTTGTTAAAATTGCCACGCTCCCTTTAACAAAGCAGCAGGTAAACTTATATGCCATTGTTATGTTTGGAGAGTCGAGAAACACAATTCAGTCATGCAATTCTACTGTATAACTCAGGGACATAGACTACTAATAATAGTGCCTATACTGCTATTTGGTAATGTTTTATTATTTATTTAGGTTGAATCAACATTGGCAATGCAAAACCTCCAACCAAAGATCAAAGCAATTCAACAAAGATATGCAGGAAATCAGGTGAGGTACATATTCATTTTTCTTGTTCTGGAATATGTTGCTCTTCTAATATGCAACTCCTTCTAAAACTTAAAATATTTTAAAGGATGAAGTGAAGCCTTTAAGATGCCCGATAGTGTTGATTATATGTTAATATCATATATCAGAATGCAAATATGTGTCTATATGTTGATTAATTATAACCAGTGGAAAGAAGTTCCTGCAAACTGAAAGAAAAACATAGAAGTTTTGTGTGTGGCAGGAGTCGCACTTAAAACGATAACAGTAGGAAGCTGGATACTTCTAAAAAAATTATCTCATCTGGGATAATCAGCACTTCGTTAAAATTGTGTACATAATTTACTAGCTGTGTCTACAATTTGAATAAAGATCACATTATTTTAGGAACTGCAGACACTGCTTGAATACTTATCAATAAGTTACCAATAAAACTTGGATGTCAAGATGTGATTTTCGGTTTGCCCGTAAGTGAAGTATAATTTATTAAGAAATCTAAAAAGAGATACCTCAATAAATGGGAAACCTCAATATTTTCATTGAAGGTGAGAGCAAGGACAGAGTAAAGAGGTCATTTCACTTTCATATGACTCGGGCGACTGAAGATCATTATGATCAGTAAGTTACAATTTTCTCATCATGATCATATAACATTTACTTAATAACTCAACAAAACCTTGTCATAATTTCTTGGGGTCAGCTACGTGGTGTCACATACTTAGTATTTGACTTAAATTTTTTATTTTAACCTCTTCTTGGTTTTCTTTTTTTGTGCATTTCTTCTTTCTCTAGAATATTTTGTGCTAGATGTTCATGTTGAGTTGTATCCCTTTGCATGCTTCATAGATGAGAACCCATTATGAAACTCAGTTTATAATACCCGGTCCTTTTTCTAAAAGTCCCACATCACCTTTTTTTAAAACTCCTTCCATTCCTTTAGCCTATATATATGACTTCACCCCCTTTTAGTTTTATATACCAAACATTAAGTACCTCTTATTTTGTGAGGAACTTTTGTGTGAGGATTTTTTTAGTAAGGAATTCCCTAGTTAAAATTTTTATTGTCGAGGATGTCAGCAAACTGCGGATTTCATAATTTCGGGTATGTCTCTTATTCATTCTTTGTGTAATTATTTAATTTTTTGTATTGGTTTTAATTTTTGTATGCTATTTAGTTTGTTAGTTTATATATTTTAGTATATCTTTGTTAGTAATTAGCATTTTGGAATATTAAATTAGTATTTTTGTAACTTTAAAATTTTGACAGAAAATAATAATAACAATAAAATATTTATTTGTAATAGAATTAAAAATGAAAAGAATATTTTTGTTTCGGAAGGAACAATAATACTATTATTTATTAATATATATGTTACCATAATTAAAATATTTATGTATGTATAACATTAGGTAGAATTTTGTTTAGAACAGAAAATTTTCATATTCGCCTAAGAGAAAGAAACTGTGTAAAACTTAATCAATTGATTAATTATTTATTTATCAATTCTTTTACTTTGTTAATTCTGACGGAGGGAATTTAACAAGTTAGTTTTGCAATATAATTTCTGGTATTACATTGCTTATTTCAGGTACGGATTCCGTACTTCTTCAGCGATATTCCTTTAATTTTAATTCGTTCATTTTGCTCCTTATTTAGAAATTCAGATATTGTTTCAATACTTTGGACTTAGTTGAATTCATATAATCGTTTTGCTTGATTTTATATATTTATAACTTGTATTCTTGAAACTTGTTGAGCACATCTAATACTTATTTTGATTTTGTAGAAACGTATATGCTAATATATTTGGGAGCCTTTGTGTCAATTTCGTTTCGGTTTAGCATGTGCGTATTAGAACCCCTTTGTTAGTATTGTGTCGCATGTATTGTGACATGATATTTTTGTTAGAATGTACCGTAGGGTATACCTAAGCTATAACCACCTGTGAGGGTACCACAGGCATGTCTCTCGGCACTGAGGCATGACGTCTTCCGTGGCGGTGTGATCAGTCCACAGCGTCTCCATTCTGTTCTGTTCTGTTTTGCGGTCTGGTGTTGTTTGTAGTGCCAAACACACCTTTTCGATTTTACATACATTTGGATCTGTAGTCCAATGTGTGCCTGCCTGTGTGACAGTATTTTGACTTGTCTTTGTGACAATGTATATTTCTGTTTTGTTGTGAGCTCGGTATGAAATAAACACAACCATTCAATTCAACATTTTATGTTGTTTAGTAAATTAGTTCAGTTCAGTAGATCAGTTTAGTTCAGTAAGATTATGTTATTCAGTTCAATTGATTTTGTTAATCTCAGTTTGGTTCAGTTGATTTTGTTATTCAATTTTAGTTCTTATTTCTACACTCTTTATTCGTACTAGGCATTTTGCTCATGCTATGTTTTTCTTCCGGCAGGTTTGCGAAGAGATTCAAGGATAAGTGTGAAAAGAGTTTTCTTTTTGTTTTGACATTCTGTTTAGAGTTTTTTTTGTGCGTAGCCTTCCTTTCCACTAGTCGGGAAGGGGGTGTTACAGAGTCGGTATCAGAGCTAGGATTCTTTTTTATAGAAAACTTATTTAGGTTTGATCTGTGAGTTATGGGTAAACACGTGGGATAGGTTTTTGTTCTGTTTGAAATTTTGTTCAACTATCATATGAGTTTGTATTTGAATTTGCCTTAAATCAATTTTAATTTCATCCGTTTTGTTTTGTCGATGGCTCGTAAAACCACTAGAGGTGGTGGAGGCGGTGATAATGGTGACATTGTTGGTCGGCACCACGGAGGACGTGTGTTCGCTTTGTCATATAATTAGGTGACAGATGCGCAATATTCTGTTTTGGCACTCTTTTAGTTGGCAAACGTGAGACTTTTATTGATTCTGGACTTTGAAAATTAGCTACTATCATTGTAACCTTATCTTGAACAATGCTCTTTATCAAGTTATATTGAAACTGAACCTAAATAAACTTGGGATTTTGTAGTTCTTATTCATTGTTTAGATTGGTTTTGGTAGTTTAAGTTGGAATTTGATACTAAACTTAAAAACATGGTAGGAACCATGAAGTTTCTAAATGATGTCACCAATAAACTCTGTTGTGTCCCTTCATCAGTGGAAGGTTTCATGGAATTGAAATCATCTAGACTTATTTATCTCTATACAGATGCAGCTTTCTATACTGACTACCTCATACAAATATGTCTACCATAATCCTAATCAAAGAACTTTTGTGATCATCTGTTCTACTTATTACTCCAAACAAGTGCTTAAATTGATTTATGGTCTTGATGGTGGACGATGATTTCCGACTGGGTTTGGTGCAGATGGCCTTTTACCAATCTTATTATCTTTTACCTACAAAGAGCATTTAAACATTAGATAACGGTTTTGATATAATCTATCTGCATTAGTTAAGAAGAAAAGGCAAAGTCAACTAAAGAAGAGGTAAATTCTATACTTACCCAAGTAGTTGAAATGTACCCAGTGGTCAGCCTTGAGTTGTGATGCCTGAGCTTGGAATCGACCGCTGAAACAATTGAGTGTGTTTACTTCTTTTTTTTTTTGATAGTTTAGCAGGAAATTAAACACACTCCCTACCAACCTTGCCTTTGCCAAGGTTGGAACTCCCTACCTCATGGTTATCATGAGGAGGGTCATACAACTTAGGTCAATGGCCACCGGTAAAGTGTGTTTACTTGTGTTCTTCCCTCTCTATTAGTTTAAACGCAATGGTGATCTAACTTTATAAACGTATGTTACATTAAGAGAATCAAATAGAGTCAATAATGTTAAGAGTAGTAGCTTGCCTGGTCGCATAGCATGAACCTTGCATACGATGGCGCAATGGTGGTGAAACGTCGCCAGCAGAATCCCTAGTACGAGAAGATGGGATACAACTTTTACTCTCCTCATCGATCTTCGAGTATGAACTCCTTCAAGTTGGAATTTAAGTATACAAGATGGGAGATAGAGGTGGGGAATGAATTCAAGTCTGGATGATTGTTTCTGCAGATGTTTGGCAATAAATCATGGAATGTTTGTTACAAGTGCTTCGGATCCTATGCTCTACTCTACTGGTATGGTGAATTTATAATTTGGATTTCACTTCATTGTGGATTGACTTCTTTTATGTTATCATTACATCCATGATAATTTTGCAAGTCCTGCATTATTTTCTCTCGGGTGCTTGAACTGTCGGGACCCGTTATGCCTAATACACGCATGAGTTGTTTGCATTATAGAATGTCAATATTTTTTTCAGGTTTTGCAAGCATTATTTCTTTTGTTCTTATTTAGCCCGTGGAACCTTTTCGGTGATCTCAAAAGATCTCATCACCATTATAGAATTCTTGCGTCTTTTTTAAGAGCGTACATATATAGGCTCGCTTACCTCATCGGTCCTATTTCAAGGGGAAAAGTCTGTTTAAATAAGACTTTGTAGCACCATTTATTATAGGAAAAAGAATTGGTTTATTAGTGTTCAAATAAGATTTTGCAAGATCCTTGTAATTTCAATGACTATAATGGAAACCCAACTTTAGGTTTGCCCATTTGGAATCATGACAATGTATGGAAAGTAACAAACTAAATACCCTATGGGATCCTCCGAATTGAGGTTTATAAGATTTTTTTGATCCATTTTTTGTTATAAAATTGAGGTAATGATCATAATACTCATAAGTTTATTTGGTAGGGTTGATGTTGATTCGATGTGTTACTTTTGTTGTAAACTCCTTCAAATTTTATATAAACAGACTTTATACTTGATATTTCTATAAATTAACTCCTTTTTTATTTATTGGTGCAATATAAATGAATTTTTTCGATACTACAAAAAGAGTCTTAGTGTCAGTTTAAGAAGTCAATTCATAACATTTTTCAAATTTTAAATTAATACAAATTTATTTAAATTTTAAAATCAATATGATTTCTTTAGTATTATAATATTCATTATTATATTTAGTGAATATTAAAAAGATAAAATGGAACACAGATTGGAGTAGCAGTGTTATCTTACTTATATGCTCATATTTTCCTTGTGGTTCAAGGTAAAGGCAAAGTCCAATTTAACAAATTTGTTAGTGAACTTGGCGGAGATTCTAATTTGGGCTTGTCAAATCAAATCGATTGTAGGAGGTTTTAATTTGGGCTTGTGGGTGGTTCTAATTTGTAGCGTTTGTTTTTTAGAAAGTGGGTCACTGGATAACATGAACCTTTTGCGGTTGAAGTGGGCTTAAGTCAGCCCGGCATTGATATTTCAAGTTAAGTGGGGGAAGTCTTGGACAAAGACTTCATCATTCTTCAAAGATAAATTTGAAATTCTACTATCCTACCGTGAAGGCATATTTTTCTTTTGAGTGATGAAAAAGCAAATCAAAATTGATAAAATAAATAAATAAATGATTAAAGATATCCGAAATACCCCAAGAATGTATTCAACCATTCGGAAATTGTAATTGTAATTGCCCATTATTTAAGGGGAATTACACTTGTTCTAATTTATAGGTGCAAGAAAAAATTATTTTGCAGAAGCCTTTAAATTTTCAATATTAAAATAAATAAAAATATATTTAATTTTATCAGACTGATTATGAATACTATAAAATAACTAAAAATTATTATTAATTATGGAATTTTATCTATTTGAAAATTTAAATATATCTAACTCTAAATCCAATGCCAATCTTATATTTAAGGAATAGTGTATATATATATATATTGTAGAATGAAAGATTGTGAAGGTGCATTATTTATTGGTTAATGGATCATATTTGAGAATTAAATGCTCCACAATTTTTTGTGCACTACCTTATTGTACTCAATTTGTCACCAACATTTTTGTCAAATGTAATTATAATTCGACAAAAAATTCACGTAATAGATAACAAGATTCTAATAATATTTCAAATCTCTATAGTTTGATAAGCTATTCTTTTACTTTTTCTCTCAATTTTTAGAGGATAAGTTTTGGCCCCAAGGATTGAAAGAAGCTGCGACTTTTTGTAGGCATGATTGAGAATCAGTTTAAAATAAATAGTTTATTTGAATCATTTATAAAATTAAATTTGATTTATATAGTACAAAGTTACATTTTAAATAAAGTTTATTCTACAAATATAGGACAATAATGCAACCCATTTGAATGACACAAGGGCACAAAGATGAAAAAGAAAACAGCGAAAAGCAAAGGCCACATAAATTTCGAGGCTAGTTGGGGGCATTTATGTCAGATTTAAAAAGAAGAGTAAGTATAAATTCACGATAATCAAATATTATATGTACTTATATTATTAAAAAATAAAATATAATATTAAAATTTATATTTTAATAATATAAATAAATATAATATTTAATTATTATATGCGTAAATTTATCCCAAAAGAATGACATGCTTGGCAATCAGCTTTATGTGATCAGGTAGCATTCTAATCCATGTCAAAACCAAGCAAGCTGTGGACTTCCTGTGGAGGGTATATACCAAACGCTACAGTAATATTCTCAACAGAAAATCCATATTTTAAAAACATTTTCCCTTTTCTATTTATCTTTTGTCGTCTAAGGTTGTGTTTGATAAAATTAGTTATTAAGATCTGAATAGTTTAAACATCTGAATAATATGGAGTGTCTGAATAGAATTATATCTTAATAAAAAAAATATTATTTAATAATTATTTTTTTAAAAATATCTGAATAAAAATATTTTATTATTTTACCCCTATGTACAAAAATATTTAAAAAAATAAAAACAACAGCAACTGTATCCTTCTCCCTCCCCCTCGCCCCACTCCCACCCATCCCCCCTCCCCAACCCCGCCTCCCCCCTCAGTCACGTCGTCCTCCTCCTTCTCCCCTAACCCCGTCATCCCCCGCCCCAGCCCCGCCCCAGCCCCACCTCCCTCCTCCCCCTCCTCCTCCTCCACCAACCACGTCGTCCCCCTCCTCCTCCTCTCCCACCCCACCCCACCCCACCCCACCTGCGTTGTCCCCTTCCTCCTCCCTTATCCCTACCCCACCCCCACACGCACCACGCACCCGCAACCGCACCCGCTTTCTCCTCCCCCAGGCTCCCCCTTCCTCGGCGTCCCTCTTCCCAAATTTGGCATGGTGATGATGTGGTATTGTCATGGTGTGGTAACATATTTAATTGGGATAAGATGGGAAAATGATAATATTAAGGAATGTATTTTTGTTTAAAAAATAATAATATTTATTTAGACTTATTTCTTAATTATTTAGACTTGATTTTGTATCTTAACCGGTTAGAGATATTAAGAGATAAAAAATAAAAATAAAAACAAACAATCATTTACCTCTTATTAAATAAAAGATAGTTTATTAAAAACCAATAAGAGATAAATAAATAGCGCCTAAATCTCCACTGCATTACAACTATACAGTAGGTTCTAGCTAGCCAGCTATACTACGGTGAAAATTAAGGATACACTAATATATATATGTATATATATAATATTTTTGTTAGTAAATATGTTAATTTTACGAGAGCCTTTTTTTTCACATGAAAACGGATTTTATATTCACATTCTATTATTATAACACACAACAAATAAAAGATTTTTAAAATAATAATTTATTTTTCTCAAGTTAATGTATATTAAATTTTTATATTTTTACATACCAAAATATTTATATAAAAAAAATAAAAATTTATAAAAATTGTTAATAAAATATATTTTAATTATTAAAAAATAATACATAACATAAAAATTTGAATTTGAATTTTATTTTTTAATAATTAAAATAAATATAATATTTATTTTTATATTTATTTTTTGGTTATGTAGTCGCATTTACAAAACATTTCTCTCCTAACAAAAAATGCCTAACATTGGAATTAACCGAGTAAGAACATGCCCTGCACTCCTCTATATATAACAACTCCTCAAACTCATTCTTCACACAGTCCTATCCATTTTCTCTCTCATCATGACAATGGCTTCACCCCTTCTACTATCTTTCTCTCTCCTCCTCACTTTCTGCACTCTCTCCGCTGCCACCTATCCGGGCCTCATTCTTACAGTAGTTAACAACTGCCCCTTCACCATCTGGCCCGCCATCCAGCCCAACTCCGGCCACCCCGTCCTCGAGCGCGGTGGCTTCGCCCTCCACACCCTCACCCACCGCTCCTTCCCCGCACCCACCGCCCACTGGTCTGGCCGCCTCTGGGGCCGCACCGGCTGCACCTACTCCCACAACCGCTTCACCTGCACCACCGGCGACTGCGGCGGTCGCCTCGAGTGCGACGGCCAAGGTGGCGCGGCCCCCGCCACCCTCGCCCAGTTCACTCTCCACCACGGCCACACTGACCTCTCCTCCTACGCCGTCAGCCTTGTCGACGGCTTCAACCTCCCCATGACCGTCACCCCCCACGAGGGCCACGGCACGTGCCCCGTGGTAGGCTGCCGGGCCGACCTCCTCGCCACGTGTCCTGATAGCTTGCAGCTCCGTTCACCCGCCGGTCACGGACACGTGGTGGGGTGCAAGAGCGCGTGTGTTGCGTTTGGGACTGACGAACTTTGCTGTAGGAATCATTACAATAGCCCCCAGACTTGTAAGGCTTCCAACTATTCGGATTTTTTCAAACACGCGTGTCCGGCCACGTTCACGTACGCGCATGATAGTCCTTCTCTGACGCATGACTGCTCTGCGCCACGTGAGCTCAAGGTTATTTTCTGTCACTAATTGTACAAGACGTATCGAAAGTAGTAGGGAGTAAAATTTAGGCAAGTGTCATGGATTAGACTGGAATAAATGGAAGGGATTAAGCGTTTGTTTGGCTGTAATGTCTGATGGGTGGTAGTCCTTTCGGAGGTTTAAGCTTAGTTTGTCATTGAGCTTAGTGTTGTGTTGTTTTGTCTAATTTATTTTTAGTAAAAGAAACTGCTATGCTGTTTTAATGACAGACAAGCATGCTTTCTATTATAATGTTTTTTCATCCCACAAAATGCATGAGGAGCTACCCTATTTATATTTGAATAAGCTCCTTTCATTATGCATCTTTTTAGTTCTCCTCAAAATATATATATATATATATATATATTAGATTGTAAAATTATATGCTCTTTTTAAATCGAATATTATCATGCTCTTTCTAGAAAGAGTCACTTCTAAAAAGTTATCTGACTAAAGATTATTTAATTTAAAATAATATAATATTTTTAAAATTTAATATCTTATTTTTACTTGCTATCATGTTACAAGTACTCAAAAGTGTTTAATTAAGAATAAATAGAAAAAAATATAACTTCAAAATTTATAATTTTACAAAATATAATTTTATACACTTGAATGGAAAATTAACATAGGATGCTTGTTCATGGGTGATGGGTTTTGTATACACTTAAATGGAACATAAACATAGGATGATTGTTTATGGGTGATGGGTGTTAGAATGCGGGTTGTTGGGAGACATAAATGTTCATGTTTTTTATTTTTGATTTGTATGTTAAAACTCATAACTATGGTCGCTGTATGTATTGATTTTGTTATTTATTTATTTAATAATTTTTTTTAAAAAAAAAAGGTTAAACTAGTCACTTATATGATGAATTTTATTATTTTTTATAAAAATTATTATAAAATATTATTACTCATATTTTTTTTCCCTACCATGTGACGAGGGTCCTCGAGCAGCAGCAGCAGCAGCGAATCTTTAAGATATGTTTCAGAGTGGAGTTTGTCTGTTTGCTCTCTCTCACGAAAATTATAGTGGTGTCAATTGATTAAAATCTTTTCTCGACTCTTTTCCTTTATTGTGTTACGTGCCCCCCTTTTCACTTGAGTGGAGTGGGTTAGCATAGCATAGTCATCCGATATTCATTTTCCATTCTTTTTCTTTTTCTCAAAATAAAAATCACAAAACACACACACACACACACACATCAAAGCTTGGACCTACCGACCTACCTACCTTCTTTGTTCATAATGGAGCTCAAGACTTGTCAAGCTCCAATTCTGACATATATATATACCAGTAATTACCCGTGCCTGAAGGCACGATATAACGAAAAATTAGGTTAAAATTCAAAAAATACTACATTAGTTAAAGACGCTTTACAACTTAAAATAACTTACAATTGCACATAACAATTATCATATTTCACAATACCACCATAATAATTAATTTTTCTTTAAAAATAGATATCTAGAAAAATATAAACATGTCTACACAACTTACAATCATCAATAACAATTATCATAATTCACCACACCACCACAATAATAATTATTATTATTGTTATTTTTGTTTTTGTTTTTGTTTTTGTTTTTGTTATACTACTACTACTACTACTACTACTACTGTTGTTGTTGTTGTTATTACTGTTATTATCACTATTATTATTGTTATTGTTATTGTTACTACTACTACTACTTATTATTGTTGTTGTTGTTATTACTGTTATTATCACTATTATTATTATTATTATTATTATTATTATTATTATTATTATTATTATTATTATTATTATTATTATTATTATTATTGTTGTTGTTATTATTATTAACATAATTATTATTATTATAATTATTATTATTGTCATCATTATTATAATTATTATTATCACTATTGTTATTATAATTATTATTATTGTTGTTGTTGTTGTTGTTATTGTTGTTGTTGTTATTATTATTATTATTGTTATTATTATTAACATAATTATTATTATTATAATTGTGACGCCCCCAAATCTGGGCCCACACAGCCCATACTTGAGTCGTCAAAAGACTACAACAAAATTATTATAATAAAGCACAACGTACAACAATACAGTGTATAATAATACACAACTAAGTCTTCACTATTATTGCCACACTATTTTACAAAACGTGAAAACTATGATAACTATTTCTCGGACCCTCACTCCATTCCCCGGCTAGACCCTGTTATGTTTTCATCTCCTGTTGAAAAACAATGGAACAAAAGAAAGGGTGAGCTCAAATAGCCCAGTAAAGAATATCATGACTAAGATAATGACGAATAAATTATCATTAGTCTTCAACAGTTGAGTTCTTGATAGAATACAATAGACTACAAGGTTTATATCAAAAACTGCAGTTAAATTCTTAAACAACGTTCAGATCAATAATAGCAGCGGAATGAGTAATCTATTAGAAGAATAATGCAGACTATAATGTCCACTCGGTTCTCTTTTTAGGAAAAACATCATCAACTTTTATCATCTGAAATATCATTAGTCAAGATAATATAAATTCACAGTTCCTGATCATAATCATGCAGATCAACAGTTCATCTTTGCACTACGGGCCAAAGACATTCAATATAACACCAACGGTCATGATTATACCAGATTCAGCCTTTGGTCATAATCATACCAAACAACAGTTCATCTTTGCACTACGGGCCAAAGAGAACATTCACCACGTGCCATAAAAGACACCGAACAGATGTATCGCCTTTAACCTATTATATCGCCTTTAACCTATCATCTGTTCAACAAATATATCACATCTGTGCCCCCGGCCACAGATATTCACAACAGCTTGATTTTTGGATGATTAGAATGATATAAATGATGAACAGAAGAAATAGGATAACAATAAGTATCGGAAGTTTACTTTGTACAGATTCAAATAATGTCCAAATTGTCAACATGATGTGGAGTGAAATTCAAGATCCACAGTTCAGAATAACGGTTACAATTCAATAGAAAGGTTCACGTAAATAGGAAGGTTCAGTTGAAATAATGAAGTTCAACTATTATGGAACATATAATATTTTCAGGAATTATAGAAGCAATAGTTCCATAATAAATTTCGATTTAGGAGTATGAAAGAAAATAATATCCCTTACCGTAGCAGGTTTGATTAACAAAAGGTGAAGGAAATTAATACAAAGGGTTATTCACCAACAGGCGGCAATCCGCTCCGTAAGGTTATTCCCACCATTTAATAGAATTTGAGTACAAAGAGTTATTCACCAAACAGGCGGCAATCCGCTCCGTAAGGTTATTCTCAGAGATTAATAATGAATGAATACGAAAGGTTATTCACCAACAAGCGGCAATCCGCTCCGTAAGGTTATTCCCACAATTTAATACAATTTGAGTACAAAGAGTTATTCACCAAACAGGCGGCAATCCGCTCCGTAAGGTTATTCTCAGAGATTAATAATGAATGAATACGAAAGGTTATTCACCAACAGGCGGCAATCCGCTCCGTAAGGTTATTCCCACAATTTAATACATGGAAATAAAAGGCACGTCTTATGAGTAAGGAAGAAACAATATTATTATCGAGAATCAAATAATGATAATCCCTTACCATAGTATGTTTGAATAATGGAAGATGAAAAAGATGGTATCCCTTACCGTAACACGTGACTGGATATTGATTTAAATGAGGTTGATTAACTTGAACAGTACACGTATACTTATAGATCTTCACAAATACTCAAGATGACTTAAGCACACTTAGAGAGAACTTTCACAAGAAGTATTTAGAGAGAGAAAGAAAGAACAAGTAAGGAAGTTTATGAAAAATTCTTAAGTTAAGGCTTCTATTTATAGCCAAAAATCTTATCATTCATTTAATCTAAACCATTCATTTAAAGATCACCTTTTAATCTACACCATCCATTTCAAATATTATATTATCTTTAATCTACACCATTCATTTCATATCACCTAATAATCACCTAACTTTATATTATAAACAAATCAATTTAATTATTCAACAATAATTCACACTTTAATCTACACCATTCATTTCATATCACCTAATAATCACCTAACTTTATATTATAAACAAATCAATTCAATTATTCAACAATAATTCACACTTTAATCTACACCATTCATTTCATATCACCTAATAATCACCTAACTTTATATTATAAACAAATAACTTTATCAATTCAATTATTATGACTAATTGTTATAAATACAGTATAGTTAGCTCTTAGATATCAAGTCAATAACTTAATGAAATACAACTGTTTAAATAACATCATAATAGAGATAACAATAATGTAAAATAAAGCATACGTTACTGTGTAATGACAATTATTGATTCAATAATGTGAATTACTGTGCATATGTTACTGTGACAATTATTAGGTTCAATAATTTTAAAAACAGTGCAACAACAATTATTGACTCAATGATATAAAATACAGTGTAATGACAATTATTAAATCAATAATGCAAAATACTGTGTAACAACAATTATTGAATTGATAATATAAAATATTATGCAGTGACAATTATCGATGAAATGATGCGTAACAGTTACGGTGTCAATTATCAGACCAATAATATGAGACACTATGCAATACCGTGTGTTACTGTAGAGTACCGTGTGCTACAGAAAATACCATAAACTACCGTATGCTACTATTCTTTTATCACCGGTATTTTAACAGTTCCGTTGACTATTTTTATTTAAAAAGGTTACTTCTGTCGTTTTCTATATCCGACAAATATTCCGTTGTGGGGTCCACCAATAATTTATTATTTCGGCGCCGTCGTACGGCACGAATATTCTCCGACCAAACGAATATTCCCCGACAAAGCGAATATTGTCCGACAAAATAAAATTTGCACATAACATCCTTAACTTTCAATTTTGTTAATTTAACCACTTACTGTTTCAAAAAAAAATATATTTGAAGAAAAATTAAATTTTGTATTTCATAAAATTCGGGGTCTTACAACCTCCCCTCCTTATGAAATTTCGTCCCCGAAATTGACGTACCTGACATATCGAAGAGGTAAGGATACTTAGATTTCATCTCAGATTCTAGCTCCCAGGTCATTTCCTCAGTATCTTGGTTCCTCCATAAAACCTTAACTTGAGGTATAACCTTTGAGCGTAGGATCTGCTCCTTCTTATCCAGGATCTTAACAGGTACCTCCTCGTATGTTAAATCCTCTGCTATAACGTCTGGTTCTAACTCAATGACGTGGTTTGGGTCCTTCACATATTTACGTAACATAGATATGTGAAAAACGTTATGGATGCGAGACATACTTGGTGGTAGGGCTAGTCTGTAGGCTACGGTTCCTATTCGATCGAGGATTTCAAATGGGCCAATAAATCGAGGGTTGAGCTTTCCTCTCTTTCCGAATCTCGTAACCCCTTTCCATGGAGAAACACGTAAGAATACATGATCTCCGACGTTGAAATTTTCGTCTCTCCGATGAAGATCAGCATAACTCTTTTGTCGTTCTTGTGCGGTCTGTATTCGTTGTCGGATCATTTGGATCTTTTCGGTCGTCAAGCGTACCAACTCGGGTCCCAACAATTTTGCTTCTCCTACCTCATTCCAACATATTGGAGAGCGACACTTCCTTCCATACAAAGCCTCGAATGGAGCCATGCCTATGCTTGCTTGGTAACTGTTGTTGTAAGAAAATTCCACCAATGGCAAGTACTTATCCCAACTTCCTTTGAAGTCTAATACACAAAGTCTCAAAAGATCTTCGAGGGTCTGGATCGTCCTTTCCGATTGTCCGTCCGTTTGAGGATGGTATGCAGAACTAAAACGTAGTTCAGTGCCCATAGCTTTTTGTAGACTGATCCAAAAGCGTGAAGTGAATCTAGGATCTCGATCAGAAACTATGGAAACTGGCATGCCATGCAATCTCACGATATCATTTATGTACATACCGGCAAGACGTTCAAGTGAAAAGTTTTCTCGTATAGGCAAGAAATGAGCAGATTTGATCAATCTATCTACGATCACCCAAATTGCATCTAAGCCTTGAGAAACTTTTGGAAGACCCGTCACGAAGTCCATATTGATGTGTTCCCACTTCCATTCGGGAACTTCAAGTGATTGTAATGGACCTTTAGGAACTTGATGTTCTGCCTTGACACGTTGACAAGTTAGGCACCTTGAGATAAACTCCGCAATCTCTCTTTTCATATTGTTCCACCAAAATGTATGTCGAAGATCTCGATACATCTTGGTACCTCCTGGGTGGATTGCAAACGGCGTGTTGTGTGCCTCCATCATGATTTTATGCTTTAATTCAGGATCGTTAGGAACACAGAGTCGAGAGTTGACTCGAAGTATTCCTTTCTCGTCGATTCTTGCTTCGGGAATGGCACCTTCTTGTACTTTCTTTATCA
This sequence comes from Hedera helix, assembly GCA_947179155.2. NCBI lineage: Eukaryota > Viridiplantae > Streptophyta > Magnoliopsida > Apiales > Araliaceae > Hedera > Hedera helix. Next base: position 39,880,385 of record OX359276.1, on the reverse strand, counting down.
TGTTTATCAGTTCCGGATCGGTAGCTTGAGCAGCTTTAATTTTATCGATTAAAGTTGGTTCTACTCGCACGTGAGCAATCTTCGAGTGGGTCCCTGGTGTCTTTAGCTCTATCTCCATCTTTTGCAAGTCGTACAAAATACACTTTTGTGTTGTCAGCAGTGCACTTGTACTTGCATAAGATTTTCTGCTCAAAGCGTCAGCTACAACGTTCGCCTTTCCCGGGTGATACTGGATTGTGTGGTCATAATCCTTTAACAGCTCAAGCCAACGTCGTTGTCGCATGTTGAGTTCCTTCTGGGTGAAGAAATACTTGAGACTTTTATGATCCGTATAGATATCCACTTTTTCTCCGTACAAGTAGTGTCTCCAGATCTTCAACGCGAAAACGACTGCTGCCAACTCTAGATCATGAGTAGGATAATTTTTCTCATAATCTTTGAGTTGTCGAGAGGCGTAGGCTATAACCTTTACATGTTGCATAAGGACACAGCCTAGACCTTTGCCAGAAGCATCGCTGTAGATAACAAATTTTCCTGATCCTGATGGTATGGTCAGAACAGGAGCTGAAACAAGTCTCCTCTTGAGTTCTTGAAAACTCTTCTCGCATTCCTCGCTCGATATAAGTTTTGTACTAGAATGAATGATACCGATATCTAGTAATTAAACTTTCAACTCTTGGTGTTCTATGGGGGCCATTTGGTATGGGACTTTAAAAATGGGCTTAGTGCCGGGTTCAAGATCGATACAGAATTCAATTTCACGGTTTGGGGTAAGCCAGAAAGTTCCTCAGAAAAAAACGTCAGGAAACTCATTAACAATGGGAATATCATTCAAGTTTGACGTGTTTTTGTTCAAATCAGTGACATGAGCTAAAAAGGCTTGACATCCGTTTTTCAATAAACGAATGGCTTTATGGCTAGAAATAACAGTTATAGATTTCAATGGTTTAGTTGCTTGAATTTGCATGACAGGTTGATTAGGAATATGAAAACTAATAATCTTATGAAAACAATCAATTTTAGCATGATGGGTAGTCAACCAATCAATTCCTAAAATCACATCAAATTCACGCATCTCCAAAGAAATAAGGTCAACAGGTAATGTGAGGTTGTTGATTTGAACTAGGCAAGATTTATAGATAGTAAATGTAATAGGTATTTCTCCCAATGAGGTTTCAACTAATAAGACAAGATTTAAGTTTTCAATAGTCAAATTTAAACGTTGAGTACATATAGGTGGGATAAAAGAGTGGATAGAGCCAGTATCTAATATGGCATAGACTTCACGAGAATTTATGAATAGCTTACCGGTTATCACCTCATTCGGTTTCTTGACTGTTATCGTTAAATCGAATCCCGAATACTTCATTCGGATCTTCACGTATTTCAACCATGGGAATACCACTGAATAATTTTCTAGCAAACTGTTTCTCGGGTTCATCAACTTCATCAGTAGTAAGGTACCAATGATTTCCATTAAAATAGTATTTTCGATAGACTGCAGTTTCCACGATAGTGACTAACTTAACCTGAATTCCTCTAAATTGTAACGCCCAAAAGTATAGAAACATCATTTTTAAATAATCTTGAAAATCATAGCTGGAACACCATAAATCCCAAAGACTAATATGAAAAGTCCATATATTCTGATCCTTTGTTATAGAGCATAACCAGGTAATATCACTCTCCCAATTAGTGAGTAAATTAAAGGCAATAATTTCCGCAAGTTCGTTACTTCCTTTAATTGCTTCTAAGAATGGATCTGGAACGACTGTAGCAGAGCTTTCACCTTCATCCTTACTGGATAGAACACGCATAATTTTTGCCTTAGGCAAATGATTCAACTCTGAGTTTGTAAGAAGATTATTCGTCGCCTCTTGTTTTGCAGCTACATTTGTTTCGGTAATTTCATAGTTAACCTCCTGATTTCCAGATGCCATAATTAACTGTGGTCACAAAATAAATGTTAGTTCAAATAAATTGACTCATCTCTTCATGTTCCTACATTCAAATCGATTCATTAGGTAAAAAATAAATCTAATTTAGGTAGGACACACTAGTGATTGATTCTATTCGTCTCTCCCCTCCTAGTTCTAACCCCAGATCTCCATTAAAGACCATATCCCTAAGCTCTGATGCCAACTGTGACGCCCCCAAATCTGGGCCCACACAGCCCATACTTGAGTCGTCAAAA